>CM022302.1:490669749-491269749 GCA_011799875.1 Thinopyrum elongatum | reverse complement strand
TTATCCACAAAATTGCAATCTGAGCCCTAAACTGTATATATGGACGCATATAGAAAGTGAGGGAACATGGGCATGTGAGCTCACCTAACTGAACCTTGGTTCTGATTTCTGAACTTGAAGCACGCGTCTACGGCTGAGGCGGGTTGGTCTTGGTCGTTGAGGCAGGGTAGGATCCGTCCAGGGTGGCAAGGTCGGGCGAGGGTCGCGGCGACGGAGCCCTCCGCCTCCTCCGTCCGAATCTGTCGAGGGAGGCAGGTCCGTCAAGGCCCTCGCCGCCGCCGCCGGCTGCGGCGGCGGCAGCCGCGGGAGGTCAAGTCTGCAACGGCGGCAGCGGCGCCCTACTGCAGTGGCGATGGCTTGAACAGGGCACCGGCAGCAGGACGATGGATGAGCTGCGCCGCCGCAGGTTTGGGTCAATGTGGCGGCGCTCTCGGCACAGCGGTGGGATTTGGGGGAAGTGTACAGCGGTGGGGGGATGGGGGAAACCCTTCGCGCGTGTACAGGGGAAATTTTGGCGCGTGTACAGGGGAGGATTGGCGCGTACAACAAATTATGCGCGCGCTCGCTAAAAAAAAAAATCTGACGGGCTGAATACGCGCGTAATAAGACCAAATCTGCGCGCGTGTACACTAATTTTGGCCGTACTGAAATAGCATCTGCATTTTGGCCCTACTTAACTACCTTAAGCTATTTTTAATATCTAATCCTAAAAGAAACTATGCGCTTATTTTCACTATTATATGTATATCTTTCCATCAAGTGTGTGCACAAAATAGATTGAAGAACTTATATTTTTTCGAAAAAGTGATCGATCAACCTATATTTCGTGTTATTTCCGCATGTATCTTTTTCATGTAGATTTTTTTGTGTATATTTAAAATATAACTCTTAGGTATAAAACATATTTTGAAAATCAAGTGTGTGCAGATCTCCCTAGAGTTAAGACCAGAACCCTGGGGGTAGTTTACGGTGTTAGTAAGGGAACGGTGGAAACCGTTAGTGTTGTGTGCTCTTTCCCTACGGTTTCATTTCTTGACCCTAGGCATAGACCTTTCCTAAGGGTTCAGGAAGTAACCCCTAAGGAACGTCGCCAACTTGGCTTCAATACGGTCCCACACGATGAATATCCCTTGGGTCTCGCAGCTAACCCTAAGGAAACAATACAATCCCTTGGGTTGTCAGTTCGTACCCTAGCGAAACTTTATGTCCTTAGGGTGCCCTTTCTAACTCTAAGGAATCATTTCAGCCCTAGGGCTATCTGCAGATTCTAATAGTGACCTCCGGACCATTCCGGAGCTCCTTGTCATGTCCATGATCTCATCCGGGACTCCGAACAACATTCGGTCACCAAATCACATAACTCATATAATACTATATCGTCAACGAACGTTAAGCGTGCGGACCCTACGGGTTCGAGAACTATGTAGACATGGCCGAGACACCTCTCCGGTCAATAACCAATAGCGGGACCTGAATGCCCATATTGGTTCCTACATATTCTACGAAGATCTTTATCGGTCGAACCTTATGACAACATACGTAATTCCCTTTGTCTGTCGATATGTTACTTGTCCGAGATTTGATCGTCGGTATGTCCATATCTAGTTAAATCTCGTTACTGGCAAGTCTCTTTACTCGTTCCGTAATACATCATCTCGTAACTAACTCCTTAGTCATTTTGCTTGCAAGCTTCTTGTGATGTGTATTACCGAGAGGGCCCAGAGATACCTCTCCGATACACAGAGTGACAAATCCTAATCTCGATCCATGCCAACTCAACAGACACCTTCGGAGATACCTGTAGAGCATCTTTATGATCACCCAGTTATGTTGTGACGTTTGATAGCACACAAGGTATTCCTCCGGTATCCGGGAGTTGCATGATCTCATAGTCGAAGGAATATGTATTTGACATTTAAGAAAGCAATAGCAATAAACTGAAGGATCATATGCCAAGCTAACGGTCGGGTCTTGTCCATCACATCATTCTTCTAATGATGTGATCCCGTTATCAAGTGACAACACATGTCTATGGTTAGGAAACCTTAACCATCTTTGATCAACGAGCTAGTCTAGTAGAGGCTCACAAGGGACACGGTATTTGTTTATGTATCCACACATGTATTTAAGTTTCCGGTCAATACAATTCTAGCATGAATAATAAATCTTTATCATGATTAAGGCAATATAATAATAACTATTTTATTATTGCCTCTAGGGCATATTTCCATCAGGGACATGCAGGAACAAAAAGCACAAGAAGTGTACAAATGAAGTCACAATGAGCTGAGCTGAGCAGCTGACGATCATATGATTTCAGGTCCCTGCTAGCTATTTCTGATTTTGAAGCTATTCCTTCAGGGCACTTGATTACACTACATTACAAGATGAAAAAGTGTGCAAAGTGGAAGTTAGTAATAAAGCAGATTGCTATTTTTTATCTGCAAACAAATTTCAGTCGTAATATGTGCCATTCAAGTGGAAACACAAACTAGGACGTGCAAGATTTGTTTCACCCGTTGCAACGCACGATCCCTTTTGCTAGTATAGTTACAAAACAAATGGTGATGATGATACTTTTTTTGCGAGGGCACAATCGGAGCACGAATGCTATATCTCACTAATAGCGAGTATACCATTCGTCTCGCCTGAACGGTGCGCGCATATGGCCCGGCCCGTTAGCACAGCTCGTTCATGTTGTTGTAGTTCACTTGTGTCGTTGTAGTTTGCTCTCCTCTAGTTTGTTTCACTGATTTTCTTCGTTTCTTTCTTGATTACATTGATTTTTCTTCCTTTTTTCGTCATTTTCTATGTTTTTTGTTTCTTTCTCGGTTTTCTTCCTTTTTGGTTTCTTTTTTTTCTTTTTTATATTGCTTTTCCAGCGGTTTTCTTGTTTTCTTTTTCTTTCTCTCTTCAGTTTTCTTTGTTTTTTTCCTTTGGTTTTGTTCTTTGTTTCTTTTCTAATACATGTTGAACATTTTTCAAATATGTGTGTAACATTCTTTTAAATATATGTTGTGATATCTACTGTTTTCAAAATATAATGTTTTCGTACACATTGTTAAATTTTGGTATACATCTAAAAAAAAAATTATAAATGTTTAACATTTTTCATATACATGATTAACTTTTTTTTACAAATGTATGTTGTGATGTCTAATTTTTTCGTACACATTGTATATTTTTTGTATACATCAGAAAAAGAATATACATGTTTTTAAATTTTTCAAATGTATTACTAAAATTTTGTTTTCAAATATATGTTTTGATATCTATTGTTTTCATACACATTGTACATTTTTGGTATATTTCTAAAACATCTTTTTTGTAGAGGTTTAAAAAAATTCATATACATGATTAACATTCTTTTCATATATATGTTTTGATGTCTACTTTTTTCTTATGAATTATTTTTCCAATACACCCGAAACATATTTTTTATACACGTTTAAAATTTCGTTTAATTATACAAATATTTTTGTACATTGTATAACCGGTACTTGATACGTCTTCAACATATCTATAATATTTGATTGTTCCATGCTGTTATATTATCATTCTTGGATGTTTTTACAATCATTTTATAGCCACTTTATATCATTTTTTGGGACTAACCTATTGACATAGTGCCCAGTGTCAGTTGCTGTTTTTTGCTTGTTTTTTACTTCGCAGAATATCAGTACCAAACGAAGTCCAAATTCCACAAAACTTTTTGGAGATTTTTTTGGACCAGAAGACAACTTGCGAGCTAAGGAAGCACCTAGGGGGAGGTCCGTGGGGACCACAACCCACCAGGGAGCGCCAGAGGCCCCTGGCGCGCCCTGATGGGTTGTGGGGCCCACGGGGGTCTCCTCCACTGCCTCTTCGCTCTATAAATCCCCCAAAATTCCAGAAACCCTAGGGGAGCAGACGAAACACAATTCCAGCCGCCGCAAGTTCCAGAACCACGAGATCCAATCTACACCATCACGGAGGGCTTCATCGTCCTCATTGGCGCCTCTCTGATGATGTGTGAGTAGTTCACCATAGACCTACGGGTCCGTAGGAAGTAGCTAGATGGCTTTCTCTCTCTTTGATTCTCAATACAATGGTCTCTTGAAGATCTATTTGATGTAATGACTTTTTGCGGTGTGTTTGTTGGGATCCGATGAAGTTTGAGTTTATGATCAGATCTATATCCATGAAAGTTATTTGAGTTCTTTGATCTCTTTTATGCATGATTACTTATAGCCTCGTATTTCTTCTTCGAATCTTTGGTTTAGTTAGGCCAACTAGATCGATTTTTCTTGCCATGGGAAGAGGTGCTTTGTGATGGGTTCGATCTTGCGGTGTCCTCTCCCAGTGACAGAAGGGGCAGCAAGGCACGCATGTATCGTTGCTATTAAGGATAACAACATGGAGTCTATTCCTACATGAATAGGTCTTGTCTACATCATGTCACCATTCTTATTGCATTACTCTGTTTCTCCATGAACTTAATACACTAGATGCATGTTGGATAGAGGTCGATGTGTGGAGTAATAGTAGTAGATGCAGAATCGTTTCGGTCTACTAATCTTGGACATGATGCCTATATAATGATCATTGCCTGCATATCATCATAATTATTCGATCTTCTATCAATTGCCCAACAGTAATTTGTTTACCCACCGTATGCTATTTTCTCGAGAGAAGCCACTAGTGAAATCTACGGCCCCCAGGCCTATCTTTCATCATATTGCTTTTCGATCTATTTTTATTCGCTTTTGTTTTCAGATCTATTATTCCAAAAACCCAAAAATACCTTGCTGCACTTTTTCTTTATTTATTTTATTTCATGTTTTACTCAGATCTATTTATCCAAAATCATACAAACCAATCTATCTTTTGCCCGAGGAGGGATTGACAACCCCTCTTACGCGTCGGGTTGCAAGTATTTGTTCTTTGTGTGCAGGTACCGTTTACATAGCTTGGCCTGGCTTCCTACTGGATTGATACCTTTGTTTCATAACTGAGGGAAATACCTACCGTAGTTGTACTGCATCATCCCTTCCTCTTTGGGGAAATACCGACGCAGTTTCAAGCCGCATCAAAAGGAATTTCTGGCACCGTTGCCGGGGAGGATCAAGTCAAGATCTATCAGGTTCCTAATCACAAATCTCATCTCCTTGCAATTCACATTATTTGCCATTTGACTCTCGTTTTCATCTCCCCCACTTATAAAATGTTTTTTCAAAAAGCACAAAAATATTTGCCATCTTTCCGTTTGCCTTTTTCTCGTTCGATCTTTTGTTTGCTTGTGTTACCATGTGCCTTTTATTTGCTTTCATCTTCGCTTGCCAAAAATCTATTGATTTGGATCCCCATCCACTTGCTAATCTTTTTAAAAGATCCAATTATGATGAACCAATTGCTAGTGAAATGAGTGCACTTGATTATCTCTATGAAGTTTTGCTTGAAATGCATGAATCTGAACATTGTGATGAAGTGTTGGAAGAAGAAATTGATAAAGTGATTCATGATATCTCTTTCAATGAAAAGCATGATTGCAATGATGTTATTATAAATTCTATTAATGTCAATTGTGTTAATGATATGCAAAACTCCAAGCTTGGGGATGCTAATTTTGATATGTCCACTACTTATTGTAATGATCATGATTGGGGTGATTTTTCTTATGATCTTGAAAAAAAAATTGAGCCTCATGATGAATATTTTATTGATAATAATATTTGCAATAATATTGAGAGTGGGTTTGGAAGAGCGTCAACTTTAAGTAAAAATAATCCCACATATTCGGAGAGTGTTCAATCTTATGAATTTTTTGATAAAAGTGGGTTCGGAGAGGTCATGACTTCAGTTGATGTTAATCCCACTATCTTGGAAGATTTTAAAACTTTTATGCATGTGGATCATGAAGAGAAAATTTTCTATATAGCTATATTGTTGAATTTGATTATGATCTTACATGTGATTATTATGAGAGAGGAAAATATATTTGTGGAAATTTTTATATTACTAAATTACCTCTCGTTATGTTGAGATTGTCAATGTTTTATTCCTCTCCTTTGCATATGCTATATATTTCTTGTCTTGATAATTTGTTTGCTTATAAAATTCCTATGCATAGGAAGGATGTTAGACTTAAATGTGTTTGTCACATATTTCATGATGCTCTTTTTGTGCTTCAATTCTTGTCTTTCATGCGAGCATCGTTAAAATTATTTATGCCTAACTAGGGGCATAAAACGATAGCGCTTGTTGGGAGGCAAACCAATGAATAAAATTTATTTTTGCATTTTTCTTTCTGTTTTTGAGTGTTTGCACAATTATGCTACTGTTTTAATTGTGTTTTTATGTTTTAATTAGTTTTTGTGCCAAGCCAAGCCTTTGGGATCATGTTTGGTGATAGTTGATTTGATCTTGTTAGAAAACAGAAACTTTTGCGTCCAGTAGCAGAATTTTGAAAATTAACAGAGGCAATGAAAACTTCTGAATTTGTTTCAAAAGATTTACATACAAATTTACTACGTTGTCCTAATTTTTCAGAATTTTTGGAGTTACAGAAGTATGGGTAAATTCGCGTCTTTACAAACTGTTCTGTTTTTGACAGAATCTGTTTTCGTTGCATTGTGTGCTTATTTTGATGAATCTATGGATTGTATCGGGGGGTATAAGCGATGGTAAAGTTAGAATACAGTAGTTATAATGCAATAATAAAATATGAATGGGTTTGCAACAGTACTTAAAGTGAAGATTGGTTTTCTTATACTAACGGATCTCACGAAGGTTTTGTTAAGTTCTGTCTGATTGAAGTTTTCAAGTTTTGGGTGAGATCACGATGGATGAAGGAATAAGGAGTAGAAGAGCCTAAGCTTGGGGATTCCCATGGCACCCCAAGTTAATATTCAAAGAGAACCAAGTAACTAAGCTTGGGGATGCCCCGGAAGGCATCCCCTCTTTATTCTAACGACCATCGGTATTTTACTTGGAGCTATATTTTTATTCGTCACATATCATGAGTTTTGCTTGGAGCATCTTGTATTATATGAGTCTTTGCTTGTTCTGCTTTTTAGTTTGTCACAAGTATCCTTGCTGGACACACCTATTTAAGAAAGCCAAATTTATGCTATGATTTGTTAGAATTGCTCTTTATGCTTCATTTAAAAATTTTGAGCTATGGAATTTCTCTAATGCTTCACTTATATCTTTTTGAGCATGGTGTGCTTTAATATTTTTGAAGAAATACTCTCATGCTTCACTTAGATTAATTTGGGAGTTGATAAAATTTTGAAGAAATTCTCTGTGAGAACCCGGAATTAACTTCCAGACCCACCTGTGTATATTTGTCAACCCCAGGATCATTGTTGACAACACAGCGAAATGATATCGTTGCACAATACGTAAAGTGTTACAAATAGTATATTTGTAACAAGACATACCTAGTGAAATGTCTTATGACATTTATTATAATCAGAAAACAGCGGAAAGTACAATGCGTAGCGACTCCATCTCAACCACAGGCAGTCGATGTAGTCCACGTGACCTCACTCCTACGGATCGCCATAGTAGTCATAGTCATCACCTTCGTCTTCATGGAACTCTGTTATTCAACAAAATTATTGCCATGAGTACATTACGTACTCAACATGCCTCCGAAGGTCCTAATAGCTACATATGGCTTCAAAGGAAGGCTTTATGGCTCATTTGCATAAAAGCTAATTTTGTTTGAAAAATATAGCAGTTGGATAAAAGCAGTTTTGATGAAAACATGTTTTATCTCCAGAATAACTTTCATCAAAGTGAGGATCCTCGATCAACTCACGTCCTTCATAGGTTCCAAGAATAGGGGCAAAGAGGGAATAAGCAAGACAGGTCATGTATGTCAAGAAAGATTCATGTGTCATCCATGACCGTGGACATGGCTATTCGAATAGTTTTACACTCTGCAGAGGTTGTACACTTTACCCACACGACACAATCCCGACTTGTTGCCACTAGCCGTCGCTAGCGTAGTACACCCTTTGGTAATACCGGTAGGGAGATTGTGACGAGGTCTTTGGACTAGATCCCCCAAAGATGTGACATGCCCACCGGGTCTGTCGCACGGAACTGAGAGTACGTCCTCAAACCGGTCCCCCCATCTGTGCCGAGGATACTCCCCACAGGGCAGCTATCCCATCTGCAGTACGGCGACATCGACACCTAAGGCTGACTAGCTTACTTAACCAAGCCAGTGCCCATATAGCATGTGGCTGTACTGTTACACAATCTTCAAATCCAAGACTTATTAGGCATCATGCGGCACGGACGACTGATTGCCCCCTTCAACTTGTGAAGGGCAGCCGATCGCTCCTTCAATCCTTGATTCAGCTGTCGCCCGCACCAGTATTTAGATGGTAAGTTTCACCCAGAGTAGAAGAGGGTAGAGAAGGTCAACAAGGCCAACTGGCCTAGCTCAGCGATAAGTTTCAACTATCAATGACTCAGAGGTCATTCAACAAAGCACCTATAGGGTGATAAGCATGGCTAAGCATTTCTACTCTACCAGAGTACTATAATTCTACTCAGGTGTCAAGCGAATAGGCGACAAGCGGATCAAGGTAATGTGTCAATCGACACGCTAGCTACGAGATTTAAAACAACATGCATATCGTAACCATAAAACACAATGCAATTTTGTAAAACATAGGATAAGTATGATCAAAGAAGGAGGCATGCCTCCGTTGTTGAGTCCTTCTGTAACCTGATTCTGTCCATGTCCAACATCGTCACTCCCTACTTGTCGCAATGATAGCAAAAGACAAACAATAAATACCAAAGCAATAGTAAATCCAAATAACGTCCAAAACAAATTAAGAGTGGATGGATAGCAAGACATTGATCAAGATGTAGATTCGAATTGAGGTAGCATGATCGGGAGGTAAGTAGTGAGGATTCAATGAAGTGATAGGGTTTAGGTTGATGATGAATAATCAAGGCTTGCCAACAAGACTAACATCCCGATACGAACTATGTTATTGACCAAAAGTAGTTCCCACTACACATCTCGACTAACTATATAGAAAACTACCATATAATAAACACAATGACATCAACACACATGGAATTGAACCAACGTATGCATTTTGACTACACAATCACAACATGGCATGTTAAAGGTAAAAGACAACCACAAATAAATATTTAGATGGAATCTAAATATTTATAATGGTCAATAGCAGGCAATCAACTATATAACTATTCAAAATCAAATACTCTATAAGACTACCAAACCAACATAACAAACAACACTAGTCAAGCAATCAAATATCATTCCATAAAATGTATTGAATTGATCTAGGTCTAGACCTAAAACAATATTAAAGAAAGTAGGATCAACTCCTTTATACAAAACCAATTTATTTGTCAAACAATTAACAAGAAACTATACAACAGACGAAACAAGTGGATGAACAACTATCCTAGGCATGATATGATTAAGAGTAACAGTCAACCAAGAATAAATATTTGGAGGAATCCAAATACTTATACTGGTTAACAACAAGCAAAGACTAAACATCAATCATAACAACTATTAGCAAGTATTTCTATAAAAGAAGACAAACCAATACTAAGGTAAAAACTAATTAAACCACTTAATAATAACATACATATCACACAACGCATGTGAGTATAGAATCACTAGAGGTCTCAACGAATAACACAAGCATCACACATACGAGTGATCATGATAAGATACTAAACTAAGACATGTTCTTTATAATAAGAAATAACAAATGTCCAAACAACCACTAGCTATAACATTATCACCACATGTTTAAACAACAGAAAAACTATGCATGCTAAGTATATGAGAAAGACAGAACCCAACTAACATGAAAGGTAAACTATCCTATGCATGTGATGAACTAATTCATCAAGTATAGAACAATCATAATACTAACATGAGACAACTTAAGTATAGATATAGCAACACCAGAATAACTATAACACATGGAATATAATAAGGCATGAAATATCACTAGCATGACTTGATGTCCAGGCTTAGGCATACCACAAATGAAATAGTAAGATGAACAAGATATATTACTAAGCATGGGATGATCATGGCATGAGCTACGCGTTATGGTATCAATATAACTCAACTCACAACTTCATCATAAGTTGATTGATGAATACTAACCTAACAAGGTATCATCACAACATACTACCATGCTACATAACATATAAGCATAAGGAACAAAGCATACTAAGCACCTAAACAAGTAATAATAGATCATGGAATTAACAACATAAGCAACGCACTATTCTAACATCAATAAACAGGATGACATGCATTTCTATTTAGTACATCCTACACTTGCAAAGACATAAGATACACAACTAGGCATCATACAACATGTTAATTGGTACACACATGCTATGCAATCTAGTTATGCAATCACAACAACATGGCATAGTATTGATCAAGCAAGAAGTTATTTAATCAAAGAAAGTATGAGGTCAACAAACTACTATCATGTGAATCATCTTAATGAAGGCCAACCATATGTGCAATCACATGGTAGTACATACTAGCAATGCTATAGCACATGGTAGAAGACAATCAAAACAAGCATTCTACTTGAAGCAATTGTTAACATGGCATGGTAATGAACCAATATAAATAAATACAAATGATAATTACCAGGATGTAATAAGCTAAGTTCTATGCCACAAGAATAAACTAATGATAGAAATGTAAACATGACATAAAGAAACCAACCATGTAATCTTGCATAACAATCATCTACAGAACATAGGAACAACTAGGCAAAAATATGCTATGCGACAAAGAACCACAATGGATTTGTTCGCAAACAGGAAAGCATTTCATTTGACTTCTAGCATAAAAGAACTATGCAACAACACGTACAAACAATATATAACATCCATCATAGACATGACAATGATTTCAAACCAATAAAACAAACATGCGACATGAATGAACATGAATATGTAAACTATATCTAAGATTTCTCCATGCTAAACAATAAGAAAATAAGAAAACATGAAGTATTTAATAATTAGAGAAATCAAACAAAGCTTAGAATAATCTTACAAAGTCCTAAGCATGAAGACAATTCACCAAAAATCTGTACGCATTCTCAACATAGAACAATAAATAGTACGAAGCATTATTTAAATGATAACAATACGATTACCTATCAATGCTCCAAATCTAATTAAAATAGTAACACCCGACAAGCATGTACGAACAATAATAATCCGATACACCAATCAACTCCTACACATGGTAAGAATTTGCAAAGACTTGTACAGAGACATCATAGAACTACGCACGCACCAAAGAAAAATATCATCAAGAACAAACTATATTTGACAATGTAAAAAGTCCTACAAATATGACTAATAAATCACATGGCAATCTCGTAAAAAAATATGAGATGATTAGCATGCACTCCTAACATATCAAGAACACATGAAAATAACATACTAATATAAAAGTTAACCATACTCGAAAGACCGTTGAATTCTAAAAAAACGAGTATGATTATATCTATTCTACCGTTCACAAGATAGAACCAAAAATCTAACTCCACCACTTAGTTTCTACAGCCATAAGAAACATTTCATATGTTGACAACAAGATCATTCAACGAACAGAAAATGACAAGATATGTCGTTGCCACCAATCGATCTCGGTTTCGGACACACGCGGCCAACGACATAGATAGCTCGAACCATGATGTCCAGGAGATAATAGGTGTGACGTTGAGGAGGCGTGCAAAAGGAATTTGAGAGAGGCTCACCGAGTTTGACGAAACGGTGCGATGAACTCGACGAACGGTGTAGACGGACATGTGAAATTCTTCGCGTGTGGTCGACGGATCACGTTCTTTCTTCTCTGAATGGAGTTGTGGCATGGAGGAGTGTCATCTGGCGCAAGGGCACGGACGGGGATGGCTTGTAACACCGGGATCGAGCATCGGCGTCCATGGAGCACCATTCTTTGAGAAGGGATTTTGAGAGGATGGAGAAAGAGATATGGCAGGAGGTGTTACGGGACTGGAAGGGGAGGTGGAGGCGCACAATATGATGGCATCAGTTTTTTTGGAAACAGTGGAGACTTAATGGGCACTAGCAGAATGCCCGTGCGTTGCCACGGGAGAAATACAGGAAATTGAATCAAACTGATGACTATGTGACATTAGTGAGTTCTTTGAATATATATCTCCTTTTATCAATTTCTTTAACAAATACCATGAGAGCAACTATGCACCACTCTTTTATTTGTTTTGGTGGTAAAATTCTGTGATCATCGTCTTCTTCCTCCTCTTTGTCTTCCTCCTTCCATTCCCATGGCCCATCCTCCGGCAATGGTCGCGGCCTGTGCCGATGTCGTGCGCCACCCTACCCAAGCCACCATCTCCATCGGTTCACCGTTGCCTCGGCACTGGTCCCGGCCAGTGTAGATGCCGCCCTACCCAAGCTACCTTCTCCGTCGATCCACCGTTGCCCCCGATCCACCCTCTAGCACTGGTTGCGACCAGTGTCGATGTCGCGCGCTAGCCTGCCCAATCTACATTCTCTGTAGGTCCACCGTTGCCCTTGACCATCCCTCTATCCCCCCCCTCTTCTAAAATTGCATGCACGTTGCCGTCTTTTTCCTCCTTCCGTCGCCATAACCACCTTTTGACACTGGTTGCAGCCGGTGCCGATGTCATGTGCCGCCCTACCCGAGCAGTCTTCTCTGGCAGTCCTTGTTGCCCCCCACCAACCTCAACCCCCCCCCCCTGTATGGCATCGGTGAGCACCCACACTGCATGATTGATAGCTACATTTTTTGCTGCCAAATTTACATAAATAAAAAATGTCTACTCCTCAATCACACTTGCACTTTATTTGAATATCAACATGGTATAAGAAAAAACATGCAGTACAATGGCGGTAAAGACAAGAACATGTAGCAAACTTCCTCGAATAGTCTATCACTATCTTTGCACATCACATTGGTCATAATTTTTTGAATCCTTAGCACGACCTATACAAAACAAAAAAGTATGACATATGGTCTCTCCTGCTATAGTATATGACACTACAAAGAAATGTCAGCCCATCAAGTTGTGTTTTTATATTCTCATTAAGTTATGTTGTACGAATAACCTGTTGGATCAAAATAATGGGACAATAAAGAAGCGACTTGCTACAAGTAATTAGCGAAATTATGTAGAATTTAACTCTAGCGTCATCGCCTTCATCCGGCTAATTCTATAGAAGAATGACCCTCCACTGCCTCCCCAACATTAACTATTGTGGAAAGTCATTAAGAATAATCAACCCCTTCATCTGTAAATTAAATAAAATGAAATTACATGCATCTTCACTAAACCATGTTGAACTTTACTTGTACAGGGCGTGTTTTAGTTATCTATATTGAGTAGTATATGCACTGGTTCATGGAGGCACGCACTGATGAAGCCCCACATGGTGAAATATGATAACTCTTTTCTTGTTTTTAAATTAGACACTTCATATATGCACGATGGCCTTAGTTCTAGTAGAAATCCTAGTCTCTGTAAGGCCACAAGTCATTTAATAATACAATAAGCTTACCTTAGATATCTTTTCAGATCCGATGGTGGCTTGAGGATTTGAGCACCCTTCTTTATACTGTGAACTACCGTACGTGCTCCTCTTGCTCAATCATCTCTGTAGTGAGCTGCAAAATCAGTAGTGTTCCAGCATTGGAGAGAAACTTAACACCCTTTTGGATTAATAATATATAGATAATACCTAAAGTCAACCAAAGTGCACCAACTTTCAATCAAATTAAGCTGCCGAAGGAAACTAATCGATAGTGGACAGTGAAGAACTGAATATACCATTAAGTGAACAGCTCATCAAGAGGAATTTGAACTCGAGACAGCTCATTTGTACAACCTGCCCAAGGTTAATTCTCCAGTGATGTCTCAACATTTAAGCATGTACACTCGAATTGTTTTTCAATCAATTGACCTTAATTTGTAGCATACTACTAAAATAATATGTACTTCATAGGAACCATTTTTCACATCATTTGTATCCTAGGAACGCTACAACAATGCATCTCCTTAGCTTATGCCCTTGCCAACTGACCCAATCTCTACTTACAGAATTATGTTCACAAATTTGTTAAAAAAATAAGTCGATAGGTTGGGAATGTAAAACCCGCATATTATAGCACTCAGAGACTTAGGTCATATAGTAAAGACAAAAATGTAAATTCGTTATGTCTGATTGACAAAAATGTAAAGAAGCCTACTGCATGAAGAGTGAAAAAGATGTCTCTATGGAAGCTCGTCTCTATGGAAAATCGGAAACATATATTATATTTTGACAGTCCATTTGCCAGCACCATCCAGCCAGGGACTCAACTGCTAAACCATTTGTGCCATTCACATAATTTTCTGCTACCAAGATATCCCCGGGCTTCACCATCCAAAGCAGCAACAAAAGCTGCAGTACATACGGGATGATGTTAGGTACAAAAACAATGGTTCAGAAATCAGTCACCACACATTTTTATCAAATCAGATGTCAAACACGAAGAAAGATACCACAAGCAGCACACTCGTAATATAGCAAAGGAATATAAATAGGTGGAGAAATACCTACAGGACACCTTTGATAACATGGACCCAGGTAAGAAATTTCGGCCCGGTATTCACAGTACATGTTTCTTTAGTTTGCCTAGATCATGAAGGTGAGAAAGAGCATCAATAGTAGTAAGCAAATGAATCACACTCGCAATATAACAAAGGAATATAAATAGGTAGAGAATACCTACAGGACACCTTTCATAACATGGAACCAGGTAAGAAATTTCGTCCCGGTATTCACAGTACATATTTCTTTAGTTTGCCTAGATCATGAAGGTGAGAAAGAGCATCAACAGTAGTTAGCAAACGAATCAATCCCTGTGTAAAATTTAATACCGATCACACTTGCAATATAGCAAAGGAATATAAATAGGTGGAGAATACCTATAAGGACACGGTTGATAACATGGAACAAACTATGAAAATTCCTGCCAGTTTTCAGTACCAGTTTCTTAAGTTTGCCTAGATCATGAAGGTGAGAAAGAGCATCAACAGTAGTGAGCAAATGAATCAGTCCATGTGTAACACTTATATAGATCATGAGGTGAGAAAGAGCATCAGCAAGAATCAATCCATGTGTACAATTTAGCATTACTAATGAAGCTCTATAACCAGGTGAATTTCACTCCAGAACTACAACCGTTAGATGTTTTGTAGTGCTTCTGTTGTAGAGAATCAGACCACATTAAGCACGAATGCCGTGCATGGCCGACCGGAGCAGATCACGACACACATGCTGGGGGAAGGCAGAACACAGCATGCACGTACGCCGTCCACACCACGCACGCAGAAGCGGAACAAGGCGCGCACGCAGACGCCGTACCCTCTGCCTGTAGCCGCCGGCTCGCGTGCAAACCTGCAGACGCTCACCATCTGTGAAGACTCACCGCCGCCAGTTGCCCTCGTACGGCCGGCCACAGCCTCTCGGGCTCGCTCTCAAGCCCCGGCCGCCGCGCTCACCTCTACGGCAATGCGTACAGCGGGCGTGCGGGTCGGTGACGCAGAGGGCCGACGGCAATGCGGCATGTCCACGAGGCATGGAAGGCGCAGTGGGGTGCTGCGTCAAGCGGCGGCGCACACCAAACAAGCCGCGAGATGGGATCAAAGAGTGACGCATGAGTTCGTTGACGGTGCATGGTGATTCGAAGTGGAGGCGCATCGCAGCGGCCATGGAGGAACCCTAGAGGTGTTTGCGTGAGGAACGTCCCTGAAAAAGAGGCAGAGAATCAGGAGCACGGGAGAAGATAAACTGCATTTTTTTCTCTCCTGGGGAGAGATGTGCGAGTTATTTGCTTCTTTAAAGTCCGTTATTTGTTTCTTTCTCTCCTGGGGAGAGATGTGCGGGTTATTTGTTTCTTTAAAGTCCGTTATTTGTTTCCTTAAAATTTGTTATTTGTTTCCTAAAGCAAATTGCATTGATGAGATGGATCGGTTGATTTGGGTAAATTAGGAAAGTTAGATCTGTGGCTTTTTGTATGGTAGGAAAGTGTTTGTTTACAAGGAAATATTGAAGAACAAATAAACCGGTGGGGTGAGGGGGGACGAAAAATAACCGGTTGAAAAAAAACCGGACGAAAGTGGTGGGATAAAAAAAAACCGTGGACGCAATCCTACCAACTGCTCCATTAGGAGTAGAGATTAGAAGGGAGGGTGCTAGTGACTGTACATATTTCAGCTTCTCTGTAAGCCTGTACGTGTATGTGCGGGTGGAGGAAGGAGAAGTGCTCGGGCTGGCAGTGGGAGATGAACCAAGTCTACAAATTTCATATTTGGAAACGGTAGAAATTAAAGGGAATTAAGAGAAGGAGTTTCCATATGGCTGAACGTTTCCTCTTATGTGTAGGTGTGGGTGGTCATTTCTATTCTGTAGATTGGGAAGGTACAGAAGGAGAGGAGGCTCTCGCTCGGGTGAGAGAGATGTCCCACGTTGGCAAGGCCCATGAGGAAGGAGGGGAGCAGGAAAATAAGCGTGGGACAAAAATAGATGGGCTAGGCCCATGTGACTTGAGAAAGAAAAAGAAAAACAATGGGATGAATCCAGGGAAGAGAAGAGAGATGTACAGATGCATGTATTGGTGGATTTGTCTCAGAAATAATGTACACGTGGATGGAAGTATGAGTAAGATATGTGAACAATTCAAATGGTAGAACATATCTAATGCATGGTCCGATGGAATTTGGCCCGAGATTGAGAAAAGGAAAAAAATTGATTTCCATTTTAGGAAATCTAGAGAAGGAAAAGAAGCTTGAGCAATCAAACGAATTTCAGAAACCCAAAGAAATTCAAGGCGCATATTAAAATACGCTTAAGATGAGAAAATAAACTCCAACTAAAAGAAAAGAACAAAGCTCAAATTTTAATTTACGTTTGCATTAGATCAAATTAAATCCACCAAATTTATAAAAACTCAACTTAAGCTTTTGTTAACAAATGAAATTTTCTCGCCCTGATTTTTGGAAAACTTTTTCTTAAACATTCCGAGCATCGCGATGTTACATTCTCTCATGCTTCACTTTTATTATTTTGAGAGATGAAAATCTTTATGCTCATGTTCTTCACTTAAATTTATTTGAGCTTTTCAAAAGCAATGACAATATATGAAACTAGTCTCAAAGTGATAGATATTCAAGAGGGATATAATAAAATCTTTCATGAAGATCATTAGACAAAATAAACTTGATTCCTTGTAATAGTTTTGAGATATGATGATAGTAATATGTGAGTCATGTTGGTGAGTAATTATGCTTTAGTAAGAATATTGGTGTTAAGATCTGTGATTCCCTATGCAAGCACGAAAGTCAATAGTTATGCAATGAAATTACATCCAACTTGTGGTACATTATTCGGTGTTAGTTATGCTTAATGCTCGTTTATGAGATTTTTCGTTTCTTGGTTGGTTGCTTCTCAATCTTTTTGCTAGCCTCCACTTGTACTAAGTAGAAATACTACTTGTGCATCCAAAATCCTTAAACCCAGTTTTGCCATATGAGTCCACCATACCTACCTATATGCGGTATTTCCGTGCCGTTCTAAGCAAATTTGTATGTGCCAACTCTAATTTTCAAAATAAATTTCATTTTTGTGTGCCCGTACCACTCATGAAGCGGCAAGGGGTGGCCAATATTTTTCCATGCTAGATGTGTTATTCTTAAGATGAGTGTTTATTCACTTGTCATTGCACGAGAGTACGACGGTAATAGGGACGCCCAGTCCCGAAATGAATTTTTTTTACTTTATGTTGTCAAATAATAAATTCCTTGGAAAGTGTTGGTATGGACGGCACCCGTGGATACGGCTAGCCGTGGAGTGTGAAAGAATGATGAAAAAAGGAATAAACTTTATTTTCTATTTGGGAACCGCCTATGATATATCTAGCATGGAAAGTATTGGGAATTCTCGGTCGTTTTCGTTGATAGGAAAAGCATGCCTCTCAAAATGTTTTTATCTCTCAATTTTTTGCTTTGAGCTCTGGCACCTCTACAAATCCCTACTTCCCTCTGTGAAGGGCCTATCTATTTACTTTATGTAATTTTTATTTTTTTTAGTCTCCATCTTCTCTTATAAAGCACCAACTAAGGGGCACTATGATCGTACTTGAGCATTGGATGTAGCTAATATTCGAGTGTGCTTCATGAATGGATCAATGATTGAGCATGATGAGCTAGGAATAGCTTTCTTTAATGTTGATATTTTGAAAGACATGGTTGCTTGCTAATATGCTTGAGTATTGAAGTCTTCATGTCAAAACTAGACTATTGCTTTGAATCATCTAAAAGTCCAAATGTCCATGCTACAAAAGAAAAAGAATATGTGATGAACATGTTAGGCAGCATTCCACATCAAAAATTCTGTTTTTATCATTTACCTACTCGAGGACGAGCAGGAATTAAGCTTGGGGATGCTGATATGTATCCAATGTATCTATAATTTTTTATTGTCCCATGTTGTTATATTATCATTCTTGGATGTTTTACAATTATTTTATAGCCACTTTATATCTTTTTTGGGACTAACCTATTGACATAGTGCCCAGTGTCGGTTGCTGTTTTTTGCTTGTTTTTTACTTCACAGAATATCAGTACCAAACGAAGTCCAAATGCCACGAAACTTTTTGGAGATTTTTGTGGACCAGAAGACAACTTGGGAGCTAAGGAAGCACCTGGGGGGAGGTCCGTGGGGACCACAACCCACCAGGGCGCGCCAGAGACCCCTAGCGCGCCCTAATGGGTTGTGGGGCCCATGGGGGTCTCCTCCACCACCTCTTCGCTCTATAAATCCCCCAAAATTCTAGAAATCCTAGGGAAGCAGACGAAACACAATTCCAGCCGCCACAAGTTCCAGAACCACGAGATCCAATCTACACCATCACGGAGGGGTTCATCATCCTCATTGGTGCCTCTCCGATGATGCGTGAGTAGTTCACCATAGACCTACGGGTCCGTAGGAAGTAGCTAGATGGCTTTCCCTCTCTCTTTAATTCTCAATACAATGGTCTCTTGGAGATCTATTTGATGTAATGACTTTTTGCGGTGTGTTTGTTGGGATCCGATGAAGTTTGAGTTTATGATCAGATCTATATCCATGAAAGTTATTTGAGTTCTTTGATCTCTTTTATGCATGATTACTTATAGCCTCGTATTTCTTCTTCGAATCTTTGGTTTAGTTAGGCCAACTAGATCGATTTTTCTTGCCATGGGAAGAGGTGCTTTGTGATGGGTTCGATCTTGCGGTGTCCTCTCCCAGTGAGAGAAGGGGCAGCGAGGCACGCATGTATCGTTGCTATTAAGGATAACAAGATGGAGTCTATTTCTACATGAATAGATCTGGTCTACATCATGTCACCGTTCTTATTACATTACTCCGTTTCTCCATGAACTTAATACACTCGATGCATGTTGGATAGCGGTCGATGTGTGGAGTAATAGTAGTAGATGCAGAATCGTTTCGGTCTACTAATCTTGGACGTGATGCCTATATAATTATCATTGCCTGGATATCGTCATAATTATTCGATCTTCTATCAATTGCCCAACAGTAATTTGTTTACCCACCGTATGCTATTTTCTCGAGAGAAGCCACTAGTGAAATCTACGGCCCTCGGGTCTATCTTTCATCATATTGGTTTTCAATCTATTTTTATTCTCTTTTGTTTTCAGATCTATTATTCCAAAAACCCAAAAATACCTTGCTGCACTTTTTCTTTCTTTATTTTATTTCGTGTTTTACTCAAATCTATTTATCCAAAATCATACAAACCAATTTATCTTTTGCCCGAGGAGGGATTGACAACCCCTCTTACGCGTCGGGTTGCAAGTATTTGTTCTTTGTGTGCAGGTACCGTTTACATAGCTTGGCCTGGCCTCCTACTGGATTGATACCTTGGTTTCATAACTGAGGAAAATATCTACCGTAGTTGTACTGCATCATCCCATCCTCTTTGGGAAATACCGATGCAGTTTCAAGCCGCATCAGTACTCTGCCGGACGGGGAATCGATCACAGAGGGCCTCTACATCAACCTTGCTGCAACTCCGATGATGTGTGAGTAGTTCACAATAAACATACGGGTCCATATTTAGCTAGATCTCTCTATCTCTCTCTCTCTCTCTCTCTCTTTGATCTTCACTACAATGTTCTCCTCGGAGTTTTATTCGATGTAATCTTGGGATCCAATGAATTATGGGTTTATGATCAGATTATCTATTGAAAGTAATTGAGTCTTTTCTGAACTTTATTATGCATCATTATTATAGTTTTGTATTTCTTTCTGATCTATCCGTTTGGTTTGGCCAACTAGATTGATTTATCTTTAGCAAGAGAGGTGTTTTGTAGTAGGTTCAATCTTGCCGTGTCCTCACACAGTGACAGCATGGGTAGCGGGGCACATGTTTCTTTGGTTGTTGCTAAGGGTAGAACAACGGGGTTTAATCATATTGCTTGGTTTATTTTGTCTACATTATATCATCATATTTAATGCATTATTATATTTGTTATGAACTTAATACATAGAGAGATAAGCATATAAGCGCTCTTGAAGTGGAGTAATAGTAGTGGATGCAGGCAGGAGTCGGTTTACTTGTCACGGACGTAATGCCTATATACATGACCATTGTCATGAAATAATATCATAACTATGCATTTTTTTAGGGATAATTGGTTTTATACCCTTAGTTGTGTCCCCCTCGTCAGGATTGCCCCTAGTTTCTGAAAACACGTGGTCTTGCCCAACCCATTTTGGCGTCTTGTGCTTTTGCCCTTTGACCGTTTGACCATCACTTTGAAAACTTCATAACTAATTCATACTAAATCAGAAAAATGCAAATAAGATACCAAAACGTTCGAAAAAACATCACATGTATGTCAATGTCACTTGCATTCATGACAAAAGTGTTCGTAAGTGCCCATCCGAGTTTTAGCTCTTATTATACCACCATGAACAGTAAAATCTAAAAAATTTAAAAAATTCAAAAAGAAAGTTGGTGGCAAAGAATGACAAATATTTTAAGTGCTGACGAGTTTCATCAGGGAATGACATTCGTGGAAGTCGTGGCAAAAAAACAATCAACACTCGAAAATAGATTTTTTTCCCATGACTTCCACGAATGTCATTCCCTGATGAAATTTGGCAAGCACTTAAAACATTTGTCATTCTTTGCCACCAACTTTTTTTTTGATTTTTTTTAGAGTTTACTGTTCATGGTGGCATGATAAGAGCTAAAACTCGGATTCACACTTACCAACACTTTTGTCATGAATGCAAGTGACATTGACATATAGGTG
Source organism: Thinopyrum elongatum (assembly GCA_011799875.1). Lineage (NCBI taxonomy): Eukaryota > Viridiplantae > Streptophyta > Magnoliopsida > Poales > Poaceae > Thinopyrum > Thinopyrum elongatum. The sequence goes on along the minus strand of CM022302.1, from coordinate 491,248,345 downwards.
ATGTTTTTCTGAACATTTTGGTATCTTATTTGCATTTTTCTGATTTAGTATGAATTAGTTATGAAGTTTTTCAAAGTGACGGTCAAACGGTCAAAGGGCAAAAGCACGAGACGCCAAAGTGGGTTGGGCAAGACCACGTGTTTTCAAAACTAGGGGCAATCCTGATGAGGGGGACACAACTAAGGGTATAAAACCAATTATCCCATTTTTTTATCAATTGCCCAATTGTAATTTGTCTACCAACCATATGCTATTTTTACATAGATGCCTCTAGTGAAAACTATGGCCCCCGGGTCTATTTTAATCATATTACAAAAACCAAAAATACCTTGCAGCAATTTTTTTTCCTTTATTTTACTTTACAATTTATCTATCGCCTATTACCAGATTTGATCCTTTCAATTAACGAGTACAAGGGGATTGACAACCCTCCTGCTCGCGTTGGGTGCAAATATTTGCTCTTGTGTGTAGGTACTATTGACTAGGCATTTGCTTGAGTCTCCTATTGGTTCGATAACCTTGGTTCTCTACTGAGGAAAATACTATCCGCTACTATATTGCATCACATTTCCTCTTCGAGGAACATCCCAACGCAGCTCACAAGTAGCAGGGGTGTTCCTAATTGGCGCTTCAGGTGCCAGGGAAGCTTCATGATGCCCACGTGCATATCACTTGGGCCGGCCCATTAGCGCTACGCAGTCCTCGCTCGCTCCCACGAGCCACTCGCGTCTCCCTCGCTCCCTCGAGCCGCTCGCGTCTACCTCGCATAGTTGAATCGTTCTGTACCCCTAAAAAAAGTAGAATGGTTATGTTGACTAGGCGGCCATTGACCTCAAGTTCATGGATTTGCAAAAAAAGGTCACAGATTTAAAAAAAAAGGGTAAACTTGATAAAAGCGTCATTGAATTTGAAAACAAAGTTCACAAAAATTAAAAAATCATTAATTTTGAAAAGGTTCCGATTTTGAAAAAACATTCATCAAATTTGGAAAAAAAGTTCATCAAATTTAAAAAAATCATCAAATTTGAAAAAGGTTCATCGAATTTCAAAAAAGTTCAAAAAGTTTAAAAAAGTTCATCTATTTTGAAAAAAGTTCACAAAGTTGAAAAAAGTTCATGAATTTTACAAAAATTTCATCGATTTAAAAAACAATCATCAAATTTTCTTTAAAAAATTCATCATTTTTAACAAAAGTTCACTAATTGAGCAACAGAAAAATAAAAAACCCAAAGAAAACTGTTCCAAGAAAAAGGAAAAAGATAAGAAGGAAAAACCTGTGAGTAAGAGATCCCTACTTAATACATGTGAATATCCAATTCTGAGCCCGGGCTCATCTGCACCCGCTCAAGAAACAATTCATAAAAACTTCAAATAAATTAAAAAAAATCCAAATTTTTTGTGCAAGGTAGATAATATGGTGCGTGAGGTGCGCTCCAAATTTCAAAGCATTTGGACATCTGAGTAGCTCTCAGCCAAAAAAGACAAATTGGGTCAGAACAGTGTATGAACAGTACACTATTTAACAGACCCTCAATTTGTCTTTTTTGCCGAGAGCTACTCAGATGCCCAAATGATTTGAAATTTGGAGTGGACATCACGCACCAAATTATCTACCATGCCAAAAAAAATTGGAATTTTTTGAATTTTTCTAGTATTTGTTTTGATTTTTTTATTGAGCGCAGGTGCAGATAATCCTGGGAGCCAAAACGTCTCACTCGTTTCGAATCACACTACTACGCATGTTGTTTTTTGCATTTAAAAAAAGGGGGTTGTCTCAAAAAAAAAGGGGGGGGGGAGAACGGGCCAGCCCATCACGCGGGGTGGGGGGGCTGAAGCGCCGTTTAGGAAATGTCCAGTAGGAGATGATCCCCTTCTACTACTTTTTTGTCCGTTTTGGTCTGGCCTGGTTTGGTTATCCGAAATCACTGATTGAGGAGTACTTTTTGTAAAGATCACACCGACCCCAGGTTGTGACAAGTGGCGCACTGCATGTGCGCCACTTGTCGCAACCTGTGAGTTTTCCCTTTTTTCATAGATCCTTTTATTCAAAACATTTTATCTCTTAAACCGTTCGTCCAAATCTCGAACCATTCATCGTTGGATTCCTCGCGTCAAGATCTTCAAAACTAGATCCCATGTTGATAGATTTTGATGAACTTTTTTTTCATGAAAAATCGGTCGAAAAAACGGTAACACCCCAAAAATTAAATCATGTTTTTACTAAATAAAATTTGGCCAGAAATAAAATTTTGAATTATACTAGGTCTTTATTTAATTTCAGAACCCTTTCTGTTTCTATTTTTCAAAATTCTTCCCTCCATATAGAATTTTTTGGAATAATATTGTGGCTTTGGTAGTTTTCTCAAATCATTTCAATTACATTTTAATAACAGTAAGAATTATTTTCAGAATAAAAATTTGCCCAAAACAATTCTTTTAATAGCTTTTTCAATATTTTAAATGCCTCTATTGCACTACAACCATTTTAAATAATTCTTTTTAAATCCCACAAAAATTATGAGAGGTCATGTGATGCCTACATATCACTTTTATGCAAAAACCAAACTTTGTCTTTTGAAAATTTTGAGTGAAACAACCTCTTTTCAATTATGTCCTGTATTTGAGTTTCTACTACATCCCTAATGTTCCTTTCCCCAAAAATCCTGAAATTTTTTCCACTCATAGTCCTTCCAACTAAAACCTTAAGTCCAGAAGATCACCTTCATTTGCATCATTTTAGTTCACCAAATATTCCTCTGAACTTTCTGTCCAGAAATGAATATCAGTAAAACTAGCACTAGCAAGTTTCTCCTCTTGCCCAACCAACTCCACCAACATCTCTATCACTCAAAGAGGCATCATACTGCCAAGTTTCATGATCAACAAAAATACCTAGGGCACCATTTCATTTCATCATACACCTTGAGTGCATGACAAAATTCTGTCATCACTAAAACCTCCATATGGCTCTAGCTCCATTTGCTAAGCTGGCATGTCCAACACACCCCTCACACTTGCTAGCATCATCATGCCAAAAATCAGCTCAAATGGACCTATCTAGCTTGCTCTGGCAATTCATGGAGCACTTGATGAGCATGCCCAGAGCGCGTGTACCGCTGCCGTGGCATCGAGCCGTTGTTGATCCCCCGCTGCCTCCCCTGCTCGCCCGAGTCCACACCTAGGTCACCTGATCATCCCCAAGCCTCACCGACACCTTACCTCGTCCCCTAGCGCCGCCCCCACCAACCAGCGCCGCCTCTGTCCGCCGCCCGAAGACGACCACTCGGCCACGTCTCTGTCGGCGCTGTCTCGCCATAATGGCCAACGTCCAGTGCTCATCCATTCATCCACCGCCCTCATCTACCACGCTGACCCACGCCACCGACCACAACTGCTTCGACGGCGCAGTTATGGCCGCCGCCGTCGTGACTTATTCGGTAAGCCACGGCATCACCTTTCCCCGCCTATAAAAGGCCACCGTGAGCTCGCCCTCGAGCGTCATCACCCTCCCCTCTCCCTCTGTAAGCTCCCCGTGGAAGGAAAACGACCGGAGGGGTCGTCGTCTTCAACTCCGGCAACCACAGCCGCCACCGCATCCGCGAAGATTTCCACCTCTCCAGTACCTCCCCCTCTCAACTAGCTACACCAGGAACTTCCCCACGGTCCCACAGATCCTTTCCGCGCTCCAATTCCTCCTCCCCAAGGTCGAGTTGAGCTCGGCAAATCCACCCGTAGCTCTCCTCCGCCATGGTTGACGCCGTGCTCGAACCCGAGCCCCTCAACGGCTATCTCCACCTCCCACGGATGCGGCACTCTTCCCTGAACCCAACCATGTGCCGAACGTCGCCGGAGATGCCCTACAACACTGGCAATCCTCGCCGGAGCTCGCCTCTGTTCCTGTCCAGGCGCGCACGAGATGGGAAGATAAACCCGACAGGTGGGTCCCACCTGTCGGCGATCCAAACATTCTTTCCAGAAGCGCATCCCCGTGGGTGCGTTTTCCCTCTGGGGAAAACGTACTCTGAGGGGGTACGCCTTCGACGCGCCGCCTCCCCGTGGGCTAGGAGCTGGGCTCGGCCCAGCGATGCTGTACAGCTAAAACGCGCACAGGGCGTTCCTCAGTCTTTTCTTTATCTTTTTCCAGCAATATTCAAATAATTCCCCAGTGACCATTTCGAATCCAAATCCGATGATTAAAGTTTATAAATACTTCTAAAATCATGCCCTATTATTTAAGCCTAGGTGAACATTTTTCCTAGGCTTTGTCCCTACTGAATCTATTAAATAGTCCTTTTCTTTATTCTTTTCAACTTATAAATCCCATAATTAATTCATATTAAATCCAAATAAATTGATTCTTTTCTGTTATTTTTGATTTTTCATCTAGTTTATTTTAGTATTTATTTGAAAAAAAATTGAAACACTTTTTAGCACTGTTTTTGTTTCATATGGTAATTCAAATATTTTTGAAAATAGGAAATGGAGGGAAGATAAAATTCTCAAAACTTTTGGAGTGCACCCAATATTTCTGCATGCTCAAGGCAAGCATCTTGAACACTTGATATGGTGAATGCATGGTAGTTTATTTGCTAGAATAATTTGATCATGACTATGTTGAATTCAAATAAAACTGGCATATGGCTAATTTTTGCATGTGTGTAGTATTGGCATGTTTCATCGTACCGTGCATCGTGTGTTCTCATGACTAACTTGCAGGAGCAGGCATAAGAGAGATACTGTTACCAGCAGGAGGATGATCACGTTGGAGCGTGATCATGCCTTGTTTGTTGTGCATGTTGGAGCATGCAAGGGTTGTGGCCCTGTTGGGATTGCTGTTGAAGGAATACCTTGTTGTGCTAACCGTTGCAGGAAACTTAATGCCTCCTGAGTCGACCGTAGATCGAGTCTTCTTCCGGTAACCCCCATACTTGTTTCGTGCTGCCACAGGTAGGGTATGGTTCAGTAAGTTGATAACCCCTTTCCATGCACACACCGTACAGAGGGCCACGATGAGGGTTTCCGCGGCCGCGGACTAAATCCTGTCATCGGGTCAGGGGGCATGGGTGTTTCCAGTAGTGACTGAGAGGGGGGCACCCCTTGGAATCCGTGCGTATTAATAGTGATCCCATGCAGGACGTTGGTCTCTCCGTCTTAGAGTTTTTCTTGAACGATGCTTTGGGTGATTCCTGGCATCCGGAAAGTTAATCTGGTGTGTGCTGGTCAGGTGTGTTTTCAACCCAAAGACCGTAATGGGAATTAGTCAGTGTCACGGTGCTGACTAAAGAAATCATTTACTTGTGGGTAAAGAGTACACCCTCTGCAGAGTTTAAACCTATTCGAATAGTCGTGTCCGCGGTTAAGGGCTACAATCTGGGTTGGTCAAGTGTCGGTCTTCGGAGGAAAATAATTAATTGGGCCTGAACTATTGTTTTTGCAGGATATTGTTATCATCACTAACGCCGTCATGGTTATTTGAGTACTATTGCTGTGAAATTTTTTATGGTTATGCATATTATTGTGAACTAACCTGTTTCTCTTATTTTAATTTTTCTGAGGGTCTCAGGGGCTGGCTAGACTACCCCGGACACTCCATTTTATTTTCAAGACCTCTCGTGGCGTCCCTCGAGTTAACAGGTGGTTTATCACGCCACTACTCTTGTGGACACCCGATTGGCATTTCTCTTCAAGTCCGACCGTGGCGTCACTTGACACCCGACTGGCATTCCTTTTCAAGACCTCTCGTGGCGTCGCCTGAGTTCTCGGATGGTCCTGTCTCGTCCGATTTCTCTTTTAGACACCCGATTGGCATTTCTCTTCAAGACCTACCATGGTATCACTTGACATCCGACCGGCATTTCTTTTATTTTGTTTCCTTTGACTTTCCTTATTTATCACTAACATTCCCATATATTCATTTATTTGCATATGCTAATATTTTATCATGCCATGATTTAATTCCTGTCAGTAGGCATTTAAGTCCATCATGAGCATACGCATATAGTGTGGTTCATCATGATCATATAATTTAATTGTTACATTCGGTATATCTTTTGTTCCTGATGTTTGAGAGTACATTCAAACGTACTCACAGGCTTGTCCCTGGCTATTTACTTGGCCAGGTCAGGATTTCTACGAGGAGTACCACAGCGACGACCGTGCGGAGCCTAGGATAGCAGCCATGCGAGATAGGAATTATCCGGGTCAGCTGTTCCTGTGGGAATGGAGCCCCATCGACGTTGGAGAACCACGAGTTAATTCTGTCATCCACTACCAGACATCATTGTTGTATCATTGGACCTTTATGGTCTTGTATTCAACTCTTGTAATAGCTTGGTAATTTGTAACAAGGACGTGTCCACAGTAACAGTAATCCTGGGCTGGTGATGACACGAGGGGTTAATTTCTGGGAATATATTGTGTCCCCGAAATCCGGCCCCGACAGCCTTGGTATCAGAGCCAGGCTGACCATTGGCTAATCCTCTCTTAGCCTGGTCACTATCCCTAGGATTCCACACCGCCCACATCCTTTCCTGTCCTCCGTCAGGCCATTCCATCCAATAAAGCCCACACAATGGCCAGCCGACATCTTTTGATAATCGGTGCCCAACCTATCCCCCTAACCGACAACCACAGTAATACGTCACATTTTGTGATTTGTATCTGTGACTTTGACCCCGACCACTCTGGAGCAGAGCCGATGCCCAGAATCGTAACCCTGCTGATTTATGTTTCCTAGCCCAGGCACTATATAGGAGACCACTCTCGCGTCCATAACTAGCATCCCTCACCTTGTACACTGCCTCCACCACCATTTCCCCCATGTCGCACCTTGGGATTCATCTGAGAACCCCAGATGCAATCCCGGGCAGTTTTGTCAAGATATTGTGGGATTTCACCCGCAACACTTTTGGCTCCACTCAGCCACCCCAGTATGAGCTGTTCAAATCAAGGATCAACCACAATGCCTCGAAATATTGGGTAGCCGCGCACATCCCACCAGTAGACCCAAACCAAGGCCCCACAAGTGTCGTCTTCATCGGGAAATCTATGCCAACATCAGAGATGGCTATAGAAGTTGCTGCCTATGAAGCAATTACCCGCCTCCGGCACGCATTGCCCCATGCCAGCGAAAGGGGGTATTACTACTTCCCGAGCCGTGCAGCACCCGGAGAAGAAGCATCTTTTCCCTGCAGACAATCAGAGAGAGATCCAATGCTAGCCAACCTTGTTCATTATGTCATCGCGCAGGAGCGTCTGACCCAACAAGTGATGGACTTCCTCCTGACTCTTGCTATTCTGAATCCTCAGATCGCCATCGGCGAACCACTGTCACCAGACCAAGGAGGGAACATTCTCCGACTCCTCCATCCACTTTCTCTGGGGGAAGAAGAATGTGTTCCAATGCCGGGGATATTTTCTCAGGACCCTATCGATTTTACCTTTGTACCTTAGAGACTATGGTTGTGTTCGTTAGCCTAGCGTTTAAATTGCATGATTTCATATCTGTGTTGAATCTTGGGATTTACCCTATGAATAAAATGTTTGGTTGCAGTTGCGAATGAGTAATTGTGGAGATTTTATTAAGGACCATTGTGAATATAATTTTTGCAAACACAGAATTAATTCACGCACCGCCATGACACCCGGCTTACAATCACACTCACTCCACTACATGCACTAAGTGCAGAACCACACACACACACACTGGTACCTAATCAACCGCCTCACACACCAGACCACTCTCATCGCACCACCAATTTTTCCGAAGAAAAATTTGTGGGTTTTCTTTTATTTCTACGGAGCTGCTGCAGAACGCACTAACACTCACCCGTAACCACCACCGATGCCTAATCCTCACGGTCACCACCGCCTCGAAGAGCCACCACTCGAACTGCGGCATCACGGCGATCGTCAAGGATCATCGCGCATAGGAGCAGCGAGAACCCGAGCAACGCCGCCATCGCTCCGGACATGAGAATCACAAACCACCCCGGAAGCACATCCTCCATTGGAGCCTCGTCCGAGCTCCTGCGATCAGAAAAGGAGGAGGAAGAAGAAGTGAGGCCAGGTGAGATGAAGAAGAGAGTAACACTGCGTTCGTTTTATAGCTCGGGCTAAGTGCATGGTGGACGAGGTCCACCAGCGCCGCTCGTCGCCCGATCACCGGTGTTCGGAGGAGAAATCGCGAGCGGTGCCGACAAGGTGCTGGCCCGCTAGGTGAGTGCACGTTGCACCGGCAGCTTGCACGCCGCGCACTGCCACAGTACGACCCTAGATACCCTACGTGCTAGACACCGCAGGTGGAGAAAGCACGCGAGAGGGAGAAGGAGAAGAGAACCGGAGGAAGAAGAAGAGACTGACAGTGGGCCCTGGGTCCACCCGTCAGCCGGAGAGAGCACTGTGCACTGGAGTACGGCAAGCAAATTTTGGAATTTACACTTTTTCCAAATTTGTCGTAACAGTCACAGTAGAACCACAGCACTAGTACCCACTGTAGTTACACCAATTATTAGGAGCCACGTCAACTGTGCCTAAATGGGTTATTTTAAATAGCTTAGGAAAATCTCCTCGAAAGGTGGATTTAATTTTGGTGACCACCTAACAAATCTCGAGGACGAGATTTTCTTAAGTGGGGTAGAGTTTGTAACACCCCAAAAATTTAATCATGTTTTTACTAAAAATAATTTGGCCAAAAATAAAATTTTGAATTATACTAGGTCTTTATTTAATTTCAGAACCCTTTCTGTTTCTGTTTTTCAAAATTCTTCCCTCCATATAGAAATTTTTGGAATAATATTGTGGCTTTGGTAGTTTTCTCAAATCATTTCAATTACATTTTAATAACAGTAAGAATTATTTTCAGAATAAAAATTTGCCCAAAACAATTCTTTTAATAGCTTTTTCAATATTTTAAATGCCTCTATTGCACTACAACCATTTTAAATAATTCTTTTTAAATCCCACAAAAATTATGGGAGGTCATGTGATGCCTACATATCACTTTTATGCAAAAACCAAACTTTGTCTTTTGAAAATTTTGAGTGAAACAACCTCTTTTCAATTATGTCCTGTATTTGAGTTTCTACTACATCCCTAATGTTCCTTTCCCCAAAAATCCTAATTTTTTTTCCACTCATAGTCCTTCCAACCAAAACCTTAAGTCCAGAAGATCACCTTCATTTGCATCATTTTAGTTCACCAAATATTCCTCTGAACTTTCTGTCCAGAAATGAATATCAGTAAAACTAGCACTAGCAAGTTTCTCCTCTTGCCCAACCAACTCCACCAACATCTCTATCACTCAAAGAGGCATCATACTGCCAAGTTTCATGATCAACAAAAATACCTAGGGCACTATTTCATTTCATCATACACCTTGAGTGCATGACAAAATTTTGTCATCACTAAAACCTCCATATGGCTCTAGCTCCATTTGCTAAGCTGGCATGTCCAACACACCCCTCACACTTGCTAGCATCATCATGCCAAAAATCAGCTCAAATGGACCTATCTAGCTTGCTCTGGCAATTCATGGAGCACTTGATGAGCATGCCCAGAGCGCGTGTACCGCTGCCGTGGCATCGAGCCGCTGCTGATCCCCTGCTGCCTCCCCTGCTCGCCCGAGTCCACGCCTGGGTCACCTGATCATCCCCAAGCCTCACCGACACCTTACCTCGTCCCCTAGCACCGCCCCCACCGACCAGCGCCGCCTCTGTCCGCCGCCCGAAGACGACCACTCGGCCACGTCTCTGTCGGCGCCGTCTCACCATAATGGCCAACGTCCAATGCTCATCCATTCATCCACCGCCCTCATCTACCATGCTGACCCACGCCACCGACCACAACTGCTTCGACGGCGCAGTTATGGCCGCCGCCGTCGTGACTTATTCGGTAAGCCACGGCATCACCTTTCCCCGCCTATAAAAGGCCACCGTGAGCTCGCCCTCGAGCATCATCACCCTCCCCTCTCCCTCTGTAAGCTCCCCTTGGAAGGAAAACGACCGGAGGGGTCATCGTCTTCAACTCCGGCAACCACAGCCGCCACCGCATCCGCGAAGATTTCCACCTCTCAACTAGCTACACCAGGAACTTCCCCACGGTCCCACAGATCCTTTCCGCGCTCCAATTCCTCCTCCCCAAGGTCGAGTTGAGCTCGGCAAATCCACCCGTAGCTCTCCTCCGCCATGGTTGACGCCGTGCTCGAACCCGAGCCCCTCAACGGCTATCTCCACCTCCCACGGATGCGGCACTCTTCCCTGAACCCAACCATGTGCCGAACGTCGCCGGAGATGCCCTACAACACCGGCAATCCTCGCTGGAGCTCGCCTCTGTTCCTGTCCAGGCGCGCGCGAGATGGGAAGATAAACCCGACAGGTGGGTCCCACCTGTCGGCGAGCCAACCATTCTTTCCAGAAGCGCATCCCCGTGGGTGCGTTTTCCCTCTGGGGAAAACGTACTCTGAGGGGGTACGCCTTCGACGCGCCGCCTCCCCGTGGGCTAGGAGCTGGGCTCGGCCCAGCGATGCTGTACAGCTAAAACGCGCACAGGGCGTTCCTCAGTCTTTTCTTTATCTTTTTCCAGCAATAATCAAATAATTCCCCAGTGACCATTTCGAATCCAAATCCGAAGATTAAAGTTTCTAAATACTTCTAAAATCATGCCCTATTATTTAAGCCTAGGTGAACATTTTTCCTATGCTTTGTCCCTACTGAATCTATTAAATAGTCCTTTTCTTTATTCTTTTCAACTTATAAATCCCATAATTAATTCATATTAAATCCAAATAAATTGATTCTTTTTCTCTTATTTTTTATTTTTCATCTAGTTTATTTTAGTATTTATTTGAAAAAAAATTCAAACACTTTTTAGCACTATTTTTGTTTCATATGGTAATTCAAATATTTTTGAAAATAGGAAATGGAGGGAAGATAAAATTCTCAAAACTTTTGGAGTGCACCCAATATTTCTGCATGCTCAAGGCAAGCATCTTGAACACTTGATATGGTGAGTGCATGGTAGTTTATTTGCTAGAATAATTTGATCATGACTATGTTGAATTCAAATAAAACTGGCATATGGCTAATTTTTGCATGTGTGTAGTGTTGGCATATTTCATCGTACCGTGCATCGTGTGTTGTCATGACTAACTTGCAGGAGCAGGCATAAGAGAGATACCGTTACCAGCAGGAGGATGATCACGTTGGAGCGTGATCATGCCTTGTTTGTTGTGCATGTTGGAGCATGCAAGGGTTGTGGCCTTGTTGGGATTGCTGTTGAAGGAATACCTTGTTGTGCTAACCGTTGCAGAAAACTTAATGCCTCCTGAGTCGACCGTAGATCGAGTCTTGTTCCGGTAACCCCCATACTTGTTTCGTGCTGCCACAGGTAGGGTATGGTTCAGTAAGTTGATAACCCCTTTCCATGCACACACCGTACAGAGGGCCACGATGAGGGTTTCCGCGGCCGCGGACTAAATCCTGTCATCAGGTCAGGGGGCATGGGTGTTTCCAGTAGTGACTGAGAGGGGGGCACCCCTTGGAATCCGCGCGTATTAATAGTGATCCCATGCAGGACGTTGGTCTCTCCGTCTTAGAGTTTTTCTTGAACGATGCTTTGGGTGATTCCTGGCATCCGGAAAGTCAATCTGGTGTGTGCTGGTCAGGTGTGTTTTCAACCCAAAGGCCGTAATGAGAATTAGTCAGTGTCACGGTGCTGACTAAAGAAATCATTTACTTGTGGGTAAAGAGTACACCCTCTGCAGAGTTTAAACCTATTCGAATAGCCGTGTCCGCGGTTAAGGGCTACAGTCTGGGTTGGTCAAGTGTCGGTCTTCGGAGGAAAATAATTAATTGGGCATGAACTATTTTTTTTGCAGGATATTGTTATCATCACTAACGCCGTCATGGTTATTTGAATACTATTGCTGTGAATTTTTTTATGGTTATGCATATTATTGTGAACTAACATGTTTCTCTTATTTTAATTTTCCTGAGGGTCTCAGGGGCTGGCTAGACTACCCCGGGCACTCAATTTTATTTTCAAGACCTCTCGTGGCATCCCTCGAGTTAACAGACGGTTTATCACGCCACTACTCTTGTGGACACCCGATTGGCATTTCTCTTCAAGTCCGACCGTGGTGTCACTTGACACCCGACTGTCATTTCTTTTCAAGACCTCTCGTGGCGTCGCCTGAGTTCTCGGATGGTCCTGTCTCGTCCGATTTCTCTTTTAGATACCCGATTGGCATTTCTCTTCAAGACCTACCATGGTGTCACTTGACATCCGACCGGCATTTCTTTTATTTTGTTTCCTTTGACTTTCCTTATTTATCACTAACATTCCCATATATTCATTTATTTGCATATGCTAATATTTTATCATGCCATGATTTAATTCCTGTCAGTAGGCATTTAAGTCCATCATGAGCATGAGCATACGCATATAGTATGGTTCATCATGATCATATAATTTAATTGTTACATTCGGTATATCTTTTGTTCCTGATGTTTGCGAGTACATTCAAACGTACTCACAGGCTTGTCCCTGGCTATTTACTTGGCCAGGTCAGGATTTCTACGAGGAGTACCACAGCGACGACCGTGCGGAGCCTAGGATAGCAGCCATGCGGGATAGGAATTATCCGGGTCAGCTGTTCCTGTGGGAATGGAGCTCCATCGACGTTGGAGAACCACGAGTTAATTCTGTCATCCACTACCAGACATCATTGTTGTATCATTGGACCTTTATGGTCTTGTATTCAACTCTTGTAATAGCTTGGTAATCTGTAACAAGGACGTGTCCACCAGTAACAGTAATCCTGGGCTGGTGATGACACGAGGGGTTAATTTCTGGGAATATATTGTATCCCCGAAATCCGGCCCCGACAAAAAACGGACAAAAAAACCGAGCCGGGAGCACGGTTTTTTTCCTTTCCGAAACAGGCACGGCCGTGCCTCTCGCGGAAGAAAAAACAAATAGAAAACGCGTATTTTTTTCTCGTTTCCGAGTTAGAAAAGCACAACCGTGCCTCTCGCGGAAGCAAAACCGTATGCCTCTCGTGGAAGCAAAACCTGTCTCTCGCGGACGAAAAAAAAAACAGTAAATGTGTTTTTTTTTCGTTTCCGAGAGGCATGGCCATGCCTTTCGGAAAAGCAAAACCGTGCATCTCGCGGAAGCAAAACCGTGCCTCACGCGAAAGGAAAAAACAGAAAACGTGTTTTTTTCGTTTCCGAGAGGCGTGCCTCTCGCGGAAGCAAAACCGTGCCTCTCGCAGAAAAAAAAATAGAAAACACTTTTTTTCATTTCCGAGAGGCATGGTTGTGCCTCTCACAAAAGCAAAACCTTGCCTCTCACGGAAGCCAAAAAACACGTTTTTTCACGCAATTTTTTTTATCCAAAAGCTAAGGAAGGCCCATGGAAAACCAAAAAGTCCAAAAAACCCAGGAAAACCCCGTTTAAAAAGCCAAAAATGCGTGCAGAAAAATAAGAAAAAACAAATTCCGGAGGGAGTGCCCAGAGCGCGACACGTGGCAGCGGCTGAGAGCGCGCCAAGTGGCGCTGATCATTGTGCGACTCCCGAAAGAGCGCTCGTCAACTAGTTGCTCAGTTGGTTATCTCCTTTAACTGGGCTGGCCTAGGGCTTTTCCCTTTTTTTGTTCGACTAGTTCTTTAGTCGTTTCGCACAGAGAGTTGAGCGCAAATTTAAGGTATTGTAGGTTCTAGACATCCCCTTTATTTACTGGTTTTAGAACCTTCTAGAAGGTTCTAGCCCCCTTTTTTTTACCTTTTTTTAAAATGTCAAAAGATGTTCTCGCTTTTAAAAAAATGGGAATTCCAAAATTATATGGGTTTCTAAAAAAATGGATTTTTAAAATAGTTCGCCATTTCCAAAGTTTAGTCAATGATGTTTAAAATAATGAAAATTATTTGCTTTTTCAAAAAAGAATGGAACTTCAAAAGGTGTCCACAATTTTAAAAAATGTTCCTTTTTCCAAAAAATGCCTCTGTTTTGAAAAAGACGTTCGTGTTTAAAAAAATGTTTTCCAAATAATGTTCATGCTTTTGAAAAATGTTTGAGCTTGAAAAATGTTCAGATTTACGAAAAATATTTGCATCTTACATCTTAGAAAACTATTCAAAAATAATATATGATGCGGTGCTTTTCACATATGTGCTGCTGTGCTTAGGGTGCCACAATGTTTCGGGTCACTGTAGTCTTCCAGGTCGCGACATTACGTATGGGCAAAAAACCGCGAGACACACGTAATTTAATGGGCTGGCCTGGTCGCTCGTGCCTGTGCGAATTGACGCCAATTTGACTTAGAGAGGGTCATATATGAGGCCCCTTAGTTATGTACTGTTTCTAAAATCAATTTTGTGGGAAATGTATTGCATCTACTACTACTATTAAACAATCGAGTTGTGACAGAAACATTACATCTCAGCCATACATCCGTCATCTCTCAATGGACCGGATTGCCTCAATGTTGTATCACATTATTTACCAAAATCAATTACCAATAACATTTACCAAAATCAATTACCAATAATTACCGTGATCTACGCCATCATAATTACGCAAAACTTACCAACCTGGGCCTATTTTAATCATAATCAATTAGCAATAATTACCATGATCTAATAATTACGCAATAATTACCGCGATCTCGCTCCAACTGGAGACCTCCACCTCGATTGTTTAATAGTAGTAGTAGATAGATTGCAATTAGCACTGCGCAATTAGCGACGCCGCTCTCCCTCACGCACGCACGCTCCCCACCTCCACCGAACGGTTAGATGGAAAGAAGGAACGCGGCCTACTCCATGTACTGCTCGCTCCCGGCCACCATCCACGCACGCGCCGCCGCCAGCGCTCTGGTCCTCGCCGGCGTGCGGTTCCGGACCAGCGCGGCCATGCCGCCCCTCTGTCTTCGCCGCCGTCCGGAATAGCATGGCCCTGCCTCCCCGACCGTCCTCGCCGCCCGCAGCAACAGCACGGCAGCCTTGCCGCCGTCCACCAATCCCGCACGGCACCTGCCCGCCCCGACCATCCTCGCCGCCGCCCGCAGCACCAGCAGAGGGCCCTGGCGTTCCCCCGTCCTCGCCGCCGTCCGCCAATCCTGCATGGCCTGCCGCCCCGACCATCCTCGTCGCCGTGCGCGCAAACACCAGGGCCCTGCCGCATGAGAATGCGATTGTCCAGGGAATCGGCGGAATCCGCCGCCGTCGTTCTCCACGCGCTGGTATGTTTTGTGTGCGCCATAATAGTCACCACTATTCGTTCCACTACTCCAACTAACACCGCAGCTGCAACACCACTCGGAAACTAGAATGATCGACCAATTGTATTATCCAATTGTGTTGTCTTACCAACACACTATGAATTGTGAGAATGCACAGGGATGGCACAAATTTTTCGATTGTTTTTCTTGCCTTATTATTTACAGCTACATCCCTGCCTAACAACTGTTCTAAAAACTGAGTTTTTTCGTCTAAAATTTCAGAGATCTCTCACAATTTTAAACACACCATGGTACAAAATTCTTCTAGAAACTAAAAATGGATGCGTAATCTATATTCTATGGTCATTGCACTTTGCTGAACGACGAGAAGTATGTTCCTTACAACTCATGAATCTCTCACCTTGATATATGCACTATCGATGCTTGTACAATAGTCTGCCTAATGGATAGTTCTTACACCCGTTCCCATAATTTATTGGTTTAATTCAATGTTCCATTTGCACTTGTATTTAGGGAGGAAGAAAACCATGAAGGTTTATAAGATGGAGAAAGCATGTGAAAGTTCTGCTAATGTTAAGCCTAATATCGAAGAATTCGAAATGATTTGTGAATCTTCATGCAGGTTGATGGAGCACTAAACAAGTTATGCCAGTTGGGAGTATGTAAGACGGGATTTCCATTGAGATATTATCTCATCCAGATTGGTGGACAATGCATTTTTTAACCGGTACAGATTTTAGAGATTTCTCATACATTTGGATGCTTTGAGCAGCTTTGAACTGTAAAATCAATATGTGGTTGTTTTTATGGTGCCGCGTTGGACGGTCAACAGACCACCCAGGCGTGGACTACCACTTACCAACAGTTGGGCAGTCGACGGACTATCGATTTGTTGTAACAGAGCTCTTTCCAGTTCACTTGCACACCTTTTCTTCTATTTTGCGATGCCATGTGAGTCTACATTAGACATGTCATTTAATTGTTTGTTCCAAATTACTAAATTTTCGCAGGTTCAGCAGCTACCACAACTTGGTTCACTATTGAAAGGGCTCTTGGCAATTTTTCTCCTTTGCTAATTGGACTAATAAAATAAATTCTTTTGCAGCCATATTTCTTATTTTATTTCTGCAGTGATGTTTATGTATAGTTATTAATGGATGGTAGGATCAAGTAGGCTGATGTCAAATGCTATATAGATCAGGACAGAGTTGATGCTAATTTCATATCTGTATGTTTTTTTATCCTGTAGCAAAACTATTGCTGATGCTTCGAGTACCCCTCTGGTTGTAGAGCAAGGGATCACTTCCCTGTTATATTTTCAATGATACTTTTGAATTGTTATCTTTTCCTTTTTGGGTTGCCCACTTGCCCTCAAGAATCACCGCTAATTTCCAGTCTACATAATGCCTAAGGTAGAAGTATGCATTGCAGAATTTTGGGCACCAACATGAATCATGGTTTAGGCAAGCATATCTTTATCGTGGTGTTGTACAGATGGTGAAGCTCTTCAATATGGTTGTTCATAGATACTTCGATTGTAGCTACAAGAAGTTGGCTGACAATTCTCAGTTCGAAAATCCCTCGAGGTACTACTGAAATGTTCTTCAGCTAATACTTTGCCATGTGTCATTTTTTTTACGAACTGATCTCTTCTACATCTAGGATGTCCTATATTTATCCTTTCCAAAATTGCATCAAGGTGGAAGTGCGGTGCGCATAATAGGTATTCATTTCAGTTCCTGTACAACAGATTTTTTTTTGGCAAAAAGCTTACCTGTGCGATTTTTGTTCGACATGTTTATCATCAAATCTGGTGAAATCATGTTTTGTAGAGTTCTAATTGCTTTCCTGTTTTTCAGGAAACATGATTGTTCTTTTTCCCCATCCAATATGAATGCGGTGATTTGTTGCTTGATATCAATTACATGGTTTTGAAGTAAAAGAAAACATGTGTTTGCAAGGCACAATGTAGCAGCATTTGCCATTTTGCAATGGTTTGGAACTTTGGATCCCTGCAAGGGCTGGTCGTCATGCTTGGATAAAGGTATGTTTGTGATGCCTAGCGCCGTCAATTTATTGTTTTTTTTTTGTCTAATTGGACGCTGTGAGATGATAATTGCATTGGCATTATCTCTTCATGGACGAAGTGATGGATGTTTACTGAGAGTGCTCGGTCACTTGGTGGGCACTTCTTTTCCTTGAAACCGCCAAGAGAGGCTTGGGAGCACCAGCCGCAGGCCTCAGAGTGGCTAGGCCTCTGATTCAAAAAGACCTGATGCTTCTCATGGCTGCTCGCACATGTTTAAATATTTTATACGGATAATAATTGGGTGTTTGTTTAGTGAGTACCAAATTTAGTTTTGAAATTTAACAATATGCCCTTTTTTCCTAATTTGTTCATAATAATAAAGTTAGTCACTTAATTTGCTTCATGACAATACAAAGGCCATCCAACGGAATGGTCAAAGTCAATTTCTTTTGCTACATGTTTTCTAGATAGGGAAGCATCGATTGTATGTTATAGATGTTTGCATGTTTGCGGAGATAGTTAACAAATTTTGAGATAAAATGGGATGCTTATAATTTGTATATTGCATCATGTTTTGCAATAACGAAGACGTGCGTTGCATGTGCATGCTAACTAGTATAAATAGAGAAAAGAAGAGCTCCTTTTGTTGTTGAGTTTTTAGCTGAAAAAGGAAGACGCAGTCACGCAGTGGGTATCTTTTTGTTGTTGGTTTAGTAGTTAAGGCTCATGTATTGTGCAGAAACAGAGAAAAAAGAAACAACCTAGTTGCCCACGCGCTGAATATTAACAGTAGCATGTTCTATGAGGATTAATTGGCACGCTCTATTGTGAACCAACTTGGGGCTGAATGGTTAGTACGACTGTGGTATCTCAACCCACCGGAGTTAAAGTTTTAGACTTGACATTAATACTCGCATTTTTCTGGATTTATTTTAGTCTTTTCGGCGATATGTGTCAGTAGGTTGAGACGTTCCGAGCGACCACGAAGGCGTCTGTGGCGATTTCATCAATCTCAAGATTACGTGTCAGCTCATCAAGGATGCTCATGGGTAGGATGTGCGTGCGTATGTTTATAGGGGTAAATGTATGTGCGTATGTATAAGCGTATGCGTCCGTGTTAAAAAAATAATACGCTCTATCGACGCTGACGCATAAGTCGGGGTAACCCGATACCGCACAAGTTCATACCACAGAGGACTTCTTAGCCACAGCCAACGCCAACACTTTTGGCCGCACACGAGAAGCCCGGATTATTCAAATGCTGTCTTCATCGCAGGATCCGCCGAATGGGGATACCAACCGCCCGCCGCAAGAAGTACAACAAGCCTTCATCTTTTTGGGTCTTGTGGTCACCTGGATGTACGTTCAACCGGGCTTGAACGATCCACAAGAGAACAAAGGCACAAGGACAAATAGGTCTTATGGAAATGGAAGTATTCAACCTTTCAACTTTTCAAGAGAAGCGTGATGCCATTATTGAACCAGCGACTAATGGTTGAAGAATACACCAACTACGCACCACCGCTTGGCCACTCACTGGTAATATAAACCAGCAGGACGGCGAGGCATCGGTGTCGGACGTCACGGTTCAGTGCAGCACCAGCATGTAACCTGCGAGTTAATTAGCAGAATGTTTCGTATAATTATGTATCTAGGTCAGAGGGAGTTGGTACAGTAGAAGGCAGACGGCCACGCCGTCATGCATATGTGCAGTACGTGTCCTACATCGTCCAGCAAACACCACATGAATGAACTGGTGATGCCTTTTGAGTTTCACGTTGGTGCAATTTCTTATCATAATCATGCGAAAAACCAGATAGCAAAACCAATTATCATCCAGTTTGTGGATCCAAACCAGCTACAGGAACACGGATCACAAATGCAAGAATACTCCCAGCAGGACAGGTCATGGTCTTGGACCCAACAGGCATGGGCTAATGATTTCGTCACGTCAAGTGGAGGATGGCACGGCACTCTTATAGTATCAATTAATCAACCAAGCAGAGCTTGATGAGGCGTCTACCGATTGGGGATGCACGCAGGCTGGACCAAGATAGGCTACAAATCAGCCACTGTGCTTGTGATAATAATGGCAGCCAGGCTTCGTCCTCAATAATCGATCATGATGCTGACCATTCGTGAATAAACAAGAAAAGGTCCTTCTCATGCGAAAAGGTCCGAATATTTCTCTCTCTCATTTGGATAACAATCGTAAAGACGAGAGACCGAACTATATCCTTGATAGGTTATGCTGTCCGACATCAGGCGTCACCGGGCACCCGCGAGCCACATGCCTTTTTCTTTTCTCTTGGTCCCAAAATTAATTAACTAGCTCTGTTAAAGAAATAATCGCTAGTAATTAACTAGCTAGACAGCGGGGCTTAATCACCTCGCGTAATGTAGCATGCAGGGATATTCTTTCCTGCTGTATGCATGCTGAAGTAGAGGAATGCAATTTCTGAAGGTTTTGCCGCAGTTCAGTGGAAATTCAGGCTCTGAAATCTCCTCACCTCACTCGAGTGATCCTTCGGAAAGGAAAATTGCCGGATCGCTCGCTACGGTCAGCAAAGGATGGACGCGCGATGAATAGAGTTGGCTTCAGGCACACGGCGTTTCTGCATGCATGCATGTTCCCCATGCCGGGCCGGCTCCCCGCCATGCGGGCATGGGCTGGTGCAAGTCTGATACGTGCCCGGGCAGTCTGCAAGCGCGTGTGACCATCCTCACTCATCGAATAAATTTTTGTTTTGGTTTGAGCATAACACGAAGTAGTACATTATTTTTCTTCAATTATCTTTGCGTGGTGAGGTGACAGTGATTACGACTAGAGCGTGGTACCATGACGGCGACAAAGCTGACAAATCCAAGAGAGTGGTGCCGTGCGTGCGGGCCGGGCGGTTTTCTCGGCACGCCGGGCATGTCCCAAATAAATGAAAGATCCTGTTGATGACGCGGAAGGAGAAGAAGAGAACGTCCCACTCGGCAGTCGGCACTCGCCGTCGCCGTCATCCACGCCGCTCGACGATCCGGTGCGGCTGCCGCCGCTGGTGCGCGCGCATGGTTGCACCGTTCAGCGTAATAAATCGAAGAGTGCAACTAGTACTGGTGCCTTTGTCGACCTATGTACCGGCCGCACGTCCCTTCGCTTCCGTGCAAAGAGCCTGCAGGCTGCAAACGTAAGATTCACGCACGGGTCCAATTTAAGGCGCGCAGCAACCCCAAGCCCATATCGATCGATTCAGTCACTCACGCACGGAGGATCAACGCCGAGGGCGACGCCACAGGAACGGAGTAGTTAACGTGGGAGTGGCTAGTGCGTGGTAGTTTTGTGTTCCCATCGGCCTAAATTCACCAGAACCGGTCAAAAAAGCGACCGTGTCTCTCCACCCAGTCTTCACGGACCGGAATCATAGTCCAAACGCATGCACACCACACCTCGTGAACCTTGTGACACTCCCAAAACTCGCATTGCACTGTACAAGAAACAGAGTCATCACCCCGCAAAAAAAAAAAAAGAAGAAGAAGAAACAGAGTCATCAGCATGGAAAAAGAAGAAGAAAAAAGGAACGAAAAGGAGAAAGTTTGGGGACACGAATTGTCGAAGATAGCGAGAAATTCCTCCGATCAGTACCATCCTCAAGCGTCCCTGCGTGCGTGCTTATCCACAACGTACCTATCCACAGTCCAAAACACACACAGGGGCACAGAGTGTGATCGATGCTTCGTTGGAATGGGACAGATAACGACTCGCATCGCATCGCGTCATCGAGCATTATCATCGTAAGAAAATCCCGGCTGGCAAGAGGGCTGGTCGCGAACGCCAAGCTTCGCTGGACGCCTCCTAACCAGTAGTAGTATTATTTGCATACAAAAAAAAAATATGCTCCCTCGTCACAAAATAAGTGTCTTAACTTATAAAATTATAGACATCTAGATGTTCTTTAGCAAAACTGAAAATTATAATAGTACTAAAGTTAAGACACTTATCTTAGAGCAAAGGGAGCAATAGAAATAATCACACTATTATATTTGGAATATGGTGATGCTCCATCTAGTAGCCTAGCAAAGGAAATCGCGTTCCCGCCAGCCTGCTGCCGACTACACGCAACTATCAGAACTCGAAAAAAAAACAGAAAAAGAAAGAGCCTTGTGCCCCGCTGGCTCCGCCCAAACTGTCCACGCGCCAGCCGTGCCCGGGACGTGGCCGCGAGCGGCGTGCGGCCGGGCGGGCGCACGACACACCCGAGGGCCAGCCAGAGCGCCAGACCGGCCCGGGCCCACGCGCAGCGAGCGGCGGTGGCGCCCCAGCAGTCCTGGCTCCTGAGCCGAGCAGCGAGAGAAGAGTCGGAGCCGCCCACGACAAACCCGCTCGCTCTCCAAATCTCCTGCCCAAACCCCACACCAAAAACCAAATCACGCCACTTAAAACTCCTTCCCGTGGCTCGTAACGAGTCGCCTGCCGTGCGTTAATCCGGCGGATCCAAGCGTGCGCGTTCATTCATTAGCCCAAACAAACACGGAAAAAGGAAGGCAGGCGAGAGGGGGGGAGAGAAGACCATCAGACCGTCCACCCACTCGGCCGGCGGCGGCGGCGGCGGGGCACGGAGCAGCAGCGGCGCAGGGGGATCAGCGAGCCGGAAAACCATCCCCGCCCAGGTGAGCCGGCTCGACGGGTTTCTCGCCCCCTGGTTCTCTCTGTGTTTTTTTTCCGTCGGATCTTCTCGGGCGTTTCTTCGACGGGCGGCGCTCCCGCCGTCGATTTCCGGGGGCGGTCTGAACTCTGGGGCGTGCGGTCTCCGCGCCGCGATTGCTTCCTCGTGCCTGCGCGGCGGGCGGGGGGTTTGGGGCAGCAGTCAAACGGCGATTCTGGTGGGCGACCCCCCGGGTCAAACTCCGAGATCGAGTGGTTGGTCTCTGCAATTTCGGTCCAGACCAAACACTTCCACACTCGATTTAGTTTTTTTTTACTCTTTATACTTCGTAGGCAGAGAAATCGGTAGCAGAGTCTTAAGAAATCCGAGGAATCAATAATAGCAGCGTCGGATTATGCGGGTTTGTTTTGATCCGATGTTGCTTTTCTTAGATTCCGCCATATGCTCTTGTTAGCGATGGATACTAGCGGAAAAGGTGCGTGGCCAACTCGGTGGGGCGCTTTTGGTTACGGCTTTGATACTACCGGAAAAAGTACGCACAGTTTGTTATTAGGTGGCTTTCTGGCTGGATGTTGGAGTGAGATGCAAGCTGATTCTGTTGTCCCGTACCAGGGAGCTGTCACCAATTTAGCTGCTTTCTGTGGGTGATGGCTGATTAGGTCCGGTCCAGTTGAATCTAGGTGATTCAAAGCTGATTGATGACATGGTTTACTTGTTGGGTACATGCTACAACTGGGTAAATTGGAATTAAATGTCGACAAGTTTTATGTTATTCAGCTCCTATTTGAGCGTGAAAATTGTACAGAATAAATATACATAGCCAAATACTCAGTTATATAAAAGCAGCTTAATCAGATGGGATTTTAATTTGTAAGTGCTCCTCTGATACTAATTCTTACTTCCTGATGCTATATGGCTTGTCTTCGTGTTCTCGATCACAGTACTGAAATGAATATATCCTTGCTTGCACGAGTAACAGGCATTTAGGATGGTGGATAACAAGAATGATGGGTCCGAAGGGGTCAAGTTCAACACGTCGCACTTGATGCAAACAACCGAAGAGGTTGCACGAGCATTTATTGCCGCTGCTTCAGCTGCCACCGTGCAACCAACACGGCCATCTGTCGTCTATTCGTCTGGGGAAGAGAGTGGCAGCCCAATGCAGAAGCTGCAGCAGCAATTCTCGAAGATAATGAAAGGGTTTTCAAATTCACCCGAAGTGTCTGGACCATACAACCCAGAAGTTCTCACGACACACAAGCGGCAGTGGTCGAGGTTCCAGCAGAAGTCATTGGTATGTATATGTCACTACCTATGTCCAATTCTTGTCTATCTATTGTGCTCTACGTGGTGTGGGAATGTGGGATATACTATGCTGATTAACTAAGGTGCTTAGTCAGAGCTGTAATGTTAATGATTGATGTGATACCTGGCTTTTCAAACTACTAGGTATAAGTTCAACCAAACCATGTCAATTTTCTGTAGTTGTTCAGTGACTCAAAGTGTCTTTGTTTGCAGTTCATGCTACAAACAATATCTACTTGATTTTCTTCCACTATTCTATGTAGGACATAGTCTATGTGCGGTCACATGACACAATGCCATTTGTGTTGCTATCTGTATTGCTCTAATGCCTACATTCATGCAATGTTGCTTTGAAGGGTCATTGTCAGAGAAAATTATACTCCATGTTTGATACAAGTGGAGTCCTATCACTGATATAGCTCTTAATTGGAATCTTTTGGTTAGGACCTATCAAGCAGTGATTGATCAATTATTGCTAAATTACTTAAAACTTATGAAAAACTTTGTTATGCTTGGGTTAGAGGTTTGGGTATTTGACTTGTGAGCTGCGAGAGCTATTCTGCTGTTGGGATATTCATGTTAGTCATAGTGTGAAGTAGTCTCATATTTTTGATATCAAGGAGAAATTACCTTTGTTCTGTTGTAAACCTTGAAATTGGGCTGCATACCCAAGTACCTTCTACACAAGTGTATAAGTATTTATTACGCCTGCATACACAATTTTTTTGCCTTTGGGGTTCTACTGAAATCTGGTTTAAGTGCAATAGATAGGTATGTAATGTAGGCTCTTGCTTCTATTTGGCCGACTGCCGACTGCTTCCTGCTGAAATGGCCTATCATTTTGGAACTAGTAGGACTGGTAATTTTGGCAAATGTCGAAGAGCATAGTGCCTCAAGTTCTTTTTTTTTTTTTGGTTGGAACAGGGTAATAGGTGCATCAAAGAACCATCACATCTTTTTGAGAGCATAGTGATTGTTGGGCTTCCTCCTCAGGCAGATATCCACGAGCTAGAAAACATTGCTCTAGGGAGAAATGATGATGATGCAAAGAAATCAAGACATATATTTGGCAACAACCACCACCAAGTTCATGCCGTATCAAATTTGGAACCTCAGGTTATCACTCACATCATCTATTGTTGCATGTTCTTATAAAATGGAGGTCCTATTGCTGCCTTTCTTCATGTGTCTGAACCTCAGGATATTTTGTCTTGTCCTTAAGGTCCTTTTTGCGTACCCCCCTGAGAGGTCTCTTCCGCTTAAGTACAAGGATATCGTCTCGTTCTGCCTTCCTGGAGGTGCACAGGTCTGCCATTCGAACTACATAACCCTGATACTTGGCATTTCTGTATAATAAACGTTTGCAACGATTATACATTAAACTTCAATTTTACCAAGTTTTATGGTGCTTCCTGTATAGGTTATATCTTGTTTACTGGGTTGACATATTGTTATGTCTGGTTCAGTTCATAATTACTGTAACTTGCCACCTGGGTTACATTTCTAATTATAATACTCCCTCTGTAAACAAATATAAGAGCGTTTAGATCACTAAAGTAGTGATCTAAACGCTCTTATATTTCTTTAGAGAGGGAGTACAATAAAAAAGTCGGCAATGCCCATGTGTAGGAAACAGAGTGAGGAGACGTCGAGAGAGAAGAAGACAAAGTAAAAAAAACATTAGTTGGCACCAGCCTAGTTGTCTACACCCACCACGTATGAAATAGTGCAATAGCATGACAAAAATCTCCTCAGGGGGTCCATTAGAGAAAAGCCTGGGGTGTCAGTAGACAGGTTTGAAATATAGGGCTGGAGTAGACACACTCCTATGGGCTATGGACCAGGTGGTCATTTAGACTGTTTTGGACATACAGTGACATGCCGGCATTGCCAAGTAAATATGCAATCAGAACAAGCAGTACCAGAAAATTTAGTCGATAAAAACAGTGAAACTAGAAATAGTCATCTGGCGGCTATCAAGTTTCAGTATGTCCATTGCCCTTGCCATACACACCCATACCCACCCCTTTTTTCTCTGTATGCTCCAATCGACTAATATAGTGTTGTAATCTTGGAAATCTCAGAGAAATAGAATTTACTTTCTGTCTGGCAAATCTGTAACTGCTAAATTTTGTGGCTGAGTATGGCCCATAATCCTAATTTCATGCCCGAATTAGCTTCATGTTGTTAGTGTTTCCTCAATATTTGTGCAGAGCTTATAAGAAGAGCATAGAAACACTTCTTACCAAATAATTTACCTATATTTACATTTGTAATAGGTTAATGCTGTTGAACGGACTCCTTCATTCAGCGAGCTGAACGAAATTCTCCTAGGGCAGGTGACTTTCTCAGCTCAGTTCGTGTTTTATTCTTATAATATCTCTGTAGTCGTGAAGTTTCTCCTCCAACCACATTGCAGACTATGCCGCAAGATTTACAGTTGTAACATATTACATGTCTTCTTTTTAATCTAGTCTATTTGGGGTTTTGATGTGAATCTTACTTTTTATATTGTCTTTTTCAGGAACATCTAAAAGAAAGCAATCAATCTTTCGTCTTCCGTTTACAGGTATATTTACATCTTTCTCTCTTACTCCGTTTCACTGTACTGGGGCTCTGACATTGAGAGTTCGCAGGTTGCTGATGATCCTACATTATATGGATGCTGTGTATTGGTGGAAGAGATTGTACAAAGACCCTCAAAGCTAGTTTCGATGCTCACGAATGAGAAACCTGTATTTCCACGCCGGAGTCGTTATGTAGTAACCACGCCACGGTGTTATTGCATCCTGTCTAGGCTGCCATTCTTTGAACTGCATTTTGGGGTGCTGCAGAGGTAGCGTACAGTGCTCTCCATTATCTTCGGTTATCTTACTGTATTTGTAATATCTGAATTCTCTTCAGTTTGAGTCTTTTGGTTTGTCAATCTTTTTGAGGTGGTAGAAATGGAAACCTACTTAATCTGTAATGAATTTACAAAATTCTTCTGTTTTTTCTACTTAATCTGTAATGAATTTACAAAATTCTTCTATTTTTTCTTCTAGAAATTATGTTTGCAAGTTATTCATTCGTATAATTTACCAATGTTCCTTATGTCTGAGCTTTATGTTGCATTGATGACCTTACAGATTCATTTTCTATTTTTGGATCTATCAGTATAGTTTCAACCCTGCAACTAGTATATCCGCTCCATATTTTGCACTACTTTGCTGTCCTCTAGTTACAGTACATAAATTTTGCATTGTACGAATAAGGTATTAATGTTACATTCTGGAAGCTTTTGGTTTGATTTGTCTTGAGAGTCTTTGTCAAACATTCTTGCATGGGTGTCTTTGATGCTATCACACATTCAACATTGATGGTACCCTTTTGCATTTGCCTCTCCATAAGTGTCTGCCGTGTTTCTTATGCAGTATTCTTATGGAAGAACGACTTGAATGGCTCACGGATGGTGTTAGCATGCTAACCTCATTATCGCCTGAAGAGGACTGTGAGGATGGTGATATTTGTGAAGGCTCCGAAATCGTAGGACAGGAACTGTATTTTGGTTGTACAACAGCAGAAAAATCCTTTGAACCAAGTGTGGAAGTTTCTCCAAAGCAGCTCTCTGACACGGACAGCAATTCTGAGTGTAGGGAGAACCAACTGGACTTCATCTCCCAAGAAGTCCAACAGGAAAGTGGTTCTCCTGTCAAAGAAGAACAAAATGTTCTTGTAACAGGAACAGCTACTCAGTGTTATACCGCAGAAGAGTCTGACAATTCTGTTTCAGAAGATACAGCGACTGGTGTATCTGGAGTTAAGCTTGATGAACCGGATTCCTTACCCATCATTCCGAATGAATCTGATACCAAGGAAAATTCTCATGTTCTTTCACATGAAGATGTGAATGATGGAGAACTTGATATCTTTGTGAATGATACTATCTTGCCGCTTATACGGTCTCGCCTTAGTGAAGGATCTGAATCATCACCAAGGTATGGTTATGGTATCCTCCAAATCAATTAGCTTCTAGCACAGCCTGCTATTTTCCTCAACACACAATCGGCCTAGTCTTAACCCCTAATGTTGCTGTGAACACTTTTAACATTACAGCTAGATAACCAATAAAGGTTGGCGGGAACTGTTGTGCTGCTCTCAGTTCTTATTTTCTTACCGCAGATTCTCTTGTCATGTCTGTTATTAACTGTTGACACGTTATGAATGCGAAGCACGCTTGTTTGCAAACTATATTTTACGTGTGCATCAGTCCCTGATTAAAATAGTAAAACAGTTATCACCATTTTCTGCAGTTCCCAAGACTCTCCTTCTGAAAGCATAAATTTGAGAAATGATACCCCCGACTTGGACTTGGAGGAGCCATCTTCCATTGGTCATGGAGACGTAGTCGGGCACAACAGTATATTGCGATGGGCTAAGGTTCTGTATGCATGAAATTATGCAATATTTTGCTCAGCTCCTCTCTGTGAATTTGTTGAGTAACTTGATGTTTTCTCCAGGCCAAAAAGTATGGATCTCTACAAGTTGTCTGTCAGTACTACCAGTTGCAGTGTCCTGTCAGGGGTTCATCACTTAATTTTCATCCGTTGGAGCACCTGCACTCATTGAAGTTTCACCGGCCAGGTGAAACTGCTCTTCATCTTGCCGGGTCGACTATTGATCTTCGGTCACGTGATACAAGCTTAGAGGTGGCTGAGGTAATTTACGGGATGCATTGCCACATTATGCATTTAGCGCTGACCTACTTTGGTGTAACGTTCACGTCTGTTATATTTAGTATCATAAATATAAGAACAACAATATGCACGTGACATATCTATCCCTATTTCAGATGCGTAATGCACTCTTCGCTGAAGAGGAATCGACTGCTTTATCCACATGGGCTGTTGCAACAATATGTGGATGCCTCAGGTTGGAACATGTAAGTATCCCTGATTTATTCCCGGGATGAAATGTTTCCTCTGCGGAACCTAGTTATTTCTTCTATCATGCTATTTGCTTGAGACTGTCGTTGGAAAACCCACATCTAAACATACAAAATGTGAGAGCCCCCTGCCAAGAGTATAATTTTGAACCTGTAGTCACAAATATTTGCAAGTGTCTGGTTTGCATGTTCGATGTGCACATCTTTCAATGGATTTATAAACAGTTCACAACAAAATTGTCAGTTTTTTTGAAAACTGCATCATCTGTTAGTTTTACTCTTTAAGTATATGATGTAACCTTGTTAGTGAAGAATCCCTTTTGTTCTTGAAAGAGGGCAACATGGAATTTTAATTGGTTGCTTTAGGGCATGTAGTGTGTTATCCACTTTAATGCATTCCTTTCTTGATCCTTGGCATCACTTTTGTTACACTGTACTGCTACATTTCCATTGCAGTAAATGTTTTATGCCTTTAGTTACTGTAATGATTGATTGATGTGTTATTCTACATTCTTGGGCTCTAGTTTTATGTCTTAGCACACAAACTGATTGTCTATAAATTGCTTGTGAGCACTTAATTTTACCTGTAGTTACCAACTTGGAATTAATTTTGTTGACAGGTAATTATGCTTTTTGCTGCCGCACTCCTGGAGAAACAGATTGTTATTGTCTGTTCTAATTTGGTACTGTTCCAACCTTCATACATGTTTTGACATTCTTATTCACACCTTTTGTGTTGATATTGCACACCAGTTAATCTGATAATTTTCTTGATCTGTGTGTTAGCTAACAATTTTCTGTTATGGCAAATAGAACAATCATACATGAGTTGTTATTTAATAAAGAATATTGTTTTGATGACCAGGGAATGCTTTCAGCTTCAGTTTTATCCATAATACCTCTAATACGGCCATATCAGTGGCAGAGTCTACTCATACCGGTACTTACATTTTGTTCCTCTGAGTGCTCAGATCTGAACTTGATGGCTAGGCAATGTATTCATGCTTACCTCTTGTGATGTCTGCATCATTTAATACAGGTTTTGCCAAATGACATGCTGGATTTTCTGGACGCGCCTGTTCCATACATTGTGAGTTCCCAAGCTTATTGACATATTTTGTTTGATTAAAGTAGAGAAAATTGTGGAGAAACGGTAGAGATATGTTTTTAGTCTTCACACTAAGGCTGATGGAAGGCAGTTAGGCCCAGTTCCTACAGAAAGGCAAGAAAATTGGGCTAAATTTACCGCCTGTCTGAAGTGATGGGATCTGTTCTGCTTATCCATTATCCAAGCAAGCCTGTAGCCAGGGAGGGATGAGAAGGGAATATTTTTGGGGGATGGGATTGAAGGAGAGATACATATCTCACATTGGGTGAACACCAAATATGTAGATATTGGTCCATTTGGTTGCAATTTGGCACATCGATCACCATCTATTTGAAATAATTTTTCGTTGAGTTAATTTGAACTGTCTGGTCCACGACTAACAATTATTGTCATGTTTAGGTTGGTGTGCAGAACAAAACACCTGATCTGCAATCCAGGCTAGCAAATGCCGTGATAATTGATGCCAACAAGAATCAGGTGCCTGCAAAGTGTCTTACCTTCTATTTACCTGTGATATTTTGTTACTTTCTGGAGACAAATTCTGTCCACTACTTAGTGCTTTCCTATTTCCTTTTTACAAATTTGCTTATTTGGAGACTTGTACATCATTAGTTTCGCTTGTAGTATAATTTTTTAAAGCATCTAATGCTGTAGTATCATGGTTGATGATGTAATGCGACAAACTATTACTGATGGATGAAATCATGCTGGATGTAGATTAAGTCTGCTTCAGTACCGCAACTTCCACAACAGAAAGAATTGCTTTCTGCGTTGCGGCCGTATCATTCAAGACTTGTGGGTGAAAGTTATCTCGCTAGGAAGCGCCCTGTCTATGAATGCACAGACGCCCAGGTTTGTTTAGTTTTTCTGTGCTGAAGTATAAGCATTTTCTGTATCCTGTGGATTTTCACTTCTGACATCATTCTGAACTTCTGAGCATACAGGTGGAAGCAGCCAAAGGTTTCTTGGCAGTGCTTAGATCCCACCTTGATTCTCTGTGCTCCAACTTAAGATCTCACACAATTACCAATGTGCAATCCAACAATGACAAGGTATGTTGTCAAAATGTATGGTCTGTGTATTCTTGTGTGCCTTTTTTTGTTGAACAAATTGTCTTGTGTCCCCAGTGTGTTACTAAACAGGATTTTACCAGCAAAGATATATACAAGTTTAGGATACTCGTTGCTAATTCTGAGTCTGGTTTTTTAATCATAAAAAGAACTACCAGTTGCCAACTGTAAACATTTGTGAAATATTTGTTGTTGACTCGAGTCTATTTTTTAACATAAAAAATTACTGACTGTCTTTTGCTGTCTTTACACAGGTTTCCTTAATTTTAAGAGAGAGCTTCATTGGTTCTTTTCCAGCCCGTGATAGGCCTTTTATGAAGGTATTAATTTTCTACCTTCTCATTTTCATTGCCTTCAATGTAGTTTGAGTACCATATTTGGACAATGCTTCAAGGACTTGATTCTCAGGTTGAGCAATACTTAGAGATCTTCTCTTTTTGGTTGAGTTTTTATATCTTTTGCAAGAATCGTTTCTGCCACTTTACATATGATAGGCATATGCGTGTTCAGTGAGACATATACTGCGGCACAGACTAATATATGCAGTTCATTCGATTTTGTTGACAGCTGTTTCTGGACACACAATTGTTCTCGGTACATACAGACCTAGTTCTCTCCTTTTATCAGAAGGACTGAGTCTCTCTCCTGACGTTTTGACTGTCATCAGCAACATGATTTTTTCAAGGTAAAAAACTAAAGTTTGCTCTTTTTATTGTATAATATAAATGTTGTGCATCACTTCTTCGCCCTCTTGCAAAACAACAGTTACAAGCATTTATAGCTTTAAACTTGTTAGCATTTGCCTCAGCCCTTAGGTACAGGAGCATAACTTTATTAGGTCTGTAGCTTTGGTTGTAGACCTGCGTTGCAACCCAAAAACACAAATTCTATGTTATGCTGTCAATCAGGTGACAGAAAATTCCCTGTGCTAGCATTGCCAATCATCCTTATTGCTTTTCTAGCTAACCGTCTTTTACCAGCTTTATCAATTATGTCGTATGTCTGCTTTTAAAAACAGTACCTTCAAATAACATCTGATGGATCTGTTTGCATCACAGCCTTTCAACGTTGAGCTCAACTGTACATACCGTCGTAGAAGGTGCCTTTGATCACATTGGCAGCTCATAGTGGACTAGAAGCTGCAAGTGACAACCCATATACTGCTGGCGAAGCTGTAGATTATTGAGGAGATCCAGGAAATGTTATACCAGAAAATGCCCGTCCCGCTGTTGTAAATTAGCTCTGCTACTTCATCGGAAGACTTTGTAGGCAGTAGTCGTTGCCATAAGGAACCTTCTGGCTTGCCCTTCCTACAAGTGCAAACTCGCCGGGCGTGGGATCCCGATGTTACTTCTGCAGCCAGTTCGTATACGGGGAGAGAGAACCAGAAACATGTACTGCAGTAATTTAAGCACAAACTAGAGTTAAAACTGATGCAATGTCGAAGGACTATTTGTATCTCAATTTTGCCGTGTGACTTTCTGTGTTGTACAGATACAGTTTGGAGTGTGATATACACAGTACTTCCATCAAATCATGACTGCTGTCTGGAGTTTGATAGTATCGGTTTTGTTCAGATCCCTGTACGCTGTAGCCGTCTCAACTGTTGTAAGATGCCATCCTGATTGGTCTTGTCCGAATCCGCCGTCTCATGTGAACGCCGATAGCCTGCCTTCACTGCTTTGAAGGCAGAAGACGGCAAGACGCTGCAGGCCTGCGATGATGAAATTCCTAACTTATCTCTTGTAGGCGAAGTTAATTTACTGGCGCGTCAGGTCTCAGTTAATATCGGTTCTGCACGTTGGACTGTTGCTGCGACCATTGTTACTGACTCGAGTTTATTGCTGTAGGCCAGATTCTTACCGGCTGTCTCTTGTCGCTGCGATGGCACAGCGCCATTGACTCCGTTCGGAGAGAGCCGTTTTACAATGTCCCAGTCAAAGCGAAAAGGCCTAGAAAGAAGCGTCTCGAGTCAGGTAGCCCTGCACTGCGCTGCAGCCTAAACGTACCACTGCTCTCGGCTTTGGTTCACATCGGAACAGAGAGACCGATTTGAACCCGTCCTATGCTGGACTCCTTTTGATGCAAAGCCCAGGCTGCTAGACTAGATAGATACGCTAGACTCTGCACTGGTTCCCCGTTGGCCAGGTCGGCCTCCTCGCCTCGTGTTGTTCCATCAGCGAGGAACCACCGGGCAGTGGCGACATAGCGGGGATTCGAATCGAACAAATCTGCCGAGGGGCGTCGAACGCTACAGGAGGCGCGCGTGTGTGCGCAGGGAAAGGAAAGCCTTTGCTTTGCTTTGCCCGTGGGGCGGTAGCAGTGAATGTGCCTGCCAGCCAGAGGGAGTACTACTCGGCAGTCGCCACCCCCGCTTTCAAACCCGGCGGTCGTCTCGTCGTACTGTCACGCTGCCTGGACGCGCCCCTGCTTTGCCTGCATGCGCCAGCCTTTCCGACCGCCCCACTGCCGCATGTGCCGCTGGCCGGCCAGTGGCGCCATGCCGCGCCGCAGCGGTACACGCACACGTACCGTCGCCGCCTGACCAGCCAGGCAGGCTGGGCTGGGCTGGCTGGCTGGCTGGAAAGACGCTGCCTGACTGCCTCCTGATGCTACTACCGCTGCCGCTCGCTTCCCTCCCAGCGGCCGGCGCATGCATGTGTCCCTCCCAGGACAAAGGCGCTACGCGTTGCGTTGCGTTGCCTGTTTCACGTGTGCGTAGCAGGCGACGTGAGGCTGGCAGGCATGATTCCCACCCCTGGGCCAGCTCGGTAGACGAAAGCAACGGGGAGGCCTTCTTTTTTTTTTTAACAACCAAAGGCGCCAAAGCGCCAATTCATTACCAAATTATTCAGAGTTCAAACAATTTACATTGAGTGTTACAACTCCCTGAACTTTCATGCTAGAACATAGCCACTTGAAAGGACAACCTTCCTGAACATGAATCACATTGCTTGAACTGATCTTTGTTGGATAGCTAACTGGGCTAAATCATGAGCCTCTTTATTATGAAGTCTTGGGATATGAAATACCTGAATTGAAGCAGGATTAGTGGTTGCACAAAATTCTGCAAGTAAACCTCTAGCTTCCCAATGTCCTGGATCTGTTCTAGGAGATCTCATTGTTGCTACTTTTGCTAAAGATAAGTTATCTGTGAAGATTGCTGCTTCTTGTATTTGTAATTGGTCTAACAAGTTAGTTGCAAGCACTAAAGCTTGTGCTTCTGCTTGAAATGCTGATTTTGCTTGATGTCCAGTAGCCCAGACTTGGACTTTCAGTTTTCGGCCTCCTTGATTTACCTGCAAAAGAACACCTAATCCAATTCTTGTATTGCTGTTGTGTTGATCCTGTGCCTTCCATGTAGCATCAATGAAGATTCTGTTTGTTGTTGGTATTTGTGACAAATCTATTGTTGTCCCTTGCATATGAGAACCTGATATTTGTGTTTCTTGATTTCTCTCCTCTTGATGAGATTGTTCCTGGACTCCCTTTTCTTGTGATAGACACTTTTGAATAGCTTGGGCTGCATAAAAAACCTGTAGATGAGAGATTTCTTTTCTCTGAAACAGTTTGTCATTCCTTAACTTTCATATACACCACATGAGAGTAAATATATTGCTTAAAGCAGCATCGGGGAGGCCTTCTTGAGCCTTGACCGCCGGCCTCCCCGCCCTCCGGCCGGCCAGCATGCCGACCTGAGCAGGGCAAGTCAATTATTTCGTGGGAACGGTTCCGCTGTGCACGAGCACTGTTCACCCCTGCCGCAGTCTGCTGCACGCTGGTCCGCCCCCCTCGTGCTGCCTCTGAGCCTGAGTGCATCTACGTGATGCGTCCTGCACTAGCCCCACCGTCCCACTCCCGCTCCACTCGATCGACCTCCCTCGTCCTATCGCACGGACTCGCCGGAGCGCAGTGTCCCCTGCTGAGTTCGTGCGCACCGGCTACGACGGGGTACGTACAACCTCCGATCCGATCGTCACGTTGCTTCTCTTTCCACGCGGCATCCGATCCGACCGTAGTGATGCTCAGCTCATCCAGTGGCGCACGGGCACGGCCACACGGGGATATCAGAGCTAGCAAACCTGAAGTAGCAGAGCCGTCCTTGCAAGTTCCACGTACCTACCAGGGCATCTAGCATTCACTGCTGACAACTCCGTCGCCCACACCACGCTGCCAGTCTGCCGCAGCACTGCGACGTATACGCGGCAGCAGGAGCCGATGAGTCGAACGGGGCGGGAGGCCGACCACCCGTGCATGCATGCGCGCATGACAAGCAGCACACAACGCGCTCCCTGCACTGAACGAGCATGCATGCATGCCTGGCAGCAGGGAGCGGGCAGCCCCGTGCACGCTGCCGCACAGAGGCGTCACAGGCAGAGGGGGTACGTATCGACACAGGCCATCGTACTCTCCACATATGCCATGCGCCTCTGGATCTGACTGACGGGAAGCGGGAAGCCGGCCTCGCTCCGCATTTACGTGGGCTGGCTTCCTGTAGGTGCCACCTGCGCCGTACCTGACGCGTTGCCTGTTCTGTGCTGACCCCGTCGTTGACTCATCATGCATGCAGATGCAGCGGCGAGCGAGGCCTGGACACACGTACGCTCCACCACTACTGCTTACTCGCGTCGGGGACACGGCATGTGCCACTCATCAGTGCGCGCTCTGGGCTTCTGGCCTGGCGGCACTCATCGGTGAGGATAATGGTGCGGCGCTGGGCTCGTCTTCTGCTTGTGGTGGGTGTGCCCTGTGGGAGAGATTACTGGCAGGCAACAAAGGTTGGGAGGAGCAAAGTGTAGGGTTGGAGGCAGGCAGAGGCGGAGGTAGATTTGATGACGAGTTTGTGATTTTCTGACATCGGGGGGAGGTGAGTTTCCTGTAGAGCAGAGAGTAGTGGCTGCTTTTGGCCGGCGCGTTGCATGATGCAACGACGCATGCCCGAATCATGCGGTACAGGGAAAAACAGGTAGACACGTACACTCTTCTCTTGTTAAACAATCCGTTTATCACAGTACAAGTAGTACCCCGTCCCGTAATGTAAGACGCTTTCGTAAGCTGTTTTAACTTGCAAAAACGTCTTACATTATGCGACGGAGGGAGTGCGTATAGCTGCTTTGTTTTCGTTCAAAAATTGACCTAGTATATACATTGCCTGGAGCTTGTACAGATTACAGTGAACATATTTCCCTGGAGCTGTCCACTTTACTTATGATACTGCGTGCATGCTCCTCTACAATACGAAAATTAAAAATAACCCCCTGTTACATCGTA
Organism: Thinopyrum elongatum; assembly: GCA_011799875.1. NCBI lineage: Eukaryota > Viridiplantae > Streptophyta > Magnoliopsida > Poales > Poaceae > Thinopyrum > Thinopyrum elongatum. The sequence continues at coordinate 491,212,744 of CM022302.1, read as the reverse complement.
AAGCTAAAGATTAAACCTGGACATCCATAAAAGCATGACAAATGGTCAAAGCAGCAGAGAAGACTGGGACCGGGAGAAACCTTGTACTACTCCTACTTACGATTACAGGCCTGCGCTGGAGCCTCTGAAAGAGTGTTTTGCACGTCTCAATCCGAGCATACATATCCCTGACTGCCCTGCCCTGTCACAGCCAAAAGACAGGAGGAGGGGGAGGACTCGTCAGTCATCACCTCACCTCTTTTCCTCCCTGCACTGGAGCCGCTCTTTCCCTGCAGAAAAGAGACAAGAAAAGTCATGTGCATTGGACACCCAAACACAAAACAAGTGCTAATAAATTAAAAAGAAAACGGTCTCAGTTTTGACAAGCCTCTGGATGACTTCCCAACACGCGCAGGCAAGAAAAGATAACCTAAAAACAACCTATTCTTTTCTGCTGATGAGTCAAGCCCAGATCACCATCATCATCATCACAAGGAGCGAGTAACTCACTCACCACTCCGTTAGGGTAGTATGCTGCTGCCCGTCCGATACCCATCGATCGCCCAGTCAGTGGGTTGGCTTATCTGAGCCACCATGGGCCAGCCCACGCGGCAGGCGGGCCTGCGCAGCTAGGAGTCTGGGACCCAGGTGTTGGCGTCAGTGGGCACGCCGCGCCCTACTTTGACCGAACAAGTACCGTCCGGGGCGCAGCCGTGCTTGATGGCTAATTATTGCGGTTAACCCCTCTGCACGCATGGCGCAGCAGAGCTTCCTAGATCGTAGTATCTTGGTCCTTTTGGCGCCTCATAATGATGTTGCTTAAGCGTCTAAAAAAGTTGGCTGATCTTTTTCGTAATGGCGATGCTCTGTCCCACACCACACAAGGACTAGTCCACAGCCCCTGAGATTTTTTGTACAGTGCCACCTTTTTGTGAGTATGAGCAAAGGAAAAGCATATGCAAATGCAAGGCATGGGTGTCACGTCAGAGCTCTGAAAAACAACGGTACACGGCTTTTTTTTTAGGGAAAGTACTTGCATTAATTAAACAAATATCGGAATGTCATCCGAAACCACATCCAGGATACAATCAGGTGGAGAGCTAAGCCATACATGGCACCGTTCCTCACCCACAGCAATTTTTGCCAGCTTATGAGCAGCGATATTTGCAGAGCGATTAACCCAGGACACTCTAAAATCCAGGAAGCTACGCAGGGTATCCTTAATCGCCTCCACCCAAGGGCCAACAGGGGAGAGATTCTTCGCCTGGTCCTGAAGCATATGCACCACGCTCTTGCAGTCCAGCTCCACATGGATTTTTTGCACATTGCAAGTCTTGGCTACCTCCAGCATCTTAGCACAAGCCAGAACCTCAGTAGACTCCGGGTCGGACATGGACGGGAAGAAGTGACAGGCACCTGCAATAAAGCCGGCGTTGCTTGGCTTGTTTGTTTCAGTTTTGGCCCAACACAAACACAGTAGTGGTAGAGTGCATGCACCATGCACCATGCAGGCTCCCGAAAGCGTGTACGCGTGTGCGACAGGCTAACGGTGCCACTAATGGTAATCTTCCTCTGAATGGAGAGCAGGATGAGGAGGGAAGAAAATAAAACGTGTGCGTGTCAAAAGAGGAAGTAGAAGAAGAAACCCGGCGCACGCAAGGTGGATGGGAACACATGGAGGGGAGTGGCAGGCGGCATGCACGAACAGTGGCCAAAAGCCTGCGCGCGTACGGCGCAAGTTGCTGGCGGCCTCGTCGTCTTTACGTCTTCTCTCCCTGCGTCTATCCTCTGCAGGCCAGCCGCTGAGTCACTTGACCGCCAGTGGCAGGCGCACGCATACAGGCGCATATGATCCTCTGCCTGTCTTCTTCTTTTACCGTTTGCTTTTGCGCTCCGTCTCAGCTTTGGCTTTGAATCGAAATCGAACGGACGCACATGTGTGCGCACAGTGACTGACCCAACGAACGGCGACGGAGACGGAGACGGAGCCCCTTTGTTTATGAGTTTCCGTAAAGAAAGCTGGCCGGCGGTCAGAGGCAGCAGCAACCAAAAGGCAGAAGAGCACAGCAGCCATGCTGCAGACTTCGGAGATGGGCGCTGTCCCCCAACCTACTAGCCCCAGCCGCAGCTACACCTACTCTACCACCCGGGCCTGGAGAGAGAAAGAAATGAATCTGTCAAATACTACTATGTTCCTTCCTCTCTCTCTCTCCCTCGCAGAATTATTACTGGCACGACGAGCTGTTTTTCAGTTCAAGTTGAGTTCGGGTACCCATCGTTTTCGTGTTATATGCAGTACTCCAACTTGGGAGTACTCTCCTGTACCCGATGCACGCATGTAATGAGGCGGCGTACGTGTGTTGCAGTGCGTGTGACCCAACAGTACATACACGGACGCACTGTGCAGTCCTGGGCATCTCCTCTCCTCTGCTGAATGGAGCCAGTTTTTTACACGATGGGCAGCATGTATCTCGTCTCATGTGGCTGGTGATCAACAGTACAAATATCTGCTGCCATACCGGCGAGTATTAACCACTGCACGCGTAGTATACACTCGTATAGTACCCCGTACGATAGTAGTATCTCTCTCGGCTAGGCCGGAGTGAGTGTGAAGAGAGGTGGAGTGGGTGGTTGCAGCCTATCTGCGTGGGGTGTCAGAATCTGCCTGTCTCCCCGCTCTCTCTCTCTCTCTCTCTGTCCGCTGCCACCTGCAGCCTGCACCGTTTGCAGTCAATAATAATCTTATCAAGTGTGGTGCTAATATTCAGAGGTAGGGCCACTGCACACCTGGTGGCGCCATGGCAGCGTCCACCCGCTGACACCACCCAGCATTGCCACATTAAACTAGGAACCTCAAGGCCACCCCCTCTGCTACCTGCACCAGCTACCGTTTCACGCACGAAGCATACTGCCTGCAACAGTGCGTGTGTGTGCCACTGTTGCCACCATGCCTCACATTTGTCTCCAGAAGACAAGAGGACCACGTTTAATATCATGGCCTTTTTCCAGTAAACTATTTGTTTGTACAGGTGTGTAACACACCTCTGCCGACAGCTGAAAATAAAGCCTTGCAGCTGCCTGCAGAACAGGCGGTCACCATACTACCATGTTACTAGGATTGCAACGGCAGTGTCAGCATTGCTGCCGAGTGGAGCAAGAATCCATTTTCCGGTGACCGCCGAATTCCGTGTTTTGACCCTTTTCGTATACTATTTCGCGATTTGACCTTTTTCCTACCGCTAGGCTCTGGGCACGCTCTGTGTTGGAAATTTATAATTTTTTGGCGGTAGGATGTCCAACCCTATCATCAAGGGGCATGGCGGTAGGCTATTATACCCTACCGCCAAGGTGCCTGGCGGTAAGAAAAGGGTCAGATCCCGATTTTTTTCAATGAGGATCAGATCCCGAAAAAGTATACGAAAAGAGACAAAACACGAAATTTAGCCTCGGGTGACTTCAAAGGCTAGCAAAGGGAGCAAGCAAGCAAGAGCAGGGGACGCATCGGCCGTGGGCGCCCAATGCCCATGGGCCGTCCCTTTACCTCGGGGCCAGAAAGTAAGAGCAACTCCAACGTGGCGAACCAAACGGACAGTGCTTTTGCTTGCTTTTTGTCTGTTTGGTTGCCTGACATCCGCTTCATTTTAGATTTGGGTCGGTAGTGCGCCCAACGCGCCGACCGATTTCATGTCCGCATGCAATTTTTAAAAAAGACCCGCGGCCATAGATCATGCCAGCGGCCATGTCGTCTCATGTCGGCACCATGCCAGCGCCGGCATACAATGCCAACTTCAAAAAACACCACATAGTTCATGCTGGCGCACTCGCCAGCGGCCGGCACACATGCCAGCACACAAAAAAAGGGTGGGACTTGAGTTCGACCACGCCATCGCGGCCCCGTGGTCATGCCAGCGCACCTGCCGGCATACAAAAAAAGGATGGCGCTCGCCGCCATAGATCACTCGTCGTCGAACTTGAGCATGTCGGCTTGCATCTACTCGAACCACGGCCTCTTCCTTGGCGACATGCTGTTGGGATCCAGCTTCATGATCTCCACCTCCGTCATCATGCTCGCGAGAGCCACTTCTTTCGCCTTGGTCTTGGCGTTGGCGGCCTCGATCTCTAGCATCTTGGCTTGCTTCTCCGCCTCCATCTCAAGCATCTTGGCTTGCTTCTCCGCATCCATCTCAAGCATCCTCCTTTGGATCTCCATGAAGACGTTCATTTGTTCTTCTTTGTATCGCCGGCGCTTATCATCCCTTGAGTCCTTCTTGCTCATCATGCCCTCCACGCTTGCGATCAAGGCGTCCGACGCCGCATCCCGCTTGTCCTCCTTCTTGGAGTTGGTTGTAACATCCCTGTGTAGTAACCTCTGTGATCATCTGCTAATAATGCCAAGTCATCCTCATTTGCAGTGCCTAGTCACATTGGTTAAAGATTCAATTCAAAACCCTCTCTGAAAATCAATTCAAATTCAAAAGTGCAAAATGAAGTTGCTCAAAACCTGTTGGAAAAATGTTCACCTTATAGCAAATAATCTAAAACTATTTGCTGTTAAGGAACACAACATCACCATCAACTCTAAATGGGCCTAATGCTTTTTAACAGAGCCAAAACAGCCCTTAAAATACCCTATTCATTTTTGAATAAATTCAAAAGGTTTCCAAAAATGCCCAAACTTTTTGTGGCAGTGCTGGATATTGCATTGTACTAATGTGAGCAAGTTTCACCTTTTTGCAATCTCATTTGGTAGCTCACAAAAATGCAAAAGCTTGCTGTTGAGATAAAACAGAAAAGATAAAAGAAAGAGGCACTGTGCACTGGGTCTAAGTGCACAGTGCCCCGAGCTAGCCCACCAGGCCCATCTCCCTCTCTCTCCATCACGCTGTCGCCACCGCCGTGGACGAGCGCGCGCACGCCGGCAGTGCGCCGACAGCGCGACGTCCACCGACGCCGCGGCTCATCGAGGAGATAAGGCCGAGGCCAGTGCCTCCCCCTGGTCCTCCTCGTTCACTCCTTCCTCTCCCCTCGCTCGCTCCTTCCCTCTCTCCCACCAGATCCGTCGAGGCCGACCGCGCTCGCCGCTGTTCTCCGTCGTAGCCGCGGCCACCGGCGTTCCCGAGCCCGCTGGCCGTGTCCGGGAGCTCCATCGGCTTCTTCTTCTTCTTCTTCTTCTTCTTCTTCTTCTTCTTCAGGTGCAACCAGGCGGAGCCAGGAACCCCTGCACCGAGCCCCACGACCTCGTCTTCAACCTCGATCGCCGGTGATCCCCTTCTTCCCCGGCAACGTTCTGCTGCTCCTAATCCTCCAAGGGCCAACTTGCGAGCCGCTCGGTGAGCTCCTCCGCCTCCTGCTCCTCCTCGTTAACACCCCTCGCGCGCCGTAGCTAGCTCGTCGCCGTTGCCGCGAGCTCGTCGCCGCGGATCACCCTGCCGCTGTGGCCATGGCCCCTGTCGTGCTCGTCTGAGCACGGCATCGTGCTCCTGGTGCTCCCAGGAGCCCAGCGAGCACGAGCGCGTGCTTCCCCGTTCCCCCTAGCGCTGGTTCCACTAGCGCCCGAACCCCGGCACCGTTTTAGCTTGTCGCCGGCGCCGTTCCAGTCGACCCCGGAACCTCTCGCTAGTCCAGATGGGTGCGGCATCGAACGCCCGTTCCAACGCGCCCAAGCGCGCGCGAAAAGACCCTCTGTAGACGAAATCCGACGCTCTCCGGCGAAGCGCCGCCGTGGATTTGGTCGCCAGAGCTCCTCCGGCGCCGCCGCTGAGCTAGCAAGCGTGGGGCCCACTCCTGTGAGGCTGCCAGTGGGCCCCAGCGCTTCAATTGACCACGTTGACCTGGTCAACGATAATTACTGTTCACTCACTGTGGCTGACATGTGGGCCCCCTGCGATGATTAAGCTAATTAGTGATTTAATTAATCCTGTTAGATAGTTGAGTCACTGACAGGCTGGGCCTACTCCCCTAATTAACCCTATTAGCTAGTTAATCTACTGTTAGTCCTAACAGAGGCTGACATGTGGGTCCCACTGGACCCACAGGTCAGGTTTGACCCTGGTCAGCGAGTCTGTTGACTGCTGACATCATCCCTACACAATGCTGACGTCATAATTCCTTTTCTGTTAATTTTAAATAAATCCAGAAAATACTATAATCTTTAAAAATTCATAATAAATAAACCGTAGCTCGGATCGGAAAACTTTCTACATGAAAATTGATCAGAACGACGAGACAAATCTGAACGTGCCGTCTGTTTCCGTGTCGGGACCCTCTACGGAGGTGAACCCGCAACTTTTAGCCTGTTTTTGGTAGATGAATAGTGCATATATACCGGTTAATAAATCCAACTTTTATCCTGAAATAACTAATATGATTTAGGCATGTCTTTAGGCAACCCTGCACTGCACGATAGCATAGCATGCTCTGTGTTGCATATGATTGCTGTGTATTTATTTGTTTCCTCCCCCTTTTCTCTTTCGGTAGACCCCGACACCGACGCTGCTCCAGAGACCGACGACACCATTGACGACCTTGCCTTTGCCGCCGAGCAACCAGGCAAGCACCCCCCCTTTGAACATTTCGATATCGCCTATTCTCTTCTCTCTTATGCTTGCATTAGAAATTGCTGCTGCTACTGCTTTACCTATTCTGATGCATAGCCTGATTTTGTAACCTGCTGTTGATAATTACCTGCTTTCCTAAACTGTTTAGCATAGGCTAGTTAGAGACCCGTTAGAGACCCCATTTTGACCCAACTGCCCTGCTGGATTATCAGAAGACCCGATCAACGGGATTGAAGACCAGACCCCGGCACCGCACATCACCCCCCTAGTTGTACGACACTACCGGGTTACTATCGAGTGCCGAGGGTGAAACCTCGTCAGCACTTCTGATGTTAACCTTCTAGGTTAGTTCATCGGTTGTGGTCCTCGAGGGTGATTCCTCTTTCTCCACTCCCGGTAACGACGTTGTCATGCAACTCCTCAAGAGTGGACCTCGAGGGTGATTCCTCCTTAGTTCACCTTGACGATTACATCAGGTGGAATTCCATCGAGGGTGATTCCTCAGGGTTCCCCCTTGGTGTTCTGGACACACGGATACTATGACTATACCACATAACCATGATACTAGAGTCGGGTCGGCCCTGAGGGGTACCCACACGAGCAAGTGATGCGATTGATGTGTAGTCGGGTGACCAGAGAGAGTACCCGCGAGATAATTACGAGGCATGGCCGGGCATTCTTAGCCCTTGCCGCAAGTCCTCGAGACGGGGCGACGGGGTCACATCGATCGTGAGCCTCTGCTCGTTATCGCGCGCTCCTAATTCACTAACGGTTTGGATATTTGATCCGAGTGGGCCTCTGGCCCGATAGCACTAACCATCACGTGGGAACAGTTATGGGCACTCTGCGTCATGGCATCAGCCGAAGCTTACTGGACGTCAGCAAGGAGCGGCACGCACCGGGTTGGACCGCGTTAAGCACCCTCCGTTGTACTGGAGGCTGCTAGGTCTGCTCTCGGCCGTGAACGTAACGTGCAGGAGCGCTCAGGGCGAGGGGCCCAGACCCCTGGGCGCATAGGTTTAGTCTGGCGTGCTGACCTCTCTGATAAGCCTAGGTCGGGTTGCGGCGTATCGTTTGGCCGAGGCCGGGCATGACCCAGAAAAGTGTGTCCGGCCGGAGTTAATCGAGCGTGGTGGGTAAGTTGGTGCACCCCTGCAGGGAAGAACTAATCTATGCATAGCCGATCCTCGATAACGGACGCTCAGAGTTGTATCCCGATCGATACAACTAGAACTGGATACTTGTGATGAGAAATGGATAGTAGGGCTCTGGGATCTCTTTCTCGCAGGGAGTCGAGAAAGGGTCTCTGGCCGAGGTTGATGACACTACTATTACTACTTTACATTATGCTATTCTGAACTCTTCTAATGCTGCAAGACCACTGAAGATGATTCCGCAAGACCGCTGAAGATGCTAGTCTTCGATAGGACTAGGCCTTCTCTCAATTCTGGCATTTCTGCAGCCCAGTCCACATATACAGCCTTTCCTTGATAATGTTGCATATGTAGTGTAGATCCTTGCTTGCTGAGTACTTCGGATGAGTACTCACGGTTGCTTTGCTTCCTTCTTTTCCCCTTTCCCCTTTTGATGCAACCAGACGACGGAGCCCCGGAGCCAGCTGCCCCCACCGACGACTACTACTACCACCCCGAGGGTGGTTACTACTACGAGCTTGCCGACGACCAGGAGTAGGATCGGAGGGTCCCAGGCAGGAGGCCTGCGCCTTTCGATCTTAGCTTTTGTTTTGCCCCGCCTTTCTAGAGGCTTCTCTGTTTCTGTTTCATATCTGTACTCAGATATCTGATGCTTCCGCTGACGCTTGTATGCGAGCTTATGTATTCGAGCCCTCGAGGCCCCTGGCTTGTAATATAAAGCTTGTATGACTTTATTTATGTTTTAGAGTTGTGTTGTGATATCTTCAAGTGAGTCCTTAGGCTTGATCGTGTGCATTTGCGTGTATGGTTCGTGCACGATTAAGCCGGGGGCGTCACATTGGTCTTCCCCCGTGGCCGTGCCTTCTCGCCGTCCCCAACCTCCTCCATGGCTTGCTTTCTCCCACACGACTCGAGAACGGCATATTGCGTCTTGAACTTCTCCTCATCTTTGATGACCCTAAAACAATGGGAGAGGTTGAAGCACTTGCCATTGTGTTGCACCTTGAACACCTCCAAAGCTTAAAATGCCTACAAATGTATTTCATGCAAGCATATTGGCAAATGGTATGCAAATGAACATGCAAGCATAAACGGAATGACACAAAAGAGGGCCGCTTCCTAGCATACCATGTCTTGCATGCCGATGCCGCTCACGGGGCGGGCCTTGACGCTCTCAAGAGTGGCACAAAACTTGTTACACTCTTGTTGGATCACCCTCCATCGCTTCGAAATGGACACCCACCCACGTGTGCTTTGGATTTGGTACGGCGGAAACTTCTTGCCTGGAACTCACGATGGACACGAATCCAAAGGGTTGATGCCTTTTGTTCGGCACCGAGCTTGTCCTCAGCCATCGTGTATGCTTTGGTCCGCTTGCTCATGTTTTCGTTGTGATTTGGACAACTCCGCCTACGGATGGCTCCAGCGCCCGGTGGGCAGCGCTGCCGCGGCAGCGTGTGGGCAGTGCGATCAGTGGGAGTAGACTGAGCGCGGGCCGCAGAGGTCGCGCGCAGGCACAGCAGATTCTGCAGCGCGCACACGGCATCTTGACTGAATGACCTATCCTCTGTACTACTACTACCACACCTTAAATTATGGAGTAGCCACCCAAAGCAATCAAACTAGCCGCCTATTTTGCTTCGCTCACACGTACGTGCGCTCTCTCGTAGGGCATGGTTCCGGAGGACACACAGCTGGCTAAGAGCATCCTTAACACTGACCTGCAATTTTTTTGCCGCATCCATCCGCGGATAGAGGAAGGCTAGTCCATGCATATGAATGTGGGTGCTGGCCATCCAACACTGCCCGCACATATTTCAATCATTGTTTCTCACGGTTGATTTCATATAAATCGAACAAAATTCATTACACTTTGGACATTTTTTAACTAAAAACTATACCAGACTAAGAAAAAAGTAGTCTACGATCGACGCCAGCGGATATCCATTCACATGACACGAATACTCTTGACTAGTCTATGATCAGCCGCGGCGGATCTTCATTGTCTTCCCCATGTCCGACAGCCCGCTCATCAGACTGCTGTGAGCCCCGGAGGTTTCTGTTCTTCCGCGATCCCATCTGGAGGCCTTTTCGGTCACTCTGCCGGAGGGGGAATCGATCACAGAGAGTTTCTACATCAACCTTGCTTTTTTTCGAAAAGGGGCGCTTTATTACTTAAAAGATTTAAGCATTACACCCGGTCTCTGCATAATTAAGATGCACGCGGCCAAATAAGGTTCTGTTACGCAAAAAAAAGGCGAAATACAAAAAGATCCGTATAACGCCTAAAGCTGAGGAGGGCCAATTCTAAGATCATGCTGCCACCCATGTTGGGTGAAAGTATCCCTCGCTGTACACTTCAATCGCGTACAAACCTCTGTAAATAGGTCTTGATTCTCCACGCGTTGTAGAGAGGACCATAAACGAAGAGTCCCGGTACATCTGTAGATAACTTGCATTAGAGAAGTACTTTTACCATTAAAAACCTTATCATTTCAACATAGACAAAGCGACCAAATAACGGCAAGCGCTCCTATCCTAAGAAGAGTTCTAAACCTGTGGTCAATCCCATGTAACTAGTTGCCAAATACATTAGCAACACTACAAGGAGGATACAAGTCATAAGCTATTTAGATGACTGACCATATAGAACGAGCAAATTTGCATTGGAAGAATAAATGTCTTATTGTCTCATCATGGTGACAAAAAACACATTGCGGACTTCCATGCGGATTCCTCTTAATAAGATTATCTTTAGTAAGAATGACCCCTCAACGAGGATACCATGCAAAGATTTTATTTTTAAGAGGTATCTTCATCTTTCAGGCGTTACTCTGTTCTTTATGAACTTAATACTCTAGATGCAAGCTGGATAGCGATCGATGTGTGGAGTAATAATAGTAGATACAGGCAGGATTCGGTCTACTTGTCTCGGACGTGATGCCTATATACATGATCATTGCCTTAAATATCTTCATAACTATGCGCTTTTCTAGTTGGGATGTTACAGGTTGTTGTCGCTCTCTAGTTGGTCGCTTCTCAATTTATTTGATAGCATTCGCCTGTACTAAGCGGAAATACTGCTAGTGCATCCAAAATCCTAAAATCCAAAGTTGTTGCAGGTGAGTCCATCATATCTACCTATATACGGTATTACCCTGCCGTTCCAAGTAAATTTGCATGTGCCATCTCTAATCATTCAGATAATCATCGGTTTTCTGTGCCCGTACCACTCATGGAGCGATGGGGCGGTCAATATCTTCCATGATAAGCGGGTTATTCTGATGATGGATGTTTATTCACTTGTCGTTGCATGAGAGAGGTTGGTAATTGGGATGCCTAGTCCTATAAAAAAATAAAGAAAAATGTAATAAAACAAACTCTCCCTGGAAAGTTGATTGTTTGGAGGGCACCCATGGATACGTCTAGCCATGGCTTATGTTTCTATGGTTGTGTTCGCATGGGAATCGCCAATAATGTGTTTAGCATGGAAGGTATTGAAATTCTTTGTCGTGACGTTGACAACAAAAGCACAACACACAAAATGTATTCATATCTGTTTTAAGCTTTAAGCTCTTGCACCGCTGCAAATCTCTGCTTTCCTCTACGAAGGACCTATCTATTTACTTTTATGTTATTTACTTCTATTATTGAGTCATCACCTTCTCATTTAAAGCACAAATTTTGAGAGTGCTATTGTCATTCTTAGTTTAACATGCATTGAGTCTAGTTAATGTTGGATATGAGCATGACTGGATCTCTTCTATCCCGAATTACAATGTTTAGTCGCTGCTTGAACTTCAGAGGTGCTCTACATTTATGTTTTGCGGTCTCAGAAAAGGCTAGTGAGATACCATGTTATCATATTATATCATTATTATTTTGACAAATTGTTGGCATCTGAGATATGTTATTATTGCTCGCTAGTTGATTATGCCATTGATATGAGTAAATATGAGTTCTAAGTGTTATCATTCACATGGTTAGTTCATGATCTTTGCTGAAAACTTGGTTACTATTTAAGCTTATATACGGATACAAGATGAAAAGAGTTCGTAAAAGTTTCCCTTTATCATTTTCAGTTTATCAACTGAATTGCTTGGGGACAAGCATTGAGTTAAGCTTGAGGGAGTTGATACGTCTCCATCGTATCTACTTTTCCAAACAATTTTGCTCTTATTTTAGTCTCTATTTTTCATGATTTGAATGAAACTAACCCAGACTGACGTTGTTTTCAGCAGAACTACCATGGTGTTGCTTTTATGCAGAAATAAAAGTTCTTGGAATCGGACGAAACTTTGCGGAGATTTTTTATTGAATATATAAAAAGTACTGAACCGAAGAGGGGGCCACCAGTTGCCCACAAGGCAACATGGTGCGCCTACCCCCTAGGGCGCGCCCTAATGCCTTGTGGGTCCCTCAGGTGATCGTCTGCCCTAATTCCAAGCCTATAAATTCGTTTTCCCTGAGAAAAAATCAGGAGATGTTTCATCATGTTTTACGATACGGAGCCACCGCCACCTCATGTTCTTCATCGGGAGGGTTGTTCTGGAGTCCGTTCGGGGCTCCGGAGAGGGGGATTCCTCGCCATCATCATTAACAACCCTTCTTCGCCAACAATTCCATGATGCTCACCGCCGAGAGTGAGTAATCCCTTCGTAGGCTTGCTGGACGGTGATGGAGTTGGATGAGATTTGTCATGTAATCGAGTCAATTGTTAGGGATTGATCCCTAGTATCCACTATGTTCTGAGATTGATGTTGCTATGACTTTGTTATGCTTAATGCTTGTCACTAGGGCCCGAGTGTCATGATTTCAGATCTGAGGCCTCTATGTTTTCATGAATATATTTGAGTTCTTGATCCTATCTGCTAGTTGTATGCACTTGTTATTATTCTGATCCATAGACCCCCAAAGTGATAATAGTTGGGATACTCTCCGGGGATGACTGTAATTCAAGGAGTTCATGTATTTACTATGTGTTAATGCTTTGTACCAGTTCTCTATTAAAAGGAGACCTTAATATCCCTTAGTTTACTTTTGGACCCCGCTGCCTTGGGAGGGTAGGAAAAAAGATTATCATGCAAGTTCTTATTATAAGCATGTATGACTATATACGGAATACATGCCTACATTATATTGATGAATTGGAGCTATTGTGTATCGCTCTAGGTTGTGACTGTTACTTGATGAATGTCATCCAACACAAATATCTGTCGGTGATCCAATGCCTACACTTTTCTAATTTTGATTTTTGCTAAGTTACTACTGATGCTGTTACTGTTACAATCACTACAAAACTACCACTATTACTGTCACTGTTACTATTGCTACTGTTACCACTACTATCAAATTTGTTGGGAAACATTGCATGAAAAACAAAAAAAATTCTACGCACACGCAAGATATATCAAGGAGATGCATAGCAACGAGAGGGGGAGAGTGTGTCTACGTACCCTCGTAGACCGTAAGGTGAAGCGTTTCACAACACGGTTGATGTAGTCGAACTTTCTTCGCGCTCCAACCGATCTACTACCGAACGCATGTCACCTCCGTGTTCTGCACACGTTCAGCTCAGTGACGTCCTCCGCCTTCTTGATCCAGCAAGACGGAGATGTAGTAGATGAGTTCCGGCAGCATGACGGTGTGGTGACGGTGATGGTGAAGTGATCTCCGCAGGGCTTCACCTAAGCACTACGAAAATATGACCGGGGGTGTAAAGTGTGGACGGGGGCGCCGCACACGGCTAAGACAATGTTGTGTGGCGCCCCCTCCCCACATATATATAGGTGGGAGGGGGGAGGAGGCAGCCTAGGGCAGCCAGGGCGCGCCCCAAGGGGCTGGCCGCCGGCCCTAGGGCTCCTGCCCTCCTGCGCCCCCCTTTCCTTGTATGAAGAATGGGAAGGAAAGATGGGGGGAGAGGGAAGGAAGGGGGAGTCCTACTCCACACTTTCCTTTCCCTCTCCTCTTTCCTTCTCCACCTAGGCCGGCCTGCTTTGGGGGCGCACCAGCCCCTTGTGGCTGGTGTGTTTCCTCTCTTGGCCCATAACTTTTGCCGGGGGTGCCCGGAACCCCTTCCGGTGACCCGATAAGTACCCGGTACCCCCCGAAACACTTCCGGTGTCCGAATACTATCGTCCTATATATCAATATTTACCTCTCGACCATTTCGAGACTCCTCGTCATGTCCGTGATCTCATCCGGGACTCCGAACAACATTCGGTCACCAAATCACATAACTCATATAATACTATATCGTCATCGAACGTTAAGCGTGTGGACCCTACGGGTTCGAGAACTATGTAGACATGACCGAGATACCTCTCCAGTCAATAACCAATAGCAGAACCTGGATGCCCATATTGGCTCCTACATATTCTACGAAGATCTTTATCGGTCGAACTGTTATGACAACATACGTAATTCCCTTTGTCCATTGGTATGTTACTTGCCCGAGATTCGATCGTCGGTATCTTCATACCTAGTTCAATCTCGTTACCGGCAAGTCTCTTTACTCGTTCCGTAATACATCACCTCGTGACCAACTCCTTAGTCGTTTGCTTGCAAGCTTATGATGTGTATTACCGAGAGGGCCCAGAGATACCTCTCCGATACTCGGAGTGACAAATCCTAGTCTCGATCTTTGCCAACTCAGCAAACACCTTTGGAGATACTTGTAGAGAATCTTTATGATCACCCAGTTACGTTGTGACATTTGAAAGCACACAAGGTATTCCTCCAGTATCCGGGAGTTGCATAATCTCATAGTCGAAGGAGTATGTATTTGACATGAAGAAAGCGATAGCAATAAACTGAACGATCATTATGCTAAGCTAATGGATGGGTCTTGTCCATCACATCATTCTCCTAATGATGTGATCCCGTTATCAAATGAGAACACATGTCTATGGTTAGGAAACCTTAACCATCTTTGATCAACGAGCTAGTCTAGTAGAGGCTTACTAGGGACACGATATTTGTTTATGTATTCACACATGTATTTAAATTTCCGATCAATACAATTCTAGCATGAATAATAAACCTTTATCATGAATAAGGAAATATAAAATAACAACTTTATTATTGCCTCTAGGGCATATTTCCTTCAAAATCATCATACTACTGTGGTATTAAACACTTTGCTGCAGATATTTAGTTCCCCAGGTGTGGTTGAATTGACAACTCAATTGTTAAGCTCGTAAATATTCTTTGGCTCCCCTTGTGTCGAGCCAATAAATTTGTGTGAAATACTATCCTCGAAGACTTTCATGATCCCCAATACTTGTGGGTTATCAGAGGGCTTCTACATCATCCTTGTTGCACCTTCGATGATGTGTGAGTAATTCACCACAGAACTACGTGTCCATAGTGATTAGCTAGATGGCTTCTTCTCTCTCTTTGATCTTTAATACAATGTTCTCCTCAGAGTTCTATTCAATGTAATCTTCTTTTGTTATGTGTTTGTTGGGATCCGATGAATTGTGGGTTTATGATTTGGAATATTCATTGAAAGTAATTGAGTCTTTGCTGAACTTTATTATGTGTGATTGTTATAGCTATGTAATGCTTTCCGATCTAAGGGTTTTCTTTGGCCAAGTTGATTCGTTGATCTTCAGTGAAATGGTGCATAGTAGTAGGTTCAATCTTGCGGTGTCCTCACCCAGTGACATCAAGGGTAGCGAGGCACGTATTATATTGTTGATACTAAGGGGAAACCGACGGTGTTTAATCATACTACCTGGTTTTATTCTGTCTGCATGATGTCATCATACTTCATGCATTGCTATCTTTGTTATGAACTTAATACGTAGAAGGGAAGCATAGAAGCACTCTCGAAGTGGAGTAATAGTAGTAGATGCAGGCATGAGTCGGTGTACTTGTCACGGACGTAATGCCTATGTACATGATCATGCCATGAATATCGGTATAACTATGTGCTTTTCTATCAATTACCCAACAGTAATTTGTCTACCCACCGTATGCTTTTTTTATGAGAGATTAGCCTCTAGTGAAAAATATGGCCCCACAGTCAATTTTAATCATATTACAAAAAAAAAATACCTTGTTGCAATTTTCTTTCTTTTATTTTACTTTGCAATTTATCTGTCACCTATTAACAGATTTGATCCCTGCAATTAATGAGTACAAGGGGATTGACAACCCTCTTGCCTGCGTTGGGTGCAAGTATTTGCTCTTATGTGTGTAGGTACTATTGACGGGTGTTTGTATGAGTCTCCTATTGGTTTGATAACCTTGGTCCTCTACTGAGGGAATACTATCCGCTACTATATTGCTTCACCCTGCCTCTTCGGCGAAATTCCCAATGTAGCTCACAAGTAGCAGAAAGAATTTCTGGCGCTATTGCGGGAGAGGTTTATCAAAGACTTTTAGGTTCCTACATTTACGTTATCATTTACTTGTTCTAATTTTAATTTTCTTCTGTTTGTTTTAGGTGCTAGCGTCTCTACTATACCAAAATCTTTATGTGACGTTCTAGGTCTCACCGGTATGAATGAGTGTTCCCTCAACTTGTATTTAGCGGATTCAACTATTAAGAAACCATTGGGTAGACATAATGATGATATCATACTTGCTAATAGGAATTATGTACTCGTGGATTTCATTGTGCTTGATATTGAATGCAATCCATCTTCTCCTATAATACTTGGTAGGCCTTTCCTACGAACCATAGGTGCAATTATTGATACGAAAGAAGAAGAAATAAGGTTCCGATTTCCATTAAAGAAAGGGATGTAACACTTGCCAAGGAAGATAATAAAACCACCACATGAATCTATTATGATAACCGCCTATGGAATTAATTCAAAGGATGACAATACTTGAAACAATGCATTATGCCTAGCTAGCTAGGGGCATAAAACAATAACGCTTGTTGGGAGGCAACCCAATAGTTATCTTAAATTTTTGCTTTTTATTTCTGTTTTGGTGTGATGACATGATTATTTCTGCTATAGTTATTGTGTTTTTATATTTTAATTAGTGTTTGTACTAAGTAAAGCCTTTGGGATGATTTGAAGGATAGTTGACTTGATTCTGTGCAAAAACAAAAACTTTTACGCCCAGTGCAGGATTTTTTTACTCGAACGTGATCTTGGTCTGAAATTTTTACACATGATTGATATACAAATTGCCCATGTTGTCCTAATTTTTCAGAATTTTTGGAGTTACAGGAGTATAGTTTTTGTTTAGATCATTACAGACTATTCTGTTTTAGACATATTCTATTTTTTATTGCATAGTGTGCTTATTTTAATATTGCTATGGATTATATCGGGGGTATAAGCCATGGGTAAGTTAGGACCTGTTCGGTTCATAGGATAGCTAAACATAGGAAACATAAAAAATGTAGGAACAGAAAAGGAACGCATGTGCAAAACACTGGAATGAAAAACTTAGGAAAGTGGTCAAAACAGGTGTTTGAGTGACCATAGGAAAACCATGCGAAAGCACTGTGAAAACAGTGGTCTTCATGTATTCTTTAATTGAAGCAAGGCAACTTTATCTCTTTTTCTCACCTCACCACTTCACACATCCATCATTTTTTAATCCCCTGATGATATGGCCAGAATGGCTCGCCTCTGTCTTCGTGAGAAAAATGAGCTCCGACCAGATGTTAGGATTCCTTTGGAATCGGCACCGGAAGAGCAACTTTCCTCCGGTTTACTGTATGCATTTCCTGCATCCCGAACAATGCCAAGGAAAATAGACCTTCCTTTGAAATTCCTTCACAAATCCTATGAACCGAACAGGGCCTTAGAACACAATAGGTATTATGCAAGAATAATTATGAATGAGTTTACAACAGTATCTAAGGTTTATGATTTGCCGATTATACTAGCGGATCTCACGAAGTTTCTGTTGAGTTTTGTGTGCTGAAGTTTTCAAGTTTTGGGTGAGATCACGATGGATGACGGAATAAGGAGCAGCAAGACTCTAAGATTGGGCATGTCCAAGGCAACCCAAGGTAATATTCAAGGAAGACCCAAGCATCTAAGCTTGGGGATGCCTCGGATGGCATCCCCTCTTTCGTCCACAATTCATCGGTATGTTACTTGGAGCTATATTTTTATTCATCACATGATATGAGTTTTACTTCAAGTGTCTTGTACCATAGTTTTATTTTTTTGCTTGCTAGTTTCCATAACCATTGTTTGATCTGCACACCTTTTGAGACATACACACATTCATCACGATTTGTTAGAATACTCTATGTGCTTCACTTATATCTTTTGAGCTATGCAGTTGCTCTTGTGCTTCAGTTATATTCTTAGAGCACGATGGTGGTTATATTTTATACAAATGATTGGACTCTCATGCTTCACTTCGATCTATTTGAGAATCTCTTAAATAGGAAGTGGTAATGTGCATGGTTATAAGACTAGTTTGAAAATTATAGGTATATAAGAGTGATATAATAAAATCTTTCATGTAGATCACTAAATATGAAATGTGTAATCTAATTATATTTATGTCATAATATGAAAGGGTATTAGTTCATGGTCATTGGTTAGTAGAAATATTGATATTAGAGCTTGTTATTAACTACTCATTTAAGTGTCGGTCATGGCATGGTGGGGAGGTTTGAGCATTTTTATGTCTGATTGAAATACTTTGTGATGTTTGAATCGGGGGTGCACGATGGTTAACTCCTACCAACCAATTACCTAGGGGCATGCGAGTAGTACTTTGCTTCGAGGGCTAATAGAACTTTCACAATAAGTATATGAGTTCTTTATGACTAATGTGAGTTCATGGACTAATACAACACACCCACCTATCGCTAGCCTCTTCGGTACCATGGATTGACCTTTCTCACCTCGAAAGTCGGTGCAAACTTCGCCGATGCATCCAAACCCCGTGATATGATACGCTCTTTCACACATAACCCTCCTTATATCTTCCTTAGAACAACCACCATACCTACATATCATGGCACTTCCATAGCCATTCCGAGATATATTGTCATGCAATTTCCACCGTTCTGTCTACCCACTTAGTTTCAGTATTGAGCTTCCATACACTTATAGCTCTAGTGCATCCATTGCATGGCAATCCCTACTCCTCGCATTGATATTGACTGAAAGGCCTCACCATTGATCCGCCGAGTTGATGCGAGATTTTCATCCTTTTTGACTTCCCTTATGAATCCCTACCATCGCATTCTATTCCACCTGTAGTGCTATGTCCATAGCTCACGCTCATGTATTGAGTGGAGTTGAAAATGTTGAAGCGCGTGAAAAAGTATGATCCAATTGCTTGATTTGACACCGGGGTGCTCATGATTTATCTTAATGCGCTGAAGGCAGAGTCATGCCATGCTTACATAATTCCATGAGTAGGGATAACATTCATTAAGCATCATATATTTTGAAGAAGTAATGATTATGTTCTTCTATTCATGGATATTATTATGTTGATATCAATTACTTCATCATTTCTCAATATTTATACCGTAAAAGATTACATGATAGACATGCTAGGTAGCATTCAACATCAAAAATTCTATTTTTATCATTTACCTACTCGAGGACGAGCGCGAATTAAGCTTGGGGATGCTGATATGTCTCCAACATATATATAATTTTTTATTGTTTCATGCTATCATATTATCAATCTTAGATACTTTATATGCAATTTTATATCATTTTTGGGAACTAACCTATTAAATCAGTGCCTAGTGCCAGTTCTTGTTTTTGACTATTTTATTGTTTCGCAGAAAGACAGTACCAAATGAAGTCCAAACACGATGAAACTTTATGGTCATTTTTTCTTGACCAGAAGGGACCCTAAAAGCTTTGGGAGGAGGCCAGAAGATGTACGGGAGAGCCACAAGCTCACACGGCGCGCCCCCAGGCACCTTAGCTTGTGAACCCCCGTACACTCGTGATGACCCACAAGTATAGGGGATCAATCGTAGTCCTTTCGATAAGTAAAAGTGTCAAACCCAACAAGGAGCAGAAGGAAATGACAAGCGATTTTCAGCAAGGTATTTTCTACAAGCACTGAAATTATCGGTAACAGATAGTTTGGTAGCAAGATAATTCGTAACGGGTAATAAGTAACAAGTGTAACTAAGGTGCAGCAAGGTAGCTGCTACTTCTTGAGCTTGCGTTGTTATTTCCCTTGAAGAGGAAAGGGTGATGCAGCAAAGTAGAGATAAGTATTTCCCTTAGTTAAGAACCAAGGTATGAATCCAGTAGGAGGAACAACCAAGTCTCCAATAGATGCACCTGCACAAACTAACAAACACTTGCACACAAAGCGAAAAAGGGGTTGTCAATCCCTTCATGGTCACTTGCAAGAGTGAGATCTAATAGAGATAGGTATAAAAGATACATAAAAGGAAAAATAAAGTAGAAGTAAATAAATTGCAGCAAGGTATTTTTGGGTTTTTGGTTTTATAGATCTGAAAATAATATGATGGAAAATAGACTCGGGGGCCATAGGTTTCACTAGAGGCTTCTCTCTTGAAAGAAAACATACGGTGGGTGAACAAATTACTGTTGAGCAATTGATAGAAAAGCGCATAGTTATGACGATATCCAAGGCAATGATCATGAATATAGGCATCACGTCCGTGACAAGTAGACCGAAATGATTCTGCATCTAGTACTATTACTCCACACATCGACCGACTCTTGCCTGCATCTAGAGTATTCAGTTCACAAGAACAGAGTAACGCCTTAAGCACGATGACATGATGTAGAGGGATAAACTCAAGCAATATGATATAAACCCCATCTTTTTATCCTTAATGGCAACAATACAATACGTGCCTCGCTACCCCTGCTGTCACTGGGTGAGGACACTGCAAGATTGAACCCATCACAAAGCACCTCTCCCATTGCAAGAAAAACCAATCTGGTTGGCCAAACTAAATCGATAGATCGGAGAGAAGTACAAAGCTATCTTAATCATGCATAAAACAGTTCAGAAAAGACTTAAATAATATTCATAGATAATATGATCATAAATCCACAATTCATCGGATCTCAACAAACACACCGCAAAAGAAGATTAGATCGGATAGAACTCCAAGAACATCGAGGAGAACATTTTATTGAAGATCAAAGAGAGAGAAGAAGCCATCTAGCTACTAGCTATGGACCCGTAGGTCTGTGGTAAACTACTCACACATCATCGGAAGGGCAGCAAGGTTGGTGTAGAGGCCCTCCATGATTGAATCCCCCTCCGGCAGAGTGCTAGAAAAGCCCCAAGATGGGATCTCACGAGAACAGAAGCTTGCGGCAGCAGAAAAGTAATTTTGCGGATGCTTCTGATGTAGAGGGAATATTTGGGTATTTATGGAGCAAGAACTAGGGTTAGGGGAGTCCCGAGGGGCCCACAAGCCTGGGGGGCGCGCCCTCAGGGCTTGTGGTCCTCTCGTGGCTTCTCTGGCCTCCTCTCCAAGTCTCCTGGGTTTCTTCTGGTCCAAGAAAAATCATCGTAAAGTTTTATTCCGTTTGGAGTCCGTTTGATATTGATTTTCTATAAAAGACAAAAACAAGGAAAAAACAGCAACTGGCACTGGGCACTAGGTTAATAGGTTAGTCCCAAAAAATGATATATAATAGTACCATAATGCATATAAAACATCCAAGATGGATAATATAATAGCATGGAACAATAAAAAATTATAGATACGTTGGATACGTATCAAGCATCCCCAAGCTTAATTACTGCTCGTCCTCGAGTAGGTAAATGATAAAAACAGAATTTTTGATGTGGAATGCTACCTAACATGTTTATCAATGTAATATTTCTTTTATGTGGCATGAATGTTCAGATCCATAAGATTCAAAACAAAAGTTTAATATTGACATAAAATTAATAATACTTCAAGCATACTAATAAAGCAGTTATAGTTTTTCAAATATCATGGCTAAAGAAAGTTATCCCTACAAAATCATATAGTCTGGTCATGCTCTATCTTCATCACACAAAGTATCTATCATGGACAACCCCGATGACAAGCCAAGCAATTGTTTCATACTTCTAATGTTCTAAAGCTTTTTCAACTTTCATGCAATACATGAGCGTGAGCCATGGATATAGCACTATAGGTGGAATAGAATATGGTGGAGGTTGTGTGGAGACGACAAAAGGAGAAAGTCTCACATCAACTAGGCACATTAATGGGCTATGGAGATGCCCATCAATTGATACCAATGCAAGTGAGTAGGGATTGCCATGCAACGGATGCACTAGAGCTATAAGTGTATGCAAGCCCAAAATAAAACTAAGTGGGTGTGCATCCAACTTGCTTGCTCACGAAGACCTAGGGCAATTTGAGGAAGCCCATCATTGGAATATACAAGCCAAGTTCTATAATGAAAAATTCCCACTAGTATATGAAAGCGACAAAATAGGAGACTCTCTATCATGAAGAACATGGTGCTACTTTGAAGCACAAGTGTGGAAAAAGGATAGTAACATTGTCCCTTCTCTGTTTTTCTCTCATTTTTTTCTTTTTTTTCTTTTGGGCTCTTTGGCCTCTCTTTTTTCATCTGGAGCCTCATCCCGACTTGTGGGGGAATCATAGCCTCCATCATCCTTTTCTCACATGGGACAATTCTCTAATGATGATGATCATCACACTTTTATTTACTTACAACTCAAGAATTACAACTCGATGCTAGAACAAATATATGACTCTATATGAATGCCTCATGCGTATGAGAACAATACGACAATGATGGTGTGTGTCATAATAAACGGAACGGTGGAAGTTGCATGGCAATATATCTCGGAATGGCTATGAAAATGCCATAATAGGTAGGTATGGTGGCTGTTTTGAGGAAGGGTATATGGTGGGTTTAATGCACCAGCCTAAGTTGCGCGGTACTAGAGAGGCTAGCAATGGTGGAAGGGTGAGAGTGCGTATAATCCATGGACTCAACATTAGTCATAAAGAACTCACAAACTTATTGCAAAAATTTATTAGCCCTCGAAACAAAGTACTAATACGCATGCTCCTAGGGGGATAGAATGGTAGGAAAAGACCATCGCTCATCCCGAACCGCCACTCATAAGGAAGACAATAAAAAATAAATCATGCTCTAACTTCATCACATGACGGTTCACCATACGTGCATGCTTCGGGAATCACAAACCTTAACACAAGTATTATTACTCAACCACAATTACCAAATAGCATGACTCTAATATCACCATCTTTATATCTCAAAATAAATGCAAGGAATCAAACTTCTAGTATATTCAATGATCTTCATGAAAGTTTTTATTATATCCCTCTTGAATGCCCATCATATTAGGACTAAATTCATAACCTAAACCAATTGCCATACTATTTTCAAGAATCTCAAAATAATATAAGTGAAGCATGAGAGTTCATCAATTTCTTTAAAATAAAACCACCCCCGTGCTCTAAAAAGATATTAATGAAGCACTAGAGCAACTGCCTAGCTTAAAAGATATAAGTGAAGCACATAGAGTATTCTAATAAATTCACAATTAATGTGTGTCCCTCTCAAAAGGTGTGTACAGCAAGGATGATTGTGGCAAACTAAAAAGCAAATAAAGCAAAGACTCATATATCACAAGACGCTCCAAGAAAAACACATATCATGTAGTGAATAAAAATATAGCCTCAAGTAAGTTTACCGATGGATTGAAGACAAAAGAGGGGATGCTATCCGGGGCATCCCCAAGCTTAGATGCTTGGTTCTCCTTGAATTTTACCTTGGGGTGCCTTGGGCATTCCCAAGCTTAGGTTATTTCCACTCCTTATTCCATTGTCCATCAAAACTTTACCCAAAACTTGAAAACTCCACAACACAAAACTCAACAAAAAACTCATAAGCTCCGTTAGTGTAAGAAAAGAGAAACACCACTTAGGTACTGTTGTGAACTCATTCTAAATTTATATTGGTGTTATATATACTGTATTCCAACTTCTCCATGGTTCATACCCCTGATACTACCCATAGATTCATCAAAATAAGCAAACAACACATAAAAAACAGAATCTGTCAAAAACAGAACAACCTGCGAAGATCTGAATTGTTCTCATACTTCTGTAACTCTAACAATTATGAAAATTAGGACAACGTAGGCAATTCGTATATCAATCTTGTGTAAAAAATTCAGATTTTTTTGTCGCTTCTATGAATTTTCAAATTCTATTACTGGATGCAAAAGTTTCTGTTTTTTAGCAAAATCAAATCAACTATCACCTTAGATCATCCCAAAGGTCTTACTTGGCTCAAACACTAATTAAAACACTTAAAAACAATTACTACAGAAGTAATATTGTTTATTCTCATAAAAACAGAAAGGAAAAATATTGGGTTATCTCCCAACAAGCGCTTTTCTTTAAAGCCTTTTAGCTAGGCATTGATAATTTTAATGATGCTCACATGAAAGACAAAAAATTGAAGCACAAAGAGAGCATCATATAGCATGTGAAAAACAAGTTTAAGTCTAACATATTTCCTATGCATAGGCATTTAGGAAAAGATTTACCAAGACAAGCAAAAACTAGCATATGCAAGGAAGAAGAAAGAAACAATAGCAATCTCAACATAATAAGAGGTAATTTAGTCACATGAAAATTTCTACAACAATATTTCCCTCTCTCATAATAATTACATGCGGGATCATATTCAAATTCAACAATATATCTATCACATCACATATTCTCTACATGATCCACATGCACGCAAAGTTGACACTCTTCCAAAATAGTGGGATTATAAAATAAAGTCATGACCTCTCCAAGTCCACTTTTATCAAAAAATTCATAAGACTGATAACTCTCCAAATATGTGGGATTATTTTTACCAAGAGTTGACACTCTTCCGAAACCGTATTCATCATGAGGCTTAAATAAATTTTCAAGATCATAAGAAGCATTATCACCCCAATCATGATCATTGCAATAAGTAGTGGACGTAGCAAAATTAGCATCCCCAAGCTTGGGGTTTTGCATATTATTAGCACAATTGAAATTAATAGAATTTATAATAACATCATTGCAATCATGCTTTTCTTTCAAGGAGCTATCATGAATCACTTCATAAATTTCTTCTTTTAACACTTCATCACAATTTTCAGATTCACGGATTTCAAGCAAAACTTCATAACGATAATCTAGTGCACACAACTCACTAGCAATTGGTTCATCATAATTGGATCTCTTAAAAAGATTAGCAAGTGGATGAGGATCCATAAACTTTTTTTTTCTGATTTTGAATAAATACACAATTATGCCAAGCGAACAAGCAAACAAACAATGTAAGACATAAAGGCAAACAAAAAGAAGGCAAATAAAAAGGCAAATATTTTTGTGCTTTTCTGAAAACATTTTAGAAGTGGGGGAGAGGAAAATGAGAGGTAAATGGCAAACAATGTAATGCAAGAGATGAGAGTTTATGATAGGTACTTGGTAGGATTGATGTAGAACCTCCCCGACAACGGCGCCAGAAATTCTTCCTGCTACTTCTTGACCTTGCTGATAACCCACAAGTATAGGTGATCACAATAGTTTTCGAGGGTAGAGTATTCAACCCAAATTTATAGATTCGACACAAGGGGAGCCAAAGAATATTTGCAAGTATTAGCAGTTGAGTTGTCAATTCAACCGCACCTGGAGATTAAATATCTACAGCAAAGTGATCAGTAGCACAGTAGTATGATGGTTTTGATAGCAGTGGTAACAGTAGTAGTAACGGTGACAATGATAGCAATAGTTTTGTAGCAAGTGTAACAGTAACAGCAGCAGTAGTATCTTAGCAAGAACAATAAGTGGAAAACTCGTAGGCATTGGATCGGTGGATTCGTTGGATGATATTCATCGTATAACAGTCATAACCTAGGGCAATACAAAACTAGCTCCAGTTCATAAATATAATGTAGGCATGTATTCCGTAAATAGTCATACGTGCTTATGGAAAAGAACTTGCATGACATCTTTTGTCCTACCCTCCCGTGGCAGCGGGGTGCATAAGGAAACTGAGTGATATTAAGGCCTTCTTTTAATAGAGAACCGGAACAAAGCATTAACACATAGTGAATACATGAACTACTCAAACTACGGTCATCACCGGAAAGTGTCCCAACTATTGTCACTATGGGGTTTTCGGATCATAACACGTAACAGGTGCGTATGACTAGCAAGATCGGATCTAGAACATAGATATAATGGTGAAAACATAAACGGTTCAGATCTGAAATCATGGCACTCGGGCCCTAGTGACAAGCATTAAGCATGGCAAAGTCCTAGCAACATCAATCTCAGAACATAGTGGATACTAGGGATCAAGCCCTAACAAAACTAACTCGATTACATGATGAATCTCATCCAACTCCTCACCGACCAGCGAGCCTACGAAGGAATTACTCACTCCCGGAGGTGAGCATCATGGAATTGGTGATGAAGGAGGGTTGGTGATGACGAAGATCGAAGATTCCCCTCTCCGGAGCCCCGAACGGGCTCCAGATCTGGTCTCCCGATGAAGAACAGGAGTTGGCGGCGGCTCCGTATCGTGAAATGCGATGGAACTTCCTCTCCTATTTTTTTCTCCAAAAATAGGATTTTATAGCATTGGAATTAGGGTCAGGGGGGCCACAACCCACCAGGGCGCGCCTGAGGGGGGGGGGGGGGGGGGCGCCCTGGTGTCTTGTGCCCAGCCAGGGCACCCCCTCCGGTGGTTCTTGGCTTCAGTATTTTTTATTTATTGCAAAATAACTCTCCAAAAAGCTTTGTTCCATTCCGAGAACATTTATTTCTGCTGAAAACAACGTCAGTCCGGGTTAGTTTCATTCAAATCATGCAAATTAGAGTCCAAAACAAGAGCAAAAGCATTAGGAAAAGTAGATACGACGGAGACGTATCAACTCCCCCAAGCTTAAACCATTGCTTGCCCTCAAGCAGTTCAGTTGATAAACTGAAGGTGATAAAAAAACTTTTACGAACTCTTTTGTTCTTGTTTACATAAATAAGCTTAAGTAGCACCAAGGTTTTCAGCAAAGATCATGACTAACCATGTCAACAATAACTCTTAGAAATTATATTAACTCATATCAATGGCATAATCAACTAGCGAGCAATAATAAAATATCTCAAATGCCAACACTTTGTCAGAACAATCATGATATAATATGATAACAATGGTATCTCGCTAGCCCTTTCTAAGACCGCAAAACATAAATGCAGAGCACCTCCAAAGTTCAAGCAACGACTGAACATTGTAATTCATGGTAGAAAAGATCCAATCATGATGCATCCAACATTAACTATACACAATGCATGAGGATGACAATAGTGCTCTCAGGTTTGGCGCTTGTTTGAGAAGGTGATGACTCAACATAAAAGTAAATAGATAGTCCCTTCGCAAAGGGAAGTAGGGATTTGCAGAGGTGCTAGAGTTCAAAGCTTAAATCAGAGATAAATAAAATTTTGGGAGGTGCACCCTTCCTGTCAACGTTACGACCAAGAGTTATCAATATCTTCCATGCTAAACACATTAGCGGCGGTTCCCAGGCGGTAAAAGTAAATGTTACTCCCCCTCCACCAACAAACACACTCCACGGCTAGCCGAATCCATGGGTACCGTCCATACCAACAATAGTTCTGGGGGAGTTTTGTTTAATTATTTGCATTTTTTAATTTTGGGACTAAGAATCCCTATTACCGCCCCTCTCGTGCAAGGATGAGTGAATAAACACTCATCATGAGAATAACCCACTTAGCACGGAAGATACTGACCGCCCCCTGTCGCTCCATGAGTGGTCCAGGCACACAAAACAGATGTTCATTTGAAATTTTAGAGGTGGCACATGCAAATTTACTTGGAACGATAGGGTGATACCGCGTATAGGTAGATATAGTGGACTCATCTGGAATGACTTGGGTTTAAGGATTTTGATGCACAAGAAGTATTCCCGCTTAGTACAGGTGAAGGCTAGCAAATAGGTTGAGAAGCGGCCAGCTAGAGAGAGAAAACGGTCATGAACATGCGTTATGCATAATCAACATTGAATACTAGCATGAGTAGGATATGAACACCATGAACATAAATATCGTAGAGGCTATGTTGGTTTTGATTCAACTACATGCGTGAAAATGTGCCAAGTCAAGCCACTTGAAACATTCAGAGGAGGATACCATATCATCATACTACATCACAATCATTTTAATGCATGTTGACATCAAAGATAAATCATTATCCACTCCTAGCTACTTAAGCATGGCATGAGCAACTATAATCTCTAATTGTCATTGCAAACATGTTTGATCATAATATGTTGAATCATGGATACTAGGTTAAACATATTTACAAAAACAAAAACAAGTTGAGTTCATACCCGCTTCTCTCTGCCACAGTCACTTCATCAAATATC
Organism: Thinopyrum elongatum; assembly: GCA_011799875.1. Taxonomy (NCBI): domain Eukaryota; kingdom Viridiplantae; phylum Streptophyta; class Magnoliopsida; order Poales; family Poaceae; genus Thinopyrum; species Thinopyrum elongatum. The sequence continues at coordinate 491,184,669 of CM022302.1, read as the reverse complement.
GTCATTATTGCCTTTCACTTGCACGACCGAATGGTATGAAAATCATAATAGTGCCAGAGTGCTGTGGACTAAGCTGGAATCTGCAAATATTTTATTCAAAAGGAGAAGACAAGGCAATTTGGGCTCTTTGTTAGATCAACAAAAATGCATATGAGAGCCACTGTACATTTTCATCATGGTCTTCTCCTTGGTACAACTCAATAAAAAGGAAAAGAATTTCAGAGAAACACACTGAAATATTTTTTGGAGTTTTTAGTTTTCCTTGAAGAAAGCAAATAAAAGAAGGAAAACAAAAACGAGAAAAACTATTTACAAGGGAAAGCTCCGAACAAGCAAAAGAAGAATTGAGAAATCTTTTTGGGTTTTATTTTAATACTACAAATAATTTAACTAGAAAGAAAAACCGAAAAGAAGTAGGAAATATTTTTCGATTTTCTCAAAGTTTTTCAAACACGCAAGAAGAAAGCAAGAAAATAAATCTAGCATGGATAATACAATGAAAGAGTGTGGACACCGACAACTGGAATGAAATGTGTGAACATGAATATAATGTCGGTGGAAATACGTACTCCCCCAAGCTTAGGCTTTTGGCCTAACTTGGTAATCACCATTCGTAGTAGCCATCTGGTCCTATGTTGAAGTGATGTGGCGGCGGCACGTGAGTGTCCCACTCCTGGGGCTCCAGCTCTACCGCTGGCTGTCTGTTCCGGTAAGCAATAATGTCCTCAGGAAAGACCCTGTATCCGTTCCTGGCAAAAGAATCAAACAAAGCAGGTGCAGGCAACGGGATAACATCACGGGTATCCACACTGAAAACCAAGTTGTAACGAATATTATGAAAAGAATCAGCAGCGTCAATAAACTGATGATGTTCCATTGCTTGGTGATCTAGGTAAACTCTAGGCAAGGGGTAATCATGCTGGCATATCTGAACATTAAAATGACTCGCTAAACGTGTGGCATAAATACCACCATGTATCTTGCCCTTAGTTCTGTTGAGGTGTAAGCGACGTGCAATAATAGCCCCTGGGCTAAAGGTGTGATCATTGTGTAGTGCACGGTGTAAAATGGCGAGGTCGTAGGCACTGAGTGCACCGACCTTCTCCCTAGCAGTTAAACACTTCGCGATGAATAGAGCAAAGTAATGCATAGAAGGAAACTACAAACTCGTGGCAGTGGCGTTCGACGCGCCTCTCCTTTCTCCCATTGTCAAAGTGAGGAGAAAGTCCTCAAACTCTGCATGTCTGGGTTCCCTTAATTCCCCATCAGAAGGAATCATACATATGTCACAAAAGTCAGTGGACAGTATCTGATGGGTTTCAGCATATAAATTAAACTGTACCTCAGGAGGATTATTCCTACTCAGAAAACGAAAACTTTGCACAAAGGAATTTGTAAGGACATGGTGTTGGTCACACTCATCTGCGAGGAAGTCGGTCAGCCCGGCATTTGCAACAAATTGGGCAAACTCTAGATGGAACCCGGCCTCCTCCATGAAGGCATTATGCGACCATTCGCACGGCCGCACCTTCGCCGTTCTCGGAGTGTTGAGGTCATTGTCCGAGGATTCCCCAATGACTCCCTTAGCATTCTTCTTGGAGGAAAAGTTCCTAAATAAACCCATCTTATTCATCTAAATAAAATTATGAAAATTTTAGTCCACAAATTTTTTGTCAACAAAACTTCGTAAGATTGATAGCAACTAGTCACAAGGATGCCTAGAGGGCATATTGAGCATTCAAAGTACTTAGAACTCTAAGAATTCAACATGCAAGCCCATTTACAGCAGCACCAAGAGTAGCTAATTATTCAAAATATAAACCACTAAAGCAAAAACTAATTGGAGCAATGCAGGAGTCACATACCAAGTAGCAATTCCCCAAAACAGTTTCGGAAATGGAGCTGCGAGCAAAGAGATTGAAATCCGCGGGTTTGAGAGCAAGAACACGAGAGAGAGAGAGAGCTATGGTGATTTTTTCTGGAGGTAGGAGATGACATGGGCTAAAGAGGTAAGTGAGGGGACCCACATGGGGGCCACAACCCACCAGGGCGCGCCTGGGGTTGCTGGCGCACCCTGGTGTCTTGTGGAGACCAGGGGCATGATACGTCTCCAACATATCTATAATTTATGAAGTATTCATGCCATGTTTACAACAATTTTATATGGTTTTGGTATGATTTGGATGGAACTAACCTGGACTGACGCAGTTTCCAGCAGAACTACCGTGGTGTTGTTTTTTGTGCAAAAATAAAAGTTCTCCAAATTCAACAAAACTTTTTGACGATTTTTTTTGGAACAAAAGAGGCACTAGAAGCTTCGTGGGAGGACCAGAAGTTGAAGGAGGTGAGCACAAGACACCTGGGCGTGCCAGGAGGCCCAGGCGCGCCCAGGTGGGTTGTGCCCACCTCGAGGCCCATCTTCGCGTGATTCCAACGCTGAAAAATCCTATAAATAAAGAAACCATCAGAAATAACCCTAGATGAGAAGTTCCGCCGCCGTAGGCCTCTGTAGCCACGAAAAACCAATCTAGACCCTGTTCCGGCACCCTACCGGAGGGGGAGATCATCACCGGAGGCCATCTTCATCATCCCTATGGCCACCATGATGAGGAGGGAGTAGCCCACCCTCGGGTCTGAGGGTTTGTACCAGTAGCTATGTGTTTAATCCCCCTCTCTCGTGTTCTTGATGGCACGCTTTTGATGTATTGCGGGCTTTGTTAATATAGTTGGATCATATGGTGTTTCTCCCTCTCTATCTTGTTGTGATGAATTGAGTTTTCCCTTTGAGATTTCGTTTTATCGGATTGAATATTTTTATGGATTTGACAGCACTTGATTTATGTCTTGCATATGAATACCCTGGTGACAATGGGGTATTATATTGATTCACTTGATATATGTTTTGGCACTCAACTCGTGGATTCCCGAGGTGACACTCGGGTAATCTATGCATAGGGGTTGATGCACGTTTTCGTCCTTGTTTCTCCGGTAGAAATCTTGGGGCACTCTTTGAGGTTCTTTGTGTTGGATCGAGTATTATGAACCTAAAATTGTTTGATGCGTATCATATAATTAACTCATGGATACTGACAAGCGGTTTTCAGCAAGGTAATGTCTGCAAGCACTGAAATTATAAGTAACGAGTAGTTTGGTAGCAAGATAATTTGTAACGAGCAAGTAACGGTAATGGTAACAAAAGTGCAGCAAGGTAGCCCAATCCTTTTGAGGCAAAGGACAGGCCAAGACGGTCTCTTATGATAAGAAAAGCGTTCTTGAGGGTACACGGGAATTTCATCTAGTCACTTTCATCATGTTGGTTTAATTTGTGTTCGCTACTTTGATAATTTGATATGTGGGTGGACCGGTGCTTAGGTGCTATTCTTACTTGAACAAACCTCCTACTTATGATTGACCCCCTCGCAAGCATCTGCAACTACGAGAAAAGTATTAAGAATAAATCTAACCATAGCATTAAACTTTTGGACCCAAATCAGTCCCTTACGGAATAGCGCATAAACTAGGGTTTAAGCTTCTGTCACTCTCGCAACCCATCATATAATAACTACTCCACAATGCATTCCCTTAGGCCCAAATATGGTGAAGTGTCATGTAGTCGACGTTCACATGACACCACTAAGGGAATCACAACATACATATCATCAAAATATCGAACACATATCAAGTTCGCATGATTACTTGCAACAAGATTTCTCCCGTGACCTCAAGAACAAAAGTAACTACTCACTAATGATAATCATGCTCAAGATCAGAGGGGTATTAAATAGCATAATGGATCTGAACATATAATCTTCCACCAAATAAACTATATAGTAATCAACTACAAGATGTAATCAACACTACTAGTCACCCACAAGCACCAATCTAAGGTTCCGGTACAAAGATTGAACACAAGAGATGAACTAGGGTTTGAGAGGAGATGGTGCTGTTGAAGATGTTGATGGAGATTGCCCTCCCCAAGATGGGAGAGTTGTTGGTGATGATGATGACGATGATTTCCCCCTCCGGGAGGGAAGTTCCCCCGGCGGAATCGCTCCGCCGGAGGGCAAAAGTGCTCCTGCCCAAGTTCTGCCTCGAGAGGGCGGTGCTTCATCCCGAAAGTCCTCCTCTTATTTTTTTTCTAGGTCAAAATGACGTATATACCAGAAGAGGGGCACCGGAGGTGGGCCGAGGAGGGCACAACCCACCAGGGCGCGCCTGGGCACCCTGATGTGCCCAGGTGGGTTGTGCCCACCTGGTGGGCCCCCTCTGATAGTTATTTGCTCCAATAATTCTTATTTATTCCATAAAAATTCCTCGTGAAGTTTCAACTCATTTGGAGTTGTGCAGAATAGGTAGCCTGACGTAGCTTTTTCAGGTCCAGATTTCTAGCTTCCGGAATTCTCCCTCTTTGTGTGAACCTTGCATATTATGAGAGAAAAGGCATTAGAATTACTCCAAAAAGCATCAGTATGCATAAAAACATCATAAATAACAGTAGGAAAACATGATGCAAAATGGACGTATCAGATACTCGCGGTGACATTGGAGTATCTAGGTGACATTAGAGTTGGTTGATGTGTATCATATGGTGTTATTTTAGTACGAACTCTTGGTTAGATCGATCGGAAAGAATAGCTTGGTGTTATTTTAGTACGAACTCTAAGATAGATTGATCGGAAAGAATAGCTTTGAGGTGGTTTCGTACCCTATAAGCAATTTCTTCTTATGTTCTCCGCTAGATAGGAACTTTGGAGTGATTCTTCATCGCACGTTGAGGGATGGTTATATGATCCAATTAGATTAGCATTGTTGAGAGATTGCACTAGCGAAAGTACGGACCCTAGGCCCCATTTTCAAGCATTGCAATACCGTTTGTGCTCACTTTTGTTACTTGCTACCTTGCTGTTTTTTACTGTTCCTATTACAAAAATCAATATCTACTATCATTGCTACGTTTTTATTACCATCTCTTAGCCAAACTAGTGCACCTATACAAATTACCATTGTATTTGGTGTGTTGGGGACACAAGAGACTCTTTGTTATTTGGTTGCAGGGTTGTTTGAGAGAGACCATCTTCATCCTACACCTCCCACGGATTGATAAACCTTAGATCATCCACTTGAGGGAAAATTGCTACTGTCCTACAAAACTCTGCGCTTGGAGGCCCAACACGAGTCTACTAGAAGAAGTTGTGTAGTAGACATCATGCTCTTTTCTGGCACCGTTGCCGGGGAGGTGAGTGCTTGAAGGTATATCTTTAGATCTTGCAATTGAATCTTTTAGTTTTTTGTTTATCACTAGTTTGGTTTATAAAAAGAAAACTACAAAAAAATGGAATTGAGGTTGCATCATATTATTCATCTTTATAATGTCTTTCGTGAAAATGATGGAAAGGAAAATTTTGCTCAATTGATAGAAGAAGAAATCTATAAAATGTTTGACAAAAAATATTTGAATGATGAGGATGATCGCAATGTTGTTGGTATGAACTCTTTGAATATCCATGATGCTAATGACATGCAAAGCTACAATCTTGGGGATGCTATGTTTGATGTAGATGATATTTTTAGTCCCCCAAGTTTTGATGAGAAATTTTATTATGATGAAAGCATGCCTCCTATTTATGATGATTATATTGATGAAAGTGGGTTTGGAAGAGTGTCAACTTTATGTAATGATGACCCACTATTTTGGAGGGTGTTGAATCTTATTGTGATAATTATGAAAATGGATTTGGAGAGGTCATGACTTTATTTAATGATGAATCCACTATTTCGAAAGAGGTTTCAATTGATTATGAAAACAAAGTCCCTATCTATGATGATTATGGTGATGATATGTATGCTATAAGCAATAATGATAACCATGAAACTTGTCATCATGATTTTAATTTTCAATCCCATGATAGTTATTTTGTTGAGTTTGCTCCCACTACTATTCATGAGAATAAATTTGCTTATGTGGAGAGTAATAAAATTTCTATGCTTGTGGATCATGAAAAGAATGCTTTACATGATAGTTATATTTTTGAATTCATTCATGATGTTACTGAAAATTATTATGTGAGAGGAACATATGCTTGTAGGTATTGCAATAATATCAAGTTTCCTCTCTATGTGTTGAAAGTTTTGAAGTCATGCTTGTTTTGCCTTCCTATGCTAGTTGATTCTTGTTCCCATAAGTTGTTTGCTCACGAAATACCTATGCATAGGAAGTGGGTTAGACTTAAATGTGCTTGCCATGTGATTCATGATGCTCCCGTTATGTTTCAATTCTTATCTTTTATGTGAGCATGATTGAAATCATCATGCCTAGCTAAAAAGGCATTAAAGAAAAGCGCCTGTTGGGAGACAACCCAACACTTTTACCTACTATTTTTGTATGTTCACATGATTAAATTACGGTATTAATCATGCTTTATAGCTTTTGTTTCAATAAAGTGCCAAGTCAAGCCTTTGGGATAGTGTGGATGATAGTTGACTTGATTCTGTGCAAAAACAGAAACTTTTGCACTCAGTGCAAGAATTTTAAAATCTCACTGAAACATGGTTTTGATCTGAATTTTTTACATATTATTTATACACAAAGTACCTACGTTTTCCTAATTTTTCTGAATTTTTGGAGTTAGAGAAGTATGGTCAAAGTTCAGATTACTACAGACTGTTCTGTTTTTGATAGATTCTGTTTTCAATGCATAGTTTGCTTGTTATCTTGTTTCTATGGCTTATATAGCTCAATATAAATTGTGGAAATGATAGGGTACAGTAGGCATTGTGTGAGAACAATTAAGAATCTTATCTTTGACAGTACCATCTTGAATGGTTTGCTCTTTATCATACTAACCTATCTCACGAAGTTCCGTTAAGTTTTGTGTGATTGAAGTTTTCAAGTTTTGGGTGATATATCGATATGAGGAGAATCAGGAGTGACAATAACCTAAGCTTGGGGATACCCAAGGCACCCCCAAGGTAATATTCAAGGAAGATCCAAGAAAATAAGCTTGGGGATGCCCCGGAAGGCACCTCATCTTTCGTCTTCAACATTATCGGTAACCTCACTTGGAGCTATATTTTCATTCGTCACATGATATGAGTTTTGCTTAGAGTGTCATTTTATTTTATTATAATTTTATTGATTCTGTTTATAATAATGTTTTGCGTCGTTCATTTCAATAAAAATGTTAAGTATAGCCTTTACCATGCTTAATTTACAAGTCTATATGTGGCTGTTTGAAAACAGAAAGTTGCATGCTAGTGCGTGAATTCTTGAAAAACGTTAGAATGTGATAAAATGTTGAAATTTTTTGCACAATAATATATAATAAATTTTCTACAATGTGGTAATTTTTCAATTTTTTTGGAATTAAATAAATATGGATCTTGCTTCATCCTTTACAGGTTGTTCTGTTTAGATAGATTGTTGTTATTTTTGCATAGTGTTTGCTTGTTTAATGATTCAATTTGAGGATAGAAGTATTAAATATGCAGAGGCATTTAGTATGCAATGTTAAATAATAATTTTAGTGATTTGCTACAGTAGAGAATGATAAGGTTATTGCATTGATTTATACTAACTTATCTCATGAGTTCTTGTTGAGTTTTGTGTGGATGAAGTTCTTAAGATTTAGGGAAACCATGATCTAAAAGGAATTAAGGAGAAACAAAAGCTCAAGCTTGGGGATGCCCAAGGGACCCCAAGATAATATTCCAAGAAGTCTCAAGCATCTAAGCTTGGGGATGCCCCGGTTGGCATCCCACCTTTTCTTCATCAACAATTATCGGTTAGCCTCGATTGAACCTATGTTTTTGCTTCTTCACATGATGTGTGCTATTCTTAAAATTTTATTTTATTTTGGTTGCTTGCTGTTTTAATAAAATACTTAGATCTAAAAGTTTTTAAATAAAAGAGAGTCCTCAAATAGCTACCCATTTACATGACTACTCGTTTGATCTTCACTTATATCTTTTTTGGAGTAGTTTGTCATTTACTCTCGTGCTTCACTTATATCCTATGAGTAAATTGTTGAATGAATTAAATGTCATGAAGTTGAAATTATATATTCATATCATGCCTAGTGGTAGCTTCACACTGGGTGTAGAAAGTGAAAACTTTTGAAGCTTGACAGTCGCAATATTGGTCACACAAGCAATTCATGAATGATTAGTATAAGGAAGGTAACTTTCACATACAAATATATTATATTGGACATCTTCTATGATTGTGAATGCCCATTAATTATTTTCAAACTTGAGCAAATTAGTTGCAGTTGGACAAGGAAGACAATGTAATGAGTTATGGTTGTGTATATTTGCATAGAAGTTATATTGTTATGGATCCTCCAACATGTGGTGTTTGCCTAGGATCTTTTGCTAGCCAAAAATTCGTACTAAGTAGAGATACTACTTGTGCATCCAAAAGCCCTTAAACCTAGTTTCTTGTCATGAGTGTCCACCATACCTACCTATGGATTGAATAAGATCCTTCAAGTAAGTTATCATCGGTGCATAAAGCAATAAAAATTGCTCCTATATATGTTTGATCTTTTATTGTAAGGGAAAATTGAGCGTTGTACGAACTTGTGATGGCAAAGTAATAAAAGCGACGGACTGCATAATAAAGGTTGCTGTCATAAGGGGCAATATAACATGACGTTCCTTTGCATTAAGAGTTTGGGCATCCAAAAATAAAAAGTGCATGACAACCTCTGCATCCCTCTGCGAAGGGCCGATCTCTTACTTTTCAGTATTTACTTTTATGCAAGAGTCAATAGTCGCATTGTCATTTCAACATCAATTATTCTCTAGTTGTCAAGCATCATGTGGTGGGGAAAGATCTAGGCACATATGACCAGTCAAATATATTTGATCATGAATTATTATTGTTGACAATTATCTCTATGATAAATGAGTTGGGAGGCGAAACATTAAGCCCCTATCTTTCTCTGTGTTCGATGGATGCCATTTGTTCTAAGAATATGCTTTGAGTACTAGCAATCATAGAATACTATATGATGATTGATTATGTGGAGCTCTTACCTAGACTCTGTTGAATAAGTTGAATTGCAATTGTTTGGTGACTAAGAATATAGATTGTTGAGTTTCAAGAGAATTCATTGTTTGAACCTTAACATGTGAATTGGTTGCTACTTTAACATGAGAAGTTTTATGAGAAAGAATTGATGTTACAATGCTAGCAAAAGTGACTGAAATTATCATTGATCAAACTTATGCACTTTGCTAGTATTCACACTTCATAAATTATTTCTTTTATCATTTACCTACTCGAGGACGAGTAGGAATTAAGCTTGGGGATGCTGATACATCTCCAACGTATCTATAATTTATGAAGTATTCATGCCATGTTTACAACAATTTTATATGGTTTTGGTATGATTTGGATGGAACTAACCCGGTCTGACACAGTTTTCAGCAGAACTACCGTGGTGTTGTTTTTTGTGTAGAAATAAAAGTTCTCCAAATGCAACGAAACTTTTTGACAAATTTTTTTGGAACAAAAGATGCACTATAAGCTTCGTGGGAGGACCAGAAGGTGAAGGAGGTGAGCACAAGACACCTGGGCGCGCCCGGAGGCCCAGGCGCGCCCAGGTGGGTTGTGCCCACCTCGAGGCCCATCTTCGCGTGATTCCAACATATGGCCACCATGATGAGGAGAGAGTAGTCCACCCTCAGGGTTGAGGGTTTGTACCAGTAGCTATTGATGACCCACAAGTATAGGGGATCTATCATAATCCTTTCGATAAGTAAGAGTGTCAAACCCAACGAGGAGCAGAAGGAAATGACAAGCGGTTTTCAGCAAGGTATTTTCTGCAAGCACTGAAATTATCGGTAACAGATAGTTTTGTGATAAGATAATTCGTAACGGGTAACAAGTAACAAGTATAACAAAGGTGCAGCAAGGTGGCCCAATCCTTTTTGTAGCAAAGGATAAGCCTGGACGAACTCTTATATAAAGCAAAGCGCTCCCGAGGACACATGGAAATTAATGTCAAGTTAGTTTTCATCATGCTCATATGATTCACGTTCGTTACTTTGATAATTTGATATGTGGATGGACTGGTGCTTGGGTGCTGTCCTTACTTGGACAAGCCTCCCGCTTATGATTAACCCCTCTTGCAAGCATCCGCAACTACGAAAGAAGAATTAAGATAAATCTAACCATAGCATGAAACATGTGGATCCAAATCAACCCCTTACGAAGCAACGCATAAACTAGGGTTTAAGCTTCTGTCACTCTAGCAACCCATCATCCCCTTATTACTTCCCAATGCCTTCCCCTAGGCCCAAATCATGGTGAAGTGCCATGTAGTCGACGTTCACATAACACCACTAGAGGAAAGACAACATACATCTCATCAAAATATCGAACGAATACCAAATTCACATGATTACTTATAACAAGACTTCTCTCATGTCCTCAGGAACAAACGTAACTACTCACAAAGCATATTCATGTTCAAGATCAGAGGGGTATTGAATATCATAAAGGATCTGAACATATGATCTTCCACCGAATAAACCAACTAGCATCAACTACAAGGAGTAATCAACACTACTAGCAACCCAGAGGTACCAATCTGAGGTTTTGAGACAAAGATTGAATACAAGAGATGAACTAGGGTTTGAGAGGAGATGGTGCCGGTGAACATGTTGATGGAGATTGACCCTCCCTTGATGAGAGGATAGTTGGTGATGACGATGGCTTCGATTTCCCCCTCCTGGAGGGAAGTTTCCCCGGCAGAACAGCTCTGCCGGAGCCCTAGATTGCTTCTGCCCAGGTTCCGCCTCGAGACGGCGGTGCTTCGTCCCGTTAGCTTCCTTTTGATTTTTTCCAGGTAAAAACCCTTCATATGGGAGATGATGGACACCGGAGACCTGCCAGGGGGCCCACAAGCCCTAGGGGCGCGCCCCCCAGGCTTGTGGCCACCTGGTGGGTCCCCTTTGGTATTTTCTTCGCCCAATAATTCTTATATATTCCAAAATAATTCTCCGTAAATTTTCAGGACTTTTGGAGTTGTGCAGAATAGGTCTCTCAGATTTGCTCCTTTTCGGTCCAGAATTCCAGCTGCCGGCATTCTCCCTCTTTGTGCAAACATTGTAAAATAAGAGAGAAAAGGCATAAGTATTATACCATAATGTATAATAACAACCCATATTGCAATAAATATCAACATAAAAGCATGATGCAAAATGGACGTATCAGCTATGTGTTTAATCTCTCTCTCTCTCATGTTCTTGATGGCACGATCTTGATGTATTGCGGGCTTTGTTAATATAGTTGGATCATATGATGTTTCTCCCTCTCTATCTTGTTGTGATGAATTGAGTTTTCCCTTTGAGATTTCATTTTATCGGATTGAATATTTTTATGGATTTGAGAGCACTTGATATATGTCTTGCATATGAATACCCGTGGTGCAATGGGGTATTATATTGATTCACTTCATATATGTTTTGGCACTCAACTCGCGGATTCCTGAGGTGACATTGGGGTAATCTATGCATAGGGGTTGATGCACGTTTTTGTCCTTGTTTCTTCGGTAGAAATCTTGGGGCACTCTTTGAGGTTCTTTGTGTTGGATCGAGTATTATGAATCTGAAATTGTTTGATGCGTATCGTCTAATTAACTCATGGATACTTGTGGTGACATTGGAGTATCTAGGTGACATTAGAGCTGGTTGATGCGTATCATATGGTGTTATTTTAGGATGAACTCTTGGATAGATCGAACAGAAAGAATAACTTTGCATTATTTTAGTTCGAACTCTTGAATAGATCAAACAAAAAGAATAACTTTAAGGTGGTTTCGTACCCTAAAAACAATTTCTTCTTATGTTCTCCGCTAGATAAGAACTTTGGAGTGATTCTTCATCACATGTTGAGGGATGGTTATATGATCCAATTAGATTAGCATTGTTGAGAGATTGCACTAGCGAAAGTATGGACCCTATGCCTCATTTTAAAGCATTGCAATACCATTTGTGCTCCGTTTTATCGATTGCTACCTTGCTGTTTTTTATTGTTCCTATTACAAAAATCAATATTTACAATCATTACTACACTTGTATCACCATCTCTTCGCCGAACTAGTGCACCTATACAATTTACCATTGTATTTGGTGTGTTGGGGACACAAGAGACTTTTTATTATTTGGTTGCAGGGTTGTTTGAGAGAGACCATCTTCATCCTACACCTCCCACAGATTGATAAACCTTAGGTCATCCACTTGAGGGAAAATTGCTACTGTCCTACAAAACTCTACGCTTGGAGGCCCAACACGAGTCTACAAGAAGAAGTTGTGTAGTAGACATCAGGGCACCCGCTTTGATGTTTTTTGTGCCAAAAATTTAGAAAAAAATCATGTTAAAATTTCAGGGCATTCTGAGAACTTTTATTTTGGGCACTTTTTTATTGCACGGAAAATTCAGAAAACAGGATAAACATGGCATTTTATTTTATTTTACTAGTAAAAACAGAAAACAAAAGTTAGGGACAGATGGTTGTGCCTACTAAATTCATCAACTTCATACCTCTAAAAAATGATCCATTAATAAGGTTGATCAGGTCTTATTAACGACCACTTTCGATTAGCATGAAACCGAAGAACTTTCGTAATACACTAAGTAACCTCAACGGGGATATGCACATCCCCAACAATAAGTATGTCATATTTCTTTTTGGCAGTAGGTATAGGTAGTTGAAAATTTCCAATAGTGAGTGTCGGAGATTTTTCAATAACGTTAATACCATTCACTTGGAATTGTTTCTTCGGAAAGTGCACCGTATGCTCATTACCATTGATATGAAAGGTGACCTTGCTTTTATTGCAATCAATAACAGCCCCTGCAGTATTCAAAAAGGGTCTACCAAGGATAATCGACATGTTGTCGTCCTCGGGCATCTCAAGTATAACAAAGTATGTTAAGATAGTAACATTTGCAATAACAACGGGCACATCCTCACAAATACCGATAGGTATGGCAGCCGATTTGTCAGCCATTTGCAAAGATATTTCACTAGGTGTGAGTTTATTCAAATGAAGTCTTTTATATAAAGAGAAAGGCATAACACTAACACCAGCTCCTAGATCACATAAAGCAGTTTTGACATAATTTTCTTGTGATGGAGCAAGGTATAGTTGGTATTCCTGGATCTCCAAGTTTTTTAGGTACTCCATCCTTAAAAGAGTAATTAGCAAGCATGGTGGAGATTTCATATTCAGGTATTTTCCTTTTATTAGAGATGATGTCTTTCATATACTTTGCATAAGCGGCCATCTTTAAAATTTCAATCAAGCGAGTACGCAAAAAGACTGGCCTAAGCATTTCAGCAAAGCGTTCAAATTCTTCATCATCTTTTTTCTTGGAAGGTTTAGGAGGAAAGGGCATGGGATTTTGAACCCATGGCTCTCTTTCTTTAACATGTTTTCTAGCAACAAAGTCTCTCTTATCATATCTTTTATTTTTAGGTTGTGGGTTATCAAGATCAACAGCAGGTTCTATTTCAACATCATTATCTGGTTCTTTATCATTATCTGGTTGGGTGTCTTCATGAACATTATCATTATCACTAGGTGAATGTTCATTACCACATTGAGTTTCAGCATAAAAAATAGAGACATCATTGTTATCTTCAGAAGGTTTTTCTATCTCAGGTTCACTAGAGGTAAGCAAAGTTCTATCATTTTCAACTTCTTTTTCTTTTTAGAAGGACTAGGTGCATCAGTATTAATTCTTTGAGAGTCTTGTTCAATTCTTTTAGGGTGTCCTTCAGGATAGAGAGTTTCCTGAGTCATTCTACCTCCTCTAGTCACTACTCTAATAGCATGATCATTCATATTATTATTCATTTCATCTAGCAATTCTCTTTGAGATTTAGCGACTTCTTCCAACTGGGTTTGAACCATAGAGGCATATTTTCCTACACCTCTAACATCATTGGTGATTCTAAATAGCAATTCACTCAAGCGAGCAATCATATCAGAATTATATTTCAATTGTTTCATAACATTTGCATTGAAGTGATCTTGTTTTCTAATGTAATTATCAAACTCATATAAGCATTGACTAGGATGTTTATTGTAAGGGATGTCACCTTAATCAAATTTCATTAAAGAGTTTACCTCTACCACCCGTGGGAGTGGTGTGTCAAGTCCATGTATTTCTTCAATAGGTGGTAAATTCTTAACATCCTCAGCTTTAATACCCTTTTCCTTCATACATTTCTTTGCCTCTTGCATATCTTCAGGACTGAGAAATAAGATACCCCTCTTCTTCGGAGTGGGTTTAGGCGGTGGTTCAGGAAGAGTCCAATCATCATAATTCTTCAATATATTATTCAATAATTCCTCAACTTGTTCAACAGTTCGTTCCCTGAAAACACAACCAGCACAACTATCTAGGAAGTCTCCAGAAGCATTGTTTAGTCCATTATAGAAGATATCAAGTATTTCATTTTTCTTAAGTGGATGATCAGGCAAAGCATTAAGCAATTGGAGAAGCCTCCCCCAAGCTTGTGGGAGACTCTCTTCTTCAATTTGCACAAACTTAAATATTTCCTATAAGGCAGCTTGTTTCTTATGGATAGGAAAATATTTTTCAGAGAAGTAGTAAATCATATCCTGGGGACTACGCACACAACCAGGAGCAAGAGTATTGTACCATATCTTAGCATCACCCTTTAATGAGAACGAAAATAATTTGAGAATATAGTAGTAGCGAATTTTCTCATCATTAGCAAAGAGGGTGGCTATATCATTTAATTTAGTAAGATGTGCCACTACAGTTTCAGTTTCATAGCCATGAAAAGGATCAGATTCAACCAAAGTAATTAACTCTGGGTCAACAGAGAATTCATAATCCTTATCAGTAACAAAGATAGGTGAAGTAGCAAACTTAGGATCACATTTGATTCTAGGATTAAAAGATTTTTCTTTCAGTTTGCATAGTAATTTCTTAAGGTCATCTCTATCATTGCAATCAAGAAAGTCTCTAGTTGTCTCCTCATCCATAACATAACCCTCAGGTATCTTAGGCATTTCATATCTAGGAGAGCTAGGTCTAATAGATGTTTCATAATTCTACCTCTCAAGTACTTCATCAGTTTCAGTGATCTCATCAGTTTTAGTAATTTCATTCTCTTTAGCTCTAGCAATTTGTTCATCAAGAAATTCACCTAGTGGAACATTATCATCAAGCATAGTACTAGTATCATCATAAGCATCATCCATAACAGAAGTAGCATCATCAATAACTTGCGACATATCAGGATTAATAGCATGTGGTGGTGTTGCAAGTTTACTCAGAACCGAAGGTGAATCAAGTGCAGAGTGTGATGGCAAATCCTTACCTGCCCTCGTCTTAGAGGGAACGATCTTGGTTTTAGTATCCTTCAGATTCTTCATAGTGATAAATAGATATAAATCCCAAGTGACTCAACAAATATACATATGCTCCCAGGCAACGGCGCCCGAAAAAGGTCTTGATAACCCATAGGTATATCGGATCGCAACAGTTTTCGAGGGTAGAGTATCCAACCCAAATTTATAGATTCGACACAAGGGGAGCCAAAAAATAATTTTGCAAGTATTAGCAATTGAGTTGTCAATTCAACCGCACCTGGAGATTAAATGTCTACAGCAAAGTGATCAGTAGCACAGTAGTATGATGGTTTTGATAGCAGTGGTAACAGTAGTAGTAGTAACGGTGATAGTGATAGCAATTGTTTTGTAGCAAGTGTAATAGTAACAACGGCAGTAGTATCTTAGCAAGAACAATAAGTGCAAAACTCGTAGGCATTGGATCGTTGGATTCGTTGGATGATATTCATCATATAACAGTCATAACCTAGGGCGATACAAAACTAGCTCCAGTTCATAAATATAATGTGCTACTTCTTAAGCCCTCCACGATCGATTCCCCCTCCGGTGGGATGCCGGAAAAGGCCCCAAGATGGGATCTCATGGGAATAGAAGGTTGCAGCAGTGGAAAAGTGTTTTCGTGGATGCCTCTGGTCGTTCTGGAATATATGTGAATATATAGGAGCTAGGTCAGGGGAGTCCCGAGGGGCCCACAAGGCAGGGGGCGCCCCCCCCTAGGGCATGCCCTCCACCCTTGTCACCGCCTCGTGGCTCTTCTGACTTGGACTCCAAGTCCCCTGGGTGTCTTCTGGTCCAAGAAAAATCATCGTGAAGTTTTATTCCGTTTGGTATTCCTTTTCTGCGAGGCTCAAAAACAAGAAAAAAAAAACAGAAACTGGCACTGGGCTCTAGGTTAATAGGTTAGTCCCAAAAATAATATAAAATAGCATATTAATGCATATAAAACATCCAAAACAGATAATATAATAGCATGGAACAATAAAAAATTATAGATACGTTTGAGACATATCAAGCATCCCCAAGCTTAATTCCTGCTCGTCCTCGAGTAGGTAAATGATAAAATTAGAATTTTTGATGTGGAATGCTACCTAACATACTTATCCATGTAATTTTCTTTATTGTGGCATTAATGTTCAGATCCATAAGATTCAAAACAAAAGTTTAATATTGACATAAAAACAATAATACTTCAAGCATACTAATAAGGCAATCATGTCTTCTCAAAATAATGTTGCCAAAGAAAGTTATCCCTACAAAATCATATAGTCTGGCTATGCTCCATCTTCGTCACACAAAGTACTCAAATCATGCACAACCCCGATGATAAGCCAAGCAATTGTTTCATACTTTTGATGTTCTCAAACCTTTTGAACTTTCACGCAATACATGAGCGTGAGCCATGGACATAGCACTATAGGTGGAATAGAATATGGTGGTTGTGGAGAAGACAAAAAAGAAGGATGTAGTCTCACATCAACTAGGCGTATCAACGGGCTATGGAGATGCCCATCAATAGATATCAATGTGAGTGAGTAGGGATTGCCATGCAACGGATGCGCTAGAGCTATAAGTTTATGAAAGCTCAAAAAGAAACTAAGTGGGTGTGCATCCAACTTGCTTGCTCACGAAGACCTAGGGCAATTTGAGGAAGCCCATCATTGGAATATACAAGCCAAGTTCTATAATGAAAAATTCCCACTAGTATATGAAAGTGACAACATAGGAGACTCTCTATCATGAAGATCATGGTGCTACTTTGAAGCACAAGTGTGGAAAAAGGATAGTAACATTGCCCCTTCTCTCTT
The DNA here is from genome assembly GCA_011799875.1 of Thinopyrum elongatum. NCBI lineage: Eukaryota > Viridiplantae > Streptophyta > Magnoliopsida > Poales > Poaceae > Thinopyrum > Thinopyrum elongatum. The sequence goes on along the minus strand of CM022302.1, from coordinate 491,167,465 downwards.
TTCTCTCATTTTTTTGGTGGGCTTCTTTGGCCTCTTTTATTTTATTTGTGGTCTTCGTTGGTCTCTTTTATTTTTTCCTCACATGGTACAATGCTCTAATAATGAAGATCATCACACTTTTATTTACTTACAACTCAAGAATTACAACTCGATACTTAGAACAAAATATGACTCTATGAATGCCTCCGGCGGTGTACCGGGATGTGCAAGGACTCAAGAGTGGCATGTATAAAAATTATGAACGGTGGCTTTGCCACAAATACTATGTCAACTACATGATCATGCAAAGCAATATGACAATGATGGAACGTGTCATAATAAAACGGAACGGTGGAAAGTTGCATGGCAATATATCTCGGAATGGCTATGGAAATTCCATAATAGGTAGGTATGGTGGTTGTTTTGAGGAAGGTAAAAGGTAGGTGTATGGCACCGGTGAAAGTTGCACGGTACTAGAGAGGTTAGCAAAGGTGGAAGGGTGAGAGTGCGTATAATCCATGGACTCAACATTAGTCATAAAGAACTCACATACTTATTGCAAAAATCTATTAGTCATCAAAACGAAGTACTACGCGCATGCTCCTAGGGGGATAGATTGGTAGGAAAAGACCATCGCTCGTCCCCGACCGCCACTCATAAGGAAGACAATCAATAAATACCTCATGCTCCAACTTCGTTACATAACGGTTCACCATACGTGCATGCTACGGGAATCACGAACTTCAACACAAGTATTTCTACAATCCACAATTACTCACTAGCATGACTCTAATATCACCATCTTTATATCTCAAAACAATCATAAGGAATCAAACTTCACATAGTATTCAATGCTCTTTATATGAAAGTTTTTATTATATCCATCTTGGGTGCCTATCATATTAGGAATTAAATTTATAACCAAAGCAAATTACCATGCTGTTTAGAAAGACTCTCAAAATAATATAAGTGAAGCATGAGATTTCAATAATTTCTATAAAATAAAACCACCGTCGTGCTCTAAAAAGATATAAGTGAAGCACTAGAGAAAAATTGCCTAGCTCAAAAGATATAAGTGAAGCACATAGAGTATTCTAATATATCACGATTTATGCGTGTCCCTCTCAAAAGGTGTGTACAGCAAGGATGATTGTGGCAAACTAAAAAGCAAAGACTCATATCATACAAGACGCTCCAAGCAAAACACATATCATGTGGTGAATAAAAATATAGCCTCAAGTAAATTTACCGATAGACGAAGACGAAAGAGGGGATGCCTTCCGGGGCATCCCCAAGCTTAGGCTCTTGCCACTCCTTATTCCATAGTCCATCAAATCTTTACCCAAAACTTGAAAACTTCACAACACAAAACTCAACAGAAAACTCATGAGATCCGTTAGTACAAGAAAATAAAATCACCACTTTTGGTACTGTTGTGAACTCATTCTTTATTTATATTGGTGTAATATCTACTGTATTCCAACTTCTCCATGGTTCATACCCCTCGATACTACCCATAGATTCATCAAAATAAGGAAACAACACAAAGAAAACAGAATCTATCAAAAACAGAACAGTCTGCAAAGATCCGAATTATTCTAATACTTCTGTAACTCCAAAAATTCTGAAAAATTAGGACAACAGAGACTATTTGTATATCAATCTCGTGTAAACAATTCAATCTTTGTCAATGCTCCAGTGAATTATTAAAATTCTGTGACTGGACGCAAATGTTTTTGATTTTCAGCAAGATCAAATCAACTATCACCGTAAGCCATCCCAAAGGTCTTACTTGGCACAAACACTAATTAAAACACCAAAACACATCTAACCAGAGGCTAGATGAAAAATTTATTGCAAAACAGAACCAAAAAAGTAGAAACAAAAATAAAATTGTGTTGCCTCCCAACAAGCGCTATTGTTTAACGCCCTTAGCTAGGCATAAAAACACATAGATCTAGGTATTGTCATCTTTGGTATGCAATCCATAAGTAGCTCTCATAATAGATTCATATGGAAACTTAATTTTCTTTCTAGGAAAGTGTTCTATTCCCTTCCTTAACGGAAATTGAAATATAATGTTTCCTTCTTTCATATCAATAATTGCACCAATCGTTCTAAGGAAAGGTCTACCAAGAATAATAGGACATGTAGGATTGCAATCTATATCAAGAACAATGAAATCTATGGGCACATAATTCCTATTTGCAACAATAAGAACACATTAATCCTTCCCATAGGTTTCTTAATAGTGGAATCCGCAAGATGCAAATTTAAAGAACCATCTTAATATTCGCGGAAACCTAACACATCACATAAAGTTTCTGGAAATGTAGAAACGCTAGCACCCAAATCAAACAAAGCATGGCACTCATAATATTTTATTTTAATCTTAATTGTAGGTTCCCACTCATCATAAAGTTTTCTAGGGATAGAAACTTCCAATTCAAGCTTTTCTTCAAAAGATTTCATCAAAGCATCAACAATATGTTTAGTAAAAGCTTTATTTTGATTATAAGCATGAGGAGAATTTAACATGGATTGCAATAAGGAAATACAATCTATTAAAGAACAAATATCATAATTAAAGTCCTTTAAATCCAAAAGTGTGGGTTCATTGCTACTTAAAGTTTTAACCTCTCCAATCCCACTTTTATCAACTTTTGCATCAAGATCTATAAACTCCGAATCATTGGGACGCCTTCTAACTAAAGTTGACTCATCTCCAGTCCCATATTTATCAAGATTTATTTTAGAAAACAAATATTCAATAGGAGTCACATCAATCACTTTAAGATCTTCATCATTATTTTCACAAGAACTAGAAGAACACGCTTTCACAAACCAATCTCGCTTAGCACGAATCTTAGCGATTCTTTCCTTACACTCATTAATAGAAATTCTCATAGCTTTTAAAGAATCATTAATATCATGCTTGGGTGGAATAGATCTAATTTTCAAAGAATCAATCTCAAGAGAAATTCTATCCACGTTCCTAGCCAAACCATCAACCTTAAGCAATTTTTCTTCAATCAAAGCATTGAAATTCTTTTGCGAACTCATAAATTCTTTAATACTATTCTCAAAATCAGAGGAAAACTTATTATAATTTCCATAAGAATTGTTGTAGGAATTACCATAATTATTAGAGGAATTACTAGGAAACGGCCTAGGATTAAAATTACCTCTATATGCATTATTACCAAAATTGTTCCTACCAACAAAATTCACATCCATAGATTCATTATTGTTCTCAATCAAAGTAGACAAAGGCATATCATTAGGATCAATAGGAGCAATCCTACTAGCAAACAATTTCATAAGTTCATCCAGCTTTCCACTCAAAACATTAATCTCTTCAATCACATGCACTTTTTTACTAGTAGAAGATCTTTCGGTATGCCATTGCGAATAATTAACCATAATATTATCTAGGAGTTTAGTAGCTTCTCCTAAAGTAATTTCCATAAAAGTACCTCCCGCGGCCGAATCTAAAAGATTTCTAGAAGCAAAATTCAATCCGGCATAAAAATTTTGTATGATCATCCACAAATTTAAACCATGAGTAGGGCAATTCCGTATCATCAATTTCATCCTCTCCCAAGATTGTGCAACATGTTCATGATCAAGTTGCTTAAAATTCATAATATCGTTCCTAAGGGAGATGATCTTAGCAGGAGGAAAATACTTGGAAATAAAAGTATCTTTACACTTGTTCCATGAATCAATACTATTTTTAGGCAAAGATGAAAACCAAGTTTTAGCATGATCTCGTAGTGAGAACGGAAATAGCTTTAATTTAACAATATCATAATCCACATCTTTCTTCTTTTGCATATCACACAACTCAACGAAATTATTTAGATGGGATGCGGCATCTTCACTAGGAAGGCCGGAAAATTGATCTTTCATAACAAGATTCAGCAAAGCAGCATTAATTTCATAAGATTCCGCACTAGTGGCGGGAGCAATCGGAGTACTAATAAAATCATTATTATTAGTATTGGAAAAGTCACAAAATTTGGTATTCTCTTGAGCCATCGTGACAAAGCAAGCAATCTAACACATGAGCAAACAAAAGCCAAACGAAAAGGACGAACAGACGATGGGTGAATAAAAAGGCAAATCTTTTCGAAAATCATTTTAGAAGTGGGGGAGAGGAAAACGAGAGGCAAATGGCGAATAATGTAATGCAAGAGATGAGAGTTTATGATGGGTACTTGGTATGTCTTGACTTGGCATAGATCTCCCCGGCAACGGCACCAGAAATTCTTCCTGCTACTTCTTGAGTTTGTGTTGGTTTTTCCCTTGAAGAGGAAAGGGTGATGCTGCACAGTAGAGGTAAGTATTTCCATTAGTTAAGAACCAAGGTATCAATCCAGTAGGAGAAGAACGCACAAATCACCAACACCTGCACAAACAATCAAACACTTGCACCCAACGCGATAAAGGGGTTGTCAATCGCTTCACGGTCAATTGCAAAAGTGAGATCTGATAGAGATAGATAAAGAAAAGATAAAATATTTTTGGGTTTTTTTGGTATATAGATCTAAAAATAAAAGATTGCAAAATAGTAGATCGAAAAGTAATATGATGGAAAATAGACCCGGGGGCCATAGGTTTCACTAGAGGCTTCTCTCATGAAGGCAAATAATACGGTGTGTGAACAAATTACTGTCGAGCAATTGATAGAAAAATGCAAAGTTATGACAATATCCAAGGCAATGTTTATGCATATAGGTATCACGTCTGTGTCAAGTAGACCGACTCCTGCCTGCATCTACTACTATTACTCCACACATCGACCGCTATCCAGCATGCATCTAGAGTATTAAGTTCATAAAGAACAGAGTAACGCCTTAAGTAAGATGACATGATGTAGAGGAATTAACTCAAGCAATATGATGAAAACCCCATCTTTTTATCCTTGATGGCAACAATGCAATACGTGTCTTGCTACCCCTACTTTGTCACTGGTCGAAATCACGCAAGATTGAACCCAAAGCTAAGCACCTCTCCCATTGCAAGAAAAACCAATCTAGTTGGCCAAACCAAACTGATAATTCAAAGAGAAATACAAAGATATTAAATCATGCATAAAAAAATTCAGAGAAGATTCAAATAATATTCATAGATAAGCTGATCATAAATCCACAATTCATCGGATCTCGACAAACACACCGCAAAATAAGATTACATCAGATAGATCTCCAAGAACATCAAGGAGAACGTTGTATTGAGGATCAAAGAGAGAGAAGAAGCCATCTAATTACTAGCTATGGACCCGTAGGTCTGAGGTAAACTACTCACGCATCATCGAAAGGGCTATGGAGTTCATGTAGAAGTCCTCCGTGATCGATTCCCCCTCCGGCGGGATGCCGGAAAAGGCCCCAAGATGGGATCTCACGGGAACAGAAGGTTCCGGCGATGGAAAAGTGTTTTCGTGGATGCCTCTGGTGGTTCTGGAATATATGTGAATATATAGGAGGAAGAGCTAGGTCAGGGGAGTCCCGAGGGGCCCACAAGGCAGGGGGCACCCCCCTAGGGCGCGCCCTCCACCCTTGTCGTCGCCTCGTGGCTCTTTAGACTTGGACTCCAAGTCCCCTGGGTGTCTTCTGGTCCAAGAAAAATCATCGTGAAGTTTTATTCCGTTTGGTATTCCTTTTCTGCAAGGCTCAAAGACAAGGAAAAAATAGAAACTGGCACTGGGCTCTAGGTTAATAGGTTAGTCCAAAAAATAATATAAAATAGCATATTAATGCATATAAAACATCCAAAACAGATAATATAATAGCATGGAATAATAAAAAATTATAGATACGTTGGAGACGTATCATAATGTAGGCATGTTTTCCGTAAATAGTCATACGTGCTTATGGAAAAGAACTTGCATGACATCTTTTGTCCTACCCTCCCGTGGCAGCGGGATCCATAAGGAAACTAAGTGATATTAAGGCCTCCTTTTAATAGAGAATTGGAACAAAGCATTAACACATAGTGAATACATGAACTCCTCAAACTACGGTCATCACCGGAAAGTATCCCAACTATTGTCACTTTAGGGTTTACGGATCATAACACGTAACAGGTGCGTATGACTAGGAAGATCGGATCTAGAACATAGATATAATGGTGAAAACATAAATGGTTCAGATCTGAAATCATGGCACTTGGGCCCTAGTGACAAGCATTATGCGTAGCAAAGTCATAGCAACATCAATCTCAGAACATAGTGGATACCAGGGATCAAGCCCTAACAAAACTAACTCGATTACATGATGAATCTCATCCGACTCCTCACCGACCAGCGAGCCTAATAAGGAATTACTCACTCCCGGTGGGGAGCATCATGGAATTGGTAATGAAGGAGGGTTGGTGATGACGTAGACCGAAGATTCCCCTCCCCGGAGCCCCGAACGGGCTCCAGATCTGGCCTCCCGATGAAGAATAGGAGGTGGCGTCGGCTCCGTATCGTGAAACGCCATGAAACTTCCTCTCCTATTTTTTTCTCCAAAAATAGGATTTTATAGCGTTGGAATTAGGGTCAAGGGGCCACAACCCACCAGGGCGCGCCAGAGGGGGGGCGCCCTGGTGTCTTGTGCCCAGCCAGGGCACCCCCTCCAGTGGTTCTTGGCTCCAGTATTTTTTATTTATTGCAAAATAATTCTCCAAAAAGTTTCATTCCATTCCGAGAACTTTTTATTTCTACACAAAAACAACACCATGGTAGTTCTGCTGAAAATAGCGTCAGTCTAGGTTAGTTTCATTGAAATCATGCAAATTAGAGTCCAAAACAAGAGCAAAAGCGTTAGGAAAGTAGATACGATGGAGACGTATCACTTGCATTGTTATTTCCCTTGAAGAGGAAAGGGTGATGCAACAAAGTAGAGATAAGAATTTCCCTCAGTTAAGAACCAAGGTATCAATCCAGTAGGAGGAACAACCAAGTCTCCAATAGATGCACCTGCACAAACTAACAAACACTTGCACACAACGCGAAAAAGGGGTTGTCAATCCCTTCACGGTCACTTGCAAGAGTGAGATCTAATAGAGATAGGTATAAAACATAAATAAAAGGCAAAATAAAGTAAAGGTAAATAAATTGCAGCAAGGTATTTTTTGGTTTTTTGTTTTATAGATCTGAAAATAATATGATGGAAAATAGACCCGGGGGATATAGGTTTCACTAGAGGCTTCTCTCTTGTAAGAAAACATACGGTGGGTGAACAAATTACTGTTGAGCAATTGATAGAAAAGCGCATAGTTATGACGATATCCAAGGCAATGATCATGAATATAGGCATCACGTCCGTGACAAGTAGACCGAAGCGATTCTGCATCTACTACTATTACTCCACACATCGACCGACTCCTACCTGCATCTAGAGTATTAAGTTCACAAGAACAGAGTAACGCCTTAAGCAAGATGACATGATGTAGAGGGATAAACTCAAGCAATATGATATAAACCCCATCTTTTTATCCTTAATGGCAACAATACAATACGTGCCTCGCTACCCCTGATGTCACTGGGTGAGGACACCGCAAGATTGAACCCATCACAAAGCACCTCTCCCATTGCAAGAAAAACCAATCTAGTTGGCCAAACTAAATCGATAGATCGGAGAGAAATACAAAGCTATCTTAATCATGCATAAAATAGTCCAGAAAAGACTCAAATAATATTCATAGATAATCTGATCATAAATCCACAATTCATCGAATCTCAATCAACACACCGCAAAAGAAGATTACATCGGATAGAACTCCAAGAACATCGAGGAGAACATTGTATTAAAGATCAAAGAGAGAGAGAAGCCATCTAGCTACTAGCTATGGATCCGTAGGCCTGTGGTAAACTACTCACGCATCATCGGAAGGGCAGCAAGGTTGGTGTATATGCCCTCCGTGATCGAATCCCCCTCCGGCAGAGTGCCAGAAAAGGCCCCAATATGGGATCTCACGAGAACAGGAGCTTGCGGCGGCAGAAAAGTATATTTGTGGACGCTTCTCGTGTAGAGGGAATATTTGGGTATTTATGGAGCAAGAATTAGGGTTAGGCGAGTCCCGCGGAGCCCACAAGCTTGGGGGCGCCCCCCCCCCTAGGGCGTGCCCTCAGGTCTTATGGCCCTCTCGTGGCTTCTCTGGCGTCCTCTCCAAGTCTCCTGGGTTTCTTCTGGTGTAAGAAAAACCATCGTTAAGTTTTATTCCGTTTGGACTCCGTTTGATATTAATTTTCTTTAAAAGACAAAAACAAGGAAAAAATAGCAACATGCACTGGGCACTAGGTGAATAGGTTAGTCCCAAAAAATGATATAAAATAGTACCATAATTCATATAAAACATCTAAGATGGATAATACAATAGCATGCAACAATAAAAAAATATAGATACGTTGGAGACGTATCAGTAGCCCAATCCTTTTTATAGCAAAGGACAAGCCTAGACAAACTCTTATATAAAGCAAGCGCTTCCGAGGACACATGGGAATTATCGTCAAGGCAGTTTTCATCATGCTCATATGATTCACGCTCGCTGACGAAGACATGTACCTAGAGTAGGGTAATAGGCCTGACCTAGACACCCTTCCCCGAGGACACTGCTCTAAGGCCAAGGACATTCAAAGGATAGCATTATCTACCGACTGAAATCACCACAGGGTGCAACCCACTCGACCAACAGTTCACTCGGATAACCCAATTCCATTCGACCGGGGTGTACTCACTCGACCACACCCGAAACCACTTGGAAGACAGAAGATCTAAGGTCACTCAGGATAGCAATGGTCAGGCGTTCACCCCGTAGTCTTAATGATCATTTATTTGCCTTTATTGTTTCGTTATCAGTAACGTCCTGTCTTTATGGACATTGAACCCCTTGTAACATGGGGCGGCTGGGGTCCTGGCGCACTCTATATAAGCCACCCCCCTCCACTGGCACAAGGGTTCGCACCCCCTGTAACTTCACGCATAATTCAATCGACCGAGCCTCCGGGCACCGAGACGTAGGGCTGTTACTTCCTCCGAGAAGGGCCCGAACTCGTAAATCTTGCGTGCACAACCTCATCGTAGCTAGGATCTTGCCTCCTCATACCTACCTCCTATTCTACTGTCAGACTTAGAACCACGACAGTTGGCGCCCACCTTGGGGCAGGTGTCTTAGCGACTTTCCGGTGAGGTTGCGATTTTTTCCGATTCCCATCATCATGGTTTCGGGTGGAGGTTTGGCTGAGAGCCACGAGATCCGTCTCGGCGCGCTCGTCTTCATCGCCGACGACTCCGCCTGGCTCCAGGAGGCCCCCCTCGACGTCGAGACGTTCCCCGTCCGCGGGGGACGCACTTTCGCGCGTGTGTCCGCGGCGTCCTTCTGCGGCAGCCGTCGACCCAATATCAGTTGTTTCCTACGGCATCTTCGTTCCCCGCTGTTCGCCGTCGCAAGCGATCCGGTCGATCGCGGCTTCAACGGTGGGTGAGGCATGCGGTAGCACGTCAGTCGGCCACCCCTCAAGTCGCGGCAATCGAGCCCGATGAATCTCTCTACGGCCTGTTCGATCTGTCGACTGGCTCCGTCGAGACTCTGTCCGAGTGCGACAGCAGCGATCCTGCGGCGTAGGTCCTGATGGTCGACACGCCGCGTAGCCCACCTGGCATGCGTCGCAACAGAGGCGGCGACGGCGGTGGCGATCCGTCGCGTGTTCACGAGGAATACCACCCCGAAACCCTCTCTTCACAGCGGAGGGAGGAACTTCACCGCCGTAACGAGGAAGCACTCCACACGCCCATCATCAAAGAGACCTCTGAGGCTCGGGCCTTGGAGGCAGCGTGCTTGGCCACTTTGGCTGAACGTACTCGACTGGAAAATCTTCAGCATGCACTCGACGAACGTGCTCGGCAGCGGATTCTTGAGTCCAGTCGACGACGGCAATTGTTCCCTCCTGAACCTTAGGTATATCGCACTCCGATTCAGAATCTTGCAGCTATAGCTCGTATAGCAGAATCCATCCAGCCATCCCAGTCAGAAGCTGGACGAGGTTTGATGTAGATCCGGGCTCTGCTCCGGGCGGCAGGAGTCCAAAACACTGCAGTATCACAGTCGCGTAACATAATCCATAGCAGATCTGTGGTGGCTGATGTAGTTCAATCGGCTCACAACCCAAGATCGCCTCCGCGGCGTGAGGGGCGGGTGCATCGCCAAGATCAGCACTTGGGTCGGATCCACGAGCAGTACGATCATCGACTCGGTCGTGATGACTGCCGTCGAGCGCCTACGCCCCCTCCTAGAAGCGGATCATATGTGCCCCAGCACTATGATGACAGGCGCCCGTACAGCGGAGGGTGGAGGACGCCGGTCGACCCAAGAGAGCCAGGGTTTGATGCGAGATCAATTTTAGTGCAGGGTTTGGTCGACAGGAACCGAGCACACAGAGAGGGGCAAGGCAGGGATCGCCCGAGTGGAAGCAGAATTCATGTTTCGGGTCCCGAGTGTTTTAACAGAGCTATCAGAGCCGCTGAGATCCCCCCCCCCAACTTTAGGTTGGCGACCGGGGTTAGTAAGTTCACCGGTGAGTCGAAGCCTGACACTTGGCTGGAAGATTACCGAGTGGCTGTTCAAATTGGTGGTGGAAATGATGAGGTAGCTATGAAACATCTTCCTCTCATGCTGGAAGGGTCGGCCAGAGCATGGCTGAATCAGTTGGCCCCAGGCAGTATATTTAGCAGGGAGGAGTTAACCCGAGTGTTTGTCAGGACATTCGAGGGCACATGCAAACGACCTGCGGGGTTGACGGAATTGCAACATTGTGTACAGAAACCGAATGAAACTCTGAGGGATTACATCCAAAGATGGACCACTTTACACCACATAGTAGAAAATGTATCCCAACACCAAGCAGTTTGTGCCTTCAAGGAGGGCGTTCGGTATCGAGAGCTTAACTTGAAATTCGGTCGGACAGGAGATATGTCTCTGACCTGAATGATGGAAATAGTCACCCGGTACGCTAATGGTGAAGAAGAGGACCGACTCCGCAGTGGAATGGGCAAACCAGTCGCCCAAGACACCGGAGTGGGTCGGAAGCAGAAACGCAAAGCCGAGCCAGCAGGTCCAGGTGAAGCTGCCGTTGTAACTCAAGGAAAATTCAAGGGGAAGCCCAAGGGACCCTGGATCCCCAAGAAGGTGAAAGATCAGGCGGGGAACGATGTGTTGGACTTGCCATGTCACATTCACACCAAGAAGGATGAAGAGGGAAATCTGATTTATCCCAAACATACCACTCGACAATGTCGGCTCCGGATCCAGCAGTTCCGAGAGAAACATCCCAATGAAAAGGAAAAAGAGTCTGACAAGGATGGTGATCAGGAAGAAGATGATGACGGTTTCCCTAACGTCAATTCCACTTTGATGATTTTTGCTGACATTGAGAGTAAAAGTCGACTGAAAGTCATCAACAGAGAGGTAAACATGGTTGCTCCGGCAACGACGACATATTTGAAATGGTCAAAGACTCCCATCACATTCGACCAATCTGACCACCCACCGCACGTCGCCACCCCCGGGAGCCAAGCATTGGTGGTCGACCCAGTCGTTGGGGGCACCCGACTGACCAAAGTCTTGATGGATGGTGGCAGCGGCTTGAACATTTTGTATGCTGAGACTCTTCGTGGGATGGGCATTCCGATGTCCAAGCTCAGTGAGAGCAACATGCGGTTCCACGGTGTCATTCCAGGGAAGAAAGCTGATTCACTCGGACAGATCACTCTTGACGTGGTTTTCGGTGACTCAAAGAATTACCGTAAGGAGAAGTTGACATTTGAAGTTGTGGATTTTCACAGTGCCTATCATGCTATTCTGGGCAGAACTGCATATGCCCGTTTCATGGCTCGACCGTGTTACATGTACCTCAAGCTGAAGATGCCTGGCCCCAGGGGCGTGATCACGGTCACTGGTAATCGGCAACGAGCAAAAGAGTGCCTCCAGAAGGGCTCTAAGATAGCCTATGAACAGATGGCAGCGATAGAAATGGAAGAATATAAGAAGACTGCAGATCCGAGTGATTTGTTGCGCGCTAAGAAGCCTGCTTCCGAGTCTGCATTTCAGTGGTCCGGTGAAACAAAGCCTGTTCACATTCACCCGACCGATCCTAGTGCTGCTCCGACTCATATCTCAACAACACTCGACAGCAAATAGGAAGAAGCGCTCATCCAGTTCCTCCGTGAGAACTGGGACATCTTCGCATGGAAGCCGTCTGACATGCCGGGTGTACCCAGGGGGCTGGCTGAGCACCGTTTGCGAGTCGATCCAAAGGCAAAACCCGTGAAAGAGCACCTCCGTCGGTCCGCTGCGGAGAAGAGAAAGGCAATCGGCGAAGAGGTGGCTCGGCTTTTGGCAGCTGAGTTCATCCGCGAAATTTACCACTCCGAGTGGCTCACCAATGTTGTCATTGTTCCCAAGAAGGACGATTCACTCCGTATGTGCATTGATTTCAAGCATATCAATCGGGCATGCCCGAAAGATCATTTTCCTCTCCCCCGCATCGATCAGATAGTCGAATCAACTGCGGGATGTGAGCGATTGTCCTTCCTGGATGCATATTCCGGGTACCATCAGATCCGACTGTATGGACCTGATGAAATAAAAACAGCTTTTATCACCCCATTCGGGTGCTTTTGCTACATCACCATGCCCTTTGGTCTCAAGAATGCTGGTGCCACATTCATGCGCATGATACAGAAGTGTCTGCTAGCTCAAATCAGTCGGAATGTGGAAGCATACATGGATGACATCGTGGTTAAGTCGCGCAAAGGTTCCGACCTGCTGACTGACCTTGCCGAAACCTTTGCCAATTTGAGAAGATATGATATCAAGCTTAATCCGTCGAAGTGTACATTCGGAGTTCCAGGTGGAAAGTTACTCGGTTTCCTCGTTTCCGAACGTGGGATCGATGCAAACCCAGAGAAAGTTGGTGCAATCCTCCGAATGAAACTCCGTGTGCGTGTACACAACGTTTAGAAGCTTACTGATTGTTTGGCTGCTTTGAGTCGATTCATTTCTCGTCTCGGCGAAAAGGCATTACCTCTTTACCAACTGATGAAGAAATCTGATATGTTCAAGTGGACTCCGGAAGCTGACGCAGCGTTTGCAGAGCTCAAAGCCCTACTTTCCACCCAGCCGGTGCTTGCTGCTCCAATCAGCAAAGAACCTTTACTGCTTTATATAGCAGCCACTGGACAGGTTGTCAGTACGGTACTCACAGTCGAGCGGGAAGAAGAAGGTAAAACCTACAAGGTTCAACGCCAAGTGTACTATATTTCTGAAGTCTTAACCCCATCCAAGCAGAGATATCCACATTATCAGAAGCTTGTCTATGGAATTTACTTGACCACAAAGAAGGTTGCACATTACTTCTCAGATCATTTGATTACAGTCGTCAGCGACGCTCCGTTGTCAGAAATTCTGAACAACAGAGATGCAACTGGTCGAGTGGCAAAGTGGGCGATTGAACTCCTTCCGCTGGATATCAAGTTCGAGGCAAAGAAAGCGATCAAATCTCAAGCGATAGCAGATTTCCTCGTCGAGTGGATTGAACAACAGTTACCGACCCAGATACAGTCGGAACATTGGACTATGTTCTTCGACGGGTCCAAGATGTTGAATGGTTCAGGCGCTGGAGTAGTCCTGGTATCTCCACGAGGCAACAACCTCAGATATGTTCTTCAGTTTCACTTTGATTCCTCCAACAATGAAGCTGAATATGAGGCACTCTTGTACGGGTTGCGTATGACCATTTCACTCGGCGTTCGCCGCCTAATGGTTTACGGTGACTCAGATTTAGTGGTTAATCAAGTGATGAAGGAGTGGGACGTCAGGAGCCAAGCTATGACTGGTTATTGCAATGCAATGAGAAAGTTAGAAAAGAAGTTTGAAGGGCTAGAGCTCCACCATATACCCCGACTGAAGAATCAAGCAGCTGATGACTTGGCGAAAATAGGTTCCAAGTGGAAGCCTATTCCCAGCAATGTGTTTTTGGAGCATATTCACGCACCATCAGTTCAAGAAGATCCCTTCACTGAAGAGCCCCCACAGCCTAAAAGTTCCACTGATCCGACTGAAGTTGACATCCCAGCTGTGGTCGACTTGATCATGGAAGTTTTGATCGTTATTCCTGATTGGACAGTGCCGTATATTGCATATATTCTCAGGAAAGAGCTTCCAGAGGATGAAGAAGAGGCTCGCCAGATTGTCCGTCGATCCAAAGCCTTACGTAATGGGGGGGGGGGGGCAACTCTATAGAGAAAGTGTCACTGGGGTCGTTCAGAAATGCATCACCCCGGAAGAAGGCCGAATGATCCTCGATGATATTCACTCGGGGACCTGTGGTCACCATGCGTCTTCTCGGGCCATCATGGCCAAATCGTATCGAGCAGGGTTTTATTGGCCGCGGGCAAATGAGATGGCAAAGGAAATAATTGACAAATGTGAGGGCTGTCAGTTCTACTCCAACATGTCCCAGAAACCTGCTTCAGCCCTGAAGACCATTCCACTCGTCTGGCCATTCGCTGTTTGGGGTTTAGATATGGTAGGACCTCTGAAGACTGGCAGGAGTGGTTTCACCCATGTGCTTGTAGCAGTCGACAAGTTCACCAAATGGATCGAAGCTAAACCTGTCAAAAACCTGGATGCAAGTACTGCAGTCAGCTTCATCAGAGGGTTAACATTTAGGTACGGAGTCCCACACAGCATCATCACGGATAATGGGTCGAACTTTGATTCTGATGAGTTCTGAGCTTTCTGTGCGTCCCAAGGTACTCGGGTCGACTATGCTTCAGTCGCCCACCCTCAGTCGAATGGACAAGCAGAAAGAGCGAACGGTTTGATTCTCAAAAGGCTGAAACCTCAATTGATGCGCGACCTCAAGCATGTGGCCGGCGCTTGGGTAGATGAGTTACCGTCAGTCCTTTGGGGATTAAGAACAACACCAAATCGGTCGACTGGCCGAGTGACTTGCTTCACAATGCGCCCCGAGTAGAACTTTTTTCAGAAGCCGAAGCAAAACGAGCTTGAGAAGATGCTGTTGATCTTCTGGAAGAAGAAAGAGAGATGGCCTTGATCCGATCGACCATTTATCAGCAAGACCTTCGTCGATTATATGCCAGAAATGTGAAGGGTCGAGCATTTCAGGAAGGGGACCTTGTGCTCCGAGTGGACCAGCAACGGCCTCACAAACTTGCCCCCGCTTGGGAAGGTCCCTTCATCGTCACCAAGGTGCTCCACAACGGAGCATATCACCTCTACAATGTGGAGCATAATAAAGACGAGCCACGCGCTTGGAATGTGGAGCTACTCCGCCGTTTTTATACTTAAGTGTTCAGACTGATGAGATGTAATAAAGAGTACCTTTCAGTTCGTTTATCAAAGACATGGTTTTACAGTCTCCTAAATGATTGTTGTTACTAATACATGTGTCTAAAATCCCCCAGTGGGTGGCTTAGCCGCGAATCCGATTCGCCTAAGTTCAAAAAATCTCCCAGTGGGTGGCTTAGCCGCGAATCCGATTCGCCTAAGTTCAAAAAATCCTACCGAGTGATGAGCAACCCACTCACTCGGGGGCTTAGCCGCGAGTCCGATTCGCCTAAGTTCAAAAAATCCTACCGAGTGATGAGCAACCCTCTCACTCAGGGGCTTAGCTGCGGTCCTGTACTCGCCTAAGTTTGTAAAATCCTACCGAGTGATGAGCAACCCTCTCACTCGGGGGCTTAGCTGCAGTCCTGTACTCGCCTAAGTTTGTAAAATCCTACCGAGCGATGAGCAATCCCTAACACTCGGGGGCTTAGCTGCAGTCCTGTACTCGCCTAAGTTTGTAAAATCCTACCGAGTGATGAGCAACCTCTCACTCGGGGGCTTAGCTGCAGTCCTGTACTCGCCTAAGTTTTGTAAAATCCTACCGAGTGATGAGCACCCCTCTCACTCGGGGGCTTAGCTACGTCCTATACTGCCTAATTTTGTAAAATCCTACCGATGATGAGCAACCCTCTCACTCGAGGGCTTAGCTGCAGTCCTTATCTCGCCTAAGTTTGTAAAATCCTACGAGTGATGAGCAACCCTCTCACTCGGGGCTTAGCTGCAGTCCTGTACTCGCCTAAGTTTGTAAAATCCTACCGAGTATGAGCAATCCTCACACTCGGGCTTAGCTGAAATCCTGTACTCGCCTAAGTTTGTAAACTCCTACCGAGTGATGAGCAATCCTCACACTCGGGGGGCTTAGCTGCAGTCCTGTACTCGCCTAAGTTTGTAAAATCCTACCGAGTGATGAGTCAATCCTCACACTCGGGGGCTTAGCTGCAGTCCTGTACTCGCCTAAGTTTGTAAAATCCTACCGAGTGATGAGCAACCCTCTCACTCGGGGGCTTAGCTGCAGTCCTGTACTCGCCTAAGTTTGTAAAATCCTACCGAGTGATGAGCAACCCTCTCACTCGAGGGCTTAGCTGCGGTCCTGTACTCACCTAAGTGTAAAACATGCTCCATCCTAATCTGCAAGGATGACGAGGTGCAGGTCGTCCGCGATCCTCTCCTCAGAACTACATCTGTTCCGAGTGAAGATACAAGTTCCACTCGGAAATAAAAACAAGCATATTTAAGGGCAAACTAAGTTCGGACGACGGAGCTTAAAGTACTCGGGCATCAGGCCCGAAGGAGTTTTACGGTTACAAGATCACTCGGCATACCGAGGCAAATTGAATCGGATCATAAAAGTTCGGACGAAGGAGTTTAAAGTACTCGGGCATCAGGCCCGGAGGAGTTTTACGGTTACAAGATCACTCGGCCTACTGAGGCAAATTGAATCAGATAATAAAAGTTTCATTCACTCCGCAGAGGGGCTGGCAGGCTCGACAAACTCATCCAGGTCGATCCCATCTGCAATTCGAGTAGCAGCAGCAATGAAGGTCTCCATGAAAGACTGGAAGTCAAGTTTCTTGGTGTTGGCGACCTTGATTGCCGCTAGCTTCTCTTCTCTGGCTTCCTTGCAGTGGACACGAATCAGGGACAAAGCTACGTCAGCACCGCATCGAGCAGCGGACTTCTTCCACTCCTGCACTCGACCAGGAATCTCGTTGAGTCGAGTCATCAGAGACTCGAGATCGTTTCGGAGCGTTTCCCTTGGCCAGAGCGCTGTGTCGATCCGCGACACCGCAACCTTGAGTCGAGCAAGATATTCCAAGGCACTGGCAAGGCGAGACTCCAGTCGGTGCACGTTCATGGCAGCTTCATCTTTGACAGGGGAGTTGATGGGGTCCAAGTTCGTCTCGACTCGCCCAGTCTCTTCCTCGAAGTCTTGACAGAATTCTGCACTCGCAGAGAAATAATGAGTCGACAGCAGTATGATGAGTCAACGAAAGCAAACCAATCGCACAGAGAAAAGTACCTTCAAGCATGAGGAATAATTTTTTGGCGAGTCCTCCTAGATAGTTCTCCAGCTCGTCCCTCCTGCGGGTGATGTCTTCTACTTTGTCGGTCAGGGTCCGTTTGTCCTTCTTCAGACGAGTCACTTCTTTGTTGGCTTCGTCAAGAGCAGCCTTCAGCTTGGTATTCTCTCCCTCCAGCTTTTTGACTGAGGCCATCTTTTGGTCGGCAAGCGTCGTTTTGTCTTCGGCGGTTTTCTCCGCAGCCGCAAGGTCAAGGTCCTTCTTCTCCAAAGCCTGTCTCATTGTTTCTAGAAAGAATAACATTCGAATCAGAAAAAGGAGGAGAAAAGATGGCAAGAGAACCGGTCGACAAGCTTTCCTTACCAGCAGCGTCATCCTTAGCCTTCTGCAAGTTGTTTTGAGCCAACTCCAGGTCAAGATTGAGCTGGATTTGCTTCTTCTCCAAGTCGGCGAACCGGGCTCCAAGATCACAAGATTTCTGTGTTCAGAAGATAGTTAGTCGGCAGACACAAAGATTGGTTGCTTCCGAGCAATAAAGTAGCAAGTTCAAATAGTTCTAAGACTACTGCCGAATCAAACATTCGCCAATAGTCTCGGGGACTACACCCAGTGGGTGCACTCATCGTGCCCCCACTGGTCCGACTTTTTCAATCGACTTGGTCCGTCCAATAAAAAAAAACTCAGACCATAGCCGACTGCTCGCAGTCGACTACGGTCTCGGGGACTACACCCAGTGGGTGCACTCAGCGTGCCCCAATGGTAAAGGTTCCACTCGGCATGATCTGCCCAGACCAAGTGGAAAAGCTTTGTTCAAAGACCCCCGCCGAATCAAACATTCGACAGCGGTCTCGGGGACTACACCCAGTGGGTGCACTCAGCGTGCCCCCACTGGTTCAGAGATTCAATCAGCACAACCTAGTCGACTCAAGTGGAAAAACTACTCAACAGAAATTAAAACACCCAGTGGATGTACAGACTGACAATGGGTGTGCAATTAAGGTTCCAAAACGCTCATCCATGGACGTCTTGCGGATAAAGCAGCAGTTTCTAAATATCATATCCTAACAGAACAAGCGTCAAGATGGAGTTTAGTCGGAAGTAAGCTAACCTGGACATTGGCCTGAAGTGCTGAGCTGGCATCATAGGCAGCTTGACTGGCCTCGCGCACCACCTTCATCTGCTCCATCATAATGCCAGCCTGGCGTATAGCCTCCTTGGCAGCACTCACTTGGTCTTCTGGGACGTGATGGGCGGTGGGAAGTGGAGTCGGTGTATCAGTTGCAGTAGCTTGAGAGCTTGAGGCATGAAGTTGGACAGACGAAGCAAGGGCCGGCACAGTCGACGATGAAGGACGAACACTCGACAAGGGATTCACAAAAGTAACGGAGGCACGGTTGAAGTCCCCGGATTGCTGGATAGCTGGTTCCATCGCCGGTGTCGACTGAGGCGTCTTGCTAGCTGGTACCTTCTTGATCGAGGTCCTGCTCCTCCTACCCATGAGCTTCTGTGGCTCATCTTCATCATCGTCTTGAAGTTCAATAACATTTTGTGGAGCTGCAAAAGAATCGACCACAAGAGTTCAGTCGACTGTAGAATCGGCTAGCAAAGAAAAGACGAGATAACGAGGGTCATACCCGCTTTGGATGTGACCGCGTCCTCCATCTCCTCGTCACCATCATCTTGGTAAGCAGAAGTCCCGGAGGTAGCAGCGCTGCAAATCTCAAGGTTCACTCGGTCAAGCATGTGAACGGGTCGACAACTGATATAAGATTCTTGGAACAAAGGGTGAAAACGAAACACTTACGCAGAGGCGACGGGAACGTCAACCTTGATCTTGGGCAAAGCCTTCCGTGGCTTTGGCGGCGCGGTCTTGAGCTGCTTCGGAGCCTTCTCAGTCGGCACCGGAGAAGATGTCCGAGTGCGCTTCGAAGTCTGTCCAGTCGGTGCTGTCACCTTGCCCCAGATACTTGCTGGGTCGTGCTTATGCTTGGAACGCTTTTCCGCGCGAGGTGGAGAATCGACCTCCTCATCACTGCTCGAGTTTTTGTGCTCTTCATCACTCTCGCCATCGGAGTTCCAGTCGCCGCTGTCACCTCCGCTCTCTTCTCCTTCCTGGATCTGCTCCCCGTTGGGCATCAAGTACATCTCAGTATATATCTGCGAAGCAAAGAATCGAACAAGCATCAGTCGGTTCCAAAGACAGTTTACAAATTAGAGTAAAAGTCACTCGACATCGAAGGTCAGACCTTGTCTGGTTCATTATCAGCGCCGAGTGGCGGAATTCTCCTGGACCCCCTGGGGTTGTCTTTGTTTCCAGTAATGCCATGCAGCCACTGCGCCACCGTCTCCTCGGCAACTTCCTCCGGGTGGATCCGAGCAGAATCATCGGTGCCCGAGTACATCCACATAGGATGATCGCGGGCCTGGAGCGGCTGGATGCGGCGAGTGAGAAACACCTCTAGCAAATCCATGCCGGTCACACCATCGCGGACAAGTTGGATTACTCGTTCAACCAACATAGTCACCTCCGCCTTTTCTGCTGGAGTCACTTTCAAGGGAAAGGGCTTCTCAATTCGCCCCATGGTGAAGGGGGGAAGGCCAGTCGACTGACCAGGAGTTGGTTTGTCTTTACAATAAAACCAGGTCGACTGCCACCCTCTGACCGAATCGGGAAGAGTCATAGGTGGAAAAGTGCTTTTTCCTCTCATCTGGATCCCTAGACCTCCGCACATCTGGATCATGTGCGTCCTCTCATCACTCGGATTGGCCTTTTTCATAGACTGTGAGCGGCAAGTAAAGATGTGTTTGAAGAGACCCCAATGCGGTCGACAACCCAGGAAATTCTCACACATGGAGACAAATGCAGCGAGGTATGTGATGGTGTTCGGGGAAAAGTGATGAAGTTGGGCCCCAAAAAAGTTTAGAAAACCTCGGAAAAAAGGATGAGGGGGCAGAGAAAAACCACGGCCGACGTGGGTCGCGAGGAGGACGCACTCACCCTCCTGCGGCTGCGGCTCGGTCTCATCACCTGGCAGCCTCCAGGATCCATGAGCGATCAAGCCCCCCTCGACCAGATCCTCCAGATCCTCTTGCTGAATCGTGGATCGAATCTAGTTGCCCTGGATCCAGCCGGGCGGCAGGCCGGATCTCGACGACGATCCACCCCGACTCGTCTTCTTGCCCTTCGCTGCCGCCGTCACTTTCTTCGCACGCTCCAGGGCCACCGTCTTCTCCTTCCCCATCGCGGCAGGCTGCGCTCAGACGGGGCGGCGGCGTCGAAGGTGGCGGCGAATGTGGTGGTGAAACAGGAGAAGAAGAAGGGGATGGGGAGCACAGTGCCAGGCTCATCGGCCCCGACCCCTTATATGGGCCTGCTCCCGAGTGGCTGACTTGTGGGCCCAGGCAATCCAGTCAAATCCCGCAACAGTCGCGCACTGGATACGTGGCAAAAAAGGTGGCGCGAGAATCGATTCGTCCCTGCCTAACCCGCTCCGTTTACTGCGGTACTCTCCGTCCCGCACGCTTCTCCAAATTTCGAATCCCGTGAGATCCGGAAGCGGCAGTGTGACCAATCGCGCCGAGGATTTTATACCATACCAACACTCAGAGCTTATCATCAAAAATCACTCGACGACCTCTGAATGGACCCAGGCGACTGAAAATGAAGTTGAAGTTTTTACAAAGATCACCGGCCCGGTTAAAATGCCTCTGAAGCATATAAATCGGGTCGGAACCATCATTCAACCCCTTCTCCACTCGGACCCAGATCCATTCGGGGGCTAATGACGAAGACATGTACCTAGAGTAGGGTAATAGGCCTGACCTAGACACCCTTCCCCGAGGACACTGCTCTAAGGCCAAGGACATTCAAAGGATAGCATCATCTACCGACTGAAATCACCACAGGATGCAACCCACTCGACCAACAGTTCACTTGGATAACCCAATTCCATTCGACCGGGGTGTACTCACTCGACCACACCCGAAACCACTCGGAAGACAGAAGATCTAAGGTCACTCAGGATAGCAATGGTCAGGCGTTCACCCCGTAGTCTTATTGATCATTTATTTGCCTTTATTGCTGGCGTTATCAGTAACGTCCTGTCTTTATGGACATTGAACCCCTTGTAACGTGGGACGGCTGGGGTCCTGGCGCACTCTATATAAGCCACCCCCCTCCACTGGCACAAGGGTTCGCACCCCCTGTAACTTCACGCATAATTCAATCGACCGAGCCTCCGGGCACCGAGACGTAGGGCTGTTACTTCCTCCGAGAAGGGCCCGAACTCGTAAATCTTGCGTGCACAACCTCATCGTAGCTAGGATCTTGCCTCCTCATACCTACCCCCTAATCTACTGTCAGACTTAGAACCACGACACTCGCTACTTTGACAATTTGGTATGTGGGTGGACCGGTGCTTGGGTGATGCCTTTACTTGGACAAGCCTCCCACTTATGATTAACCCCTCTCGCAAGCATCTGCAACTACAAAAGAAGAATTAAGATAAATCTAACCATAGCATTAAACTGAAGGAAATATGCCCTAGAGGTAATAATAAAGTTGTTATTTATATTTCCTTATATCATGATAAATGTTTATTATTCATGCTAGAATTGTATTAACCGGAAACTTGATACATGTGTGAATACATAGACAAAACACCGAGTCCCTAGTAAGCCTCTACTAGACTAGCTCGTTCATTAAAGATGGTTAAGTTTCCTAACCATAGACATGTGTTGTCATTTGATGAATGGGATCACATCATTAGAGAATGATGTGATGGACGAGACCCATCCGTTAGCTTAGCATAATGATCGTTAAGTTTTATTGCTATTGCTTTCTTCATGACTTATATATATTCCTCTGACTATGAGATTATGCAACTCCCGAATACCGAAGGAACACCTTGTGTGCTATCAAACATCACAACGTAACTGGGTGATTATAAAGATGCTCTACAGGTGTCTCCGAAGGTGTTTGTTGGGTTGGCATAGATAGAGATTAGGATTTGTCACTCCGAGTATCGGAGAGGTATCTCTGGGCCCTCTCGGTAATGCACATCACTATAAGCCTTGCAAGCAATGTGACTAATGAGTTAGCTATGGGATGATGCATTACGGAATGAGTAAAGAGACTTGCCGGTAACGAGATTGAACTAGGTATGAAGGTACCGACGATCGAATCTCGTGCAAGTAACATACCGATGACAAAGGGAATGACGTATGTTGTTGTGCGGTTTGACCGATAAAGATCTTCGTAGAATATGTAGGAGCCAATATGAGCATCCAGGTTCCGCTATTGGTTATTGACTGGAGATGTGTCTCGATCATGTCTACATAGTTCTCGAACCCGTAGGGTCCGCACGCTTAACGTTCGATGATGATTTGTATTATGAGTTATGTGTTTTGGTGACCGAAGATTGTTCGGAGTCAAGGATGAGATCACGGACATGACGAGGAGTCTCTAAATGGTCGAGAGGTAAAGATTGATATATTGGAAGGTAGTATTCGGACACCGGAAGGGTTCCTGAGTGTATAGGGTACATACTGGAGTACCGGAAGGGTTACCGGAACCCCACGGTGGAAGATATGGGCCATATGAGGGAGGCTAACCAGCCCACAAGGGGCTGGTGCGCCCCCCACTAGGGAGGAGGCCGAATTGGTTTAGGGAAGGGGGTGCCACCCCCCTTTCCTTCTCCTACTCCCTCTCCTTCCCTCTTTCCCCCTCCGGAAGAAAGGAAAAAAAAAGGGGGGGCCGAATCCTACTTGGACTAGGAGTCCAAGTAGGACTCCCCCCATGGCTCGACCCTCCTTGGTGGCCGGCCTCCTCCTCCCCTCCTTTATATACGTGGGCAGGGGGCACCCCAAAGGCACATCAGATATTCTCTTAGCCGTGTGCGGTGCCCTCCTCCACAGTTTACTCCTCCGGTCATATTGTCGTAGTGCTTAGGCGAAGCCCTGCGCGGATCACATCACCATCACCGTCACCACGCCGTCGTGCTAACGAAACTCTCCCTCGACACTTTGCTGGATCAAGAGTTTGAGGGACGTCATCGAGCTGAACATGTGCTGAACTCGGAGGTGCCGTACATTTGGTGCTTGATTGGTTGGATCGCGAAGACGTTCGACTACATCAACCGCGTTAAGCTAACGCTTCCGCTTTCGGTCTACGAGGGTACGTGGACACACTCTCCCCCTCTCGTTGCTATGCATCTCCTAGATAGATCTTGCGTGAGCGTAGGAATTTTTTTTAAATTGCATGCTACGTTTCCCAACAGTGGCATCCAAGCCAGGTCTATGCGTAGATGATATGCACGAGTAGAACACAAAGAGTTGTGGGCGATAATAGTCATACTGCTTACCACCAACGTCTTACTTTGATTCGGCGGTATTGTTGGATGAAGCGGCCCGGACCGACATTACATGACCGCGTTCATGAGACCGGTTCTACCGACGTGCTTTGCACATAGGTGGCTGGCGTGTGTCTGTTTCTCCAACTTTAGTTGAATCGAGTTTGACTATGGTCGGTCCTTGTTGAAGGTTAAAACAGCACACTTGATGAAAAATCGTTGTGGTTTTGATGCGTAGGTAAGAACGGTTCTTGCTAGAAGCCCGTAGCAGCCACGTAAAACTTGCAACAACAAAGTAGAGGATGTCTAACTTGTTTTTGCAGGGCTTGCTGTGATGGGATATGGTCAAGACATGATGTGATACACATTATTGTATGAGATGATCATGTTTTGTAAAAGTTATCGGCAACTGGCAGGAGCCTTATGGTTGTCGCTTTATTGTATGAAATGCAATCGCCATGTAATTGCTTTACTTTATCACTATGCGGTAGCGATAGTCGTAGAAGCAATAGTTGGCGAGACGACAACGACGCTACGATAGAGATCAAGGTGTCAAGCCGGTGACGATGGAGATCATGACGGTGCTTTGGAGATGGAGATCAAAGGCACAAGATGATGATGGCCATATCATGTCACATATTTTTGATTGCATGTGATGTTTATCTTTTATGCATCTTATTTTGCTTAGTACGGCGGTAGCATTATAAGATGATCCCTCACTAAATTTCAAGGCATAAGTGTTCTCCCTGAGTATGCACCGTTGCGACAGTTCGTCGTGCCGAGACACCACGTGATGATCGGGTGTGATAAACTCTACGTTCACATACAACGGGTGCAAGCCAGTTTTGCACGTGCAGAATACTTGGGTTAAACTTGACGAGCCTAGCATATGCAGATATGGCCTCGGAACACTGAGACCGAAAGGTCGAACGTGAATCATATAGTAGATATGATCAACATAGAGATGTTCACCATTGAAAACTACTCCATCTCACGTGATGATCGGACATGGTTTAGTTGATATGGATCACGTGATCATTTAGATGACTAGAGGGATGTCTATCTAAGTGGGAGTTCTTAAGTAATATGATTAATTGAAATTTAATTTATCATGAACTTAGTACCTGATAGTTTTTGCATATCTATGTTGTTGTAGATCAATGGCCCGTGCTACCGTTCCCTTGAATTTTAATGCGTTCCTAGAGAAAGCTAAGTTGAAAGATGATGGTAGCAACTACACGGACTGGGTCCGTAACTTGAGGATTATCCTCATTGCTGCACAGAAGAATTATGTCCTTGATGCACCGCTAGGTGAAAGGCCTGCTGCAGGAGCTGATGCTGATGTTATGAACATCTGGCAAGCTCGATCTGATGACTACTCGATAGTTCAGTGTGCCATGCTTTACGGCTTAGAATCGGGACTTCAAAGACGTTTTGAACGTCATGGAGCATATGAGATGTTCCAAGAGTTGAAGTTAATATTTCAAGCAAATGCCCGAGTTGAGAGATATGAAGTCTCCAACAAGTTCTATAGCTGCAAGATGGAGGAGACTAGTTCTGTCAGTGAACATATACTCAGAATGTCTGGATACCATAACTACTTGACTCAGCTGGGAGTTAATCTTCCTGATGATAGTGTCATTGACAGAGTTCTTCAATCGCTGCTACCAAGCTATAAAGGCTTCGTGATGAACTATAATATGCAAGGGATGGAAAAGACAATTCCCGAGCTCTTCACAATGCTAAAGGCTACGGAGGTAGAAATCAAGAAGGAGCATCAAGTGTTGATGGTTAACAAGACCACTAGTTTCAAGAAAAAGGGCAAAGGGAAGAAGGGGAACTTCAAGAAGAATAGCAAGCAAGTTGCTACTCCCGGGAAGAAGCCCAAGTCTGGACCTAAGCCTGAAACTGAGTGCTTCTACTGCAAAGGGACTGGTCACTGGAAGCGGAACTGCCCCAAGTATTTGGCGGATAAGAAGGATGGCAAAGTGAACAAAGGTATATTTGATATACATGTTATTGATGTGTACCTTACTAATGCTCGTAGTAGTGCCTGGGTATTTGATACCGGTTCGGTTGCTCATATTTGTAACTCGAAACAGGGACTACGGATTAAATGAAGATTGGATAAGGACGAGGTGACGATGCGCGTCGGGAATGGTTCCAAGGTCGATGTGATCGCCGTCGGCACGCTACCTCTACATCTACCTTCGGGACTAGTCTTAGACCGGAATAATTGTTATTTGGTGCCAGCGTTGAGCATGAACATTATATCTGGATCTTGTTTAATGCGAGACAGTTATTCATTTAAATCAGAGAATAATGGTTGTTCTATTTATATGAGTAATATCTTTTACGATCATGCACCCTTGAGGAGTGGTCTATTTTTGTTGAATCTCGATTGTAGTGATACACATATTCATAATATTGAAGCCAAAAGATGCAAATTTAATAATGATAATGCAACTTATTTGTGGCACTGCCGTTTAGGTCATATTGGTGTAAAGCGCATGAAGAAACTCCATGCTGATGGGCTTTTGGAATCACTTGATTATGAATCATTTGATAATTGCGAACCATGCCTCATGGGCAAGATGACTAAGACTCCGTTCTCCGGAACAATGGAGCGAGCTACAGACTTATTGGAATACATACCGATGTATGCGGTCCGATGAGTGTTGATGCTCGCGGCGGGTATCGTTATTTTCTGACCTTCACAGATGATTTGAGTAGATATGGGTATATCTACTTAATGAAACACAAGTCTGAAATGTTTGAAAAGTTCAAAGAATTTCAGAGTGAAGTGGAGAATCATCGTAACAAGAAAATAAAGTTTCTACGATCTGATCGCGGAGGCGAATATTTGAGTTACGAGTTTGGCCTTCATTTAAAACAATGTGGAATAGTTTCACAACTCACGCCACCTGGAACACCACATCGTAATGGTGTGTCCGAACGTCGTAACCGTACTTTATTAGATATGGTGCGATCTATGATGTCTCTTACCGATTTACCACTATCGTTTTGGGGTTATGCATTAGAGACAGTTGCATTCACGTTAAATAGGGCACCATCTAAATCCGTTGAGACGACACCATATGAACTGTGGTTTGGCAAGAAATCAAAGCTGTCATTCCTTAAAGTTTGGGGCTGCGATGCTTATGTGAAAAAGCTTCAACCTGATAAGCTCGAACCCAAATCGGAGAAATGCGTCTTCATAGGATACCCAAAGGAGACTTTTGGGTACACCTTCTATCACAGATCCGAAGGCAAGATATTCATTGCTAAGAATGGATCCTTTCTAGAGAAGGAGTTTCTCTCGAAATAAGTGAGTGGGACGAAAGTATAACTTGATGAGGTAATTGTACCTTCTCCCGAATTGGAAAGTAATTCATCACAGAAATCAGTTCCAATGATGCCTACACCAATTAGTGAGGAAGTTAATGATGATGATCATGAAACTTCGGATCAAGTTACTATCGAACCTCGTAGGTCAACCAGAGTACGTTCCGCACCAGAGTGGTACGGTAATCCTGTTCTGGAAGTCATGTTACTAGACCATGACGAACCTATGAACTATGAGGAAGCGATGATGAGCCCAGATTCCGCGAAATGGCTTGATGCCATGAAATCTGAGATGGGATCCATGTATGAGAACAAAGTGTGGACTTTGGTTGACGTGCCCGATGATCGGCAAGCCATTGGGAATAAATGGATCTTCAAGAAGAAGACTGACGCTGACGGTAATGTTACTGTCTACAAAGCTTGACTTGTTGCGAAAGGTTTTCGACAAGTTCAAGGAGTTGACTACGATGAGACCTTCTCACCCGTAGCGATGCTTCAGTCTGTCCGAATCATGTTAGCAATTGCCGCATTTTATGATTATGAAATCTGGCAAATGGATGTCAAAACTGCATTCCTTAATGGATTTCTCAAAGAAGAGTTCTATATGATGCAACCAGAAGGTTTTGTCGATCCTAAGGGTGCTAACAAAGTGTGCAAGCTCCAGCGATCCATTTATGGACTGGTGCAAACCTCTCGGAGTTGGAATATACGCTTTGATAGTGTGATCAAAGCATATGGTTTTATACAGACTTTTGGAGAAGCCTGTATTTACAAGAAAGTGAGTGGGAGCTCTGTAGCATTTCTGATATTATATGTGGATGACATATTGTTGATTGGAAATGATACGGAATTTCTGGATAGCATAAAAGGATACTTGAATAAGAATTTTTCAATGAAAGACCTCGGTGAAGCTGCTTATATATTGGGCATCAAGATCTATAGGGATAGATCAAGACGCTTAATAGGACTTTCAGAAAGAACATACCTTGATAAAGTTTTGAAGAAGTTCAAAATGGATCAGTCAAAGAAAGGGTTCTTGCCTGTGTTGCAAGGTGTGAAGTTGAGTAAGACTCAATGCCCGACCACTGCAGAAGATAGAGAGAAAATGAAAGTCATTCCCTATGCCTCAGCCATAGGTTCTATCATGTATGCTATGCTGTGTACCATACCTGATGTGTGCCTTGCTATAAGTTTAGCAGGGAGGTACCAAAGTAATCCAGGAGTGGATCACTGGACAGCGGTCAAGAACATCCTGAAATACCTGAAAAGGACTAAGGATATGTTTCTCGTTTATGGAGGTGACAAAGAGCTTGTCGTAAATGGTTACGTCGATGCAAGCTTTGACACTGATCCGGATGACTCTAAGTCACAAACCGGATACGTATTTATATTGAATGGTGGAGCTGTCAGTTGGTGCAGTTCCAAGCAGAGCGTCGTGGCGGGATCTACGTGTGAAGTGGAGTACATAGCTGCTTCGGAAGCAGCAAATGAAGGAGTCTGGATGAAGGAGTTCATATCCGATCTAGGTGTAATACCTAGTGCATCGGATCCAATGAAAATCTTTTGTGACAATACTGGAGCAATTGCCTTAGCGAAGGAATCCAGATTTCACAAAAGAACCAAACACATCAAAAGACGCTTCAACTCCATCCGCGATCAAGTCAAGGAGGGAGACATAGAGATTTGCAAAATACATACGGATCTGAATGTTGCAGATCCATTGACTAAGCCTCTTCCACGAGCAAAACATGATCAGCACCAAGACTCCATGGGTGTTAGAATCATTACTACGTAATCTAGATTATTGACTCTAGTGCAAGTGGGAGACTGAAGGAAATATGCCCTACGGGCAATAATAAAGTTGTTATTTATATTTCCTTATATCATGATAAATGTTTATTATTCATGCTAGAATTGTATTAACCGGAAACTTAGCACATGTGTGAATAAATAGACAAAACACCGAGTCCCTAGTAAGCCTCTACTAGACTAGCTCGTTCATTAAAGATGGTTAAAGTTTCCTGACCATAGACATGTGTTGTCATTTGATGAATGGGATCACATCATTAGAGAATGATGTGATGGACGAGACCCATCCGTTAGCTTAGCATAATGATCGTAAAGTTTTATTGCTATTGCTTTCTTCATGACTTATACATATTCCTCTGACTATGAGATTATGCAACTCCCGAATACCGAAGGAACACCTTGTGTGCTATCAAATGTCACAACGTAACTGGGTGATTATAAAGATGCTCTACAGGTGTCTCCGAAGGTGTTTGTTGGGTTGGCATAGATCGAGATTAGGATTTGTCACTTCGAGTATTGGAGAGGTATCTCTGGGCCCTCTCGGTAATGCACGTCAGTATAAGCCTTGCAAGCAATGTGACTAATGAGTTAGTTACGGGATGATGCATTACGGAATGAGTAAAGAGACTTGCCAGTAATGAGATTGAACTAGGTATGAAGATACCGACGATCGAATCTCGGGCAAGTAACATACCGATGACAAAGGGAATGACGTATGTTGTTGTGCGGTTTGACCGATAAAGATCTTCGTAGAATATGTAGGAGCCAATATGAGCATCCAGGTTCCGCTATTGGTTATTGACCGGAGATGTGTCTCGGTCATGTCTACATAGTGCTCGAACCCGTAGGGTCCGCACGCTTAATGTTCGATGACGATTTGTATTATGAGTTATGTGTTTTGGTGACCGAAGATTGTTCGGAGTCCCGGATGAGATCACGGACATGATGAGGAGTCTCGAAATGGTCAAGAGGTAAAGATTGATATATTGGAAGGTAGTATTCGGACACCGGAAGGGTTCCGGAGTGTATCGGGTACATACCGGAGTACCGGAAGGGTTACCGGAACCCCCCGGTGGAAGATATGGGCCATATGAGGGAGGCTAACCAGCCCACAAGGGGCTGGTGCGCCCCCCACTAGGGAGGAGGCCGAATTGGTTTAGGGAAGGGGGCGCCACCCCCCTTTCCTTCTCCTACTCCCTCTCCTTCCCTCTTTCCCCCTCCGGAAGAAAGGAAAAAAAGGGGGGGGGGGCGAATCCTACTTGGACTAGGAGTCCAAGTAGGACTCCCCAAATGGCGCGCCCCTCCTTGGAGGACGGCCTCCTCCTCCCCTCCTTTATATACGTGGGCAGGGGGCACCCCAAAGGCACATCAGATATTCTCTTAGCCGTGTGCGGTGCCCCCCTCCACAGTTTACTCCTCCGGTCATATTGTCGTAGTGCTTAGGCGAAGCCCTGCGCGGATCACATCACCGTCACCACGCCATCGTGCTGACGAAACTCTCCCTCGACACCTTGCTGGATCAAGAGTTCGAGGGACGTCATCGAGCTGAACGTGTGCTGAACTCGGAGGTGCCATACGTTCGGTGCTTGATCGGTTGGATCGCGAAGACGTTCGACTACATCAATCGCGTTAAGCTAACGCTTCCGCTTTCGGTCTACGAGGGTATGTGGACACACTCTCCCCCTCTCGTTGCTATGCATCTCCTAGATAGATCTTGCGTGAGCGTAGGAATTTTTTTGAAATTGCATGCTACGTTTCCCAACACAAATATGGTGAAGTGTCATGTAGTCGACATTCACATAACACCACAAGAGGAAAGACAACATATATCTCATCAAAATATCGAACGAATACCAAATTCACATGACTACTTATAACAAGACTTCTCCGATGTCCTCAGGAACAAAAGTAACTACTCACAAAGCATGTTCATGATCAAAGGGGTATTAAATATCATTAAGGATCTGAACATATGATCTTCCACCAAATAAACCAACTAGCATCAACTACAAGGAGTAATCAACACTACTAGCAACCCACAGATACCAATCTGAGGTTTTGAGACAAAGATTGAATACAAGAGATGAACTAGGGTTTGAGATGAGTTGGTGCTGGTGAAGATGTTGATGAAGATTAGTCCACCCATGATGAAAGGATCGTTGGTGATGACGATGGCTTCGATTTCCCCCTCCCGGAGGGAAGTTTCCCTCGCGGAATCGCTCCGCCGGAGAGCAAAAGTGCTCCTGCCCAGGTTCCGCCTTGAGATGGTGATGCTACATCCCGAAAGCCTTCTTGTGATTTTTTCTAGGTCAAAACACCTCATATAGCAGAAGATGGGCACCGGACGCTGGCCAGGGGGCCCACAAGCTCAGGGAGCGCACCCCCCAGGCTTGTGGCAACCTTGTGGGTCCTCTCCTGATATTTTTTTGCCCAATATTTTATATATATTCCAAAATAATTATTCGTAAAGTTTTAGGACTTTTGGAGTTGTGCAGAATAGGGATCTCAGATTTGCTCCTTCCCGGTCCACAATTCCAGCTGCAGGCATTCTCCCTCTTCATGTAAATCTTGCAAAAAAGAGAAAATGCATAAGAATTGCATCATAACATGTAATAACGGTCCATAATGCAATAAATATCAATATAAAAACACATATCAACCCGTTTGACCTAATTCCACTCCTATAAATTCCCATAAATCCCAAAACCAATAGAGAGCCACCCGAAAGAACTTTTCTGCCGTCACAAACTTCTTTTCTTCCAAGATCTCATGTGGAGGCCTTTTACGGTACTCCGCTGGAGGGGGAATCGATCACGGAGGGCTTCTACATCAACCTTGCTGCACCTTCGATGATGTGTGAGTAATTCACCATAGACCTACGGGTCCATAGTGGTTAGCTAGATGGCTTCTTCTGTCTCTTTGATATTCAATACAATGTTCTCCTCGGAGTTCTATCCAATGTAAACTTCTTTTGCAGTGGGTTTGTTGGGATCCGATGAATTATAGGTTTATGATTTGGAATATTCATTGAAAGTAATTGAGTCTTTGCTGAACTTTATTACGTGTGATTGTTATAGCTATGTAATGCTTTTTGATCTATGGGTTTTCTTTGGCCAAGTTGTTTCATTGATCTTTAGTGAAAGTGGTGCATAGTAGTAGGTTCAATCTTGCGGTGTCCTCACCCAGTGACATCAAGGGTAGCAAGGCACGTATTGTATTGTTGCTACTAAGGGGAAAACGAAGGTGTTTAATCATATTACCTGGTTTTATTCTATCTGCATTATGTCATCATACTTCATGCATTACTCTGTTTGTTATGAACTTAATACGTAGAAGGGAAGCATAGAAGCGCTCTTGAAGTGGAGTAATAGTAGTAGATGCAGGCATGAGTCGATCTACTTGTCACGGACGTAATGCCTATGTACATGATCATGCCATGAATATCGTCATAACTATGTGCTTTTCTATCAATTGCCCAACAGTAATTTGTCTACCCGCCGTACGCTATTTTTATGAGAGAGAAGCCTCTAGTGAAAAATATGGCCCCGCAGTCAATTTTAATCATATTACAAAAACCAAAAATAAGTTGCTGCAATTTTCTTTCTTTTATTTTACTTTGCAATTTATGTGTCACCTATTACCAGATTTGATCCCTGCAATTAATGAGTACAAGGGGATTGACAACCCTCTTGCCTGTGTTGGGTGCAAGTATTTGCTCTTGTGTGTGTAGGTACTATTGACAGGTGTTTGTATGAGTCTCTTATTGGTTTGATAACCTTGGTCCTCTACTGAGGGAATACTATCCGCTACTATATTGCTTCACCCTGCCTCTTCGGCGAAAATCCCAATGTAGCTCACAAGTAGCAGAAAGAATTTCTGGCGCTATTGCGGGAGAGGTTATCAAAGACTTTTAGGTTCCCACATTTACATTATCATTTACTTGTTCTAATTTTAATTTTCTTCTGTTTGTTTTAGGTGCTAGCATCTCTACTATACCAAAATCTTTATGTGACGTTCTAGGTCTCACCGATATGAATGAGTGTTCCCTCAACTTGTATTTAGCGGATTCAACTATTAAGAAACCATTGGGTAGACTTAATGATGATATCATACTTGCTAATAGGAATTATGTACTCGTGGATTTCATTGTGCTTGATATTGAATGCAATCCGTCTTCTATAATACTTGGTAGGCCTTTCCTACGAACCATAGGTGCAATTATTGATACGAAAGAAGGAAAAATAAGGTTCCGATTTCCATTAAAGAAAGGGATGTAACACTTGCCAAGGAAGATAATTAAACCACCACATGAATCTATTATGAGAACCACCTATGGAATTAATTTGAAGGATGACAATACTTGAAACAATGCATTATGCCTAGCTAGCTAGGGGCATAAAACAATAACGCTTGTTGGGAGGCAACCCAATAGTTATCTTAAATTTTTGCTTTTTATTTCTATTTTGGTGTGATGACATGATTATTGCTACTGTAGTTATTGTGTTTTTATATTTTAATTAGTGTTTGTACAAAGTCAAGCCTTTGGGATGATTTGAAGGATAGTTGACTTGATTCTGTGCAAAAACAAAAACTTTTACGCCCAGTGCAGGATGTTTCCTCGAACATGGTCTTGGTCTGAAATTTTTACACATGATTGATATACAAATTGCCCACGTTGTCCTAATTTTTCAGAATTTTTGGAGTTACAGGAGTATGGTTTTTGTGTAGATCATTACAGACTATTCTGTTTTAGACATATTCTATTTTTTATTGCATAGTGTGCTTATTTTAATGTTGCTATGGATTATATCGGGGGTATAAGCCATGGGTAAGTTAGGACCTGTTTGGTTCATAGGATACCTAAACATAGGAAACAAAATAAATGTAGGAACAGAACAGGAATGCATGTGCAAAACACTGGAATGAAAAACTTAGGAAAGTGGTCAAAACAGGTGTTCGAGTGACCATAGGAAAACCATGCGAAAGCACTGTGAAAACAATGGTCTTCATGTATTCTTTAATTGAAGCAAGGCAACTCATATCTTTTTCTCACCTCACCACTTCACACATCCATCATTTTTTAATCCCCTGATGATACGGCCAGAATGGCTCGCCTCTGTCTTCATGAGAAAAATGATCTCCGACCAGATGTTAGGATTCCTTTGGAATCGGCACCGGAAGAGCAACTTTCCTCTGGTTTACAGTATGCATTTCCCGCATCCCGAACAATGCAAAGGAAAATAGACCTCCATGAACAGTGTTCCTTTGAAATTCCTTCACAAATCCTATGAACCGAAAAGGGCCTTAGAACACAATAGGTATTATGCAAGAATAATTATGAATGAGTTTACAACAGTATCTAAGGTTTATGATTTGCCGATTATACTAGCGGATCTCACGAAGTTTCTGTTGAGTTTTGTGTGCTGAAGTTTCCATGTTTTGGGTGAGATCACGATGGATGACGGAATAAGGAGCGGCAAGACTCTAAGATTGGGGATGCCCAAGGCAACCCAAGGTAATATTCAAGGAAGACCCAAGCATCTAAGCTTGGGGATGCCCCGGATGGCATCCCCTCTTTCATCCACAATTCATCGGTATGTTACTTGGAGCTATATTTTTATTCATCACATGATATAAGTTTTACTTCGAGTGTCTTGTACCATAGTTTTATTTTTTTGCTTGCTAGTTTCCATAACCATTGTTTGATCTGCACACCTTTTGAGACATACACACATTCATCACGATTTGTTAGAATACTCTATGTGCTTCACTTATATCTTTTGAGCTATGCAGTTGCTCTTGTGCTTCAGTTATATTCTTAGAGCATGACAGTGGTTATATTTTATACAAATGATTGGACTCTCATGCTTCACTTCAATCTATTTGAGAGTCTCTTAAATAGGAAGTGGTAATGTGCACGGTTATAAGACTAGTCTGAAGATGATAGGTATAAGAGTGATATAATAAAATCTTTCATGTAGATCACTAAATATGAAATGTGTAATCTAATTATATTTATGTCGTAATATGAAAGGGTATTAGTTCATGATCATTGGTTAGTGGAAATATCGATATTAAAGCTTGTTATTAACTACTCATTTAAGTGTCGGTCATGGCATGGCGGGGAGGTTTGAGCATTTTTATGTCTGATTGAAATACTTTGTGATGTTTGAACCGGGGGCGCGCGATGGTTAACTCCTACCAACCTCTTCCCTAGGGGCATGCGAGTAGTACTTTGCTTCGAGGGCTAATAAAACTTTCACAATAAGTATATGAGTTCTTTATGACTAATGTGAGTTCATGGACTAATACAACACACCCACCTATCCACATATCGCTAGCCTCTTCGGTACCATGGATTGACCTTTCTCACCTCGAAAGTCGATGCAAACTTCGCCGGTGCATCCAAACCCCGTGATATGATACGCTCTATCACACCTAAGCCTCCTTATATCTTCCTCAAAACAGCCACCATACCTACATATCATGGCACTTCCATAGCCATTCCGAGATATATGGCCATGCAATTTACACCGTTCTGTCTACCCACTTAGTTTCAGTATTGAGAGAGAAGCCTCTAGTGAAAACTATGGCCTCCAGATCTATTTTAATCACATTACAAAAACCAAAAATACCCTACTACGATTTCCTTTATTTTATTTTACTTTGTAATTTATCTATCACCTATTACCATATTTGATCCTTGCAATTAACGAGTACAAGGGCATTGACAACCCTCTTCCCACGTTGGGTGCAAGTATTTGCTCTTGTGTGTGTACTATTGACGGGTGTTTGCATGAGTCTCCTATTGGTTCGATAACCTTGGTTCTCTGCTGAGGGAAATACTATCCACTACTATATTGCTTCACCCTTCCTCTTCGGGGAAAATCTCAATGCAGCTTACAAGTAGCACGTACCAACATCTCCACGACGGTAAACAACAAATAGGAAGGCCAGCTCATCCAGTTCCTCCGTGAGAACTGGGACATGTTTGCATGGAAGCCTTCTGACATGCCGAGTGTTCCCAGGTAGCTAGCTGAGCACCGACTCCGTGTCGACCCAAAAGTCAAACCGATGAAGGAGCACCTCCGTCGCTCTTCTACCGAGAAGTGCAAGGCGATTGGTGATACGTCTCCATCGTATCTACTTTTCCAAACTCTTTTGCCCCTGTTTTGGACTCTAATTTGCATGATCTGAATGGAACTAACCCGGACTGACGCTGTTTTTAGCAGAATTGCCATGGTGTTATTTTTGTGTAGAAATAAAAGTTCTCGGATTGACCTGGAAATTTACGGAGAATATTTTTGGAATTAATAAAAAATATTGGCAAAAGAATCAACCAGAGGGGGTCCACTCATTGGCCACAAGCCTGGGGGCGCGCCTAGGTGGCTTGTGGGCCCCCTGGACCTCCTTCGACCCTAATTCCAACGCTATATATTCACATCCGGAGAGAAAAAAAATCAGAGAGAAGGATTCATCGCGTTTTACGATACGGAGCCGCCGCCGCCTCCTGTTCTTCATCGGGAGGGCTGATCTGGAGTCCGTTCGGGGCTCCGGAGAGGGGGATTCGTCACCATCATCATCACCAACCATTCTCCATCACCAATTTCATGATGCTCACCGCCGTGCGTGAGTAATTCCATTGTAGGCTTGCTGGACGGTGATGGGTAGGATGAGATTTATCATGTAATCGAGTTAGTTTTGTTAGGGTTTGATCCCTAGTATCCACTATGTTCTGAGATTGATATTGCTATGACTTTGCTATGCTTAATGCTTGTCACTAGGGCCTGAGTGCCATGATATCAGATCTGAACCTATTATGTTTTCATGAATATATTTGTGTTCTTGATCCTATCTTGCAAGCTGTAGACACCTATTATGTGTTATGATCCGCATACCCCAAGGTGACAAGAATTGGGATTCTTTCCGGTGATTACCGTAGTTTGAGGAGTTCATGTATTCATTAAGTGCTAATGCTTTGGTCCGGTTCTCTATTAAAAGGAGGCCTTAATATCCCTTAGTTTCCATTAGGACCCCGCTGCCACGGGAGGGTAGGACAAAAGATGTCATGCAAGTTCTTTTCCATAAGCACATATGACTATATACGGAATACATGCCTACATTATATTGATGAATTGGAGCTAGTTCTATGTTGTGATGACCCCGGCTTAATCGTGCACTAACCATACACGCAAATGCACACGATCAAGCCTAAGGACTCACTTAAAGATATCACAACACAACTCTAAAACATAAATAAATTCAAACAAGCTTTATATTACAAGCCAGGGCCTCGAGGGCTCGAATACATAGCTCGATGGCATACAAGTGTCAGCGGAAGCGTCAGATATCTGGGTACAGATATATTACAGAACAGAGAGATAAGCCTTCACAGAGGCGGGGCAAAATAAAAGCTACGATCGAAAGGCGTAGGCCTCCTGCCCTGGACCCTCCGATCCTACTCCTGGCCGTCAGTCGGCTCCTCGTAGGAGTAGTACTCTCCGGGCTCGTAGTAGTAGTGGTCGTCGACGGGGGCGTCTGGCTCAGGGGCTCCGTCGTCTGGAGGCATCAATTGGATATGGGGGGAAAAAGAAAGTAAAGCAAACGTGAGTACTCATCCGAAGTACTCAGCAAGCAAGGATCTACACTACATATGCAACATTTTCAAAGGAGGGCTGTATATGTGGACTGGGCTGCAGAAATGCCAGAATAGAGGGGGAAAGCCTAGTCCTATCGAAGACTAGCATCTTCAGCATCTTCAACAGTCTTGCAGCATAAGAAGAGAGCAGAATAACATAATGTAAAGTATAGCAGTGTCATCAACCTCGGCCATAGATTCTTCCTCGACTCCCTGCGAGAAAGCAATCCCAGAGCCATACTATCCAGTTCATCTCAAGTCATCAGTTCTAGTTGTACCGATCGGGATACAACTCCGAGTGTCCGTTACCGTAGGACAGGCTATCGATAGATTAGTTCTTCCCTGCAGGGGTGCACCAAGTTACCCACCACGCTCGCTTAACTCCGGCCGGACACACTTTTCTGGGTCATGCCCGGCCTCGGCTAAGCAACACGCCGCAACCCGACTAAATAATTAACAGAGAGGTCAGCACGCCCCGGGAACCTATGCCCCCAGGGGTCTTGGGCCTTCGCCCCGGGAACTCCTGCACGTTGCGTGGGCGGCCGGAAGCAGACCTAGCAACCCCTTAATACAAGCACGGTTGCGTAACCAGTCCAATCCAGTGCGCGCCGCTCAGTCATTGACGTCTATTAAGCTTCGGCTGAAGTATACGACGCAGAACGCCCATACTATGCCCACGTGATGGTTAGTGCTATCAGGCCAGAGGCCCCTCGGATCAAATATCCAAACCGTTTAGTGGTTTAGGAGCGCGCGGTAACAAGCAGAGACTCACGATCGATGTGACCCCGTCGCCCCATCTCGAGGACTTGTGGCAAGGGCTAAGAATGCCCGGCCACGCCTCGTAGTTATCTCGCGGGCACCTCTCAGGTCAACCCGACTCCACATCACTTCGCATTCATGCTCGCGCGGGTACCCCTCAGGGCCGACCCGTCTTTAGTATCATGCTTCAGTGTAAGTCACAGTAACAACAGTAATCGTGTGTCTAACACCAAGGGAACCCTGAGGAATCACCCTCGATGGAGTCCCACCTGATGTTCTCGTCAAGGTGAACGAAGGAGGTATCACCCTCGAGGTTCACACTTGAACAGTTGCACGATGATGTCGTTATCGAGGGTGGTGTAGGAGGAATCACCCTCGCTTACCACGACCGATTAACTAACCTACAAGGTTATCATCAGAAGTGCTGACGAGGTATCACCCTCGGCACCCGATAGTAACCCAGTAGTGTCGAGCAATTTAAGGGGGAAGTGACGTGCGGTGCCAGGGTCTGATCTTCGATCCCGTTGCTCGGGTCTTCTGAGAGTCTAGCGGGGCAGTCGGGACAAGTGGGTCTCTGATAAGGCTCTACCCGTCCTATACTAAACAGTTTAGGAGAACAGGCAGGTATTAAAAGTAGGCTACAATAAAACAGGCTATGCAGCAGATATAGGACAACAGTAGCAGCAGTACTTCTAATGCAAGCATAAGAGAGAAGAGAGTGGGCGATATCGGAATGCTCAAAATGGGGGTGCTTGCCTGATTGCTTTGCAAACACCAACTGGTCTTCAATGAGGTAGACGATCTTCGGGTCATCGTCGGTCTCGGGGTCTATCGAGAGAAAGGGGGAGAAGAAACAAGTAAATACACGGTAACGAAAGTGATCACAAAGCAAGACATGGCAATACGTGGTGGTAGGGGTGACCTAACGCAGCGATACACATCGTAGGTGAAGCGGGAAAATATCTGGGATATTTTCCCAGCTCTGGGCATCTGTCAGACAGATGAACCAGAGGGGAAGGTTTCATGTTCGGATAGTTAGAGGTATGTGACAGATAAACGAAGAGCGTATTCTAATTCGTCTCGTCGTTGTGAGCAACTTTCATGTATAAAGTTTTTCGATCTGAGCTATGGTTTAAAAGTTATGAATTTTCGAAGTTTAAATGATTTTATGGAATTATTTTTATTTACAGAAAATGATATATGACATTAGCATGAGGTAATGCTGACATCAGCAGGTCAGCAGGTCAACAGGTCGGCTGACCAGTCAAACTGACAGGTGGGGCCCACCTGTCAGCCTTAGTAGTTTTAACAGAGGATGAATTAAGCTAACAGAGTTAATTTAGGTGGGTGGGCCCCACATGTCAGTGTCTATACTGATTAATCAGATTAGGTTTATTTATAAAATGGTTTGATTAGACTAATTAACAGAGGGGGGCCCACACGTCAGTGGCTTAGGTGAATAGTAACCACAGTTGACCGTGGTCAACGTGGTCAAAATGGCCAGGGGTGCCACTGGTCAGCGTCTCTGGGTGGGGCCCGCCCTTGCCAGGTCAGCGCCATCACCGGAGGGAACTCCGGCGAGGCCGTTTGCGGCGGCGCGTCTCCGGCGAGCTCGGGATTGCTCTACGGAGGGCCAAAACGCACGCCACGACTTGCATTCGAACGCTAGCGACGCCGCGCGTCGCGTGGCGCTACTGGTCGAACTCGGGTTTGACCGGAGCGACACCGGCGACGACGAGTGCGGCGGCCGTAGTTCGGCCAACAGCGGTTTGGGCGATGCGGGGTACGGTAGGAGCCGTGGATGGTCGTGTTCGACTCGCGGGAGTGCGATGAGTGCAGCGGCGAGCTCGAACGCGAGCTTGCGCGGCCGTAGCCACGGTGGCGACATGGCCGGTGGCGGGGAGCTCTCGGGCTCGACGGAAACGACGGCTACGGCGAAGGAATCGAGCGAGGCAGAGAGGGGAAGGACGCGCCCGCTCACCTAGGAGGCACACGGGGGCCCGTTGAATGCTTAGTAGCAGCAGGGGACGGTGAATCGACTCCGGCGAGCTGCGGTGACCCGTGGTGGACGACGACCTCGATCCGACGATTTAGTGGACTAGGGCTCGTGCTCGAGGTCGGAGAAGAAGTAGCAATCGACGGTGGCGCGAGTGGACTCGGAGAAGCGGCGAGGGAGGCTCGGTGGCCATGCCTGCGACGGCGGACAGCGACGATGGCGTTCGGCGAGGGGAAACTGGCGAGGCAGAGAGCGGCGAGAGGGCGGGAGGGGGAACTGGGGGCGCTAGGTTTCGAGGGACGGGCGAGGGGTGCTCGGGTCTTGCCCATATAGGCCTCGGGGACCGCGGGATCGACGACAGCGTGACGCCCGGCGCTCGGATGCGCGCGGACGGTGACACGCAGGCGGGAGGAGGGGGATGAGGCCAGATGGGCTGGACTAGCCTCAGTTGCACGGCCCAGTGAACAGATAAGGCCTCGCCCATTTTTTTCTTTTTTGCTATTTGCTTTTAGTTAATAGCAGAGAGGGGTAGGAGAATATTTGGGCAACCTATTCACCTAGGAAAAATATGGGAAGTGTCCCATTATTTCCCTGGTGTTTTTAGACAGTGCCACAAAAAGTTTGAGGATTTTTAGTACTGATTTGAATTTCTCAAAAATGATTATGGCATTTAAGAGGGTTGTTTGTTACTGTTTGAGGTTGTTAAAGTTACTCAACTAATTTTATTAATGTGGATTACAATTTTATAATTGCATCTGAAATATTTGCAACATTATGTACATTTAGTTTGGTTGTTTGAAGAAATAACTATTTGACTTGCAATTTAGATTTGAATTTTGAATTTGGCTTGGGACAAGTGGCATCTTGACTTAGTGAAAGATGATGACATGGCAATTTAATTAGCTTGATGACAGGGTTAACATCTGGGGATGTTACATATGTCACCCTAGGTTATAACTGTTGCATGATGAATGCCATCCGACATAGTTATCCATCACCGATCCATTGCCTACGAGCTTTTCACATATTGATCTTTGCTAAGTTACTTTGTCGTTGCCACTGTTACAATTGCTACAAAACTATTACTGTTACTTTTGCCATCGTTACCGCTACTTCCATACTACTTTGCTGCAGATATTGAGTCTTTCAGGCGTGGTTGAATTGACAACTCAGCTACTAATACTCGAGAATATTCTTTGGCTCCCCTTGTGTCGAATCAATAAATTTGGGTTGAATACTCTACCCTCGAAAACTATTGCGATCCTCTATACTTGTGGGTTATCAATTGGCGAGGAAATTGCACGGCTGCTTGCGGCCGAGTTCATCCGTGAAGTGTACCACTCCGAGTTGCTCGCCAACGTCGTCATGGTGCCGAAAAAATAACTCTCAGGATGTGCATAGATTTCAAGCACATCAATCGGGCTTGTTCCAAGGATCACTTTCCCCTCCCCGCATAGATTAGATAGTGGACTCCAATGCGGGTTGTGAGCGTTTTTCTTTTCTGGATGCGTACTCCGGGTACCACCAGATGCGAATGTATGGTCCCTATGAAATTAAACATGCCTTCATCACCCCTTTCGAATGCTTTTGCTATATCACGATGCCATTTGGACTTAAGAATGCTGAGGCAGCTTTCGAGCGTTTAATCCAAAAATGCTTGCAAAAGCAAATCAATCAAAATGTGGAGGCGTACATGGATGACATTGTGGTCAAGTGTAGGAAAGGTTCCGACCTCCTAGCTGACCTCGCCGAAACCTTCACGAACCTGCGTAGATACGGAATCAAGATAAATCCATCAAAGTGCACTTTCGGGGTATATCGGTACTA
Source organism: Thinopyrum elongatum (assembly GCA_011799875.1). Lineage (NCBI taxonomy): Eukaryota > Viridiplantae > Streptophyta > Magnoliopsida > Poales > Poaceae > Thinopyrum > Thinopyrum elongatum. The sequence goes on along the minus strand of CM022302.1, from coordinate 491,125,345 downwards.
AAACTAGCAGATCTCGGGTAGGGGCTCCCGAGCTATGGATATTGGAACGAGGGTGAACCGGAGACAAGGGAGACAGTGTTTACCTAGGTTCGGGCCCTCTCGAAGAGGTAAAACCCTACGTCCTGCTTGACTATATTGATGATAGAGTATCTAGTGCAGGTTGATCTACCTCGGGGTTGTATGTTGTGTTCTAAACCCTAAGGCTGGTAATTGTGATTGTGCCTTTACAGACTAAACCTTCTGGTTTATATAGGCACCAGGGGTATGTAGGGTTACACATGGTCAGTTGCCAACTAGGAATGAACATGCCGACATTTGGAGTTGTCCTTGAAGTACAGGCCAAGTCTTCAACAGTATTTGTCTTGATCATAACTGGGTTTGAGGCCTCCGGATTCCTTCCTGGTTTGAGATAGGTGGGCCGTAGGCTCGGCCTAGGGATTGCGGTCACACCTGTTGGCACTCCTTAGTAAAGGACACCGTCAGTAGCACCTGAAATTATCTTCAAAGCCGAGGATGGAAGCTCTATCCTCGGACTGATGTTTTCGGTCTATAATCTTTGGCTTGGCAGGTGTCGGTTCTATATCCAGCATATCTCGTAGTAGGGGTCCTAAGCTAGGCATCTTGGAGCGATGGTAACACGGACACAAGATTTTACCCAGGTTCGGGCTCTCTCGAAGAGATAATACCCTACGTCCTGCTTTTGATTGTATTCATATTGGGTGGAGTACAGAGTACATGCATCTACCACGAGATTGTTCTAATGAATATTCGATCCTCTATTGACTAGCCTGGCCTCTGTTTATATAATTTACCGGAGGCCTAGGGTTTAGAGGAGTCCTCGTCTTGTGCGCCAAGTCTTGTGGAAACCTCCTTGTATATGGCACGGGCTGCCCGAAGTGGCCCATGAGTGAACCGCCATGGGGGTCCTCGGCCCGATCCAGCTGGTCAGGAGACGACGTGGTGAATGCCCCCTAATCCAGGACACCGTCAGTAGCCCCCTGAACCGGTCTTCAAGTTGGGGATGCTCCTCGGTTCTTCTGAACTATTCTTCGTCTTCGGCCGTCAGGCTTGAAAACTGGTTCAACAAATCTTCTCATCTTCGATCTTGAGGATCGCCGAGCTGAATCTGAAGAGTTCACACGTCGGGCATCCGAGGAGCCCTTTAAGTTTTTGGCCTTTATCAATGCCTAGTTATTTTTTTACGCCACACCTCGGGTTTGAAGTGTTTCCCGTGCGGCGGTGTCCTCTTGCGTCTAAGCTCCAACGCTAGACTGCATCCGAGGTGTCTTTTTGCAGCCGAATTCCAACGCCGATCTACATCCTAGGTGTCATAAATCACCTCATTCTTGAAAAACTTTGAAGGAGTTCAGCCAAGCTTAATGCCGAAAATGCCCACTATAGAGCCAGCCAATTGCATTCGAGCTTTATGCCGGACTGCTTCTGAGGTGGTGCACCACCTCGGTCTTGGGCGGATTTTTTGCCGATATATTTTTCTCGATTGGTGCAATTTATTCTCTGCCGAGATATATAGTCAGTAGCCCTCAAGGTGTGTGTCGGCCTAAAATCCTAGATGCACCTGAGGATCGTCATCTCCTCGGAAACGGTTTTGCACTTTGTAAATTATTTGCATTGAATCGTCAATGCAGTAGGCCCTGAGCCACTGGTCGGGTGGCAACACCAGATTAGGGGATCGATGTGCCCATTTATTATTTGTAAATGAGAAGCATGAAGCCTAGTAGCCCCCGAGCCTTAATGTGGGCACGGGTGGCCGAATTAAGGATCGATATCCGTTTGATAGAAATTTTGTTGTGTTTAACACAGACTTCTCGGAAAGAGAATAAAGATCTCTTAAAGGAGCTAGAGCTAGCGAAAGCCGAGCTCGCCAAGGTCAGCCCCAAGGGGCTTAATAGATAGGAAATCAATGCCAATAGGGAATTATGAGAGCATTATGTCAGCTGCTCGGTTGTCTCAGCGAGATAGTTGAATAAGTTGAATTGCAATTGTTTGGTGACTAAGAATATAGGTTGTTGAGTTTCAAGAGAATTCATTGTTTGAACCTTAAAATGTGCATTGGTTGCTACTTTAACATGAGAAGTTCTATGAGAAAGAATTGCTGTTATGATGCTAGGAAAAGTGATTGAAATTATCATTGATCAAACTTATGCACTTTGCTAGCATTCACACTTCATAAATTATTTCTTTTATCATTTACCTACTCGAGGACGAGTAGGAATTAAGCTTGGGGATGCTGATACGTCTCCAATGTATCTATAATTTATGGTTATGAAACTGTTGTGGCACATCTTACTGAATTGAATGACATAGCCACCCTATTTGCTCATGAGGAAAAAATTTGCTATTACAATATTCTTAAGTTGTTTCCTTTCTCATTAAAGGGTGATGCTAAGATATGGTTTAATTCTCTTGCTCCTGGTTGTGTGCGTAGTCCCCAGGATATGATATATTACTTCTCTGAAAAATATTTTCCTGCTCATAAGAAACAAGCTGCTTTATAGGAAATATTTAACTTTGTGCAAATTGAAGAAGAGAGTCTCCCACAAGCTTGGGGGAGGCTTCTCCAGTTACTTAATGCTTTGCTTGATCATCCTCTCAAGAAAAATGAAATACTTGATATCTTTTATAATGGACTAACCGATGCTTCTAGGGACCACCTAGATAGTTGTGCTGGTTGTGTTTTCAGGGAACGAACCGTTGAACAAGCTGACGTGCTATTGAATAATATATCGAGTAATGATAATGATTGGACTCTTCCCGAACCACCTCCTAAGCCAACTCCGAAGAAAAGAGGTATTCTATTTCTCAGTCCTCAAGATATGCAAGAGGCAAAGAAATCTATGAAAGAAAAAGGTATTAAAGCTGAAGATGTTAAGAATTTACCACCTATTGAAGAAATATATGGTCTTGATAACCCGACACAGGTAGTAGAGGTAAATTATCTCTATAGATTTGATGAAGGTGATATTCCTTATAATAAGTCTGCTAGTCAATGCTTGGATGAATTTGATAACTTTATTGTTAAACAAGAAAACTTCAATGCTTATGTTAGTAGAGAATTGAAACGTAATGCTTATATGCTTGAACGCTTGGGTGATTACATGTGTAGAACTGTTAATGATCTCAATCTTATTAGTAAACGTGCTTCCATGGTGAAAACTCAAGTAGAACAAGTTCTCAAGGCACAAAATGATTTGCTTAATGAGATGAATAGTAAGGTGAATGATAATGCTGTTAGAGTTATGACTAGAGGTGGTAAAATGACTCAGGAACCCTTATATCCTGAGGGCCATCCTAGGAGAGTTGACCAAGATTCTCAGATAATTAATACTGATGCACCTAGTCCTAGTAATACAAAGAAAAATAATTATGATAGGACTATGCATGCTTCTAGTGAACATGTTTTAGACACACCTGAGGATCCAAATGATATTTCTATTTCTGATGTTGAAACACAATCTGGCGATGAACATGAACCTAGTGATAAAGATAACGATGATGTTCATGTTGATGTTCAACCTAGTAATGATAATGATGTGGAGATAGAACCTGCTGTTGATCTTAATAACCCACAACCTAAGAATAAAAGATATGATAAGAGATACTTCATTGCTAGGAAGCATGGTAAAGAAAGAGAACCATGGGTTCAGAAACCCATGCCCTTTCCTCCTAAACCATCCAAGAAAAAGGATGATGAGGATTTTGAGCGCTTTGTTGAAATGCTTAGACCTGTCTTTTTGCGCATGCTTTTGACTGATATTCTGAAAATGTCTCCTTATGCTAAGTATATGAAAGATATTGTTACTAATAAAAGAAAGATACCGGAAGCTGAAATTTCCATCATGCTTGCTAATTACACATTTAAGGGTGGAATACCTAAGAAACTAGGAGATCCAGGAATACCAACTATACCATGCTCCATTAAAAGAAACTATGTTAAAACTGCGTTATGTGATCTTGGAGCTGGTGTTAGTGTTATGCATTTCTCTTTGTATCGTAGACTTGATTTGAATAAGTTGACACCTATTGAAATCTCTTTGCAAATGCCTGATAAATCAACTGCTATACCCATCGGTATTTGTTAGGATGTACCTGTCGTAGTTGCAAATGTTACTATTCTGACGGACTTTGTTATTCTTGATATACCCGAGGACGACAGTATGTCGATCATCCTTGGTAGACCCTTCTTGAATACTGCAGGGGCTGTTATTGATTGCAACAAGGGCAATGTCACTTTTCATGTTAATGGTAATGAGCATATGGTACACTTTCCGAAGAAACAACCTCAAGTTAATAGCATCAACACTATTGGAAAATTTTCAACTATTGCTATTGGAGGTTTTGAATTCCCTATTCCCACTGTCAAAAGGAAATATGATATTCTTATTGTTGGGGAAATGCATATCCCCGTTGAGGTAACCTAGTGTTATTCGAGAATTCTCCAGTTTCATGTCATTTGGAAGAAGTTTGTTAACGAGACTTGATCAACCTTGTTAATGGATTCCTTTTGACGGGCATGAGATGGATGAATTTGAAAGCACAACTTTTTGTACCCACTTTTTACTTTCTGTTATTTAGAATAAATAGAGCAAAAATACTATTATTTTTCTGTTTTCTGAATTATCCATGCAATAGAAAATGTCCCGAAAATAAAAGTTCTCCAAATGCCCTGAAAATTTAGTATGATTTTTTATAGAATATTTAAGAATTTTTGACACTGAGAACACACCAGGGGGCAGCACCAGTGGGCCACATGCCCACAGGGCGCGCCTAGGTGGCTTGTGGGTCCCACGTGGGTCCCCCTCACTTCTTCCAGCACCCATCCACTTCGTCTTCCTCCAGAAAAAATCACCCCGTAGCTCAAACCCGTGTTCTAGCTCATCTTGCTGCCATTTTCGATCTCCTTGTGCAAAGCTCCTTTTGCAAAACTATTTTGAGGGATTGTTCATCGGTATGTGACTCCTCCAATGGTCCAATTAGTTTTTGTTCTAGTGGTTTATTTGTTGCAAATTTTTGCTGCTGTGTTGACCTTGTTCTTGAGCTTGCATGTCAAATTTATATGGTCCCAAGTAGTTATGATGCATGATATAGCCTCTAGGCACTTGTGGGAGTAGTTGCTATCAATTTTGTTGAGTTGTGTGCACTTTTATTTTGAGTCACTAAAAATTTCAGAAATTTTTTAGAGGGAGAAAAATGTTTAGGAAGATTTACCACGGTGGTTCCTCGAGGAAGCAAGCCCAAAGGCTCGCGATTCGTGAGCCGGACCTTGAACTACCAAGGGAAGCTCCAGTACGGCCTTGTGAGTGGCCGTTGGACCAATTCATGGTTCATGCTGGTTTCAAGGAGGAATTTGATGCGTACGTACAAAATGCTGGCCTTGAGGACTTCGTGTCAGATAAGTGTCGGCAATACTATCACCTCACTGATTCATTTGTGCGAAGATTTAAGTTTACATCCTAGCGCAATACTCATACTGTTTTATTTGATCTTTATGACAAATCATATACCATGGACCTTGAATATTTTAATGATGCATGCAAAATCCCACAATGGGGCATTCATAGTGAGCCTCGCAAAACTGAATATAATGATTTCCTTGCTAGCATCACTTTGGGAGAAACTAGAAATATTACACAAGCCACCATAGGGAGCATCCACTTTCCTGCCATACATTATTTTGCTCTCTTCATAGGTAGATGCATTAATGGTAAACATGATCATAGCCACCTTTGCACATCAGATCTTAGTGTCCTCAAGTATGTGGTAATGGGTGATAAAGGATATAACTTGGGGGCTATTATTGCAAGGAGGTTACATAATAATGCTAAAGATGGAGGTTTCTTTGGTGGGCTTTATGCCACCCGTTTAGCTAATTACCTTCGGGTATCCATAGGGGAGAATGACATTGAGTTACCACCTGCGTTTCTTGATTAATGCTATGGTACGCTATCAGTTTCTTGAGAGGGACGAACAGTCCCTCCTGTACTGACTGATCTTTGACAAGCAGCATGCTGTCCATATTACGCTTCCCGCTCCTGCTTTCTTTAACATTCAGGTAAAACGGAGATACTTCATAACCAGAGAGGAGGCAGATGAGTATGAGAGAGAGGTGGAGGCCGCTCACCTCCACGCTACAGCCCTTCAGACAGTAGCTGTCGCGTCCCAGTACAACCCCAACTACGATTTTGGATACTATCCAGGCCAGCCGTGGCCCTAGACCAACTTAGGCCAAAAGCCTAAGCTTGGGGGAGTACGTATTTCTCACCGACATTACATTCATGTTCACACACTCATTTCAGTTGTCGGTGTTCATACTTTTTCATTGTATTATCCATGCTAGTTTATTTATTTTTCTCGCTTTCTTCTTGTGTGTTTTGAAAAACTTTGAGAAAAAAAAATTAGTTCTAGTTTCTTTCTAGTTTAATTAGTTGTAGTATTAAGAGAAAACCCAAAAAGATTTCTCATTCTTCTTTTGCTTGTTGCGAGCTTTCCCGTGTAAATAGTTTTTCTCATTCTTGTTTTACTTTCTTCTAGAGAAACAAAAACTCAAAAAATATTTTAGTGTGTTTCTTTGAGATTTCTTTTCTTTTTCTTTGGGTCGTAAGGAGAAGACCACGATGAAAATGTTGAGTGGCTCTCATATGCATTATTGTTGATCTAACAAAGAGCCCATATTACCTTGTCTTCTCCTCTAAATAAATGTTTGCAGATTCCAGCTTAGTCCAATGCACGTGCACTCTTATTATTATTCACATCGTTCGGTCATGCAAGTGAAAGGCAATAATGACGATATATGATGAATTGATTGAGATGGAGAAAAGCTGGTACGAACTCGACCTATTTTGTTTTTGTAAATATGATTAGCTCGTCGTTCCTGATTCAGCCCATTATGAATGAAACATGTTTGCAATGACAATTAGAGATTATAGTTACTCATGCCATGCTTAATTAGCTAGGAGCGTATAATAGTTTGTCTTGTGTGCCAACATGCATTTTAAAATGGTTATGATGTAGTATGATAGGATGGTATCCTCCTTTGAATGATTCAAGTGGCTTGACTTGGCACATGTTCATGCATGTAGTTGAAATAAAATCAACATAGCCTCCACGATATTTATGTTCATGGTGATTTATATCCTACTCATGCTTGCATTCAATGTTGGTTAATCTCAATGCATGTTTATGACCGTTGTCGCTCTCTAGTTGGTCGCTCCTCAATCTTTTGCTAGCCTTCACTTGTACTAAGCGGGATTACTGCTTGTGCATCCACTTCCTTAAACCCAAAATTGTTCCATATGAGTCCACCATATCTACCTATATGCGGTATTTACCTACTGTTCCAAGTAAATTTGCATGTGCCAAACTCTAAACCTTCAAATAATAATCTGTTTTGTATGCCCGAATTGCTCATGTAGCGACTGGGGGTTGTTAGTATCTTCCATGCTAGGTGGGTTATTCTCACGATAAGTGTTTATTCACTTGTCATTCACGAGAAAGTGGCTGGTAATCGGGATGCCCAGTTCCATGCTCTAAATCAAATCAAAATATATTTATCAAACAAAACTCCCCCAGGACTGTTGTTGGTATGGACGGTACCCAATGTTTCGGATCAGCCGTGGAGTGTGATTGTTGGTGGAGGGGGAGTAAAAAACTTTACCATTCTGTTTGGGAACCGCCTATAATGTATCTAGCATGGAAGATATCATGATCTCTTGGTTGTTATGTTGACAATGAAAGCATACCGCTCAAAATTATGTTCATCTCTGTTTTAAAAGCTTCGAGCTCTGGCACCTCTACAAATCCCTACTTCCCTCTGCGAAGGGCCTATCTATTTACTTTTATTGCTGAGTCCTCATCCTCTTATAAAAAGCACCAGTTAGAGAGCACCACTGTCATTTGTATGCATTGTTATTAATTGATGTTGAGTATGACTGTGACTGGATCTCTTTTGCCATGAATTACAATGTCTAGTCAGTCCTTAATCTTCAGGGGTGCTCTACATTTATGTTTTGCGGTCTTAGAAAGCGCTAGCGAGATACCATTTTGTCATATTATATCATGATTGTTTTGAAAAAAGTGTTGTCATCAGAGATTTATTATTATTGCTCGATAGCTGATTATGCCATTGATATGAGTAAATATGAGACCTAAATGTTATTATGAATATGGTTAGTTCATAATCTTTGCTAAAAACTTGAATGCTGGTTATACATATTTGCAACAACAAGATCAAACAGAGTTTGTAAAAGTTTTTCTTTGTCACTTTCAGTTTGTCAACTGAATTGCTTGAGGACAAGCAATGGGTTAACCTTGGGGGAGTTGATACGTATCCATCGTTTCTACTTTTCCAAACTCTTTTGCCCTTGTTTTGGACTCTAATTTGCATGATTTGAATGGAACTAACCCGGACTGACGATGTTTTCATCAGAATTGCCATGGTGTTATTTTTGTGTAGAAATAAAAGTTCTCGGATTGACCTGGAAATTTACGGAGAATATTTTTGGAATTAATAAAAAATATTGGCGAAAGAATCAACCAGAGGGGGTCAACCCATTGGCCACAAGCCTGGGGCCGCGCCTAGGTGGCTTGTGGGCCCCCTGCACCTCCTCCGACCCTAATTCCAACACTATATATTCACATCCGGAGAGAAAAAAATCAGACAGAAGGATTCATCGTGTTTTATGATACGGAGCCGCCGCCGCCTCCTGTTCTTCATCGGGAGGGCTGATCTGGAGTCCGTTCGGGGCTCCGGAGAGGGGGATTCATCGCCATCATCATCACCAACCTTTCTCCATCACCAATTTCATGATGCTCACCGCCGTGCGTGAGTAATTCCATCGTAGGCTTGCTGGACGGTGATGGGTTGGATGAGATTTATCATGTAATTGAGTTAGTTTTGTTAGGGTTTGATCCCTAGTATCCACTATGTTCTGAGATTGATATTGCTATGACTTAGCTATGCTTAATGCTTGTCACTAGGGCCCGAGTGCCATGATTTCAGATATGAACCTATTATGTTTTCATGAATATATTTGTGTTCTTGATCCTATCTTGCAAGTTGTAGGCACCTATTACGTGTTATGATCTGCATACCCCAAGGTGACTATAATTGGGATTCTTTCCGGTGATTACCGTAGTTTGAGGAGTTCATGTATTCACTAAGTGCTAATGCTTTGGTCTGTTTCTCTATTAAAAGGAGGCCTTAATATCCCTTAGTTTCCATTAGGACCCCGCTGCCACGGGAGGGTAGGACAAAAGATGTCATGCAAGTTCTTTTCCATAAGCACGTATGACTATATACGGAATACATGCCTACATTATATTGATGAATTGGAGCTAGTTCTATGTCACCCTAGGTTATAACTGTTGCATGATGAATGCCATCCGACATAATTAACCATCACTGATCCATTGCCTACGAGCTTTTCACATATTGATCTTTGCTAAGTTACTTTGCCGTTGCCACTGTTACAATTGCTACAAAACTATTACTTTTACTTTTGCCATCGTTACCGCTACTTCCATAATACTTTGGTACTAAAAACTTTGCTGCAGATATTGAGTCTTTCCGGTGTGGTTGAATTGACAACTCAGCTACTACTACTCGAGAATATTCTTTGGCTCCCCTTGTGTCGAATCAATAAATTTGGGTTGAATACTCTACCCTCAAAAACTGTTGCGATCCCCTATACTTGTGGGTTATCAATTGGCGAGGAAATTGCATGACTGCTTGCGGCTGAGTTCATCCGTGAAGTGTACCACTCTGAGTGGCTCGCCAACATTGTCATGGTGCCGAAAAAATAACTCTCTTAGGATGTGCATAGATTTCAAGCACATCAATCAGGCTTGTCCCAAGGATCACTTTCCCCTCCCCGCATAGATTAGATAGTGGACTACAATGCGGGTTGTGAGCGTTTATCTTTTCTGGATGCGTACTCCGGGTACCACCAGATCCGAATGTATGGTCCCTATGAAATTAAACAGGCCTTCATCACCCCTTTCGGATGCTTTTGCTATATCATGATGCCATTCAGACTTAAGAATGCCGGGGCAGCTTTCGAGCGTTTGATCCAAAAATGCTTGCAAAAGAAAATCAATCAAAATGTGGTGGCGTACATGGATGACATTGTGGTCAAGTGTAGGAAAGGTTCCAACCTCCTAGCTGACCACGCCGAAACCTTCATGAACCTGCGTAGATACGGAATCAAGATAAATCCATCAAAGTGCACTTTCGGGGTATGTCGGTACTAAAACTAGCAGATCTCGGGTAGGGCCTCCCGAGCTATGGATATTGGAACGAGGGTGAACCGGAGACAAGGGAGGCAGTGTTTACCTAGGTTCGGGCCCTCTCGAAGAGGTAAAACCCTATGTCATGCTTGATTATATTGATGATGGAGTATCTAGTGCAGGTTGATCTACCTCGGGGTCGTATGTTGTGTTCTAAACCCTAAGGCTGGTAATTGTGATTTTGCCTCTACAGACTAAACCTTCTGGTTTATATAGGCACCAGGGGTATGTAGGGTTACACATGGTCAGTTGCAACTAGGAATAAACATGCCGACATTTGGAGTTGTCCTTGAAGTACACGCCAAGTCTTCGACAATATCTGTCTTGATCATAACTAGGTTTGAGGCCTCCGGATTCCTTCCTGGTTTGAGATAGGTGGGTCGTAGGCTCGGCCCAGGGATTGCGGTCACACCTGTTGGCACTCCTTAGTAAAGGACACCGTCAGTAGCCCCTGAACTTATCTTCAAAGCCGAGGACGGAAGCTCTATCCTCGGACTGATGTTTTCGGTCTATAATCTTTGGCTTGGCAGGTGTCGGTTCTATATCCAGCATGTCTCGTAGTAGGAGTCCTAAGCTAGGCGTCTTGGAGCGATGGTAACACGGACACAAGATTTTACCCAGGTTCGGCCCTCTAGAAGAGATAATACCCTACGTCCTGCTTTTGATTGTATTCATATTGGGTGTAGTACAGAGTACATGCATCTACCACGAGATTGTTCTAATGAATATTCGATCCTCTATTGACTAGCCTGGCCTCTGTTTATATAATTTACCGGAGGCCTAGCGTTTAGAGGAGTCCTCGTCTTGTGCGCCAAGTCTTGTGGAAACCTCCTTGTATATGGCACGGGCTGCCCGAAGTGGCCCATGAGTGAACCGCCATGGGGGTCCTCGGCTTGATCCAGCTGGTCGGCAGACGACGTGGTGAATGCCCCCTAATCCAGGACACCGTCAGTAGCCCCCTGAACCGGTCTTCAAGTTGGGGATGCTCCTCGGTTCTTCTGAAATATTCTTCGTCTTCGACTGTCAGGCTTGAAAACTGGTTCAACAAATCTTCTCATCTTCGATCTTGAGGATCGCCGAGCTGAATCTGAAGAGTTCACACGTCGGGCATCCGAGGAGCCCTTTAAGTTTTCGGCCTTTATCAATGCATAGTTATTTTTTTACGCCACACCTCGGGTTTGAAGTGTTTCCCGTGCGGCGGTGTCCTCTTGCGTCTAAGCTCCAACGCTAGACTGCATCCGAGGTGTCTTTTTGCAGCCGAGTTCCAACGCCGATCTACATCCGAGGTGTCATAAATTACCTCATTCTTGAAAAACTTTGAAGGAGTTCAGCCAGGCTTAATGCCGGAAATGCCCACTACAGAGCCAGCCAATTGCATTCGAGCTTTATGCCGGACTGCTTCTGAGGTGGTGCACCACCTCGGTCTTGGGCGGATTTTTTGCTGATATATTTTTCTCGATTGGTGCAATTTATTCTCTGCCGAGATATATAGTCAGTAGCCCTCAAGGTGTGTGTTAGCCTAAAATCCTAGATGCACCTGAGGATCGTCATCTCCTCAGAAACGGTTTTGCACTTTGTAAATTATTTGCATTGAATCATCAATGCAGTAGGCCCCGAGCCACTGGTCGGGTGGCAACACCAGATTAGGGGATCGATGTGCCCATTTAATATTTGTAAATGAGAAGCACGAAGCCTAGTAGCCCCCGAGCCTTAATGTGGGCATGGGTGGCCGAATTAAGGATCGATATCCGTTTGATAGAAATTTTGTTGTGTTTAACACAGACTTCTCGGAAAGAGAATAAAGATCTCTTAAAGGAGCTAGAGCTAGCGAAAGCCGAGCTCGCCAAGGTCAGCCCCAAGGGGCTTAATAGATAGGAAATCAATGCCAATATGGAATTATGAGAGCATTATGTCAGCTGCTCGGTTGTCTCAGCGAGATAGTTGAATAAGTTGAATTGCAATTGTTTGGTGACTAAGAATATAGGTTGTTGAGTTTCAAGAGAATTCATTGTTTGAACCTTAACATGTGCATTGGTTGCTACTTTAACATGAGAAGTTCTATGAGAAAGAATTGCTGTTATGATGCTAGGAAAAGTGATTGAAATTATCATTGATCAAACTTATGCACTTTGCTAGCATTCACACTTCATAAATTATTTCTTTTATCATTTACCTACTCGAGGATGAGTAGGAATTAAACTTGGCAATGCTGATGCGTCTCCAACGTATCAATAATTTATGAAGTATTCCTGATGTTATATTATCATTCTTGGATGTTTTACAATCATTTTATAGCAACTTTATATCATTTTTTGGGACTAACCTAGTGACATAGTGCCCACTGCCAGTTGCTATTTTTTGCTTGTTTTTTACATCACAGAAAATCAACACCAAACGGAGTCCAAACGCAGCGAAACTTTTTGGAGAATTTTTATGGACCAGAAGACACAACTTGGGCCAAATAAGTACTAGAGGGGTGCCCCGAGGGGGGCACAACCCACCTGGGCGTGCCTGGGGGCCCAGGCGCGCCCTGGTGGGTTGTGCCCACCTCGGTGGCCTCCCGCACCGCCTCTTCGCCCTATAAATTGCCAAATATTACAAAAACCCTCTGGGTAACCCTAGATCAGAAGTTCTGCCGCCGCAAGTCTCTATAGCCACGAAAAACCAATCTAGACCCCGTTCCGGCACACTCTCGGAGGGGGAAATCATCACCGGTGGCCATCTTCATCATCCCGGCGGCCACCATGATGAGGAGGGAGTGATGTCTGCTAGAACTACGTCGGTATTTCCCCAAAGAGGAAGGGAAGATGCAGCACAGCGACGGTAGGTATTTCCCTCAGTGATTAGACCAAGGTTATCGAACCAGTAGGAGAACCACGCAACACTACGTGAACGGCACCTGCACACAAATAACAAAAACTCGCAACCCGACGTATTAAAGGGGTTGTCAATCCCTTTCGGGCAACGGCGCCAGAAATGGCTAGTGGACGGGAGAAAGTTGTAATAGATTGGATAAATAGATCTTGAATAAATGCAAAATAAAATAAAGTGCAGCAAGGTATTTTTGGGTTTTTGGAAATATAGATCTGAAAACAAAAGCAAATAAAAATAGATCGCAAAGGCAATATATTAAAGAAGAGACCCGGGGGCCGTAGGTTTCACTAGTGGCTTCGCTCGAGAAAAATAGCAAACGGTGGGAAAACAATTACTGTTGGGCAATTGATTGAACTTCAAATACTCATGTCGATATCCAGGCAATGATCATTAGATAGGCATCATGTCCAAGATTAGTAGACCGACTCCTGCCTGCATCTACTACTATTACTCCACACATCGACCGCTATCCAGCATGCATCTAGTGTATTAAGTTCATGGAGAAACGGAGTAATGCAATAAGAACGATGACATGATGTAGACAAGATCTATTTATGTAGAAATAGACCCCATCTTGTTATCCTTAATAGCAATGATACATACATGTCGTTTCCCTTTCTATCATTGGGATCAAGCACCGTAAGATCGAACCCATTACAAAGCACCTCTTCCCATTGCAAGATAAATAGATCAAGTTGGCCAAACAAAACCCAAATATCGCAGAAGAAATGCGAGGCTATAAGAAATCATGCATATAAGAGATCAAAGACGACTCAAATAACTTTCATGGATAAAAACATAGATCTGATCATAAACTCAAAGTTCATCGAATCCCAACAAACACACCGCAAAAAGAGTTACATCATATGGATCTCAAAGAGACCATTGTATTGAGAATCGAACAAGAGAGAGAAAGCCATCTAGCTACTAACTACGGACCCGTAGGTCTACAAAGAACTACTCACGCATCATCGGAGAGGCACCAATGGACATGATGAACCCCTCCGAGATGGTGTCTAGATTGGATCTGGTGTTTTTGGAACTTGTGGCGGCTGGAATTGATTTTTGGGGACTCCCCTAGGGTTTCTGGAATATTGGGGTATTTATAGAGCAAAGAGGTGGTGTGGGAAGCCACCGAGGTGGGCACAACCCACCTGGGAGCGTCTGGGCCTCCAGGTGTGCCCTGGTGGGTTGTGCCCCCCTCGGGGCACCCCCAGGTGTTTCTCCGGCCCACTGGATGTCTTCTGGTCCAAAAAAATCCACAAAATTTTTTGCTCCGTTTGGACTCCGTTTGGTATTGATTTCCTGCGATGTAAAAAACATGCAGAAAACAGCAACTGGCACTGGGCACTATGTCAATAGGTTAGTACCAAAAAATGATATAAAATGACTATAAAATGATTGTAAAACATCCAAGAATGATAATTTAACAGCATGGAACAATAAAAAATTATAGATACGTTGGAGACGTATCAGCATCCCCAAGCTTAATTCCTGCTCGTCCTCGAGTAGGTAAATGATAAAAACAGAATTTTTGATGTGGAATGCTGCCTAACATGTTCATCACATATTCTTTTCTTTATAGCATGGACATTTGGACTTTTATATGGTTCAAAGCAATAGTCTAGTTTAGACATGATAACTTAAATACTCAAGCATATCAACAAGCAACCATGTCTTTCAAAATATCAACGCTAAAATAAGTTATCCCTAGCCCATTATGCTCAATCATTGATCCATTCATGAAACACACTCGCATATTAGCTACACCCAATGCTCAAGTACGATCATAGTGCCCCGTAGTTGGTGCTTTATAAGAGAAGATGGAGACTAAAAATAAAAATAAAAATTGCATAAAGTAAAAGAAAGGCCCTTCGCGGAGGGAAGTAGGGATTTGTAGAGGTGCCAGAGCTCAAAGCGAAAATTGAGAGATAAAAACATTTTGGGAGGTATACTTTTCCCACCAACGAGAACGACTTAGAGTTCCCCACACTTTCCATGCTAGATATATTATAGGCGGTTCCCAAACAGAAAATAAAGTTTATTCCTTTTTCCACCATTTCTTTCACTTTCCATGGCTAGCCGTATCCACGGGTGCCCTCCATACCAACACTTTCCAAGGAATTTATTATTTGACAACATAAAGTAAATTCATTTATTCATTTTGCGACTGGGCATCCCTAATACCTTTGCCTTACTCTCGTGCAATGACAAGTGAATAAACACTCATCGTAAGAATAACACATCTAGCATGGAAAATATCGGCCACCCCACACTGCCTCGCGAGCGGTACGAGCACACAAAAGAGAAATTTATTTTGAAAATTAGAGATGGCACAAGCAAATTTGCTTAGAACGGCAAAAGAATACCGCATATAGGTAGATATAGTGGACTCATATGGCAAAACTGGTTTAAAGGGTTTTGGATGCACAAGTAGTGATCATACTTAGTGCAAAATGAAGGCTAGCAAAAGATTGAGAAGCGACCAACCAAGAAACGAAAAATCTCATAAGTGAGCATTAAGCATAATTAACACCAAATAATGCACCACAAGTAGGATATAATTTCATTGCATAACTATTGACTTTCGTGCATGCATAGGGAATCACAAACCTTAACACCAATATTATTACTAAAGCATAATTACTCATCAACATAACTCACATATCACATCATCATATCTCAAAACTATTACAAGGAATCAAGTTTATTTTTTCCAATGATCTTCATGAAAGTTTTTATTATATCCTTCTTGGATATCTATCACTTTGGGACTAACTTTCATGTGTTGCTTTTGATAAGCTCAAACAAATATAAGTGAAGATCATGAGCATAATATTTCTTTCTCTCAAATTAATTTAAGTGAAGCAAGAGAGAATTTCTTCAAAAATAATAAAGCACACCATGCTCAAAAAGATATAAGTGAAGTACTAGAGCAATTCCATAGCACATAAAGATTTAAGGGAAGCATAGAGAGCAATTCTAACAAGTAATGGCATAATTTTGGCTCTCTCAAATAGGTGTGTCCAGAAAGGATTCAAGACTTAAAACAAAAAGCAAAACAAGCAAAGACTCATATCATACAAGACGCTCCAAGCAAAACTCATAGTATGTGACGAATAAAAATATAGTTCCGAGTAAAATACCGATGGTCGTTAGAAGAAAGAGGGGATGCCACTCAGGCATCCCCAAGCTTAGTTGCTTGCTTCTCTTTGGATAATAGCTTGGGATGCCATGGGCATCCCCAAGCTTAGGCTCTTCCTACTCCTTATTCCTTCATCCATCGTAAAATCACCCAAAACTTGAAAACTTCAATCACACAAAACTCAACAAAACCTTCGTGAGATCCGTTAGTACAAGAAAATAAATCACTACTATAAGTACTGTAGCAAGCCAATTCATATTTTATTCTTGCATTATATCTACTGTATTCCAACTTTTCTATGGCAAAAACTCTTCAAAGAAAACCATAGAATCATTAAAACAAGCACACAACGCAAAGAAAACAGAATCTGTCTAAAACAGAACAGTCTGTAGCAATCTGAATATTTCGAATACTTGTGTAACTCCAAAAATTCTGAAAAATTGGACAACATAGATAATTTGTATATCAATCTTGTGTAAAAAATCAGAATTTTTCGTCTCTGCTGTGAATTTTCAAAATTGTTTTACTGGACGCAAAAGTTTCTGTTTTCCAACAAGATCAAATCAACTATCACCCAAATCATCCCAAAGGCTTTGCTTGGCACAAACACTAATTTAAACCACAAAAACACATCTAATAAGAGGCATAATTGGGTATTTTATTGAAAACAGCAAGAAAACCAAAAAGCAAAAAGATACAAGTTGGGTTGCCTCCCAACGAGCGCTATCGTTTTGCGCCCCTAGCTAGGCATAACGCAAAAGATCTACGTATTGTCAACTTTGTTCTTGTTTTCCTTGGAGGTGTTTTTCTCAAGAGGCTTTGCAAAAACAACATAAAACACATTATCCATGGAAAATTTAGCACAATCAAGTTGCTTATCATCATATCCCTTTTGATTTCCGACAGTGATCCAAGAATAATGTTGATTAACATCATTAAAAACTTGTTGGATAATATCTAAAACAGGGACTTGCTTTTTAAGATTCTCATCAAAGATTTGATTATCCCCAAGTAAATGTCTTAAAGCATAATCACTGTTATAGAGAATTTCATCTATCACGGGTTTTTCACGATTCATACCATAAAAATCAAAGATTTCCCTAGCTTCCTGTATCATGTAGTCAAATTTATTCATAAGAACAAGAGTGGCCAACTTTTTAGCTTTAGGATTCTTTATAACGGGTAACTCATAAAATAATATTTGCAAGGTAGGATGAGTACGAATAAATCTATTTTCAAGTTTCAGAACTAGCGCTGAAATAGCTTCCACATAAGATTTAGTCCTTTTAAGTATAGGAGCATCATCAAGACTCAAATTTCCAACACAATTGAAAAATTCTTGGATATGTTCTTTTCCCATAACATTCCCCTGCCCCAAAACAAAAGTTTTGGCATCCAGATTACCCGTACGCTCCATTTTAGGAGTTAGGCCTTCATCTGTTTCTGCCATACCAAAATCACTCATGATTGCAAGCAAAAAGATAGATCTGACGAGAAAATGGTGAACGAAAAAGAGGGCGAATAAAACGGCAAATTTTTGTGAAGTGGGGGAGAGAAAAATGAGAGGCAAATGGCAAATAATGTAAATCGCGAGGAGATGAGATTTGTGATTAGGAACCTGGTAGATATTGATGATGTCTCCCCGGCAACGGCGCCAGAAATTCCTTTTGATGTCTGCTAGAACTACGTCGGTATTTCCCCAAAGAGAAAGGGATGATGCAGCACAGCGACGGTAGGTATTTCCCTCAGTGATGAGACCAAGGTTATCGAACCAGTAGGAGAACCACGAAACACTACATGAACGGCACCTGCACACAAATAAAAAATACTCGCAACCCGACGTATTAAAAGGGGTTGTCAATCCCTTTCGGGCAACGGTGCTAGAAATGGCTAGTGGACGGGAGAAAGTTGTAATAGATTGGATAAATAGATCTCGAATAAATGCAAAATAAAATAAAGTGCAGCAAGGTATTTTTGGGTTTTTGGAAATATAGATCTGAAAACAAAAGCAAATAAAAATAGATCGCAAAGGCAAATATATTAAAGAAGAGACCCGGGGGCCGTAGGTTTCACTAGTGGCTTCTCTCGAGAAAAATAGCAAACAGTGGGAAAACAATTACTGTTGGGCAATTGATAGAACTTCAAATACTCATGATGATATCCAGGCAATGATCATTATATAGGCATGACGTCCAAGATTAGTAGACCGACTCCTGCCTGCATCTACTACTATTACTCCACACATCGACCGCTATCCAGCATGCATCTAGTGTATTAAGTTCATGGAGAAACGGAGTAATGCAATAAGAACGATGACATGATGTAGATAAGATCTATTTATGTAGAAATAGACCCCATCTTGTTATCCTTAATAGCAATGATACATACGTGTTGTTTCCCTTTCTGTCACTGGGATCAAGCACCGTAAGATCGAACCCATTACAAAGCACCTCTTCCCATTGCAAGATAAATAGATCAAGTTGGCCAAACAAAACCCAAATATCGCAGAAGAAATACGAGGCTATAAGAAATCATGCATATAAGAGATCAAAGAAGACTCAAATAACTTTCATGGATAAAAACATAGATCTGATCATAAACTCAAAGTTCATCGGATCCCAACAAACACACCGCAAAAAGAGTTACATCATATGGATCTCAAAGAGACCATTGTATTGAGAATCAAACGAGAGAGAGAAAGCCATCTACCTACTAACTACGGACCCGTAGGTCTACAAAGAACTACTCACGCATCATCGGAGAGGCACCAATGGACATGATGAACCCCTCCGAGATGGTGTCTAGATTGGATCTGGTGTTTCTAGAACTTGCGGCGGCTGTAATTGATTTTCGTTGACTCCCCTAGGGTTTCTGGAATATTGGGGTATTTATAGAGCAAAGAGGCGGTGCGGGAGGCCACTGAGGCCAGGCGCGCCCTGGTGGGTTGTGCCCCCCTCGGGGCACCCCCCAGGTGCTTCTTCGGCCCACTGGATGTCTTCTGGTCCAAAAAAAATCCACAAAAAGTTGTGCTCCGTTTGGTATTGATTTCCTGCGATGTAAAAAACATGCAGAAAACAGCAAATGGCACTGGGCACTATGTCAATAATATAGTAGCAAAAAATGATATAAAATGACTATAAAATGATTGTAAAACATCCAAGAATGATAATATAACAGCATAGAACAATCAAAAATTATAGATACGTTGGAGACGTATCAGGGAGTAGTCCACCCTCGGGGCTGAGGGATTGTACCAGTAGCTATGTGTTTGATCTCTCTCTCTCTCTTGTGTTCTTGAGATGTCATGATCTTGATGTATCGCGGGCTTTGTTAATATAGTTGGATCATATGGTGTTTACCCCTCTCTATCTTGTTGTGAATTGAGTTTTCCCTTTGAGATTTCGTTCTTATCGGATTGAATACTTTTATGGATTTGAGAACACTTGATGTAAGTCTTGCTATGCATACCCGTGGTGACAATGGGGTATCATATTGATTCACTTGATATGTGTTTTGGCACTCAACACGCGGATTCCCGAGGTGACATTGGGGTAATATACGCATAGGGGTTGATGCACGTTCTCGTCTTTGTTTCTCCGGTAGAAATCTTGGGGCACTCTCTGAGGTTCTTTGTGTTGGATTGAGTATTATGAATCTGAAATTCTTTGATGCATATCGTATAATCAATTCACGGATACTCGCGGTGACATTGGAGTATCTAGGTGACATTAGAGTTGGTTGATGTGTATCATATGGAGTTATTTTAGTACGAACTCTTGGTTACATCGATCGGAAAGAATAGCTTGGTGTTATTTTAGTATGAACTCTAGGATAGATTGATCGGAAAGAATAGCTTTGAGGTGGTTTCGTACCCTACAAACAATTTCTTCTTATGTTCTCCGCTAGATAGGAACTTTGGAGTGATTCTTCTCCGCTAGATTCTGTTTTCAATGCATAGTTTGCTTGCTTTATGGTTTCCATGGCTTATATTGCTTAATATAAATTGTGGAAATTGTAGGGTATAGTAGGCATTATGTAGAAACAATTATGAATCTCATCTTGACAGTACCAAAGTGAATGATTTATATTTATCATACAAACCCATCTCATGAAGTTCCTTTAAGTTTTGTGTCATTGAAGTTTTCAAGTTTTGGGTGAGATATCGATATGTGGAGAATAAGGAGTGACAATACCCTAAGATTGGGGATGCCCATGGCACCCCAAGGTAATAATCAAGGAAGATCTAAGCAACTAAGCTTGGGGATGCCCCGGAAGGCATCCCCTCTTTCGTCTCCGACATTATCGGTAACCTCACTTGGAGCTATATTTTTGCTATTTATAATAAAGTTTGGCATCTATCATTTCAATAAAAATGTCAAGGATGGCCTTTACCATGCTTATTTTGCAAGTGTACATGTTGCTGTTTAAAAACAGAAAGTTTATCGTTGTTGCAAAAATTACCGAGAAAAGTAAGAATGTCATAAAATGTTGAAAATTTTTGCACAATAAGTTATGATAAAATTTTCTACAGTGTGGTAAATTTTCAGAATTTTTGGAGTTAAAAAATTATTGATATTCTTGCATCCTTTACAGACTGTCCTGTTTTGGCAGATTGCTGTTATGTTTGCATTGTTTGCATATGTTTGCTTTTTTAATGATTCTATTTGAGAATAGGACTATAAAATATACAGAGGCATTTAGTATGCGATGTTAAATAATAATTTTAGTGATTTGCTATAGTAGAGAATGACAAGGTTATGCATTGATATATACTAACGTATCTCACGAGATCTTGTTGAGTTTTGTGCGGATGAAGTTTTTAAGATTTAGGGAAACCATGATATAAAAGGAATTAAGGAGACATAAAAGCTCAAGCTTGGGGATGCCCAAGGCATCCCAAGATAATAATTCAAGAAGTCTCCAGCATCTAAGCTTGGGAATACCCCGGTAGGCATCCCACCTTTCTTCATCAACGACTATCGGTTAGTCTCGGTTGAGCCTAAGTTTTTGCTTCTTCACATGATGTGTGCTATTCTTGGAATGTCATTTTATTTTGTTTTGCTTGCTGTTTTAATAAAATACTTAGATCTGAAAGTTTTTTAAATAAGAGAGAGTCCACACTTAGCTACCTATTTACTTAACTACTCGCTTGATCTTCACTTTTATCTTTTTGGAGTAGCTTGTCATTTACTCTTGTGCTTCACTTATATCCTATGAATAAATTGTTGAATGAATTGAATTTCATGAAGTTGAAATTATATGTTCATATCATGCCTAGTGGTAGCTTCACATTGGGTTTAGGAAGTGAAATCTTTTGAAGCTTGACAATCACAATATTGGTCATACAAGCAATTCATGAATGATTAGTATAAGGTAGAGAACTTTCACATACAAATATATTATCTTGGACATCTTCTATGATTGTGAATACCCATTAGTTATTTTAAAACTTGAGCAAATTAGTTGAAGTTGGACAAGGAAGACAACGTAATGAGTTATGGTTGTGTATATTTGCATAGAAGTTATATTGTTATGGATCCTCTAACATGTGGTGTTTGCCTAGGATCTGTTGCGAGCCAAAAATTTGTACTAAGTAGAGATACTACTTGTGCATCCAAAAACCCTTAAACCCAGTTTCTTGCCATGAGTGTCCACCATACCTACCTATGGATTGAATAAGATCCGTCAAGTAAGTTGTCATCGGTGCATAAAGCAATAAAAATTGCTCCTAAATATGTTTGATCTTTTATTGTAAGGGAAAATTGAGCGTTGTACGAACTTGTGATGGCAAAGTAATAAAAGCGATGGACTGCATAATAAAGGTTGCTGTCATAAGGGGCAATATAATGTGACATTCCTTTGCATTAAGAGCTTGGGCATCCAAATAAAAAGCGCATGACAACCTCTTGTTCCCTCTGCGAAGGGCCTATCTTTTACTTTTCAGTATTTACTTTTATGCAGAGAGTCAATAGTATGAAATCTCATTTCAACCTCAACTATTCTCTAGTTGGCAAGCATCATGTGGTGGGGAAAGATCTAGGCACATATGACCAGTCAAATATATTTGATCATGATTTATTAATGTTGACAATTATCTCTATGATAAATGAGTTGGGAGGCGAAATATTAAGCCCCTCTCTTTCTCTATGTTCGATGGAAGCCATTTGTTCTAAGAATATGCTTTGAGTACTAGAGATCATAGAAGACTATATGATGATTGAGTATGTGGATCTCTTACTTAGAGTCTCTTGAATAAGCTGAATTGCAATTGTTTGGTGACTAAGAATGTAGGTTGTTGAGTTTCAAGAGAATTCATTGTTTGAACCTTAACATGTGCATTGGTTGCTACTTTAACATGAGAAGTTCTATGAGAAAGAATTGTTGTTATGATGCTAGGAAAAGTGATTGAAATTATCATTGATCAAACTTATGCACTTTGCTAGCATTCACACTTCATAAATTATTTCTTTTATCATTTACCTACTCGAGGACGAGTAGGAATTAAGCTTGGGGATGCTGATACGTCTCCAACGTATCTATAATTTATGAAGTATTCATGCTGTTATATTATCATTCTTGGATGTTTTACAATCATTTTATAGAAACTTTATATCATTTTTTGGGACTAACCTATTGACATAGTGCCCAGTGCCAGTTGCTGTTTTTTGCTTGTTTTTTACATCGTAGAAAATCAATATCAAACGGAGTGCAAACGCAGCGAAACTTTTTGGAGAATTTTTATGGACCAGAAGACACAACTTGGGCCAAAGAAGTACCAGAGGGGTGCCTCGAGGGGGGCACAACCCACCTGAGCGCGCCCGGGCCCCTAGGCGCGCCCTGGTGGGTTGTGCCCACCTCGGTAGCCTCCCGCACCGCCTCTTCGCCCTATAAATTGCCAAATATTCCAAAAACCCTCTGGGTAACCCTAGATCAGAAGTTTCGCCGCCACAAGCCTCTGTAGCCATGAAAAACCAATATAGACCCCGTTCCGGCACCCTGTCGGAGAAGGAAATCATCACCGGTGGTCATCTTCATCATCCCGGCGGCCACCATGATGAGGAGGGAGTAGTCCATCCTCGAGGCTGATGGTTTGTACCAGTAGTTATGTGTTTAATCTCTCTCTCTCACACTCTCTCTCTCTCTCTCTCACTCTCTCTCTCTCTCTCTCTCGTGTTCTTGAGATGTCACGATCTTGATGTATCGTGGGCTTTGTTAATATAGTTGGATCATATGGTGTTTTCCCCTCTCTATCTTGCTGTGAATTGAGTTTTCCCTTTGAGATTTCGTTCTTATCGGATTGAATACTTTTATGGATTTGAGAACACTTCATGTATATCTTGCTATGAATACCCGTGGTGACAATGGGGTACCATATTGATTCACTTGATATGTGTTTTGGCACTCAACTCGCGGATTCCCGAGGTGACATTGGGGTAATCTACGCATAGGGGTTGATGCATGTTCTCGTCTTTGTTTCTTTGGTAGAAATCTTGGGGCACTCGTTGAGGTTCTTTGTGTTGGATTGAGTATTATGAATCTGAAATTGTTTGATGCATATCGTATAATCAACTCACGGATACTCGCGGTGACATTGGAGTATCTAGGTGACATTAGAGTTGGTTGATGTGTATCATATGGTGTTATTTTAGTACGAACTCTTGGTTAGATCGATCGGAAAGAATAGCTTGGTGTTATTTTAGTACGAACTCTAAGATAGATTGATCGGAAAGAATAGCTTTGAGGTGGTTTCGTACCCTACAAACAATTTCTTCTTATGTTCTCCGCTAGATAGGAACTTTGGAGTGATTCTTCATCGCATGTTGAGGGATGGTTATATGATCCAATTAGATTAGCATTGTTGAGAGATTGCACTAGTGAAAGTACGGACCCTAGGCCTCATTTTCAAGCATTGCAATACCGTTTGTGCTCACTTTTGTTACTTGCTACCTTGCTGTTTTTTATTGTTCCTATTACAAAAATCAATATCAACTATCATTACTACGTTTTATATTACCATCTCTTCGCCGAACTAGTGCACCTATACAAATTACCATTGTATTTGGTGTGTTGGGGACACAAGAGACTCCTTGTTATTTGGTTGCAGGGTTGTTTGAGAGAGACCATCTTCATCATACACCTCCCACGGATTGATAAACCTTAGGTCATCCACTTGAGGGAAAATTGCTACTGTCCTACAAAACTCTGCGCTTGGAGGCCCAACACGAGTCTACAAGAACAAGTTGTGTAGTAGACATCAAGCTCTTTTCTGGCGCCGTTGCCGGCGAGGTGAGTGCATGAAGGTATATCTTTAGATCTTGCAATTGAATCTTTTAGTTTCTTGTTTTATCACTAGTTTGGTTCGTAAAAGAAAACTACAAAAAAAATAGAATTGAGGTTGCATCATATTATTCGTCTTTATTATGTCTTTCTTGAAAATGATGGAAAGGAAAATTGTGCTCAATTGGTAGAAGAAAAATTCAATAAAATGTTTGGCATAAAAAATCTTTGAATGGTGAGCATGATTGCAATGTTGTTAGTATGAATTCTTTGAATATCCATGATTCTAATGATATGCAAAGCCATAAGGTTGGGGATGCTATGTTTGATGAAGATGATATTTTTTGTGCCCCAAGTTTTGATGAGAAAAATTATCATGATGATAGCATGCCTCCTATTTATGATGATTATATTGATGAAAGTGTGTTTGGAAGAGTATCAACTCTAGGTAATGATGATCCCACTATTTTGGAGGGTGTTGAATCTTATGGTAATAATTATGAAAGTGGATTTGGATAGGTCATGACTTTATTTAGTGATGAATCCACTATTTTGTAACAGGTTTCAATTGACTATGATAACAAAGTTGCTATCTGTGATGATTATGGTGATGACATGTATGCAATATTGAATAATGATAACCATGAAACTTGTCATCATGATTTTAATTTCCAATCACATGATAGTTATTTTGTTGAGTTTGCTCCCACCACTATTCATGAGAATAAATTTGCATATGTGGAGAGTAATAAAAATTCTATGCTTGCGGATCATGAAAAGAATGCTTTATATGATAGTTATATTGTTGAATTCATTCATGATGCTACTGAAATTATTATGAGAGAGGAACATATGCTCCTACATATTTCAATAATATCATGTTTCCCCTCTATGTGTTGAAAATCTTGAAGTTTTGCTTGTTTTGTCTTCCTATGCTAGTTGATTCTTATTCCCATAAATTGTTTTCTCACAAAATCCCTATGCATAGGAAGTGGGTTAGACTTAAATGTGCTAGTCATATTCTTCATGATGCTCTCTTTGTGTTTCAATTCTTATCTTTTATGTGAGCATCATTGAAATCATCATGCCTAGCTAAAAAGGCAATAAAGAAAAGCGTTTGTTGGGAGACAACCCAACATTTATACCTACTGTTTTTGTGTGTTAACATGATTAGTATACTTTAGTAATCATGTTTTATAGCTTTTATTTTAATAAAGTGCCAAGTAAAGCCTTTGGGATAGTGTGGATGATAGTTGACTTGATTCTGTGCAAAAACAGAAACTTTTGCGTCCAGTACATAAATTCATATCTTTTACTGGAACATGGAAAAAATCTGAATTTTTTACAGTTGGTGATTATACAAATTTTATACGTTGTCCTAATTTTTAAGAATTTCTGGAGTTACATAAGTATCACTAAAAGTCATATATTTACATACTGTTCGGTTTTTGACAGATTCTGATTTCAATGCATAGTTTGCTTGTTTTATGGTTTCTATGGCTTATATTGCTTAATATAAATTGTGTAAATTTTAGATTACAGTAGGAATTATGTGGAAACATTTATGAATCTTATATTTACAGTACCAAAGTGAATGATTTGTCTTTATCATACTAACCTATCTCACGAAGTTCCATTAAGTTTTGTGTGATTGAAGTTTTCAACTTTTGGGTGAGATATCGATATAAGGAGAATAAAGAGTGACAAGACCCTAAGCTTGGGGATGCCCAAGGCACCCCAAAGTAATATTCAAGGAATATCCAAGCAACTAAGCTTGGGGATGCCCCGGAAGGCATCCCCTCTTTCATCTTCAACATTATCGGTAACCTCACTTGGAGCTACATTTTCATTCATCACATGATATGAGTTTTGCTTGGAGGGTCATTTTATTTTATTAGGATTTGCTTGCTGTTATTTAGAATAATTATTTGCATCTCTTACTTCAATAAAAGTGGCAAGTATAGCCTTTGTTATGCTTATTTTGCAAGTCTATGAGTTGTTGTTTCAAAACAGAAAGTTTGTCGCTGTTGCAAAAATTCCCGAGAAAAGTCAGAATGTGATAAAATATTGAAATGTATTGCACAATAAGCTATGATAAATTTTATACAGTGTGGTAAATTTTCAGAATTTTTGGAGTTAGGGAAGTATGAGTACAATTGCACTCTTTACAGACTATCCTGTTTAGACAGATTGTTGTTATGTTCGCATTGTTTGCATATGAGAGAATTGCGGTGGCAACTCCAATTTATATGCCACCTGACCACGTCTAGCGACAATGCGGAAAGGACGAATGTAGCGTGGAGCTAACTTGCCCTTGATTACGAAATGGTGAGTGCCCTTCATAGGAGTGACTCGCAAATAAGCTTGATCACCAGGTTGGTAGATCAAACCCCATCGTTTGCGATCGTAATTGCTCTTCTGGCGGTCCGGAGCCGCCTTGAGATTTTCTCGGACAATACGGACTTGCTCTTCGGCGTGTTGGATAATATCCGGACCCACAAGCGGTCATTCCCCAGTTTCTGACCAATTCAGAGGGGTTCGACACTTACGTCCATATAGAACTTCGAAGGGGGCCATTTTCAAGCTGGCTTGATAGCTGTTGTTATATGAGAACTCGGCATACGGGAGAGATTCTTCCCACTTCTTGCCAAAAGAAATAACACAAGCTCGCAGCATGTCTTCAAGCACTTGATTGGCTCGCTCAACTTGGCCTTGGGACTGGGGTTGATATGCTGAACTCCAGGTGATATGAGTTCCCATAGCTTCTTGGAAACTTTCCCAGAACTTTGAGGTGAAAAGACCGCCACGGTATGAACTGATCTCCTTAGGAATACAGTGGAGTGATACAATTCTGGAGATATACAACTCTGCTAACTGACTAGCAGTGATCGTCTCTTTGACAGCAGAAAGTGTGCAACTTTAGAGAGTTGGTCGACGACGACAAGAATAGCATCGTGACCCTTCTGTGACTTGGGAAGGCCAGTAATGAAATCCATCTGAACCTTATCCCATTTCCATAAAGGAATAGGAAGCGGTTGCAGAATTCCAGCAGGCTTCTATGTTCTACTTTAATGCGACGGCAAACATCACATTCAGCAACGTATCGAGCAATATCCTGCTTCATTCTAGACCACCAGTACCTTTGTCGGAGATCACGATACATCTTGGTGCTACCCAGATGAATAGACAGCGGTGTGTCATGTGCCTCCTTCATGACCTTGTCAGTCATAAGCTCGAAGCGAGGTACGACAATGCGGTCTCTGAAATACAAGGTTCCATCTTCAGACAGCGAGAAATCCCTGTACTTTTCAAGGTGAAGATCTTTCTTCATGAGATCAATTTCAGCATCTTTAGCTTGCGCACTCTTAACAGCCTTCTCAAGGTCTGGTTCAACAACCAAAGTTTTTAGGTATCCTTGAGGAACTATCTCGATATTTAGCTTTCGAAGCTCTTCATACAGAAGTGCTTGCTCTAGCTGGACTTCAAGTTCACAGCAATAGGATTTACGACTCAAAGCATCAGCCATTACATTAGCCTTGCCAGGGGTATAAGAAATACCCAAATCATAGTCCGTAATGGTCTCCATCCATCTTTGCTGACGGAGGTTCAGAGATGGCTGAGTGAACAAGTACTTCAGACTTTTATGATCCGTGTAGATCTCGCAACGATTACCGAGGAGGTAATGTCGCCACAACTTCAATGCATATATGACAGCAGCAAGTTCTAGATCATGTACCGGATAATTCTCTTCATGCGGGCGCAACTGTCGAGAGCCATAAGCAATCACTTTACGCTCTTGCATTAGGACACAACCTAATCCTTCACGGGATGCGTCACAATAAATCACGAAGTCTTTGCGAGAATCTGGAGGAGCAAGTACTGGGGCAGATGTCAGCTTGTCTTTGAGTGTTTGAAAACTTTCATGACACTTTTCTGTCCACTCAAACTTAACGCCTTTGTGAAGCAAATCAGCCAAAGGCTTAGCAATCTTTGAGAAATTCTCGACAAAGCGACGGAAATAGCTTGCAAGGCCGAGAAAACTTCTGACTTGCTTGACATTCTTTGGTGGAGTCCATTCAAGAATTGCCTGAACTCGTTTTGGGTTAACAGCAATGCCATCTTTGGAAATCACGTGGCCGAGATATGTCACTTCAGACAACCAGAATTCACATTTTGAATACTTGGCATACAGTTGATGTTCACGCAGCTTCTCCAGTACAAGCCGAAGATGTTCGGCATGTTCTTCTTCATTCTTTGAATACACCAGAATATCATCCAGATATACCACGACGAATTTATCAAGATAATCCATGAAGATGTAGTTCATTAACCGGGAGAAGGTTGCTGGAGCATTGGTTAAGCCGAAGGACATAACAGTCTACTCGTAAGAACCATAACGAGTAACGAAGGCTGTCTTCGGAATATCCTCTTCACGAACTCGGATTTGGTGGTATCCCAATCTCAAATCAAGCTTAGAGAATACTAAGGAACCAGCAAGTTGATCATACAGATCGTTGATTCTGGGAAGCGGATACTTATTCTGAATGGTTGCCTGGCTGATAGGACGGTAATCTTGAACCAACCGATTCGTACCATCCTTCTCCTTGACAAAGAGGGAAGGTGCTCCCCAAGCAGAAGAACTGGGGCGGATGAAACCCTTCTTAGGTGACTTATCGATTTCTTCCTTAAGCTCGAGAAGGTGGTGTGGAGGCATCTTATAAGGATGCTTCACAATAGGGGTAGTGCCAGGCTTCAAGTCGATGACAAACTCGACAGCTCTAGCAGGGGGTATCCTGGAAGTTATTCTGGAAAGACATCTGGAAAATCACGAACAACTGGAACGTTCTCGATGCCTTCAAGAGGTGAGGCGTTCAAAGCATTCAGAGCATAAATCTGAGCTTCGGCGTTCTGAACTGTTCGAGCTGAGTATCTGACGGTTTGGCCGGAAGGGTGTGTGATGCGGACTGTTTCAGTGGCACATTCAATCAAAGCTTTATGAGGCTTCAACCATTCCATGCCCAGAATAATGTCTATGTTGGAGGTCTTGAGAACAATGAGAGAAATGGGGAACATCAATCCTCCAATCATAATGTGGTTACCGTGGCTTACCCTGGTAGTTTGCCAATTAGCCCCGGGTGACTAGATTACCAATGGGGTGGACATCTTCTCGAAAGGTATATCATGGCTTCGCACAAAACTTTCGGACATGAAAGAGTGCGATGCTCCAGAATCAAAGAGGACTGAAGCTGGGATTGAATTCACTAGAAGGGTGCCCATCACAATTTTGGTGTCCTGTCGAGCTTCTTCAAT
Organism: Thinopyrum elongatum; assembly: GCA_011799875.1. NCBI lineage: Eukaryota > Viridiplantae > Streptophyta > Magnoliopsida > Poales > Poaceae > Thinopyrum > Thinopyrum elongatum. Next base: position 491,095,437 of record CM022302.1, on the reverse strand, counting down.
CTTGACATGGTTGACATGAACAAGCTGACTAGCAGGTGGTCTGGCACCATAGCTTCTGTTGCGATAGTTTCGACGGCCCTTTTTACAGTCAACAGGACGACTTGATGAATTCTGCGACTGACCCTGACGACAGTTGAAAGCACGGTGTCCTGGTTGTCCACACTTGTGGCATAAACCATCATTATGGGGAGGTCCCCTAACATTAGGTTGTCCACTTTGACTTATGAGCTGTCTAGGCAGTGCAGGTAGACGAGGTGCGACATAAGATGGCCTCGGTGCTGGAGCTGGACGGTGAAAAACATTGTGCGGGATCCAGACTTGACGTTTTTGAACAAGCTGACCCGCGGACGAGCCAACATCACGAGTGCGTTTGAGCGACTCCTGGTACTTAGCCAGACTAGTTTCAACTCGGTAGGCTTGACTGACAAGCATCGCAAAGTTCTCACAATCAAGGACAACAAGTGCGAGCTATATATCGGAACGCAGTCCTTCTCGGAATTTCTCCTGCTTGCGAGCGTCAGTGTCGACGTCATCTTTAGCATAGCGGGATAATTCAAGAAATTTCCTCTGATATTCATCCACAGTCATTGTGCCCTGTGCGAGTTTGCGAAACTCCTGCTTCTTCTGGTCGATCATTCCTGGAGGAATGTACCGTGCACGAAAAGCTGACTGAAATTCCTGCCAAGTGGTTACAGTCTCTGCAGGCAACAAACCCTTGTGGCTTTCCCACCATTGAGCAGCTGGACCCTTCAAGTGGAATGTCGCAAAGGTGACGTAACTGTCAGGAGCAACATTAGCTGACTCCATCTCAAACAGGATGTCACGAAGCCAATCATCAGCATCCATAGGATTGTTGGAGTTACGGAAAGTGGATGGATTGAGGCGCATGAATTCTGGCAGAGTTATTGGAGCAGACTGTTGCTGAGCATTCTAAGTTGGGAACTGAGCCAATACTTCGGTCATAAGCTGACGGTTGAGTTCAAACTGCTGCATCATGGCGGCAATATAGGGTGGAGGTGGAGGATCGTCAGCCATCCTGCCAAATTAACACGGGCAGTTTAGCAAGAAAAACTGCATGTGTATGGAGTTATTCATGATGTAACATGGAGAATGAAGAACAAGGCATCAAGTGCATATCAGTAGTCATTACAGACATACCGAACGATGCACGGAGTTGGACACAAACGGCGGTAGGAGTACGGAAATGCACGCAGCTAGACAAGCTAGGCGGCGCGCAGGCACGTGATGAGGAATACGACAACGTGACATAGCAAAGGCTACATCACGTCGGAGAAAACTGCTGGAGCGAGGATTCTACAAGTGACAACACAGGGTGCCCTTGATAAAAGGATCCTGTAAGTAGAACCTGGCCCATAATCTTGAAGCAAGGGGGATAATTTCAGAACTCCGGGTGGATGTGATCACGAGAACCTAATATTGGAGTTAGTAAAATTTAACCCGAAAGGAAGAGTGATCAGGGTCCCAGAGTATAGACGAGGAATAAAAGATCCTAATACCACCCAGTTGGCGACGTGGGCCTGTAAGCCACACAGCCAAGTTAGTAAAACAGTTTTGGATGACTACACTCAACTTCGGCCAAGGAGTTGGAAAGGGGTTCCTACAGGCAGTTGGCTCTGATACCAACCTGTGACGCCCCCGGCTTAATCGTGCACTAATCATACACGCAAATGCAGACGATCAAGCCTAAGGACTCACTTGAAGATATCACAACACAACTCTAAAACATAAATAAAGTCATACAAGCTTTATATTACAAGCCAGGGGCCTCGGGGGCTCGAATACATAAGCTCGCGAACAAGCGTCGGTGGAAGCATCAGATATCTGAGTACAGATATGAAACAGAAACAGATAAGCCTTTAGAAAGGCGGGGCAAAACAAAAGCTACGACCGAAAGGCGCAGGCCTCCTGCCTGGGACCCTCCGATCCTACTCCTGGTCGTCGGCAAGCTCATAGTAGAAACCATCCTCGAGGTAGTAGTAGTGATCATCGACAGGGGCAGCTGGCTCCTGGGCTCCGTCATCTGGTTGCATCAAACGGATATGGGGAAAAAGAGGAAGCAAAGCAACCGTGAGTACTTATCCGAAGTACTCAGCAAGCAAGGATCTACACTACATATGCAACATTATCAAAGGGAGTCTATATATGTGGACTGGGCTGCAGAAATGCCAGAATAGAGAGAAGGCCTAGTCCCATCGAAGACTAGCATCTTCAGCGGTCTTGCAGCATTAGAAGAGAGTAGATCAGTACAATATAAAGTAGTAGTATCATTAAGTCTCAACCTCACCCAGAGATCCTTCCTCGACTCCCTACCAGAAAGCAATCCCAGAGCCCTACAGTCATCAACCTCGCCCAGAGATCCTTCCTCGACTACCTGCGAGAAAGCGATCCCGAAGCCACATATCCAGGTATCATCTCAAGTTCTAGTTGTATCGATCGGGATACAACTCCGAGTGTCCGTTACCATAGGACAGGCTATCGATAGATGTTTTCTTCCCTGCAGGGGTGCACCAACTTACCCACCACGCTCGCTTAACTCCGGCCGGACACACTTTCCTGGGTCATGACCGGCCTCGGCCAAACGATACACCGCAACCCTACCTACAGCTCAGCAGAGAGGTCCCCGTCGGTCTACCTCCTAAGCGCAAGGGGGTCTTGGGCCATCGCCCCTCGCCCTCCGGGTCGTTGCGTACATGGTAAAATCAGGCACCACCTCTGCCTGGATGGCGCCAGTCCGTCCGTGCCGTGATGCTGAATTGGACGTCTAACAGAGCTTTCGGCTGATGCTACAATGCAGAGTGCCCATAACTCTTCCCACGTGATGGTTAGTGCTATCCGGCCAAAGACCAGCTCGGATCAAATATCCAAATCGTTAGTGGATTAGGGGCTTGCGGTAACGAGCAGAGACTCACGATCAATGTGACCCCGTCGCCCCGTCTCGAGGACTTGCTGCAAGGGCTAAGAATGCCCGGCCGCGCCTCGTATTTATCACACGGGTAACCTCCCATCATTCGCGGGTACCCCTCAGGGTCGACCCGCCTTTCCAAGTATCAGTTGTAAGGTCCAAGTATCCGTGTGTCCATGTCATCAAGGGAATCCGAGGTATCACCCTCGTTGGATTCCTACTCGATGTATCTGTCAAGGTGGACTCGGAGGAATCACCCTCGTTGGGTTCACACTTGAGATGTTGCACGACAGCATCGTTAACGGGAGTGGTGAAGGAGGAATCACCCTCGAGGACCACAGCCGATGAACTAACCTACAAGGTTAACATTAGAAGTGCTGACGAGGTATCACCCTCGGCACTCGATAGTAACCCAGTAGTGTCGTACAACTAAGGGGGTGAAGTGCGGTGCCGGTGCCTGGTCTTCGATCCCGTTGATCGGGTCTTCTGATAATCCAGCGGGGCAGTTGGGACAAGTGGGGGTCACTGGTGGGTCTCTAACCAGCCTATACTAAGCAGTTTGAAAAAAAGGCAGGTAAGGTAACAATAAGCAGGTTACAAAAGCAGGCTATGCATCAGAATAGGAGCAATCAATTACAGTAGCAAAATCTAATGCAAGCATGAGAAAATAGAATGGGCGATATCGGGATGATCAAAGGGGGGGCTTGCCTGGTTGCTCGGCGGCAAAGGCAAGGTCGTCAACGATGTCGTCGGGCTCCTGAGCTGCGTCGGTCTCGGGAACTACGCCTGTAGCAGGGTCTACCAAGAGAGAAGAGGGGGAGGAAACAGATAAATACACGGCAAACATATGCAACACAGAGCATACTATGCTAACGTGCAGTACAGGGTTGCCTAAAGACATATCTAAATCATATTAGTTATTTTAGGATTTAAGTTGGATTTATTAACCGATGTATAAGCACTATTCATCTACCGAAAACAGGCTAAAAGTTGCAGGTTCACCTCCGTAGAGGGTCCTGACACGGAAACAGATGGCACGATTAGATTCGTCTCGTCGTTCTGAGCAACTTTCATGTATAAAGTTTTTCGATCTGAGCTACGGTTTATTTTATATGATTTTCTAAAGTTTTAATCATTTTTTGGAATTTATTTTTATTTAATAAAATCAACATTATCCAGAACAATGAAAGGTGATGTCAGCATGACGCATTGCTGGCGTCAGCAGTCAACAGGGGCTGACCGGAGTCAAACCTGACAGGTGGGTCCAGTGGGACCCACAGGTTAGTGTCTCAGGACTAATCAATGGTTAATTAAGGTTAAACTTGGTTACTCATGGGGTGGGTCCCACATGTCGGTGTCTGTTTAGTGATTAGTTTTAATTTTAAAACCTATTTAACTAGTTAATTACACGGGCCCACTGGTCAGTGACAGAAAGTGCCACGTCACCAGTGTTGACCCGGTCAACTGGGTCCGCGGGGCCCAGCTGCCAGCGACTCGGTGTGGCCCACTAGTCAGGCCACGTCGGTCAGCGGCGCCGGAGCTACTCCGGCGAGCTCTCCGCGGCGGCGAGTTCGCCGGAGAGGCTCGGAATTTCGCTACAGTGGCCCGTTTTCGACGCAGTTGGTTGCATTCGAACGGCCAGTGCCGCGCGCGTCGAGTGGTGCGACCGGATGGACTCGGTGGAGGCCGGAACCTCACCGGCGACGAGCGTAGGCGGAGGTGACATTCGGGCGTGGTCGAAAACAGCGAAGCGGCGCACGCGCGAGCGTATAGAGAGGTCAGGCCACACTACTGGAGTGCCCCAAGCTCACTGGTGAGCTCGGATGGCCACGACGACGTCGGAAGCAACCGCAGCGAGCTCGACAGCACGGCGGGCTACGGTAATGGCTGCGGTGGCGCGTTCGGCTAGCTAATGGCGAGGAAACAGCGCACGATCGGGGAGAAAGGAGGCGGGGCTTACAGTGCAGGCACACGGAGGTCCCTCGGGGTTCGGGAGCGCAGAGGGAGGCCTGTGGTCGCCGGTGGTCACCGGTGACCGAGGCGGATCCCGGCGACGGGAAATGGGCGATGGCGCAGCTCGGGGTAGTCCGGCTTGCTCTACTGCCCGAAGTCGATGGAGTCGACGCCGGTGGACCGCCTGGACACGGCGGAGGAGCGGATGGGCGCCGGTGGCCACGAGTTTGACGACAGTGCGGCAGCGGCAGCACTCGGGAGAGTGGGGAACGGGCAAGCACGGTGGATCTGGCGCAAGGGGGAAAGAGTGGCGAGGCGGAAAGGGTGGTCTTAACGGCGCCGCGGGCGGCTCGGATGGCCGACAGCACGACGGCCATCGCCGTGTCCATGCGCGCGGGCGACAGCGCACGAGGAGGATGAAGACGCGGTTGGGCTGGGCCGGCTCGGCCTGCCAGGTAAGTGGCCTCTGGCCTTTTTCCTTTTTCTGTTTTCCTGTTTTCTCTTTTATTTAGCAGCAGAGAGAGGGATGGAATTATTTGGGTAACCAAATAGTGTAGGAAAAATATGGGACTAGGCCCAATAAATTCAAAACAAATTTAGACAGTGCCACAATTATTTTGGGAGCAAGTAGTTTTGGTTTGTATTTTCCAAAATTAAAATAGCACTGAAGAATGCTGGAATGGTGCTGTTATGATTGCTAACGCTCATCTATGCTCAAGGGTGATGTTGTGTTCCTTAACACATAATTGTTTTGGAATATTTGCAAGATAATGAACATTTTCTCAGGAACTTTTGGGCAACTTTATTTTGCACTTGAATTTTGAATTGAGTTTCAGAGAGGAATTTGAAATGAAGTGTTTAACCATATGATCAAGCATGGAATAAGGTGATGACTTGGCATACTTATCATTATGTCACAGTGCTTATTACACAGGGGTGTTACACATACGACCGGTCAAATATATTTGCTCATGATTTATTATTGTTGACAATTATCTCTATGATAAATGAGTTGGGAGGCGAAACATTAAGCACCTATCTTTCTCTGTGTTCGATGGATGCCATTTGTTCTAAGAATATGCTTTGAGTACTAGCAATCATAGAAGACTATATGATGATTGAGTATGTGGAGCTCTTACTTAGACTCTGTTGAATAAGTTGAATTGGAATTATTTGGTGACTAAGAATATAGGTTGTTGAGTTTCAAGAGAATTCATTGTTTGAACCTTAACATGTGAATTGGTTGCTACTTTAACATGAGAAGTTTTATGAGAAAGAATTGATGTTATGATGCTAGGAAAAGTGATTGAATTTATCGTTGATCAAACTTATGCACTTTGCTAGCATTCACACTTCATAAATTATTTCTTATATCATTTACCTACTCGAGGACGAGTAGGAATTAAGCTTGGGGATGTTGATACGTCTCCAACGTATCTATAATTTATGAAGTATTCATGCTGTTATATTATCATTCTTGGATGTTTTACAATTATTTTATAGCAACTTTATATCATTTTTTTGGGACTAACCTATTGACATAGTGCCCAGTGCCAGTTGTTGTTTTTTACTTCGCATGAAATCAATATCAAATGGAGTCCAAACGCAGCGAAACTTTTTGGAGAATTTTTTTGGACTAGAAGACCCAGGATGGGCTAAAAAGTACCAGAGGGGAGGCCCGAGGTGGGCACAACCCACCTGGGCGCGCCCAGGGGGGTTGTGCCCCCCTCGGTGACCTCCCGCACCGCCTCTTCGCCCTATAAATTGCCAAATATTCCAAAAACCCTCGAGGGAAAACCCTAGATCAGAAGTTCCGCCACCGCAGGCCTCTGTAGCCACGAAAAGCCAATCTAGACCCTGTTCTGGCACCCTGCCGGAGGGGGAAATCATCGCTGGTGGCCATCTTCATCATCCCGGCGGCCACCATGATGAGGAGGGAGTAGTCCACCCTCGGGGCTGAGGGTTTGTACCAGTAGCTATGTGTTTAATCTCTCCCTCTCGTGTTCTTGAGATGTCACGATCTTGATGTATCGCGGGCTTTGTTAATATAGTCGGATCATATGGTGTTTTCCCCTCTCTATCTTGTGATGAATTGAGTTTTCCTTTTGAAATTTCATTTTATCGGATTGAATATTTTTATGGATTTGAGAACACTTGATGTATGTCTAGCTATGAATACCTGTGGTGACAATGGGGTATCATATTGATTCACTTGATATGTGTTTTGGCACTCAACTCACGGATTCCCGAGGTGACATTGGGGTAATCTATGCATAGGGGTTGATGCACGTTCTTGTCTTTGTTTCTCCGGTAGAAATCTTGGGGCACTCTTTGAGGTTCTTTGTGTTGGACTGAGTATTATGAATCTGAAATTGTTTGATGCATATCGTATAATCAACTCACGGATACTCGCGGTGACATTGGAGTATCTAGGTGACATTAGAGTTGGTTGATGTGTATCATATGGTGTTATTTTAGTACGAACTCTTGGTTAGATCGATCGGAAAGAATAGCTTGGTGTTATTTTAGTACGAACTCTAGGATAGATTGATCGGAAAGAATAGCTTTGAGGTGGTTTCGTACCCTACAAACAATTTCTTCTTATGTTCTTCGCTAGATAGGAACTTTGGAGTGATTCTTCATCGCACGTTGAGGGAAGGTTATATGATCCAATTATATTAGCATTGTTGAGAGATTGCACTAGCGAAAGTACGGACCCTAGGCCTCATTTTCAAGCATTGCAATACTGTTTGTGTTCCGTTTTATCAATTGCTACCTTGTTGTTTTTTATTGTTCCTATTACAAAAATCAATATCTACTATCATTAATACGCTTTTATTACCATCTCTTCGCCGAACTAGTGTACCTATACAAATTACCATTGTATTTGGTGTGCTGGGGATACAAGAGACTTTTTGTTATTTGGTTGCAGGGTTGTTTGAGAGAGACCATCTTCATCCTACGCCTCCCACATATTGATAAACCTTAGGTCATCCATTTGAGGGAAAATTGTTACTGTCCTACAAAACTCTGCGCTTGGAGGCCCAACACGAGTCTACAAGAACAAGTTGTGTAGTAGACATCAGACACCCATGACGTTTAAGCATGCCAGTTATTGTAACTCGAATCGCGGCCCGAGGCAGCTCTTTCATTGGCATGTCTCATCAATACAGAGATCGTGCCACATTTTTTGGGGGGATATCATCAACAGATTGTTTCACCCTATGCACGCATAACAGCACAAAGGATTGGAACGTGGCGGTTCATCCGGCACAGGAAGAGGACTCTTGGTCTTTCACTGACCTATAAAAGCAAGGGGAGGTAATCCATTTTCTCCTACGCTTCCATCCCTTGCGCCATTGCTCAAAGCTTCTAGAGCCCCAGCGCCCTAGATCCATTCCAAAACCTCCACACTCTTTCTTGCACCCACACCCTCTCGCCAGAGATGGTCGACGCCGAGTTGAAGGGCAAGTGGGTGGCCTCTAGTGTCACGGAGGGCACCATCAAGGAGCTTCGTACCGCGGGCGACATCGCTGCGGGAGCCGTCTGTCGGACCCCAGAGCCTGACCAACGCATCCCTACTCCCAAGCAAGGGAGAGGGTGATCTTCGTCCCCCACCTCATCCGAGGCATGGGGTTCCCCCTGCACCCCTATGTGAGGGGGATTCTTTTCTACTACGGGCTAGATTTTCATCATCTAGCCCCAAACTCCATCCTGCACCTCGCAGCGTTCATCACCGTCTGCGAGGCCTTCCTCCATGTAGAGCCGCAATTTGGCTTATGGCTGAAAACATCCAGCATCAAGCCGAAGAGTAGTGGCGCCCAATTGGCCGACTGTGGCGGGGCCACGATTAGTAAGCTCTAGAGGGTGACCTGGTGAGAAGGCATCTTTGTGGAGACCATTAAAGTGTGATAGTGGGAGTGGTTTTATATCACCGAGCTGCCCGCTGAAGGCCAAACAGAGATCTCGGCTTTCTTGATCATGCCCCCGAGGAGGTTCGTTCCCTGGACAAAGAAAGGCCTTGATTGGGGTAATCCGACAGAGGTCGAGATGCTCCAAAAGAGGATCCAGGCCATAAAGGGCAAGAACGTTAAGCTGGTGGATGTAATCCAAGTTATGCTCCAGTGCCGCATTCTCCCCCTCCACCTCTGGACTAGTCAGATGTGGCTTTACAAGCTCGAGGATGGAGTGATAGTATAGAACTTCTTCCATACTGACCTAGACGGGATGTGGACAATGCTCTTCAAGCCGTCCAAGAATGAGTTCCCCGCCGAGGGAGAAGACTAAGGCCTCGACGCCGGGCATCCCCTGACTGAGGTAACAGCAGTTTTAATCATGCCTTTTTATTTTAAGTACTTCCCAACTCCTCTATTCAGAGTTATCACTCTCGCCCTTCCTTTTCCAGAAATGGCTTGCCAAGGTGGAGAAGATGAATTGCCCAGTACCATTGCCCGAAGAGGCCCGGACTCCTCAGCTCGAGGCTCTTTTGGCCGAGGCACCCTACATGGTCCCAGTCAAGGAGAAGAAGGAGCCAAAGAGGAGGGAAGGTTTGCGCATCTGAGGTCTTTCAAATACCAGATCGGAAGACACTCACGCCTCCTCCCTTCGCGAGGAGGAAGAGGCGAAGGAGAACGAGGAGAAAGAGGACGATGGTTAAGGGGTACCTTCCCTGAAGAGGAAAAGGGCAGCGTCCAAAGACGCCAAGGAGGATGACCCTCCTCGGGCCCGAAGGAGGCATCGAAAAGCCTCCGCAAACCATCCTGGTCAGTCTTCCCTCCCCGCCAAGGTCGTGCTCTCTGATTCTTCAGAGGATGACCTCATGTAGCTGTGCAGGGAGAAGCTGTCGCCGAGGAGGTAATTAACTTAACCCGCTCTTCTTAATATATTCTTTGCATGCACCCTCCTAACAAGTGGCCCACCACCTGTTTCTACAGCCCACAGCATGCCTTCCTCGGCGACAGATCGGCAGAGAATGAGCTCCCTCCACCTGAACTGGCGGAGAGTAGGACAGGTGATCACACCCACCCCACCCCTGCTCGTGATGAGCTAGGGGAGGTGTCATCACACCAGGCTACCTCCGTCGTCAACACGGAAGGTGGCATTGGTCCTTCTATGGCCGAGGTCAACACCTTGGTCCCTGAGGACCAAAGGAAGATGACACCTTTAGCCGAAGAAGAAGAAGGAGGAGGAGGACCCGGGCGACCCGAGTCCTCGACCCCGGCCGCCCCCGAGCCATTAGAGCGGTCGGAGACGTCCGTCCCCACCTCTACGGGGGCGGAGCCGAGGTGATCCCGCCATCCCCTCCTGCTCGAGAGTAGATCTTCATGGGGTGGCCTGAGAAGATGGAGGCAGCTATGTCGAGCTCCTCCATCATCACCGAGCACCATGCCCTTCTTCGCACGGCGCTGAATAGCTTCCGATCCACGGAGACCGGAATGAGGGAGGCATTCAAAGGTCTTTTGAAAGGTTTTGATGTATGGCGCACATCCCTATTATTGCTTTGCATTGTTTTAAAGATTTTAGTTGATGCCTAATATGCCTAGCAGCCCTTGACGGACAAATGTGGATATGAATTTTGTCCGAAGACTTTTACTTTGTAGAACTACAAATGTATGCTTAAGAGCATAGTATCAGTAGCCCCCGAGCCCAAAGTTAGTTTGAAAATAGACTTGGGGGTCGATCATGAGTAGAATTAATGTATGCAGCAGCCCCAGAGACTTTGGCCGGATCCAAGGATCCAATCAAAGGATTGATATCAATGTCAAGCACTGATAGTTACTCTAAAGGCCTCGGCCTTCGCTTCAATGTCCAACTCCAAGGAGTTGGAAGAGATGAACTACAAGTTGACGCGTCCGAACATGACATGGAGCTGGTCCGAAAGTAGATGGACCGGGCGGAAGGTAAGCCAGAACCCTGTATCCAAATGTTGGAATAGGCATGTTAATATGTTTTGTTTTTAAATCTCAACTGTGCGTCGTTACTTGACAGCTGTCGCCAAGGAGGTCGATGCCCTCCGAGCTGAACTTAAGAAAGCTCGGCAGGTGGCCGAGCAGCAAAAGGCTGCGGCCTCAAAGGCTAGCAAGGAGCTAGCCGAGGAGAAGGTAGCCCGCGGCAAGGACCAGGCCCAAGTTCTTGAGGTCGAAGAAGACCTGAAGGGTTTGTACGCGCAACTCGTCACCCTTCAGGAGGACGAGAAGAACAAGGCCGCCGAGCTCGAAAAACTAAGATTGGCATGAAAAGAGGCCCAGAGTCTGGCCCGGGCAGACCGCGAGGAGCTTCATCAAGTGAAGCAAATTGCTGCTGGTAAGCCATACTTACTACAATGCATACTTGGCGATAGCAGGTTTGCCTAGCTGACGCAAATCTGGCGCTCCTCAGACGCCTTCATGGACCTGCCAAGGAGTGCGGCAGATGCCAGCCCTTACTACAGCTCCCTTGATGGGAAAGCCAAGCAGAAGGCTTTCTGGGCTCAATTCCAAGTGCCTTCACATCCGCCGCTGCTCAATGACCAGATGAAGCAGCTGATGGAGCTGCATCGTATGGCGAAGCCGATGATGGAGGATATCTACATCAATCTTTGGCCTTAGGAGCCATTGTTGAGTAACTACTTCGGCCTGGTTCAACGGCTCCAAGGCGCCAGCCCCCAAATCCTCTGCTGGAAGCGTTCTGCCTGTCTGGAGGGTGCTCAACAGGCGTATGCATATGTGAAGACGCATTACCCATGAATCAATGCAGCATATGTGTCTCTGGGGCCCCACAAAGTGAAGAACCGAACACCCGAGAGGTACATGGACGAGGTGTCGGGTGGTGCTCGTATCACCGAGACTCACTGTAGTAAGAATGATTTGTTATACTAGATGTCTCCTTGGGATGCCGAGGCTTAACTATGTAAAAATACAAGTTATATTTTTGGAATGCCTAGTTTTAATGTCCGATGTACTTATTTTGACTCCTGTGCTACCGTTTTAAATACTGAAAGTGACCACTCGTCGGCTTCCGCCCCCTTGTATTACACATTAACCCTTAGACGACGTCTCGGTGCCTAGAGGCGGTATGTGTTAGCAGAAACTAGGCAATCAGACTATTTCGGCTTTATAACTTTCACTTAGTCATAGGAGCTTGACTGTGGGGGCGAGTGACTAACCCCCAGATTTTGAAGTGTTTGGCCATGCAGAGGTCAAGCCATTAACAATTCGGCTCTTTTAACAAGAGTCCTTCGTTTAACAGAGATAACCTCTATTGATTTTTAGTTTAACAAAGTCATCGGATTGCTGACCAGTTTATGCCTATCATGACAGTTAGTTTTCGGCTTTCTCCACTAAGGTACTTGCCTATTCGAGCTAGAAGTACAGTTGTCGTGGTTCTCCCTTTACACCCTTAGCCGAACAATGCGGAAATGTAAGGGGTAAGCACAGGAGCCGGGCAACCCAACTATTGACCAAAGACATGATTTTGAAACTGATGCATATACTGCAATATGTGAGACACTGAGTACTTTGATGTGAATACTGGAGTAATGTTATGGTCGTGGCTTGAGTCCGAGCCACCATTCGAGAACTAAAAATTACATAAGATATTGTATTGCGAGAGTTGTCTTCGGCTCGGGATCGGAAAGAAAAGTATATTCTTATATAAACAAATATATGATGACCGCGAAAGGTCGTTACTTTACTTTGATTTGATAAGGTCGAACCGTACAAGCCGAGCTACCGAAGAAACTTTCAAAGACACATAAAAATAAAAGAGAGGGGTCGAACCGCCATTTTCCTACTGGACCTGATGGATAGTATGGGTGGTGATTACCATGTTAGGCCAAAAGTCTAAGCTTGGGGGAATATGTATTCTCACTGACATTACATTCATGTATCGCACATTCATTCTAGTTGTCGGTGTTCATTATTTTCACTATATATCCATGTTTCGTCTATTTTGCTTTTCTTTTGTGTGTTTGAAAAACTCTGAAAATCCAAAAACATTTCTCCTTTTTTTCGGCTTTTCTTTCTTAGTTAGTTAGTTCGTAGTAGTATTAAAAGAAAACCAGAAAAGATTTCCTATTTCTTCTTTTGTTGTTTGTTAGGAATTCTTCGGTGTAAATAGATTTTCTCGCTTTTCATTTTTTTCTCTTTAGTTCGCTTTCTTCAAAAAAAGACTAAAAACTCAAAAAATATTTCAGTGTGTTTTTATGAATTTCTTTTCTTTGTATCATCATATGGAGAAGACTATGTTAGAATTGTTGAGTGGTTCTCATATGCTTTGTTGTAGATCTAACAAAGGGGCAATATTTTTTTTATCATCTCCTTTGAATAAATTGTTTGCAGATTTTAGCTTAGTCGGCGGCACATTTGCACTATTATTATTTTCACATCATTCGGTTATGCAAGTAAAAGGCAATAATGACGTTAATTTGATGAACTGACTATGGCAAGGAAAAATTGGTATGAACTCTTCTTGTTTTTGTTTTTGTAAATATGCTTAACTCAATATACTTGATTTAGCATATTACGAGTAATATGTTTGTGATGACAATTAGAGATTATAGTTGCCCATGCTATGCTTAAGTATTTAGGAGTGGATAATGATTTATCTTGCGTGTCAACATGCATTAAAATGATTGTGATGTGGTATGATAGTATGGTATCCTCCTCTGACTTTTTCAAGTGGCTTGACTTGACACATGTTCATGCATGTAGTTGATTCAAAACAATTGCAGATTGTATAATATTTATGTTCAGGGTATTTATATTCTACTTATGCTTGTAGTCAATGTTAAATATTCTCAATGCTTGATTATGACCTTTGTCGCTCCTTAGTTGGTCGCTTCTCAATCTATTTGCCAGCCTTCGGCTGTACTAAACGAGAATACTGCTTGTACACCCAAAATCCCAAAACCCCAAAATTGTTCCAAAAGAGTCCACCATATCTATCTATATACCGTATTACCCTGCCGTTCGAACTAAATTTGCATGTGTCATCTCTAATCATTCTAATAAGCATCTGTTTATGTGCCTGTATCGCTCATGGAGCGACGGGGCGATCAATATCTTCCATGCGAAGCGGGTTATTCTCATGATGGGTACTTATTTACTTGTCATTGCACGAGAGAGGCTACTAAATGGGATGCCCAGTCCTGTAAATATTCTCAGATCTATGTCATGCGTGCGCTTAATATTTGTCGGTTAGGAACGAAGAGTTCTTAACAGATGAGCTACGAATTTGAGACGTCAGCTCGTGGGTTGTTGCTGACTCGGACATGGGTCCAGCCCACGCCTCTCCACCTGGCCGCGCCTATATATTGGCGGCGTCAGCAACCCTAGCCACCACCCAGATCAGATCACATCTGCCTCCCTGCGCACACCACTCACCGTCGTTCTTCTCGTTGTTGTTGCTGTCAGCGATCCCATCCTGTTCATCGTGTGCACGGCTATACGGAAGAGCAGGCTTCCGGAACCCCACCCTTTGAGATCTTGTATGGGAGAAGGGCGATTATGTTTTTTGGGAGCGTTCCCTATGTGTCTGCTCGCCACCGTTCGTCTATGTCTACGTTGATTTCGTCATCATCATGTCCACCGAAACCGAGAGACATGTTGCCGAGAAGTTCGCTGCTGAAAAGAAGTCAAGGCTACAACCGCGGCCGCTGCCACCGAGACTGCGAACTGGCCCACTTAAGGGTATAACACGTTTATCCCACTCGTATTTATTTTTGTGTTAGCTGTCTACGTAGATATTTCTGATATATGTGTGGCATGTGCCTATCTGGTTAGATTTCGATATGTGATTAATAATGTCCATGCCATGTTCATGATTTATTTCTGGATTACATTATTGGAAATTTTGCTAATACACTCAGCATAAAAACGACGGGACATGAGCTTAGAAACGGCCAACATGCACTGTCGACAGATACTTTCTTGATATACGACGACATGAATTATTTTTCATCGCCCCTGTCAACCGTTTGAATGGGTTTCTCAGCGATATAGAGCACCAACGGGTGAAGCCACTGTACTGCAGAATGTCAACCTTTGGTTGGCTACGGGACAAGAACGGTCACCGTGATCGCACCCATCAGCCCTCTGTGCCTTCGTCCCAATACTCGGAAAGGCTACTCTAGTGCTATGAAATCATTTTATACAATGCTGATGAATATTTTATAATATTATAGCTTAATTTATGACATTGCCTTAAGATTATTTGTAGTTTTCTACATCCTCGTCCCAAAATAAGTGTCATAACTTTAATATAACTTTGCACTAAAATTAGTATAAAGTTAAGACACTTATTTTGAGACAGAAGGAGTATATTATTTATCTTAGACACTTCATAGAATCCGTTTGGTTTGGTAAATCCTGACGGCAACCTGCAAATCATATACATCTCCACAAGCCGTTTTAGTACGAGAGTTGCCACCTTATGTAACAAGGTTTTGCGAGGTATTTTGAATTCACAAACCATGCTAAATAGATATTCACATCGAAAAAATCTTGTGAATGCGTAGAAGCATCGACCAAACAAATCTTGTGCAACTTTTTGTATCCTGACCTCGTTTTGGACTACCAATTACTGCACGTGTGTGTATCATGGGCTTAGTCCCACTGTAGTTAACACCAGAAACCTTTTGAGAGTCATATGTCCCTCTAATTTCATAAGCCAAAACCAAATAAATAGTTTTTGTTTTTGGCTTAGAAGCCGAAGCCAAAGTGCAAAAGTCAGAAAAAAAAATCAAACACCTGTCTTTTTTACAGTTTATCCACGGCCAAGTCCATCCAGATTTTATTTTTGGCCTAAGTATAGCATGATAAGAACTTATTTTTTTAATAAAATAAAATTTAGACCCGCTTTATATACAATCACTGATACAACAGGGAAAAAAAGAAAGTGACAAGGATACAAGATGCTAAAGAATAGCTAAAAGGCTCTGAATGGATCCGGAACAACCTAGAGCATCGGAGCACACGACAACCTCACACCAAGCCATCAATGTAAGCACGACAAAGAAGCACCCCGCCTCCGGAGGAAGACCACACACCATCAACTCCCATGGGCCAACACCGATGTCCCGCCATCCGTCTCTGCCTCCGAAGAAGACCCCCCTACTTTCTCGCCCTAGATCGTAGGACGCCAAGCCGTTGGCAGGCAGACCAGCTCACCCATGAATACTCATGGGCAGGACCAACATGTGGCCGGGGAGAGGATGGCAGGCTCGGCTACCTCACCTCGCAGAGCACAACCCATACATCACGTCCTCCTCCCGAAAGCACCAAGAAGCCCACCGCAAGCTGCTGAGCGGGACACCCTCGATGCATCATCGGCGAACCACCACCCGCATTGAAGCCCCAACCACCACACCACCATCCCAAGCGGCGTCTTCACGAAGAGAACGCGGTAGCACCGTTACCGCCCAATCCAATGAATTTTGGGTTTTCACCTGGGAGCGGGAGATGAAGGGCTGGTGGTAGATCTCGATGCCGTCTACAGGAAGAAGAGTAGTGCTTGGAGAGTTGTCGGCATCGTGACTGTCGTCGCCGGTCAAGGGTTTCCCCCCATACATACCTCCAACCCCAACATCCCGAGCAGACACCAGATCCGACCACCCAGAGGTTGCCAGTGTCCCGGTCCGGCAAGGGAAGGACAAAGAACATGAGGAGGATCGCCAGCATCAGACCGGCACCACGGGCTAATGGGGCAACCAAGGTCCGAGATCCATGCTCGCCACCGTCACGCTGCCTGAGCAGCCAATAACGGCACCCAACAACATCTAGCGCCACCCCCCCCGCCACCCGGAAGGAGGCGCCCTCTCCGGCGGTGGTTGCCACCACCAGACCAAGCGCTCCACGCGCAAACCACAGCCAGCCAACGTCGCCCGCAGCACGACGGGATGCAGGTCGGGGAGACCACGACCTAGTCCCCGCCACCAACGCCACGGTGTCGCACAGCCGCCAGATCCGAGCGTCCCCACGGGACCCTGCACCCACATGGCCCCGCGCGTGGCTAACCCAAGCTGCCTCGACCAGGAGAGGGAGGGTGGAGCCCCGCCACCACCTGCGTTGCAAGAGCTTTGCCCGACGAACGCCCATCGGCGGTGGCGAGAATGAGGAGGGGGAGCGCCGCCGGCTGAGCTAGGGCCCTTGAGACTCACGCGCGGGGCGTGCCGCGGGAGTGGAGGGGAAGAGAGGCCGCTTGATAAGAACTTTAAGTGCAACTTGCACTAGCAACGAAAAAAGTACAGGTTGCATTTTTCATGAAACTAAATCACGCCTTTTAGAAAAATCAACTTGATACAAAAGAGCCTAGATATGGCTGACGTGCACACGAGGTGCACTGTCGTAGATACTTTTTGGCACAGGACGACTTGAACTGTGGATCGTTTGAATGGGTTCCTCGGCGACACAGACCACCAACGGTGAAGCCACCGTCCCCGCAAAAAAAAAAAAAAACGGTGAAGCCACCGTATTGTAGAATCCCACGTTAGCGGACCCTCCAACTTTTGGTTGGCCACGCCACGGGACGGGAACGGTCTCCGTGACTGCGCGCGTCAGCCATCCTGCCTCCTCCGTCCCACTACAAAACCCCCCAGCCTCCCAACCTCACAGAGTGCTCCCCTCCGCTCACCACCTCTCCCTCCTCACAAGAGCATCGCCATTCTCAACAACCGCACCACGTCGATCGCCAAGGTCCGTGCCTCACAACCACAGCGTAGCTAGCTAGCTAGGTTGCTGTGTTCGGGCAGCCGGGCGGGGTACGAGCCGGAGACGATGATGATGATGGGCGGTCGCGCGGGGGCCGGCGGCGTGGGGGCAGGCGGGGGGCGGTGCCCGTTCACGGCGACGCAGTGGCAGGAGCTGGAGCACCAGGCGCTCATCTACAAGTACATGGCCTCCGGCGTGCCCATCCCCTCCGACCTCCTCCTCCCGCTCCGCCGCAGCTTCCTCCTCGACTCCGCCATCGCCACCTCCCCCTCCCTCGCCTTCCCTCCCCAGGCCGCACGTACGTACCGTGTTCTTCTTCACCAACTTGTTTGCTTTGATTTGCTTCCATGTCGACCTTGCTTGCATGCGTGTACATGTTGATACTGACTCGTGATGGACGGTGTTGCAGTTGGGTGGGGTTGCTTTGGCATGGGGTTCGGCCGGAAGGCGGAGGACCCGGAGCCGGGGCGGTGCCGGCGGACGGACGGCAAGAAGTGGCGCTGCTCCAAGGAGGCGTACCCGGACTCCAAGTACTGCGAGAAGCACATGCACCGCGGCAAGAACCGTTCAAGAAAGCCTGTGGAAATGTCCTTGGCCACGCCCCCGCCGCCGCCTTCCTCCTCGGCCTCCTCTTCCTCCTCCAACGTCCACTCCGCCGTCAACGTCGCCACCACCACCTCCTCCGCGCCGTCCTACCACCGCCACGCCGCTACTCACGACACGACGCCCTACCACGCGCTCTACGGCGGCCCCTACTCTTCCGCCGGCCGCCAGCAGCACGCTAGCGCCTACCACCACGCCGCGCAGGTCAGCCCGTTCCACCTGCACCTCGACACCACCCACCCGCACCCGCCGCCGTCCTACTACTCCACCATGGACCACAGCAAGGACAGCTACGCCTACGGGCACAGCGTCAAGGAGGTGCACGGCGGCGGCGAGCACGCCTTCTTCTCCTCCGACGTCACCACCGACAGGGACCACCACCACCACCAACACCACGCAAACGCCGGCGGCCACGGCCAGTGGCAGTTCAAGCAGCTCGGCGGCATGGAGCCCAAGCAGCACAACCCCACGTCGCTCTTCCCCGGCTGCGGCGGCTACGGCAACAACGCGGCGTACGCCATCGACCTGTCCAGCAAAGAAGAGGACGAGGAGAAGGAGAGGCGGCAGCAGCAGCAGCACTGCTTCCTGCTGGGCGCCGACCTGAGGCTCGACAAGCCGTCGTCGGGGCACGGCGACTCCGCCGACCAGAAGCCTCTCCGGCCGTTCTTCGACGAGTGGCCGCACGAGAAGACCGGGAGCAAGGGGTCGTGGATGGGGCTCGAGGGGGAGACGCAGCTCTCCATCTCCATCGCCAACGAACTCCCCATCACCAGCACCTCCCGCTACCACCATGGTACGTTCAGCTCTTCTTCTCTTACACTTTGAAACTAGCCAGTAGTTTCCTTGGCTCAATGGTTCGCTTTCACGATCCGCAGGTGAATGATCCCAAGTCCCAACGAGAAGACCAAGTACGAAGTGTTGGATTGCTGCAACGAGAGACCATCTCCACGAACACGCACGTACGGAGCGAATCCATTGGTCCTTTCCCGGCGTGCTACTTCAGCTGCATGCCGCCGAGACCTGGACCAGCTATCTCGAGGCATGCATGCATGCACAGTTTGAACGCTGAAGATCTTGAAAGACCGGAACCTACTACGACCATCATTTTCATTTCTTCTTCCTTCTCCTTCATTTGTAATCTTTGCTTTGGTCAGAGTGTAACATTTCCGCGACATCCATGGGGTGGCGAGGCTACTATGTTAATCAGTTGGGCTTTGAGGCAATCTGAATCTTTCATTAGCGGAATAGATTTTCTTTTTTCCTTGCAGTACCACCTGTGATATCATGAGATGAGATGCTAGCTTGAGCCGAGCGTGTTGGCTTTAGGGGCTGTTTGATTTCTTGCCACACTTTGCCACAACTCATTTTAGGCAAATTTGATCAAATTAGGTGGATGTTTGGTTCTAGCCACACCTAAGGCAAGATTTTTTTTATGAGAAGTGAACCACATATGTCATAGACAGAAAAAGTGTGGCAAGATTTCATAGACAGAAAAAGTATGGCAAGATTTCGGGGCTGTTTGGATTGTGACTATCTTTGCCATATCATGATTTTTGCCACACTTGCCTTAGTTGAGTTGCTCAAATTGTTAGCCACACTTTGGCTTGCCTAAGGGAATCTTGCCACATTTTTTGTGTATCTTGCCATATTTTTTGTGTCTATGACATGTGGGGTTCATTGCTCATAAAAAAATTCTTGCCTTATGTGTGACTAGAACTAAACACCTACCTAACTTGATCAAAGTTGCCTAAGGTTCGATGTGGCAAGGTGTGGCTAGGAACCAAACAACCCCTTCTTTAGGCAAGCCAAAGTGTGGCTAACAATTTAAGCAACTTAAATTAGGCAAGTGTGACAAAAATAATATGGCAAACATAGTCATACTCCAAACAGCCCCTTAGTTAATATGTATCCTTTTTCTTTTCTCTTTCTGATTCCTCTGTGAGTCTGTCTGAGATGGTTTGTCACATCTGCTGATTCTGCCCAAAGCTCAGAAGCCCGCCCACACCACACACACACTGTTCGGCATCAGCGGCTTTACTTTATGCTCCCTGAGACGCTCGTACAGTACTTATTTAGGACAATACAGTACGCCAACTTGGTCACACCATGCCTCTAATAAGTGCTAAACATACTGTTACTTTTTCTTCCACGACTGACCTTTTGGCATGGTCTTTGCTTTGCTCCTGTCAAGCGCAGGCCTCCTACGCTCTCTAGTCTCTACCGTTTCTTTCTTTCGTGATGTCACGTCACTGGCTAGAGCTAGAGCTAGGTTTCAGTGCTCTACACGCTGCATGTCAAGTCCAAGCTCTATTCAGCCGTTTCTCACTCACTCGCTGCAAGATGCTGGCTGGGTGCAGTGTCACTGGCCGAGGTGCAGGGGGAGGAGGAGACTGACAACGACTCCTGGGCTGGGCTGGCTGGGCGAATTGAATGGCTGGCAGTGGCAGCCGCAGTGCAATTGCTGCCGGCCGGCCCCTGAGACGATGTCAGGCGTTGCGCCCATGCGATCGATGGGGCGGATTGACCGATCTAAGCTCAGATTTGCTGACTGCTGACCGGCGTCCTGCATGCCAGCGCTGCGTGGCCCCTGCATGCATGCGCTCCACAGTGGGTTTGGGTAGGTCGCTGTCTGCCGTAGCACGTCCCCAGACCCCAGCGGTGCGCCGTGACCGTGTCGCAAGTCATGGGCGCATGTACCGGTTGTGCCGTATGCGCCCCTGCCCTGTGGGCCAGCCAATGCGTACGGCAACACTGTATGTAGCCAGTCGTCCCTACGGTGGCCGCAGCTCGAACCCTTTCAAATGCATATCAATATCAACTTGGAGAAACTTGCTAGAGTACTACTTCTACTTGGGTTAATGGATCGAGCCGTTTTCAGCCGGCAGTTCGTACGACCCGAGCTAGATGTTAAATTGATTTCAGTGCGTAATCACGAGTTTGTTGCCCGAAACGGCCAAGAAACCGGTCAGTACGCGTCAGTCGACCGTACGTAAGCGGCCACTTAAACATTAGCCCGATGGTAGCATCTCTGCGCCAGCGGCGCCGATTAAACAAAGCCGCACGGCGACCGCGCACAGGGCGCCGCTGCCACGCACGCACGCACGCACGCCCGGTCCGTTCAACACGGAGCCGAGACCGACCCGTGCGCCACCACCTGCAGCGCAGCGACGAATCTGCAGCCTGCCGGCAGCGTTCACGTGAGGGCGCACGAGGAGAGGCGCTCGACGACGGGTCCCGGCGAGCGGTGGCGGTGGGCGTACGGCGCCGTGTCTCCGCCGTGCCCGTGCATGTATCATGTACTCCTATGTATGTATGTATGTATGTATGTCGCCGCTTTGGAGTTGGTTAGCAATGGCGCCGCATTATTGTGCTGCTGACACTGTCCCCTCCCTCCCTCTCCCCAGCTGCTGCGCCATGGTCCTGGCTGCCATTTCCGTGTAAGCTTCGCATGTGCTGGCTGGTCTGGTCTCTGATCCCTGCCTGGTGTGGCGCGTAGTATATTGGCGTGGTGACCACTGATTTGTTTTTGCTTTCCTGTTTGGAGCGGGAGGTTCAATGGCGCTGCATGTCTGTATCATGGTATGGGCAGGCACCTGCGCGCACCGGCCCCCGCGACACGGTTGCGGGAAACCCAGGAGATCGATCGACGGAGAGCATGTCTGGTTCCTTTGATGATTATCATAAGAAAGCTGTTACGGTTTCTACGGTGCGCTTGGTGTAGCACCATCAGTATGTTCGTTCGGTTTGTGTAGAAATCATGGCGAAACACGTGTCAAGCTATGTGCACTGACTAACAAGGTGCTAAGCGTAGAGGATTCAAGTCAAAGGGCGACAGGCAGATCAACAATCTGCTGAGCTTATCAGAGCTAAGTAAAAAGATATGGAAATTAGCTAGAAAAGCGACTGTCATGTTGATGGGCAGCCTAGAACTCTGGGACCCTGTCAGGGGCAAACCGGCTAGACAACCGTCATGCGCGGTGCTTAGCTAGCTAGGCTAGACATGCCGATTTAACTAACCCGGCTGCGCAGTCTGACACCTCGGGATAGCAAGCCCTGCAACGTGCTCACCGCAGGCGCAGGGAAGCCGGTAGCTCGAGGCCACGACCCTTTCCTCCTTTGAATACTTGGAGCAGGAGGTCGGTGTGGCGCTGAGATGCCTGCCTTGCCGCGTCGTCACCGCACGCGTTAGTTAGTGCTAGTTCAGCAGGAGTACTGTGCATCAGTTTAGTTTAAATTTTGAACCCTCTGCGTCTGTTTTCTTGGGTTATTTTGTCAGTTCAGGGGGATCCGATGCGGGCAGAGGATGTATTTATCTCGGTTTCCCGTGCTCCGTCGCCAGTGTCGCGGCTCGTCAGGGCGCTTAAACTAGACGTCGTAATCTAACTAGTAGTACTGTATTAAGCTGCGTCGATCGGGCCTGGGGCTCTGGGTGCAATTGCAGTGCAGGAGTATCAATCGATGTTCAGACACGTACGCGCCTGCACATTGTCAGCTAAGTCAGTGGTGCACTCCAACTTGACGAGATGCTGCTGGTGGCTCCAATGGCTTTGCTTCTAGCATCGGCGCTAGTACTAGTACTGTGCAGCTGTGACAGACTGAAAGCCTCTGACAGAACGAGGATTAAGGCGTGGCTTGGTTAGTTGGTTTATGTCTTGTGCAGGCAGCACTGCAGCTCGACAGCGGACAGTGTGTTGCTCATCCTTCAGGAAAATTTCAAATGAAAGTAGCGTATAATATTTTTTTCGCGAATACCCAAAGCTTGCGTATCTTTTCATTGATAGAAGCAGGGATGAAGCTAGCGAATTGCCAAAGCCTGGGCACGCCTTAAGCTAAAATTAAGCTTAGTCTATCAAACGGCACAAGTATCATATATTTGGATAAATGTCATGTGCTATATATACACTAATGTTTCATAGATCATAGAAGTAAATAAAAACATGAGATATAATACCAATTAACTTTTCGACATCTCGACGACAAAAATCCAATCTCTGATCTTCATCCTTGTGCACACATGAGAATCTACAAGATACAACACATTAACAAATTATATAATTTCCATTGAAACTAGACACATTCGCGCTCAGAGCGCCTCTCGTGTCCTGGGGTCAAGCAGCCCCTCGATGGCTCCTTAATGCGGACCCTTATATGGAACATTCCCGGCTTCGGTCAAGATGGCCGCCGCCGCCAACTCATCGAATATAAGCGTGTCAACAAAAAATCAGCTCAATTCTATAATTAAACAAACAAATATGAAGCCAATCAGTTGCACAACTTGCCAATATATTATAGACAAATAACCCACCTAGGCGTCGCTTGCCGCCGGTAGCCCTAGTTGTTGGCAGTAGGCTACCACTTGCTGCCTCCTGACCGTGGCCTTGCACAGATTGTGCACTCGCTGGTGCTGCACGAGTGGCTACCATCCATCGAAACCGTAGTGGAATTCCCACCATAGGGGGGTGCCGCTTTGACTCCCGTTGTTCCGCTTCCGATCCCGATCACCGCTAGCGGGAGTAGTAGCCTGATTGGAGGACCGGCCGTGTACCAAGTCCTGCGGTCATGCCGACTATCGATGTTACGCGCCTCCGCCAGTCCACCTTGCCTGCCGCCGCCTCGGTAGCCAGGGCCGCACCTCGTGCGACACGGCGCACAGCGAGGCGAGCGATGCCCTGGATGCAGCAGACTCGTGATCGATCGATCATCGATGGATCCACGTTCTTTTCAAAGGCCACGAGCTGACTACCCTATTGTGGCCCAGGTAAATAGATTACAAGGGATGGGCCTGCCTATGGCGTCCTTCTTGTTTGCCGTAATTAAGCCCAAAACTAGCCAATTCATCACGAGGCTACTGTATTTTTTTGGGTCCACCGTACTTTATATGGGATTGTGACTCCGGCCACTCGTTAATTTAGCAGTGATCGAGCCCCGGCACGTGCCCAGGGTGCCCGGATGGTAGAATCGCCACTGGATAGAAGGAAATAGAATGAGTACAATAAAGGATACAATACATGACATGAACGCAGGAAGGCATGAGCATGAAACCCCGAACAGAAGAAAGACACAACTAAACCCACCAAGCCTACAACTAGAGAGGCAGGCCAAACCAACATGACATCGAACATCCCCAAATCCAACACCGGGACACCGCGAGCAAGCAAGATAGCGCCTTCACGAAGAGGAACGACGTCGTGACGCCGCCGTCATCCGATCCGAAGAACCGGACCAAGGGTTTCCCCCAATGCTCGAAGAGGGGCACGGATAAAGGCCATGGCAACGCCTCCAAGAAGGGATACGATACCTGTGAGTGCCGTCACTGCCAGCATCGGCAAGCCGAGCAAGGATTTCTCCTGGCCTGAGTCCAAGCAATCCCATAGCCGCCAGATCAAGATCCAGAGATGAAGAAGTCAGCCCGCCGGACGATAGCCACCGTAGAAGGGGGTGGGGCGCCTGTCGCCGCAGAGAATACGTGAGCTTTGGATCCGGCATGGCATGTAGGTGGATAGGGTGGGGAAGGCAGCGGGGTAGAGAGCCAACGCGGAGGGTCAGGTGGTGACCGACGCCGCCGACATGCCAAGAACAGGAAGGGAACGCGGTGCCGAGCCGTCGAAGGCGGAGCCGCCAAAGCACCGGCGAGCCAAAGCTGGAGGGGACGCAGCAAATGGGACGCCGGGGCCGCAACCGTGCAGGCAGAGACGCCGGCAAGCCACGAACATTGGAGAACGCAGGTCCATGGCCGCCGGGGCCGGAGCGGTGCTGGCAAGGATCCACCGCAAAGCTTCGACCTTTTGCCAAAATAGACCACCGTGACCAAACACACAGAAGTCGTCACCACCGCTCACAGAAGGCACCGTCGGAGACGAAGGGAAACCAGCGCCAGGGCAGGACCAAGCCGCCGCCGCCTCCACCCAAATGGCCTCCCACACCACCACAACAGCAGCACGTAGAAAGGAGATGTGCCGCCGGGGGAGGACAAGAGGCAACCGGCGGAGGAGCACCACAACCGTAGCCACGCCGCAGTGCCGGGCCGGCAGGACAAGACATGCAGCAGTTGGAGCATGGGTGCGCCCACGGAGCGCCGCAACAGATCGGAGGAGGGGTGGGGGGCGAAACCGCCCAGCCGCCGCCATCCCCAGGTGCGGCGTGACCTCGCCGGCCGGGCCTCCGGCAATGGCGTTGCGAGGGGGGCGGAGGCGGAGGAAGAGCTCCCGGCGGCGTCAATTCATGGGGAGAGGAGCTCCAGCGCGAGGGGGAACGAGGAGACCACCCCGCCTGTTGGGGAACGTAGCATGCAATTTCAAAAAAATTCTACGCTCACACAAGATCTATGTAGGAGATGCATAGCAACGAGAGGGGGAGAGTGTGTCCACGTACCCTTGTAGACCGAAAGCGGAAGCGTTAGTTTAACGCGGTTGATGTAGTCAAACGTCTTCGCGATCCAACCGATCAAGCACCGACCGTACGGCACCTCCGTGTTCAGCACACGTTCAGCTCGATGACGTCCCTCGAACTCTTGATCCAGTAGAGCGTCGAGGAAGTAGATGAGTTCCGTCAGACGGCATGGCGACGGTGATGATGAAGTTATCGGCGCAGGGCTTCGCCTAAGCACTACGACGATATGACCGAGGTGGTAATCTGTGGAGGGGGGCACCGCACACGGTTAAGAGAATATCGGATGTGTCTTTGGGGTGCCCCCTGCCCACGTATATAAAGGAGGGGAGGAGGAGGTGGCTGGCCAGGGAGGGGCGCGCCAAAAGGGGGGAGTCCTACTAGGACTCCCAGTCCTAGTAGGATTCCCCCTTCCTTCTCAAAGGGGGGAAGGGGGAAGGAGTAGGAGAGGGAGAGGGAAAGAGGAAGGGGGCCGCGCCCCCCACCCCTTGTCCAATTCGGATCCCTTGGGGGGGGGGAGGCGCGTGCCACCTTGTGTGCTGCCCTCTCTCTTCTCCCTTATGGCCCATGAAGGCCCATAACTTCCCCGGGGGGTTCCGGTAACCTCCCGGTACTCCGAAAAATTCCCGAATCTCTCCGGAACCATTCCGGTGTCCGTATATAACCTTCCAATATATCAATCTTTACCTCTCGACCATTTCGAGACTCCTCGTCATGTCCGTGATCTCATCCAGGACTCCGAACAATCTTCGGTCACCAAAACACATAACTCATAATACAAATCGTCATCGAACGTTAAGCGTGCGGACCCTACGGGTTCGCGAACTATGTAGACATGACCGAGACACATCTCCGGTCAATAACCAATAGCGGAACCTGGATGCTCATATTGGCTCCTACATATTCTACGAAGATCTTTATCGGTCAAACCGCACGACAACATACGTCATTCCCTTTGTCATCGGTATGTTACTTGCCCGAGATTCGATCGTCGGTATCATCATACCTAGTTCAATCTCGTTACCGGCAAGTCTCTTTACTCATTCCGTAATGCATCATCTCGTAACTAACTCATTAGTCACATTGCTTGCAAGGCTTATCATGATGTGCATTACCGAGAGGACCCAGAGATACCTCTCCGATACTCGGAGTGATAAATCCTAATCTCGATCTATGCCAACCCAACAAACACCTTCGGAGACACCTGTAGAGCATCTTTATAATCACCCAGTTACATTGTGACGTTTGATAGCACACAAGGTGTTCCTCCGGTATTCGGGAGTTGCATAATCTCATAGTCAGAGGAACATGTATAAGTCATGAAGAAAGCAATAGTAATAAAACTTAACGATCATAATGCTAAGCTAACGGATGGGTCTCGTCCATCACATCATTCTCCTAATGATGTGATCCCGCTCATCAAATGACAACACATGTCTATGGTCAGGAAACTTAACCATCTTTGATCAACGAGCTAGTTAAGTAGAGGCATACTAGGGACACTTTGTTTTGTCTATGTATTCACACATGTATTAAGTTTCCGGTTAATACAATTCTAGCATGAATAATAAACATTTATCATGATATAAGGAAATATAAATAACAACTTTATTATTGCCTCTAGGGCATATTTCCTTCAGTCTCCCACTTGCACTAGAGTCAATAATCTAGATTACATTGTAATGATTCTAACACCCATGGAGTCTTGGTGCTGATCATGTTTTGCTCGTGGAAGAGGCTTAGTCAACGGAGTCTTGGTGCTGATCACTCTGAAATTCTTTGAACTTTTCAAATGTTTCAGACTTATGTTTCATTAAGTAGATATACCCACATCTGCTCAAATTATCTGTGAAGGTCAGAAAATAACGATACCCGCCGCGAGCCTCAGCACTCATCGGACCGCATACATCGGTATGTATTATTTCCAATAAATCTGTAGCTCGCTCCATTGTTCCGAAGAACGGAGTCTTAGTCATCTTGCCCATGAGGCATGGTTCGCAAGCATCAAATGATTCATAATCAAGTGATTCCAAAAGTCCATCAGCATGGAGTTTCTTCATGCGCTTTACACCAATATGACCTAAACGGCAGTGCCACAAATATGTTGCACTATTATTATCAACTTTGCATCTTTTGGCATCAATATTATGAATATGTGTATCACCATGATCGAGATTCAACAAGAATAGACCACTCTTCAAGGGTGCATGACCATAAAAGATATTACTCTTATAAATAGAACAACCATTATTCTCTAATTTAAATGAATAACCGTCTCGCATCAAACAAGATCCAGATATAATGTTCATGCTCAACACTGGCACCAAATAACAATTATTCGGGTCTAAAACTAATCCCGAAGGTAGATGTAGAGGTAGCGTGCCGACGGCGATCACATCGACCTTGGAACCATTCCCGACGCGCATTGTCACCTCGTCCTTAGGCAATCTTCGTTTGATCCGTAGCCCCTATTTCGAGTTGCAAATATGAGCAACAGAACCAGTATCAAATACCCAGGCGCTACTACGAGCATTAGTAAGGTACACATCAATAACATGTATATCAAATATACCTTTGTTCACTTTGCCATCCTTCTTATCCGCCAAATACTTGGGGCAGTTCCGCTTCCAGTGACCAGTCCCTTTGCAGTAGAAGCACTCAGTTTCAGGCTTCGGTCCAGACTTGGGATTCTTCCCGGGAGTGACAACTTGCTTGCCATTTTTCTTGAAGTTCCCCTTCTTTCCCTTGCCCCTTTTCTTGAAACTAGTGGTCTTATTAACCATCAACACTTGATGCTCTTTCTTGATTTCTACCTCCGCAGCTTTGAGCATAGCGAAGAGCTCGGGAATTGTCTTATTCATCCCTTGCATATTATAGTTCATCACGAAGCCTTTGTAGCTTGGTGGCAGTGATTGAAGAACTCTGTCAATAACACTATCATTCGGAAGATTAACTCCCAGCTGAGTCAAGTGGTTATGGTACGCAGACATTCTGAGTATGTGTTCACTAACAAAACTGTTCTCCTCCATCTTGCAGCTATAGAACTTGTTGGAGACTTCATATATCTCAACTCGGGCATTTGCTTGAAATATTAACTTCAATTCCTGGAACATCTCATATGCTCCATGATGTTCAAAACGTTTTTGAAGTCCCGATTCTAAGCCGTAAAGCCTGGCACACTGAACAATCGAGTAGTCATCAGATCGAGCTTGCCAGACGTTCATAACATCAGCATTTGCTCCTGCAGCAGGCCTTTCACCTAGTGGTGCATCAAGGACATAATTCTTCTGTGCAGCAATGAGGATAATCCTCAAGTTACGGACCCAGTCCGTGTAGTTGCTACCATCATCTTTCAACTTAGCTTTCTCTAGGAACGCATTAAAATTCAAGGGAACGGTAGCACGGGCCATTGATCTACAACAACATAGATATGCAAAAACTATCAGGTACTAAGTTCATGATAAATTAAAGTTCAATTAATCATATTACTTAAGAACTCCCACTTAGATAGACATCCCTCTAGTCATCTAAATGATCACGTGATCCATATCAACTAAACCATGTCTGATCATCACGTGAGATGGAGTAGTTTTCAATGGTGAACATCTCTATGTTGATCATATCTACTATATGATTCACGTTCGACCTTTCGGTCTCAGTGTTCCGAGGCCATATCTGCATATGCTAGGCTCATCAAGTTTAACCCGAGTATTCTGCACGTGCAAAACTGGCTTGCACCCGTTGTATGTGAACGTAGAGCTTATCACACCCGATCATCACGTGGTGTCTCGGCACGACGAACTGTAGCAACGGTGCATACTCAGGGAGAACACTTATACCTTGAAATTTAGCGAGGGATCATCTTATAATGCTACCGCCGTACTAAGCAAAATAAGATGCATAAAAGATAAACATCACATGCAATCAAAATATGTGACATGATATGGCCATCATCATCTTGTGCCTTTGATCTCCATCTCCAAAGCACCGTCATGATCTCCATCATCACCGGCTTGACACCTTGATCTCTATCGTAGCGTCGTTGTCGTCTCGCCAACTATTGCTTCTACGACTATCGCTACCGCATAGTGATAAAGTAAAGCAATTACATGGCGATTGCATTTCATACAATAAAGCGACAACCATAAGGCTCTTGCCAGTTGCCGATAACTTTTACAAAACATGATCATCTCATACAATAACGTATATCACATCATGTCTTGACCATATCACATCGCAACATGCCCTGCAAAAACAAGTTAGACGTCCTCTACTTTGTTGTTGCAAGTTTTACATGGCTGCTACGGGCTTCTAGCAAGAACCGTTCTTACCTAAGCATCAAAACCACAACGATTTTTCGTCAAGTGTGCTGTTTTAACCTTCAACAAGGACCGGCCATAGTCAAACTCGATTCAACTAAAGTTGGAGAAACAGACACCCGCCAGCCACCTGTGCAAAGCACATCGGTAGAACCAGTCTCATGAACGCGGTCATGTAATGTCGGTCCGGGCCGCTTCATCCAACAATACCGCCGAATCAAAGTAAGACGTTGGTGGTAAGCAGTATGACTATTATCGCCCACAACTCTTTGTGTTCTACTCGTGCATATCATCTACGCATAGACCTGGCTCGGATGCCACTGTTGGGGAACGTAGCATGCAATTTCAAAAAAAATCCTACGCTCACGCAAGATCTATCCAGGAGATGCATAGCAACGAGAGGGGGAGAGTGTGTCCATGTACCCTCGTAGACCGAAAGCGGAAGCGTTAGCTTAACGCGGTTGATGTAGTCAAACGTCTTTGCAATCCAACCGATCAAGCACCGAACGTACGGCACCTCCGAGTTCAGCACACGTTCAGCTCGATGATGTTCCTCGAACTCTTGATCCAGCAAAGTGTCGAGGGAGAGTTTCGTCAGCACGACGGCGTGGTGACGGTGATGGTGATGTGATCCGCGCAGGGCTTCACCTAAGCACTACGATAATATGACCGGAGGAGTAAACTGTGGAGGGGGGCACCGCACACGGCTAAGAGGCCGGCCACCAAGGGGGGCGCGCCATGGGGGGGAGTCCTACTAGGACTCCACTCCTAGTAGGATTCGCCCCCCCCCCCCACTTTTCCTTTCTTCGGAGGTGGAAAGAGGGAAGGAGAGGGAGAGGGAGAAGGAAAGGGGGGAGCCACCCCCTTCCCTAGTCCAATTCGGCCTCCTCCCTTGTGGGGGCCGCACCAGCCCCTTGTGGGCTGGTTAGCCTCCCTCCTATGGCCCATATCTTCCACTGAGGGGTTCCGGTAACCCCTTCGGTACTCCGGTATGTACCCGATACACTCCGGAACCCTTCCGGTGTCCGAATACTACCTTCCAATATATCAATCTTTACCTCTCGACCATTTCAAGACTCCTCATTATGTCCGTGATCTCATCCGGGACTCCGAACAATCTTCGGTCACCAAAACACATAACTCATAATACAAATCGTCATCGAACGTTAAGCGTGCGGACCCTACGGGTTCGAGAACTATGTAGACATGACCGAAACATATCTCCGATCAATAACCAATAGCGGAACCTGGATGCTCATATTGGCTCCTACATATTCTACGAAGATCTTTATCGGTCAAACCGCACAACAACATACGTCATTCCCTTTGTCATCGGCATGTTACTTGCCCGAGATTCGATCGTCGGTATCATTATACCTAGTTCAATCTCGTTACCGGCAAGTCTCTTTACTCGTTCTGTAATGCATCATCCCGTAACTAACTCATTAGTCACATTGCTTGCAAGGCTTATAGTGATGTGCATTACCGAGAGGGCCCAGAGATACCTCTCCGATACTCGGAGTGACAAATCCTAATCTCGATCTATGCCAACCCAACAAACACCTTCGGAGACACCTGTAGAGCATCTTTATAATCACCCAGTTACGTTGTGACGTTTGATAGCACACAAGGTGTTCCTCTGGTATTCGGGAGTTGCATAATCTCATAGTCAGAGGAATATGTATAAGTCATGAAGAAAGCAATAGCAATAAAACTTAATGATCATTATGCTAAGCTAATGGATGGGTCTCGTCCATCACATCATTCTCCTAATGATGTGATCCCGTTCATCAAATGACAACACATGTCTATGGTTAGGAAACTTAACCATCTTTGATTAACGAGCTAGTCTAGTAGAGGCATACTAGGGACACTTTGTTTTGTCTATGTATTCACACATGTATCAAGTTTCCGGTTAATACAATTCTAGCATGAATAATAAACATTTATCATGATATAAGGAAATATAAATAACAACTTTATTATTGCCTCTAGGGCATATTTCCTTCAGAATTAATGTAAGGCTGACCGGCGGCAGCCTTGGCATTGATTCCCCACGGGAAAACGAGGCGATGAGGATGACGAACGTGGCTGGTCGCTGACTCGGCGGGTTCACCAGGCTTTCACGTAAAAAATGTTTCCCCCGGTGCCCCCCAGCACGCCGGGTTCGGCCTGGGTCCGCCGACGCCAAATTCGGCCCTAACCGGCGAAAAGTGGGCTTCTGGGGGCGCGACTGGGTCGTTTATTTCGCGCCGACGATAAAAAAGGGCCTTAGGGGGGCCTGTTGGGGGGCGAGTGGAGATGCTATGAGGCGAAACAAGTTCAAGGTGCGGCTCCCGTCTCGTCGCATTCCTCTTTTTTTCCCTTCTACTCGTAATTCTTGTTCCTGCCCGCCCCTGGTAGTTCCCTGTTTAGTGGAATCGAGGTTTTAGTTTTACTCGGATCTCGGGGTTTTCTCCAGTGAATTTAGTCAGCGAATTCAGATAAAAACTTCACCAGTAATAGTATTAGTAGCCAGATGTATCCTTGCTCAGAAACCATGGAGTTTTTCTTTCCGAGAAACTAGAAGTAAAAAATTACATTCAGATTAAACCACGTAGCGACGACTATAAGCACTAGAGCGAGCCGAAGGCACACGCCACCCATCGCTCCTTTATCATTGGAGCCGGACAAACATTTTCGTAGTAGACAGTCGGGCATATTTTTCATCCCTTGATTGTTACTTGTAGCAATCTCGTCTGCTTGCTGGCTGTGGGAGGTAGTCAATGTCGCAGGTTGGAAATCTTGCTAGGACCTGCACTTGGTTGTCACCAACTAGAAGAGCGACTCTTAACATGAAATTGACTAATGGATATATGAACTTGGTGCATGTGAGCTCGAGCTCACAAGAGCACTTTCAGACATGGAGTATGTGAGCTCGAGCTCACATGCACCCTTTGCTACAGTAAAATGGAAAAAATATTAAACAAATTCAAAAAAATCTGATTTTTTTTGGCAACAAACATTGCTGTGTGTTACATATGCGTGCCAATTTTCGTGATGAAATGACATTTGGGGAGGCTTCAGCAAAAAAGACAAAATTATGCTTGAAAAAAACTGTTTTTGGAAGCATTTTGGAGCATCCATTTTGTTTTTTCACCGAGACCTGCATGAATGTCATTTTGTCATGAAATTTTGCACGCATGTAAAAAAGATATCAATGTTTGTTGTCAAAAAAATTCAGATTTTTTGAACTTTTTAAATATTTTTTTCGATTTTTTTGTAGCAAAGGGTGCATGTGAGCTCGAGCTCACAAGAGCACTTTCGCTTCATAGCGGATTTAATGTTTACTTTAACCTAGCCTGAGTTACAGTAGTCCCGGGTACTAAACTACTGTAATTGCTACTTCAATTGGTTGGGTTTACTGAAATTCTGCTATTATTTGTGTCTTATCTTTGAAATTGGATTATGAACTGTTTACCTTGTGTTGCACGTAATGAGCTTTCATTTGTTGCTTGTGTATCTGTATCTGCTCCTAGATTTCAGGACGAGAGAAATTCTCGAAGATTATCGAATTTCTTCACGGACAACTTCATAAGGATACACTGGCAAGAATATAGTTGTGAGTTTGATGGAAATTTAATCCATGACCCTCCAAATTTTGACTGACAGTTTTCTATGTTGCCCACAGTTTGTCTATGTCCACTGTGCATTTTCACAAAACCCATTTTCACCAAAACAAAACGAGCTGGTAATCGACTTATATAATGTAAGGTTCTGCATTCTATCTACTTATAAATATGTTTTTGCATCTTCATCCTTAATGTATGGTTTGTGTCAACACATTATTATGCGTATACATATAGGAAGGTACAGGAGGTCCACTTGGCCGGTTCAGGAGATAGATAGATAGATAGGCGCACAGGATATCTATTCTGTTGTAATTAGCTAGCTTATCTCTTATCCCTTGTATTCCTTTCTTCCCAAGTTGTATCCCCGTTGTATCTCCAACAAACTCTTGTATGCGCTATCAGGCTTCGCACCCTGCCAATATAACACGCAGCACGTCGCCCTAGATCGGGTAAGACGTTTCCGCCATCGCAAATGGTAATCAGAGCCTTCCTACTTCCCATCTAGCTTCTCCCGATTCCAATCGTGCCTAAGCTATGTCTTCATCCTCCGGCGCTTCCAACCCTAGCCTCAGTGGCCAGGTCATCGAGAAGCTCTCCCGCACGAACTACGTGCTATGGCGCATGCAGATCACGCCGCAACTGCGTGGCGCGTGTGTCTTCGGCTACGTTGACGGCACCTCGCCGGAACCGGCCAAGCTCCTCACTGCCAAGGACAAGGACGGCAAGGAGACCTTTGAGACCAACCCTCTCCACCCTCTCTGGGTCCGGGAGGATCAGCAGGTGCTCGGGAGGATCAACAGGTGCTTGGCTACCTCCTGAGCAACCTCTCTAAAGAAGTGCTCGTCACGGTGACCTTGGTCACCACGGCGCATGCGCTCTGGACGACGCTAGCGGGCATGTACTCGTCGCAGTCGCTGAGCCGCGTCAACACCATCCGCACCTCCCTCATCAACACGCAGAAGGGCAACCAGTCTGTCGCCGCCTACTTCGCCTTCATGCGCGGCCTCGTCGATGAACTGGCCGTGGCCGACAAGCCGATCCAGGATGATGAGCTAATCTCGTACATCCTTCACGGGTTGGATCTGGACTACCAGCCTCTGGTCTCGGCCTTCGACGCCCGTGTCGCCCCCGCCTCCCTCGATGAGATCTTCTCCATGCTCAGCAACTTCGACCAACGCATGGCGCAGTTCCATTGCTCGGGCGGCGACTGCTTCAAGTCCTCCGCGAACGTCGCCTCTCGCGGCCGTGGCGGCGGTTCTCGCTCGCGTGGTCCTTCCCATGGCAGAGGGAGGTCAGGTGGAAACGGGAACAGCGGCGGCGGGCGCTCTGGAAACAAGGGACGTCGTGGCGGCGGCTCTGGCAGGGCTCGTGCGGACACCCCGCGCTGCCAGATCTGCGGAAAACTAGGTCACACAGCAAAGGACTACT
Source organism: Thinopyrum elongatum (assembly GCA_011799875.1). Taxonomy (NCBI): domain Eukaryota; kingdom Viridiplantae; phylum Streptophyta; class Magnoliopsida; order Poales; family Poaceae; genus Thinopyrum; species Thinopyrum elongatum. The sequence goes on along the minus strand of CM022302.1, from coordinate 491,060,528 downwards.
GGTACCGCTACGACGAAGACGACGACGACTCCCAAGATGAAGAGAAGGTTGCTGCGGCTGTTGATGGCTCCTACAGCATCGACACCAATTCGTATGCTGATAGTGGTGCCACAAATCACATCACCAACAAACTAGAGAAGGTGACCATGAAGGAGAAATATCGTGGAAAGGATCAAATCCACACTGCCAGTGGAGAAGGTATGAGGATAAATCACATTGGTCATTCAATATTTAGTACCCCACGTCGTAAAATTCATCTCAAGAAAATTTTGCATGTTCCTAGTGCCGCTAAGAATCTTCTTTCTGTTCATAGAATTGCCATTGATAGTCATGTCTTCCTCGAATTTCATCCTTCTTTTTTATCAAGGATCAGGTAACGAAGAAAATCCTCTATCGAGGTAGATGTGTTCGAGGGCTTTACCCGTTGATTCCCGAGCATAGAAGATTCAATAAACAAGTCTATGGTGCTATCAAACTTTCGTCAACATGGTGGCATGATCGATTAGGACATGCTTCTTTTTCTTTAGTTGAAAGATTGCTTAGGAAAAATAAGCTCCCGTTTGTTGGTGAGCGTCATGTTGAAACTATTTGTGATTCATGCCAACGAGCTAAAAGTCATCAATTACCGTACCCAATATCCACTAGTGTCTCAACCAAACCGTTGCAATTAATTTTCTCCGATGTTTGGGGTCTTGCCCCTAGTTCTGTTGGTAGACATACCTATTACGTAAGCTTCATTGATGACTACAGTAAATTTTCTTGGATCTACCTTCTTCAGAGAAGATCTGATGTTTTTCAAGTGTTCCAAAATTTTCAAGCTCTTGTTGAACGCAAACTTGACAACAAGATCATTGCTGTCCAATCTGATTGGGGAGGGGAGTACGAAAAATTTAACTCCTTCTTCCAAACTCTTGGCATCTCACATCATGTGTCATGCCCTCATGCTCACCAACAAAACGGATCCGCTGAACGTAAGCATCGCCACATCGTTGAAGTTGGGCTTGCTCTTCTAGCAGGAGCTTCCATGCCTCTCAAATTTTGGGATGAAACTTTTCTTACCGCCGTTCATATCATAAACATGCTTCCTAATCGTGTCATTAACAATGAAACTCCAGTAGAAAGACTTCTTCACACTAAACCAGACTACAAGTCTCTTCGTGTTCTTGGGTGTGCATGTTGGCCCAATCTTCGTCCCTACAATAATCGCAAGCTCATGTTTTGCTCAAACCAATGTGTGTTTCTTGGATATAGTCCTGTACACAAGGGTGTAAAATGCCTAGATGTCTCCACGGGCCGTGTTTATGTCTCTCGTGATGTCATTTTTGATGAAACAAAATTTCCCTTTGCTGATCTTCATCCTAATGCCGGTGCCCTTCTTCGCAAAGAAATTCTTCTTTTACCATCTCATCTCACCGATTTTGATCAAGGGGGGAATAATATTGATGATCAATTGCTGACTAATCCTACTAATAGCCTGCATGAGTCTTGTTCTGTGGAAACAGGAGAAAACAGCGAAGAAAATGCCGCTGGAGATAATGCAAATGGTGAAAATATTGGCCCATATTTGTTGTGTCCCGAAATAGGAGACAAATTCTCCTCGGGATCGGTTCCGCAGCAGGGAACCAGATCTCCCTCGGGATCTGCCGATGCAGACGCGCCAGGCGCAGGCGCACGCGACGCTGCTGTACCAGGCGGTCGTGCTGCTGACACGTGGTCGTCCCCCACCGACTGCATCACGTCCCCAAACCCATGCCAATCACCATCTGCCACTTGGCGATCTGCGGCTGGCTTGGGTGACGCGCGGTTCCGCGCCCAACCAGTGTGCTACAGGCGGCGGGATCCAGGTCGTGTCACAGGTGCGAGCCCCATGGCTGGCGCAGGATCCAGAGCCGATCCCCCGTGTCCAATCGGTCGACAGTCGCGGGCTCCCGTGTTGATGCGTCATCATTAGGCAATGATGGGCCGGTCTGTCGACCGGGATCTTCTGTGAACGCTTCAGGAGTTGTGCAGCAGGCATTGACCACAGAAGATTTGACCGAGGCACCACAGGCTGCTGCGGCTGCGGATTCTGCCTCGGGATCTGCTGTAGCCGAAGCTTCTATGCAGGTCACTGGATCTTCTGTGGCTGCAGATCAGGCTGAAACTTTGCCACGACGCACACGTCTACAGCAAGGGTAACACAACCTGTTAACTACAAACATATAACCAAATATGGAATGATTTGTTCTACAGGTGAACCAACTACACTTGAAGAAGCACTTGGTGATGAAAAATGGAAGAAAGCTATGAATGAAGAGTACGTTGCATTAAGGAAAAATAAAACGTGGCACTTGGTTCCTCCACAGTAAGGTAAAAATTTGATTGATTGCAAGTGGGTATTCAGGATTAAAAGAAAATCTGATGGAACCATTGATCGCTATAAGGCTAGGCTTGTTGCAAAAGGCTTCAAACAGCGGTATGACATAGATTATGAGGTCACCTTTAGTCCAGTTGTAAAAGCTGCCACTATCCGCCTTGTTTTATCTATTGTTGTTTCCAGAGGTTGGAGTCTCAGACAACTAGATGTGCAGAAAGCGTTTCTCCATGGTGTTCTGGAAGAGGAAGTGTGCATGAAACAGCCTCCTGAGTTTGAAAGTAAAAATGCTCCCTTTCATGTGTGCAAACTTGATATGGCTCTATATGGATTGAAGCAAGCTCCAAGGGCATGGTATTCTCGTCCCTGTCATAAAATGCAGGCACTTTGTTTTGTTCCTTCTAAGTCTGGCACCTCATTGTTTATTTACAACAAGTCCAACACATGCATATTTGTTCTCATATATGTTGATGATATCATTGTGACAAGCTCATCTAATGAAGCAATCACATGACTTCTAAAGGACTTGAGTGCAGATTTTGCTCTAAAGGATCTTGGAGACTTGCATTATTTTCTTGGAATTGAGGTGAAGAGGCACAAGGATGGACTTCATCTCTCTCAGGAAAAAATGCAACTGATCTAGTTAAAAAGGCTGGCCTGCAAGGTTGAAAACCCTCACTCACTCCATTATCCAGCTTAGAAAAAATATCTCTTACAGAAGGGGAACTCTTGAATCAAGAGGACAACACAAAATACAGAAGTCTAGTAGGAGCACTCCAGTATCTAACTCTTACCAGGCCTGATATTTCTTTTGCTGTTAACAAAGTCTGCCAGTTCCTTCATGCACCCACTACTGTTCACTTGACTGCGGCCATACGTACAGTTCGATATGTTAAACATACTTTGAGCATAGGTCTAAATTGCAGCAAGTCACCTTCGACTCTTGTTAGTGCTTTCTCTGACTCGGATTGGGCAGGCTGCCTGGATAACAGGCGCTCAACTGGTGGCTTTGCAGTATTTTTTGGACCCAACTTGATATCATGGTGTGCAAGAAAACAGGCTACTGTTTCCAGGTCAAGCACTGAGGCAGAACATAAAGAATTAGCAAATGCTACAACTGAGATTATATGGGTCCAATCCATGATAAAGGAACTTGGTGTGAGAGATACACGAGCTCCATGTTTGTGGTGTGACAACCTTGGTTCTACTTATCTCTCTGCAAATCCAGTCTTTCATTCTAGAACAAAGCATATAGAGATAGATTTTCAGTTTGTTAGAGAAAGGGTTGCCCAAAAACAACTTGATATTCGCGTTGTGCATTCCAGAGATCAAATTGCAGATGGATTCACAAAGGCCTTGCCCACACATTAGTTTGAAGAGTTCAAGCATAATCTCAACTTGATGAAGTTGTGACTGAGGAAGGGTGTCAAACACATTATTATGCATATACATACAGGAAGGTACAGGAGGTCCACTTGGCCGGTTCAGGAGATAGATAGATAAGCGCACAGGATATCTATTCTGTTGTAACTAGCTAGCTTATCTCTCATCCCTTGTATTCCTTTCTTCTCAAGTTGTATCCCCGTTGTATCTCCAACAAACTCTTGTATGCGCTATCAGGCTTCGCACCCTGCCAATATAACACGCAGCACGTCGCCCTAGATCGGGTAAGACGTTTCCGCCATCGCACAGTTTGCACACATATACTATCTTTTAATGGATTCCTTAGTTACCGAGCATCATTTGTCATTGCCATTGACTTCATGTTATTTGAGGGGCATATATTAGAGAAGAAGATTGCTAATGTTCTTTATTGTAACTCTGCTGAATTTTGGTATGGACGGAAATCTTGTTGTATCTTATGCTTTTGGGCAGCGTGGGGTTAAAAGGTTGGACTTGCGGGAATAATTGAGTGGATTGAGAAGGACGTTTAAAATTCATCAGCTTGTGTATAGTTGGAGTTGTAGTGTTGGTCAGTCCAAGAGGCACTGTAAAGTTCCTTGCATATATCAATGAATGAAAGTAAAGGTTCATGGCTTGCGCGAAAACATATCTAATGCATATTTCCCCCCTACATTAGGCATCTAGTTCTGCCAATACATAACAAACATGTAAACAAATTCATGTGAGGCTAAAACACATAGGCTCATAAGGTTTAACTAAAAATTTGCAACAAAATTAGTAGTTTCTTCTTGGACCTATTACACATGTGTTCCCTCTTGCTACTATAAATTTCAAGCTTTTCATTGAGTGGTTTCACTTTGTCTTGAACTAAAATAGCATGTGCCCGGGCAACACTTTAGTCGATAATCTCTACTCCTAATGTCTGAGTTGGTAGGATTGCGTCCACGGCTTTTTTTCGTCTGGTTTATTTTCGTCTCACATCCCACCACCATATCTCCTCACGTTGGTTTTTTTATCCTCACAATGAAAACTTTCCTAACCTTTTCAAAATTTCCTAACTAGACATGTTACAAACGGGCAAGAAACGATAGCACGTTACCAATCAATAAAATTCAGTTTGATGACAATCAATTCTAAATCCTAACTTGCCTAATGCATTGATCTTTGCCTTTTGTCTCTGATCTCTACTCCTAAAGGGGAGTCTGCGGCGGTGATGGTACGTTGTACGTCGTTCGTTCGTCCCCCTCTTTCGCTCGCTCCCGCGCGCACATACGTGGCTCTGTACAGCCTAGTAAAATCCTCAACGATCCTCGTAACAATTACGCCGCACAATTTCCTTCCTTAATTTTGTCCCCTTAATTTCTCGTTTCCTTCCTTGAGATGTGGTCCCTTCTCCCCTACTCCCTCCCGTAACTCCCTCAGATTATATTTCCTTCTGCCACACCTCTGCTCTTCCTTCCCCCCTCCTGTTAACTCCCTCAGTTCGACACCTGGTGATGGTTCGTCCTACGTCGTCGTGGTGGTGACTGGTGACGGCTTCATGTCCATAGGGATCGGAGGTGGTGGCGTCCTGCAATGAAATCCCCTAGATCTCTCTTCCACCTGCCAATGGTATCGGTGGACACCGGCGACAGTCAGGTAGCGCCAGCGCCCATAGCCGCCGTCTCACAAGTCATCCTCGACATGGACGATCTCCTCCACAGTATCTGCGACCTATTTCTTCTTCCGCACATTATTTTGCTCTTTTTTCTCTTGGCCATGATCTGGGGCTGCGGAATACGCGGCAGGCGGCGGGATTGATATTCTGGATCTCGGGAACGGGCGAACGCCTCTCGTCTCGGGAGGGAAGAGCGTGCACCTCCTCATGGAAATAAAGCTGGTGGGGGGCTGCCGCGACGACCAGGTCTCGGGAACACATGAACGCCGACTCAAGGGCCACGACCTCGCCGGGCTGGGGGCTAGGGCTCGATGCCAACGCGATCCACTTCCTGGTGCACCTCTTCGCCGACGGCCATGACAGCACATAGGTGATCTGACAATCGGTGGCTTCCGTATGATTCTACAAGTGTCAAACTACTCTAGGAGAGGCTCCACGATCATCCTGAGCAAGGTAGTTGAGAATGCTTTCTAATGATAATTGGGCTGGGATTTTTGCTAAATGTTTACAGAGACTAGATGACCAGGTTTCACGGCGAGCAAGCAGGGTCCTTGATGGGATTGCTGCAGAGAACATTGGCTTGCCGGCAGTTGCGGTGTTCTGTGCTCCTGTCATGTTGTGATTCACACGTCATGTTCTCTTGTATGAACGAGCATGTGGCTCTCCCAAGTCCGAACTGATCAAAAGGTAAATAAGCTTTTTGCTAGCATCATGGTATATGATCCACTTTTTGGGCTAATCTTATTATGTTTTGTTGTCTCAGATTGACATGAATGATGTGCGCATGGGGATTGAGGATGCTAGAATCAAGTATGAAGTGATATGAAGATGTGCTCATGTCTTGAAGGATGTCATGCAAAACGTCCTTCTGTATCAGGAAACGGTGCACATCGTTGACACCAGCTATATAAGAGCATTGATTTTCTTCTTCTTCCTCTTTGGAGGCTCGGTAGGAAGTTCGGATTTTTTATTGACCATTTTATATATACATATAATTGTGTACTTCCATTATAGATTCAAAAAATCTATATGCAGGTCGCAATCTTTTTGAGCGATTTAATCCCTTGCTGAAGATTTCGACATATCAATTGTTACTTCATTTTAAGGTACCGGAGACAATGCTGGGATAAGTTTGACTAGATTATTCAATTGAATTGAGAATTGGTTCCGTTAAATTAGCAGCTTCACAATGTGAGCTGCTAAATAAATATCCGTATGTTATTTTGATAGTTTTTTAGATTTTGAAAAGTTTGCTCTTTGTTGAATCCACTTAGAATTATTATCAGGTAAGCGTAGTTTGTGACATGGATTATTTTGGTGCAAGTCATTTTAAAGAAGTCTTCCTTGCAGCTGCATCACCAAGATTTTCAAACTTACAACAACGCTGCACTATTTTTGGAGTCATTCTTAACATGTAGTTTCCCGTGCTTCATGCAACATGCGATACTCGTAGAGGTAATAATTGGGTATAGTATAGAAAATCTTTTAATGAAGGCATAGTATATTATGTTGTAAGTGGAGCAGTACTGTAGCTGACAATTTTACCCTTTGTAACTTTTGTAGTCCATTAATTTTTACAACTCACTGACATGTTCCTATAATGGTATGTAAGAGTAATATAGTCTCTAAACTCCAGAGCATTGAATTGTACAGATTTAATAGTACAATTTTACATGAAATGGCTTTTTAACTACCATATTTTACTCATAAAGTCATAATGACGACTTAAAAAATCTGAATAATCGTTTCTTCTGTTTTGGGTATGTAATATGTGGACTAAAAGTGTTGCTCTTTGATACAGATGTGGATGTTGCAATATCATCACTATTATGCTTGGTTTTGGAAGAGTGTATCCAACAGGATGCGCTGACTATGACCAATTGTGCTTGCACAACATCAGGGAATGATTTTTTGAGACATGCATAGTGGTTGGAGATGCATATAACTGCATGCCTTTCTACTTTGGGCTCGGGCTTGAGCCTCTGATCGTGTGAGGCGATGCGTGACTCTATGGGATGGTTTCATCGTGTATGCTACATAGAAAATTAGGCTGTACTATATACAGGTTTGCCTTCGAATTGTATACCTCTTTACAACTTTCATCTGCATGATTCAGAATATATGTTTTTCTACAATTTGTACTTTTTCTATGGTAGAGTCTCCCACAATGCATCTTCTTTTGACGTTACATTGGTGCGGCACCTAATTATAGATTATTTGCAGCTAATACTTGTTCTCGCCTTCTGATTGTTTATTCACACCATGTTTTAAGAGACATTATGCAACTCCATAGATGACAATAAGCTTGTCATGAATGGAAGTGGAGCTAAAGATGTATCGCAGCAGGTCATCACTGCCCTCGAATGCTGGAAGATTAGTGCTGTATGAGAAGGAGAACTAATTAGAGAAGAAGTATATTTTTCAAGGAATTTGTTTTTTTAATCCTGTTTCTCCATTGATTCCGAGGCAGTTTTGAACTTGGAAGCTTGGTCTGGGTTATGGTGTTCAGCTTTTCGGTGGGTTTTGTCGATCAACTTAAATTCTGTGCTTGCTGGCCCGTCCTTTTGGCATCACCTCTTGGTCATTTGATGAATCTATATATATGTTTGTAGGAGAGCAAGTGTCTGTGGGCAAATACGGGTAGTTGAATAAGGCGTTCAGCAGGCTGGAGGGTTCTTATTTTTTTTATAGAGATCAAGAATATTGTTCATGTTAAATTTCAGAAGTGATGTAGGTTCCACCATCTTGATGTTGATTTCCCTCTTTGACATGTTCGGCTGCTACAAGTACACTAATAAATGTATATTGTTCAAGTTACATGCAAAATATAGTAGTGCCTCCATTCCAAATTATAAGATGTTTTGTTAGGCTAAAAATTTTTAGCCTGCCAAAACATCTTATAATTTGGATCACAGGAAGTATTAGTGTAGTGATTGAGGTTGATGCTAAGGTCCAAGCCGTCGTCCGATATGCGGGGGAGAGACTAGAGGAGTGGAGATAGTAAGATTAGAGACGTAGGTTGCAGGTGGGTTGCTCAATGTAGACCTATGTTGCAGTAGAGGTGTGACAAAATTTCGTATGATTGATTTTTGGTCGCATGTTCGGTTTTGAGTAGGTTCTCCCTCTTACGACCACAAACCAATTACAAGAGTAAATGTGGGCCAATGGGTGGATGGGAGACGACACCGCCCAACTTGCTTGTGTCGTCTGATGTAGACATTGCATGTGAGTGTCGCAGTTGAACGCGTTCAGTTGTGCGGATGAAGAGATGCTAACTATCGAGGATAAATTAAGCTAGAGGGATAATATATATTTAGCTATATAAATGAAAAAAAATCACACCACATAGATACTTAAATTACAATAGAATATTTATCGGTATGCGCGTATATATATTTTCATCATTCCGTGGTATAAAAAAAAGCTAGGAAGGGGAGGCATCATAACGGATCCATTGGACATCGCCTCATTATAGAGCCTCCCACGAGAGAACGATAGGATCAGATGGTGACATGAAAATTTCCCAAGTATGTTACAGTTGCGCGGGCATTCAGCAACAAAAAATTGTATTTGTTGCGATCAAAGATGGAGAGACAAACATTGACATTGCACTGCATGCATCTTCATTATTCGTAGATAAGAAATCAATATACCATCATCTCTTTGGGTAGGTGAGGACCATTTCGTTGTTAAAGCATACGACATGCCGACATCTCTCATGGTACATGAGGGCCATTTCATTGATTTGCTGAAGTTAAAAAGGTCTCAAACGATGATAAGGCGAGATGAAGATGTTTCAAAGCGACAATAATACTAGAGTAAGGACGAATGAAGTGAATAGTTGTGAATGGGGAGGAGGGACGATAAGAGATATGCCGCTTTATCTTTTTGCAAGGAGAATATTTAGGTCATGTTGCAACATAATTTGTGTGGAACCATGAGAAAATTTAGGCCTTGTTGCAACATATCATTAGCTTCTCTTCATTAGGTACTTAAATATGACATTGAGAATTTAATCCTGCTTTGCTTGGGAATCACAGTGGTCGATAAAAAGGTGGGATGCGGGAGGATAAATTTTATTGCTTGCTGTAACGTACTTGAGGCATTTGCTGCCTTCTGCCCGTAGCAACGCACGGGCATTGTCCTAGTTATTTTTATTATTCAACTTCTTATATGAAGTAAAAGTACATAATTTTAGAGTCTATAGGAAAAATCAAACCGTTCCCATAGGATGCATAGATATAATATTTAGGATGTCATTTCCCAAGTGAAATATTACAACAAAAATCTGAATTTTTTGTCGTATCATATCCCTTGATTCAAGAAAGGTACTCCCTCTGACCCGAATTAATTGACGCAACCTCTGTACAATGTAAAATGACATTGTATAGAGGTGCGTCAATTAACTCAGATCGGAGGGAATACTTTAACTCTTAAAGATCTAATTCACAGGAAATCTAGCAATATCTCTTACGTACAAATGTATGTCAAACTGCTATGTTAATGGATCTTGAAATTTGACTGAATTAATAGTATTATATCTATCTACTTAGATAATTATAATTAAGTTTGAGAGCTTTTGTTAGATTATTAGATATAATGAAATTTAGGGTTTAATCTGAATCAATGTACATGAGTCAAACTACTATATTAACTGATATTGTAGTACTGAAGGATTCTCAGTGTGGTATATATGGCTTCAATTTTCCGCGATTACCCAATGGGATGTTCATTTTTTAGATTGTTTTTATTTTGTTTGCTCTTTATTACTACTTCACTATTTTGTAGTAGCAACTTCTAGCCTACCTCTTATTTCTTATGTATTGTGCTTTAAATATACTAGCACATATGCCCGTGCGTTGCACCGGGAGAAAAAAATGCATTTAAAGTTAGTGAAAATTATATGTGTAAGTAAAACCCTGTGTGCACGTCAAAAAGGAACATTTAGCTTCTCGGTTTCGTCAGGTTTGAAGTAATCAATCCGCTATTTTTTCATTTATTGATCGAGGACATTTAAGAGTTTTGTTACGTCATCGTACGTCAGAGAAGGCCCATGAATTATCCAATCTATTTTTCCTTTCAATCAAGGAGATTTTAAGGGATGAAGTTTCTGAATATTGTAGGAAACATGAATCATTTTTAAAATCCTGAACATGTTTTTGAAAATTATGTACACTTTCATAAAAAACGCAAACAAAATTTAAAACCAGAACATCTTTAAAAATTCACAAACAATTTTTGAAAACACCAACTTTCTTTATAAAAACATGGACATTATTTGAATTTGTGAACATTTTTTTAAAATGTGAACATGTGTTGAAAATTCATACCATTTTTCAAAAATGTGTATCTTTTATACGCGAACATTATTTTGAATTGTGAAAAAATCACTAAACCAACAATATTTTTCGAATTTGTAGCATTTTTTTAAAATGCCATTTTCTTTTTAGAAATCTTGAAATTTTTGCAAAACAATAATTTTTTTGAAAAAATGTTGAACTTTTTTCAAGTTCCAAATATTTTCCAAAATAGCAACAAAATTTTGGAATTCTGAAAATTTTCCAAATTTTGATTTTTTTTTAAATTCTGTACATTTTTTGAGAATTTTGAATTTATGAAATAAATTCTGTAAGGAAAATAAATTGGAAGGAAAAAAAGAGATAGGGAAAGTAGAATAAAAATAGAAGTAAAATACAGAAACAAAGAAAAAAGGGCCAGACTATTATTGGTTGTCCTGTGTGAAGCTCGAACTATTTGTCGCGCCTATGCTGAAAATAGAATTTCCCCAGCTGCGTGGGCAGAAAAATAAATAGGCTGGATTCGCTGGGCGACAACGCGCGCGCGGCCCATGTACGAAATTCTGGCAAAGACTTCTTTTATCTAGCAGACGAACACATAAGAATTTAGTACCACCTCGCATAGGAAAAAATTCTTTTCGGCGGTGAACGGATGAAAAATTTGACGAAACGCACCTTGCTTTATTAGTATATATATATATATATATATATATATATATATATATATATATATATATATATATATAGGTATAGATTAGTAGGTATAGATATAGATATAGATATAGATTTACTAGACTACAAAGTTTTTCTAAAATAGAAGACATGCAAAGTTCAAATCGTTAGTCTGTTGGGCAGTATTTTGTATGTGAGTCGACGGTTGTGTCCATGTGTCGAAACAAAAGTTCAGACTTGGCTTGCCCTCGGTCATTCACTAGTACGTTAACGTGCAAGTGTGCAACACATGTCTCAGACAATGCACGTGAAATTCATGTGATTATAAAGTTTGGAATTCGTATTCCAAAGAATTCAGAAAATAAAGTAGGCACGACCATGGAGAAATCGGTGCACACTGATATACATTTTTAAAGCATACCACAAACTAAAATTGCCTATTCAAGTTTAGAAGTGAAATCACAAGTATGCATATAAACAATTTTTTCTCACAAATAATATGGGTGCAAGAAAACATATATCAAAAGAAATTTTGTAGAGTTATACAAATTTTTACACCCAAAGGAACATGGAATGAACCAACGAAGAAATAAAAATATGTGACAATGTTGGGCACAATTGTACACTCATAAGTCAAGCCCGACTCTAAAATATCTTCTCTCCCCTCTTTCTCTATAGTAAAGGCGGCAGGGGAGGAGAAAAATATGTCGGCACCATCTTCGGCTACTCCTCGCCCCCGAGGGCCTTGTGCTCGCCGGTGGGGAGGGGTTGTCGGAAACGTCGTTTGGCCATGTATAGTTGTAGTCTAGTTCTAGGCTTTTGTAGCTAGGGTTTTCGTCGTTCGTAGCGCCGCTCCGACGATGTTGACGGCAGCGCTGAATAATCTGCCTCCAGACCCTGCTCTGATGTCGTGTCTCCTGTGGCGGTCGGCCCTGGATCTGGGAGGAGGGCTTGCCGAGCAAGGTTGGCGAGGCGGCGAGTTCGACATCGATGCATCTGCTGCTTTGGCTTTGGCGGTGGAAGCAGAGTTGCGGCGTCTTCCCTGCCTCTTGTTCGTCACCTGACTTGTTGATGAGATGCTTGGTGTTCGCGGTGATCCAGCTACGGCGACGGATCCTCCTCTGGGGTGCCCATCCTTCGTGACCGATGCTTTCATCACTTTCTGTTGCGACTTCCCGTCTGACATTAAAATGTTTGCCAGGCTTTGGCTGCGGAGCGGCAGTGCCAGGGCGTGCCATCACGCAATCCTGGAGTTTGGGTTTGTGGTGTTCTTCTTGTTCTGCCTTGCATTCTTCTTCTTTGGTGTGGGTTCAGATGTAATCCTGATTGTTAATTGTGAGCTTTGAGCTTCTTTTGCCCAAAAAAGTCAATCGAAATTCTTTTGACGCTTAGAGCATCTCCAAAAACACGACGAGTATTGGGCTTCGTTTGCTGGCCTATCGTTCGTTCTTTCCTTCCGTGACTGGTTTCCGGTTGTATAAACATACGTAATGTTTTCACACCCTTTCCCCCCCCCCCCCCTTTTACCTGTCCGTTTCTCTTTATTTTGGAAGGAAAAAATATTTTAAAAGAAATTTAAAAGCTTCATGATTTTTTTAAATGTAAAAGAACTGGAAAAAAATGTCTCACGATTTAAAGAAATGTTTATCAATTCATAAAATATTCATGAATATGAAAAAAATGTTAATGAGATTGAAAAATGTCCATGAATTAAAAAATAATTGCAAAATTGAAATAATGTACGCAATATTCAAAAAATGTTAATGAGTTAAAAAAAATCTTTGTGGATTTTAAAAATGATCTTGATTTGGGAAAATATTCAGAAAATGGCTATGATTTACGAAATGTCCATGAATTCAAAAAAATATGAATTCAAAATATCAACGAATTTGCAAGATCTTATAATCTTGAAAAATGTCCAGGAATTTGAAAAATGCTCGTAATACCGATAATGTTCATGAATTAAAAAAAAGTCAGATAATGTGAAAAATTTATAAGTTTAAAAAATGTTCATGAATACAAAAATGACCATGAATTCAAAAAATGTTTTTGAAATAGGAAAAGTTTTTGCGAAATCAGAAATTGTGCACCAATTCAAAAATATATTTGCAATTTTAGAAACTATTAGCAAATTTAGACAGATTTAAATGAATTTGAATAATGTTTGCAATTTCAAAAACTATTCATTTACAGATAGATCCATTATTTTAAAAAATACAAATGAAAAAATGTTAATATATTCAAAAAAGGTTTGCGTATTCAAAAACCATTTGTATATTTTTTGAAATAATTCGAAAATTAATTTTTAATTCCAAAATTATTCTTGAATGTTTTAAAAACTTATGAACTAAATGAAATATTTTTAATTCTAAAAATGTTCACTAATTCACAAAATGTTCCCAAATTCAAAAATTGATCTTTTTTTGGAAGAATGTTCATGAATTCGAAAATAAGTTCAAAATTATAAAATAATACAAAATAACTAAAAAGCCAAAAACAGTAACCAGGAGAAACCGAACTAGAGTAAACGTAGAAAAAACCTAGTTCAGAGAAGGTTCTAGAACATTCCTGAAACAAAGGTAGAAAGACACATGATAAATCCTAAATATGGGTTGTCCCATATGCTATGCGGCGCTCGGGGCGTTGGGGTGGATGTGCGTTTGAAAACGGCATTGTAGCTTGGTAGTGGACAATGTGTTGATTCACAAAAGCACCCCTAAAAAAGGTTTCAAGTGAAAGTAGCTTATAGCAACCCGTTTGCATCAAGTGAAAGTAGCTTATAGCAACCCGTTTGCATCAAGTGAAAGTAGCTTATAGCAACCCGTTTGCATCAAGTGAAAGTAGCTTATAGCAACCCGTTTGCAATGCAAATTGGCTTTCAGGCCTTAGTGCGCCTTAGAGGCCTGCTTTAGACGTCCCCTTCAGCCCCTTTGGTTTAGTGTACTGATTGATATCTTCTCCTGTCATTGGGTTTCCTCTATGCATTATTTCTTGTCTATTGATAGACCGAACACCGTCTTGCCTCTGGCACTTCACTAGTGGAGTGGCCGAATAGGTGCGCTGCTTCTTGGAGCGGTTTTGGGAACTTCTATGGATCAGTCTTAGAAGCTTCCGCATGTTTTTTATGTGTGTTTTTTTGTATTGGTTTTCATCTGTTTTTTTTGTGTTTTTTATGTTCTTTTTTAACATGTTTCTTTTAACACGTATTCAATATTTTTCATAAATGCAATGAACATTTTTAAAATCATGTGAAATATCTATTTAGTGTTTAAATGTGACAAAATGTTTTTTGAATGACACAATTTTTTTTCCAAAACTTCAGGATTTTTTTTACATTTTATGAACATTTTTTCTAATGCCACGAATATATATTTGAAATGCGTGAACTATTTTTAATGTAATGAACATTTTTTTAATGATATGGATATTTTTTACAAAATACATGAACTTTTTTTAATGCATTATAAACTTTTGATAATTTTATAAATTATTTAAAATAATACATTTACTATATCTAGAAACATAAACAAAAAATAAAAATAATAAACGATCGAAAACAACCAAGAAAGAAACGAGCGAACCCGTATAGAAGTTAATGGGCCGGCCCAGTATAGATAATTCGGGAAGCGATGGTGTTCTTTGGTCTTGAGGCGAGACCTAGACGCGCCCGTCGGCCCTTCGGCCCTGAGTACTGATTGATACCTTCTCCTGGCACCGGGTTTGCTTACGGACCGGTCTGCTGCTAATAATCCCCAACGGAGAAGGTAGGGTAGTTCGTCAGTTCATCGCGTCGCCGAGCAGGACCTCCTGAATCCCCCTCCCCGTCTTCCTCGGCCTTCCCAGCTGCTCCGATGGCGGGCTCCGAGGCCGAGCAGAAAGGTTTGCGACCCCCGCCCCTGGGTTCCATCGTCTCCTGCGTCACTCTTTTCCCCGCGGGCTTAATTTCTCTTTGTTCGCGTGGAATCTTGCAGTCGTGGTGCACGTCCGCTCGGCCGGCAACGCGCCGATACTGAAGCAAGATAAGTTCAAGGTGCGGCCCTCGTTTCGCCCCCCTTCCTTCTTTTCTTTTAATCTTGTTCCTGCCTGCAAACAGCCTCTGCCTAGTGGAATCGAGGTTTCGGTTTGGGGTTTTCTCTGGTGAATTTTGTCAGCGAATTCAGATGAGCTAATGAAAACTTTTCTAGTGGTAGGCTAGTAGCCGCCGGATGTTTAGGTACTATCTTTGCCTAGATGGGGACAATGAAACAGAGCATATTTTTCACCCCTGATGGTCCCTTGCAGCAGTTTGGTCTGCTTGCTGGTTGTGGAAGATAATGTATTTGGTGAACTGAATGTCGCAAGTTAGAAACCTTGGTAGGACCTTCTCTTGGTTGTAACTAACTAGAAGAGCAACTTTGACAGGAAATTGGGTACTTTATCTGTTAAGGAATTCAGATAAACTGATGAACTTTTCTAGTAGCCGCCGGATGTTTTAGGTACTATATCTGCCTAGATGGGGACAATGAAACCGAGCAATTTTTCACCCCTTGATTGATTGATGGTTCCTTGTAGTTGTAGCAATTTGGTCTGCTTGCTGGTTGTGAGAATACTGTGTTTGATTAACTGAATGTCGCAAGTTGGAAACCTTGCTAGGACCTGCTCTTGGTTGTAACCAACTAGAAGAGAAACTTTAGCAAGAAATTGAGTACTTTGCCTGTTCCTATGGCTCATAGATACTATATGAACATTGCAGAGGATCTAATGTTAACCTAGCCTTAGTTACAGCAGTACCGGGGATACATTTAGTAGGCTTATAGTGGCTACTTCAATTGGTATACCACTACTTCAGTTTGTTGACTTTACTGAAATCCTGCTATCATTTGTGTTTGTCCTTGAAATTGGATTATGAACTGTTTGCCTTGTGTTGCAAGCCATGAACTCCATTAATCTCTCGCTTGTGTATCTGTGTCTCCTTCTAGATTTCGGGACGAGATAAATTCTTGAGGGTTATTGAGTTTCTTCGTCGACAACTTCATCAGGATACACTGGTAGGAATATAGTCGTGAGTTTGGTGCAAATTTAATCCATGACACCCTAGGTTTTCACTGACAGTTTTCTATGTTGCCCACAGTTTGTCTATGTCAACAGTTCGTTTTCTCCAAGCCCAGACGAGCTGATAATTGACTTGTATAATGTAAGATTCTGGATTCTACCTACTTATTAACATATTTTACTACAATCTCCATCCTTTAATGATTAATGTGTACACTCATGTATGATGTGTGTTTATGTCATCATTTAGCACCTGAATAATTCCTTTCTTGGGAAATCATTTATTTATTATCACCGCGAAGATTGACACTCTAGGATTTGTCAACCTTTTTATGTGATTGTCACCCTTTGTCTTAATGAGCCACATTCCACTGAGACACAGGGTAATAACTCGTAGAGTGTCTATCACTGGATTGGTTAATTGGCGACTAGTTGTATTCTTTCTTAAATCTCTAGTTGGCAAACTTACATAATACAAAATCTTGGATCTTTATATCTGCCCAAGAATGTATGGTTCGTATGCATATACTATTTTTTCATGGATTCCTTAGTTAACAAGCATCATTTGTTGTTGCCATTGACTTTCTGTTGTTTCAGAAGGCATATTAATGAAGAAGAATGCTGATCATGATCTTATGTTATAACTCTGCAGAATTTTGCAATAGACGGGAAGCTTGTGGTAAACTATGCTTTATCAGCAGCGTGGGGTTAAAAGATTGGATTTGCGGGAAGAAACGAATGGATTGAAAAGGCCGTTTGAAATTTGACCATTTTACTGTGTATAGCTGGAGTTGTAGTTGGTCAGTCAAAGAGGCACTAGCTCTCACATATGTTGATGATGAAAGTAAAGGTTCTTGCGAGACTGCCTTTTCTGGCATTGAACTGTCCAAGTGTTCTCGCTCTCTCTCTCAGTATGTTTATTGGTTCTTGATTCATGTCGTGTGTGTGATAGGGCCTAGAGGAACGGTTTTTTTTTACCTAGGAGCAAATTTGGGTTTTTAATCGTAGATTGGATTTGGTATTTTTTCGTAAGTTTTCTTATAGTGGTATTTATATTTTCTCTGTCATGAGTTGTAATTTTTCTTCTCATGACAGAGTACTGAACCACTTTGAAGTTGTATGATAGAATCGTCTTGCCAATACATTTTTTTGGGTCAAATCAATGGCTGGGATTAAGTTCTGAAGATCTTACTAAGGGTTATAATTTGTTTACTAAGGAGTAGGTTAGTTCTGAAAAAATGTTTAGGTGATATTATAAAAATCTGACGGTTGTGGTGTACTAACCAAAAGAAGGTCCATCAAATATACTGTTTTGATCTTTTTATAGCGTATCTCCTTTTTTATTTGGTATTGGGTTTCTAATATGTACTACTTCCTCTGCTCCAAATTAATTAAAGTTCTAGGTTTTTCCTAATTTACAAAAAATACATTAACATGTACAACACCAAATTACTTGCATTTGGTGTTTTTTAAAATATATTTTCATTTCATATATAATTGATGTTGTAGACTTTAGCTCATTTTTGTATAGACTTGGTTAAACTTAAAAAAGATTGATTTAGAACAACCCCAAAACTTCAATTAATTTGAAACAAAAGGAGAAATATGCACACACTTGAAAGAAGATGGTATCCATCTTGTAGATCTTGGGTTTCGATTGGGCTATCTTTACCCGGTTGCCGACGCCATAGGTTAGAGCAGATGTCACACAGTCACATGCCTCTCTACTAATTCAAATGTTTAGTCAGCTTGATTCCTGCGTAATTAATTTCTCATGAAGCTTTTAACTTATACTCAGTTGTCCCAAAATAAGTGTCTCAAACTTAGTACAACTTTGTACTAAAGTTAGTATAAAGTTGAGACACTTATTTTGGGACGGATGGAGTATTACCTCTGTCTCAAATTATTTGACTTATATTTATCTTGATACGGATACATCTAACGCCAAAAGTGTCTAGATATATTCATATCTAAACGAATCTAAGACAATTAATTTGTGATGGTGGGAGTAGTTAGTATCGCACGGCCAGCAGGATGTACAACCGTAGTTGCGTGTACATATGCAAGGATGAACTTGACAACTGTTCAAAAAGAAAAAATAAATAAATTTAAAACATCAAGAAAAGAACAAATTCATGAGAAAACGGACAAGCCCAATTATGTATGCAGCCCGTGCAGAAAAGAATAGAAAAACAAGAACTCAAATGGAAAAATCTACATGAATCTACGCATAAATTCAAACAGTTATATTAACAAGTCCATATTACTAGTAGACAGAAGAAAATCCATGTAGCATCCATCTCGTAGATCTTGGGTCGCGGCCGGACAAATTTGACCGGATGCGGACGCCCATAGTGTGTGTGTCACTCTCTCCCTCTCTAGAGAAATGGTGGGTGTCACAAATCCACACGTCTCTGCTTATTATTATAGAAATGTTGCGTCAGCACGATTCCCGCATAATTAATTTTCTCGTGAAGCGTTTAAACTATAATTACTGCTACTATCGATGCCCGATCTAGATCTAACCAGCTGAACTTCAAAGAAAATATCTACTATCAGCTCCGTGGAGGTGCCCGTCCCTATATCACACCCCCATCACCCAGTTGGTGAACTCATTCCAGCAACCATATCCCTTCTCCTGCAGCATCTGAAGCTCGCCTTCGCTACGCATCTGCGCTCCTGAAGGTAACTAGTACGATATTTTCCTTGCTTCTTAAGATCTTATCAGAAAATCAAGTTGGGGCGTCGCCGCAGACCGTGTTCTCTCGTGCTCGCGAGCTTTAGCTTATCGTGGTTAGGATGTTTTGGTAGAATCCTCCGTATGCTTCCCTTTGTCGTTGTCCTAGCCCTCTGTGAACTGGTTACCACTGCTTTGCTTTGCTTCCAGCTTGTTATCCCCTCCAAATAAGATGTCAACGCCTCAAGGGCGTCGACAGATCTAGTTGCGGCGGGGAACGATAGCAAACGAAAGAAAAATTGTTGCTTGGTCTAGGAACAAAATATGCTTGGTCGATCTATTTCACAGTAATGATGTTCATTTTTTTTATTATTATTGTATATAAGGTTTCTAGTTTTGTGAGGATCTGAGGCTTTGTTCGGGGATCATTCTTTCAGAGATGGTCAACACCTCATGTTGCTAGATACGCTGACTGTGCTGCCATCGGTGAACACCGAGCTGGGAGTTTCTTTTCTGTTTTCTCCGGTGGCTATCGCCTTGTGGGGTGGTGAGCTGGGCCTCTGATTAACAGAGGAAGAGCCTGTCACATGGTATACATGCACCCTAGTTACACTCTGTCGGTTCACATCAAGGCGTATTTGAGTATATCCAGGCCAGCCCCATGGAAACAAGAGTTTTGTTATGGAACCTATGTGCAGATCAGAGGAGTGATTATTGCACTCTGCCTGTTCTGTGGGCTTTATTAATTTAAAGCCGGACGCCTCTAGCGTCTTCGTTCTAAAAAATAAAAAAAAAATATTGCATATATAATACTTGAGTGCTTCAGGAGTTGAGTTTAGTAGCCTTATAAACCGTGTATGTTTGCTCTACCTTTGTTTGCAGGGTACTACATGAAGTGACCTAGAACACATGGAAGGGGATACGTTCCAGGAAGAGATCAAATGCCTCATGGTGGTGAAGCACAAAAACATCGCACGGTTTCTAGGATATTGTGCCGACACACAAGGGAGAGTGGTAGACTTTGAGGGAAGCTTTGTAATGGCAGATGTACGACGACAGTTCCTCTGTTTTAAGTATCGACACAAAGGTAGGAACATGTGATGACATCTTTTCTTGCGTCATAATTATTGGTTCCCATCTGATAACAACAATTACTGTGGTGCCATATACTCTAGCATATGAAACTGAAGTACTTCAACTGTCTCGAATACTAACTCCTCTATCTTCTCTTTGTGTATAGATACGTACAATGGAGTTGAATGGAGAGAGCACTATCAAATAATCAAAGGAAATTGCAAGGGTTTATGGTACCTTCACCGTAATCATATTGTTCACTTGGACCTAAAACCTGATAATATATTGTTGGATGATAATATGGTACCGAAAATAGCAAACTTTGGTCTCTCAAAGTACTTTCGTGCTGGATTATTATTTCAAAATTTGGATGAACATCGTAAGTTGGCTAATCTCTTGAAATCTTGATCTTTCCGTTAGCCATATATGAATCATATTGCATATTTTAGTATTCATCCATCAATTTTCTTGCAGGGGTTATTTGGCACCAGAATTCTACGGTGGAAAACTCACATTCAAGTCAGACATATATAGTTTGGGTGTTATAATCATAGAGATATTAACATGTCATATGAAATATACCAAAGACTGCTCTGCTTTGAGTATATACCCAAAGGGTATCTTTATGATTATATCACCGGTCACATTCAAGTCAGACATATACAGTTTGGGTGTTATAATCATAGAGATACTAACATGACATGTGGGATATACCAAAGATTGCTCTGCTTTGAGTATGTACCTAAAGGGAGTCTTCATGATTATATCACCGGTACGATCAACATACCATCTCTCTTTTTTATCAATAAAACTAGCACATTATCTCATGTAACCGTGTGGGAAATATCTTTAATCATTTTCAATCTTTTTGAGACACTGTGGTGTAACAACATTTTGTAAGAACATTAACTAGACTATCAGGCTACCCGCAAAAAAAAAAAACTAGACTATCAGGCAGATGTGTTGTTTTTATGAGATCTTGGATTGGTATGCGTAATTTAAGTTCAGGCCATGAGTTGAACAATCATCCATTTGTAAAGAGCCCACAAATGTACATGACATATGTTCAACTATTATCATTTGCGACATGTTCATATACAGTCATGATGATCTATACATACATGCAATGTTGTGAAGATCTATCAGCATGTGGTCATTAATTCATTCATTATAAGATGGTCCACCATGGTCGAATGTTTTGTCTTCTCCTTTCATTTTCTTGCTATCTCTTTTTTTACCATCATAATAGAAGATTTAGTTCAAGCATCAGAAGCATATAATAGAAGTTACGTATAATGGAAGTTACTTGTTGTGTTGTATCTCTCTACTATTATAAGGACTTCAAGTATCTCAAATACTAAACATACTTTCATCTCCCCCTATTATAGATGCATCTCGTGGACTTGAATGGGGCAAGAGGTATCTAATTATCAAAGGAATTTGTGAGGGCTTATATTACCTTGGAGAAGAAAGTATTATTCACTTAGATCTGAAACCAGCCAATATATCGATGGACAACAATATGTTGCCCAAAATTGCCGACTTTGGTCTTCCAAGATGTTATGATGAAAATCAAAATTGGATCAATGTAAGCCGGTTAAGTCTCTCAAAGCTCATCAATGGTGGCTTTGCAGTGGTTTATAAGGTATGTTAACTCTCAACTTCTCTTGGTCTGGTAGCTGAGTTTATGCTTTATTAGTAGAAAAGTTGAGTTTATTCTAGCAAGGCATGTTGGCTGCAGGGAATTCTTTAAAATGGGGCAATCGCTGTGAAGAAGCTTTCCAACACGTCTTATATTCATGATAGCGAATTCTAGTGAGAGGTTGAATGTTTGATGAAGGCCAAGCACAAAAAGTACGGTTTATGAGTTATTTGGCTATGCACATGGGGAAATGGCTTCCTACGAGGGAAAAATTTCCATGGCAGATGTACAACAAAGGTTGCTTTGCTTTGAGTATCTACCGAAAGGAAGTCTTCGTGACTATATCACCGGTAGGATCACACATCACATAACATGCTTTCCATCTTCGTTTTCTTTCTTTTGATAATCCACAATCGGAGTAGTACTAGTATATAAGTATATCCTCTCGTCTACATCTAGCTAGATTTTAAAGATTACGAACTTTAAGTATCTCACACAATAACCTGTTTTAATATCTTCTCTTCCCTGTGTAGAATGCTTATGGATATGAATGGAGAGAGCGCTATAATATAATCAAAGGAATTTGTGAGGGTTTAAGTTATCTCCACAAGAACCATATTGTTCACTTCGACTTAAACCGACAAATATACTTTATGGAATATAATATGGTTCCTAAAATAACTGACTTTGGTATCTCAAGATGTTTTGATGAAACAAGGCCGTGTTATTACTTCAAAAGTGATGGGATTAGTGTAAGCCGGCTAAGCCTCTCGAAAGCTCTCAAGCTCTTTTTTTCAGGGTTCACTTTTAAATTATGTATTCATTATCTTCTCATTTCATGCAGGGGATATGTTTTACTAGAAGTTCTTTTCAGTGGAATAATCACATTCAAATCAGACATACAATCTAGTCTATATATCAATAATTATGGAGATATTGATTATGATGAAGAGGTATTTTGAAGTTGATTATGTATGAATTTATATCACCCTTCAATGATAAAATGTTCAAATACAGATGCCATGCCTTTTACTTATGCATACTGCTGGAAGCACGCCCAGCAGCCCTAAGCACAAATTAGCTGCAAAAGACACAACAGACTTATTGCAATGTAAGCCTATAGTTATGCAAAGGGGGTAAAATGAACACATTCTTTAATACAATTTGACACTACTTTATCTCTGTTTCTTTTTAATTTTACCAAACAGTAGAACACAGATTACATGGTGCAGTTTTTACATTTTTGTTATAAATTATTGTTAGTCTGATATTGTAATTTAGTAATTTATGTGGTTTGCACATTAACATCATATTTATGGGGTTCGTATGCAAAAGATTACACACTTAATTGCTGATTACATAGATGTTGATCCTTTTCATTAACCCACATCTCACTGTTGCAATTGAGCAGGTACTCAAAATTTGGAGGAATAGATTGGACAGATCACTGGGAGGCAGACAACTGGAACAAGTATGCTCTGATGATGGAGTGCATTGACACCGAGCCAGCG
Organism: Thinopyrum elongatum; assembly: GCA_011799875.1. Classification (NCBI taxonomy): domain Eukaryota; kingdom Viridiplantae; phylum Streptophyta; class Magnoliopsida; order Poales; family Poaceae; genus Thinopyrum; species Thinopyrum elongatum. The sequence goes on along the minus strand of CM022302.1, from coordinate 491,037,210 downwards.
AGGAAACCAAGTCCTTAGCATATGAGCAAGCACCTCAGCCGCCGGAGGGGTCGATGCTCGTCAATGTGGATGCAGCGATCTTCTCCCAATCTGCAAGAGCGGGCTTTGGTCCGGTGATACATAATCACAGGGGAAGGGTGCACAGGCGGTGAACAGAGGCTACTTTGAAAGAGTTCAAATTCCTGAAGTAGCAGAAGCCATGGCACTTCGTCAAGCCTTAATCCTTGCCAATAAAACTGGTATAATGAAGATCATGGTAGCATCTGATTGCCTATCATTGATTAACAAGATCAAGGGTTTAGGTTTTGATAGGTCCCCTACTGGAGCCATAGTCCATGATATTAGAAAATGTGCCACAAAGTTTGTATCTTGTACTTTCATCCATGTCAATCGTTCTTGTAGGCACTAGGCAGCACGTGTTCTGATGTCCATGTCAATCGTTCTTGTAGGCGGCACATGTTCTTGCTAAATCGGCAGAGCATGATGTTTGGTCCTGTTGGCTTAATAGGTTGCCTGATGTAATCAGGACCATTATATGTAATGAATCAGTTATGAATGAATAAAAGGGTGCAACTGCCCATTATCTTAAATAAAATGCTACTTCCTGCAAGAGAAAAGAAAGAAAAAGAGAACCTAAGTACAACAACAATCGTGTGGACTTCACGGTACTTGGTAACGATTGAGAAGCGACGAGCAAAGAACACGGACACTATTACTACGGTGAACAGCTACTGTGGGAACAGTGTGTCACTATTTTAGAGAACAACCCGTCACAGGGACACTACTTCGTTTGTTTTATTTCTTCTCCATTTTCTGTCTGCAAAACCCGTCAAGCACATGCTGGAAGCGGGGCCAGGACAGAGAAGCTCCCAGTGTGTTGTAGTATCTCCTGCCATTGTTTATTTACTCCAACTAGTAAGTGTGCACGTGCAACGCATGTCTATTTGGACTAATAAGTGTGCACGTGCAACATGCGTCTACTTGAATTAACACATTATACTAAACTTAATACAAGACAATTTATTCATAAATTTGAAATTTCCCTATAAAGTACACAATCTCTTATTCCCAACTCATACAAATAATTTGAAATATCGTTTCTCTTTAATCAATATCGTTTCTCCTTAATCAACATGTCTCCTGTATTAAAAGGTCACCCACTTTTCCCAATGTATAAAACTCAAAATTATTTAGAAGATTCATCATGATTCTCCATATGCACACATTTATGCAAGTATAATCACACCTGAAAATGTCACTTAGGACAAGCTAAGGAACCGTTTCAGTGCCAACAAACTCCAGTCAAGAATTATTATTACAATTGAGTGTCAACCACAATAGTGGGAAGAGACCTCTATGGTTTGTTGAAAAGAGGAAGCCATTCTCAGATAGAGAAGTGTAGAGATGTCTTGACTGCATAGAATCAGCTGTGAAACAAGACAAAAAAATGCTAGTTGGACCATCCGATTCTACTATTGCACCACAAGTGTCGTAATGTCTGGAAGCAAGAAAAGTGACTTACTTTATTATGAAAATAGAACATGTAAACCAAATAAAAATTACAGTGATAAATTGCATAATTATACTTGTTATTCACTGGACAAAAGCATTAATATGACAACTTGGAACAGTTACTTGAGTACTACACATTTCTTTAAGGGCTCAACATTCTAAAAAATTTACAATATAACAAATATCCTCTCAGTTTGTAGTAATAATGATACGAAGATAAATAATTTGAAAATGGTCTTCAATATGCGTAGGCTACCACTTGTAAGAATAACAATGGCAAAAAAAGGCCAACAAATGCCGGTTTAGAAAGAAAAAAACTGCAGACATGCTTCCAATTTTAGCAACTCTAGTGGATAAAACATACCTTACCTCTCAAGTCAGGAAATAGTCAAATGAAAAAATGTACTTCTTATAAGTAGTAGAGATGAAGTCATAAGGATCATGATTCAAGATATTCGGAGAAACATGGTTGGTCTCTCTGTATGATGCGAACTCATCACCTCTACCAAAGTGGTCGTGCGTAGTATGTAATGTAGAGTGCAATAATGAAATAAAATAAATGATATGAGAATTTACCATGACCACAAAATATCCTACATTCGTCATCATCATAATCAACATGCATTTTTTGCTTCTCTTGTATGTGGTCCAAGTTTTCTATCAGGAAAATATGTTAACTCAATTGTAGATAAGGACGGTATGAAAATGCTCATGTAAAATTACAATTGCCATGTATCTGCTGGACAAACTTCTGGGTTTTTTTCAGTGAAACTTATGCGAACTTTATTTTTTTTCACTAAAACTTAAGCAAACTTATGGGTTTTTTTCAGTGAAACGTAATTTCATGACTGCAAGTAAGGTCTTGGTTCAGCGAATTTGTTTGTGAGTTCACTGTGTAGTCGTGAGTTGGCCATGTAATAACCGGTAGTCAGTACTTAAAAAAACAGGGATGTCTGTTGCAGGTACGCGAAAATCAGTGAAAAAATAAAGGAAGAAAGAAGGCATTGGTTGCCTGAAACCCAACTGTGTGTGCTCCAGCGCTCCTCTGTTTCTCATTGCCTCATCTCTAGTTCCTGTATTGTACTTCTAGATGTGTCACCACCGGCGAGGTAGCGATGACAGTAAAAAAACAACACTCAGTACTTACCTGATTAGTGCGTGCGTGCGGCGCGTTCGCGTGAAGGCGAGCGTCTCAGTCGTTCAGGCCTGCGAGCGGCCACGGCGACCGTGTCCTCTCACCAGCTGGGCGGCGTTGTCGACGTAGGTGAGTCAGTCGTCCAGCTTTGAGGCGGCGGCCTCCACGCACCGGGGCGTGAGGAGTTCCAGCGTCCGACGAAGGTAGGATGTCTTTGGACGACGTCGTCCACGCGTGAGTACTGGACAAGCGTGTCCAACGGAGCAGCACGCGTCAGAGCTGAGGGAGTCGGCGGTGGCTTCGGGCGAGTGAGATGGGGCCGTGATTAGCTTCACCTGCTGCGCAGTGGCCGAAACCTGTGCCGCCCTGGGGACAACGATGGTTGGCGACCAGGCGAATCTACATGCATCTCGATTTTTTTGGGCCGCTTATACCGGTCCAGGATACTCAGCGTTGCCCCCACTTGAAGGGCGTCGGCGGTGGGTGGTTGTCAGCGTGGGTGTTGTGGACGGAGCTGAAGTCGACGCGGATGCCGGTGGTTCCCGGAGAGCATGCCCAGGACGTGGACGAAGTCGTTGCAGTCAGTAGAAGAGTGACCTGGCCTCCAGGCAGAAGACGAAGGCGGCGACGGCACGTGTGTGTGTTCGGAGGAAGCCGCAGCTCCTCCTCGCGTGTCTCCCACTGTGGGTGGTGGGCTGGTGACGGCAGGCGACTCACGATCGCGATTCCCTGATAGGAGACGATAGGATGCGCTCGCGATTAGTTTCCTAATAATTAGATGCGTTCGTGATTAGTTATCTAATAGGATGCGTCCGTGATTAGTTTCCTAATAATTAGATGCGTCCGTGATTAATTTCCTAATAGGATGCGTGCGTGATTATTTTCCTAATAATAGGATGCGCCCGTAATTAGTTTCCTAATAATAGGATGTGTTTGTGATTAGTTTCCTAATAATTAGATGCGCCCGTGGTTAGTTTCTTAATAGGATGTGTCCGTGATTATAGTTTCCTAATTGACCAGGCGTGGACTTTCATATTTTCCTCCGCGGTGGAGTACGGTGAGTCAATGTAAATTGCTAAGTGCACACAGAGAACGGATTAGGTTAAGGCTAGCCGTTAGATTGAGTTTAGTGGGACTAATCATGCGGTGGTAATGTATCCGTGTACGTTTTGTGAGGTGCACTTAGAGAAGATAATATTTGCTCTTTTATAAGTAGTATAGATAATGTGTTGAAATTCAGCCTTTGTGCTTGCTCCCATGTTTCATTGCACTGCTCAGGCTCTCTTTGGACTGCTACATTTTATAAAAATGATACTCTGTATACCAGCGGAAATAGCCTTTGGAGCTCGGTCTCCATGGAGGCCTCCAAATTCAAAATACAAATTTCATCAAATTTCACATTTTTACATTTCAAAAAATTCTGAAAAAAAATACAGAGATACATGAAGGCATAACGCACATGTGTGTAAATTTTCGGGGCAAAATACATTGAAATGAGGGCTGTGAAAAAAGATAAATCTGGGGCTTTTAAACACAGGATACTATTTATCCTCCCAGGCCATGAATTTATCTTTTTTGTACAGGTCGCATTTCAACGTATTTCATCCTGAATTTTTACACACATACACTTAACATCATTGTTTACTTGCACAAAAAAATTCAGATTTTTTGAAACCGAAAAGTTTGAATTTTGATTTTTTTTTAAAAAAAGGCCTCCATGGAGGCCGAGAGCCAAACGTCCGTTCTTGTATACCAATGATCTATCTAATATAATCTACTACATCCGATCCATAAAAAGTGTCACGACTTTGAACTAACCCTAGTTCAAAACTAGTTTAAAACCGCGTCAATTATTTTGGATCAGAGGGAGTAATATATATGAGGTGGACTGTGATGGGTTAACCTGAAAAATCATGCTAGAAAATCCCATTAGAAAGGAGAAACATACAGCCATTAATCGAACAGTCATTAAAATAGCGAGTGATTGATCACCATGGCGGGGTCTATTTTTCCTTCTCTTTTAGTTCTCTTTTTATTTTCTTTTTTGGTTGTGTGTATCCTGGATGTTTTTAGGTATCTTGTTGATGCAGAGAATGGGTGTAATTGATATCTGTTTGAAATAGGACTTGGATCTTCTTTAACCTAACAAAACATCATCTAAATTGTTATGTTTAGCAATTATAAGCGATCAATGTTTTAGATGTACTTTATCTTCGGTTCATGTCAGTTCCTCCCTTCCCTTCTTCTTCTCGCACTCGATCTGGCCCATTCCGATGGGTGGAAGACTACCGGATGCGATTGTGCAATGCGTGCGTCAATAACGGAGGCTTTGTCTTGAAGCTTCCGCATCATGTCCACCTCATGTGTGCTCTAAGTGAAAGCCTCGGATCCAGCCTGGATCGGACTACGACATTGCCATTATGTCGTTACTTAATTGGGATTTTACTCTTGGGGTCAATGACCCGTTCTTAGTTGTGTATTGCTCATATACACTCATGTGTACTTCTGTACTTGAACAAATTGCAAGCCACAACTGTCAGCACTTTCCACGATGAATGTGCTTCGACCTATGTCCCATTTCAAATATTTTATGAAAATTTGACGTGTGCCGCTATGAACTAGTTCAACAGGTAGCATACACATGGGATATAGTTTGATAGTAAAATTGATGAAAAAAGGGAAATAAATTTGAAAATAGAAGAAAACTGAAATAAAGGTTAAAAACCAAAAAAGAAGAAACTGCTAGCTTGGGGTTTGGAGCGGACACCCGCGGACACTGTTCGGACGTATGGGCTCTGGCCTGCGGGGGCACACCCTTCGTAGGAGTTAAGTGTCAAATGGGTAGTTAAGTTTTTGATTTTGACAAAATGACCATGCATAAATATGATGCACGACTAAATTTATGTTCACACACAAGAAAAAGAAACAAAAAATTTAACCAGGAAATGAAAAGTAAATAACAAGCAAAAACGAAAATAAAAAAGGTTCAAAAAGCTGAAAAACTGGATGAGAAAACTAGATAAGAAACAGAAAAGGAAAAAATTAGCAGAAAAAAGAAGAAGAAGAAATGGGCCGACCCATTCGCAATGAGTGCAGAATAGGAGAATTCCTCTTTCATGCGTAAATATATTCATGCACGACTAAATTTATGTTCACACACAAGAAAAATTAACAAAAAAAATAACCAGGAAGTGAAAAATAAAAAAAGAAAAATGATAAAACGGACTAAAAAGCTGAAAAACTGGATTTTTTTGAGGGGGAGCTGAAAAACTGGATGAGAAAACTAGATAAGAAACAAAAAGGAAAAAAAGAAGAAAAAGAAGAAGAAATGGGCCGACACACTCGCAATGAGCGTATGTAGAGAATAGGAGAAATCCTCGTTCAGGCCAGTGATTTGTTCTCACAGTCATAGGGCTCCACCAGTACCCAGCCCAGGCCCAAGTTTATGCCGCGCGCGCTCTCGTTACGTGGGTCGGCCACCGCCGTTCGATCATCTCACCCGGACCCGATCCGACGGTCAGATTCATCGAAGCTCAGTCTTCCCCGGGAAGGAGCCCGCGACGCCACCGAGCAACCGCCTCTTCCCCCTTCGACCCCCGTCGCCATTTCCGACGCCCCCCCAAACCTCCTAGATTTTCAAATCCGCACCACCATTCGCCTCCCCCAACCCCCCTTCTCCGCCCCACCCCACCGCGGGCGCGAGGCTCCCGCGAGGCGATGGCGTCGGCGAGGCTGACACCGAACGGCGTGGGGGCGGCGCTGGCGGGGGACACGAACCTCAGGCCCATCGTGCAGGTCGTCAACCTGCGCTGCGTCAACGTCGACGGCAAGGGCACGCCCCGGAGCGACCGGTGGCGCGGCCTCGTCTCCGACGGCGCCGAGACCTGCCCCGCGATGTTCGCCGGCCAGCTCAGCGACCTCGCGCGCTCCGGGCTCATCCGCCGCGGCTCCGTCGTGCAGCTCGACGAGTACGTCATCAACATGGTCGGCGGCAGAAGGTTCGCCTCCGCATCCCTCAGCGTACCGTAGATTGATGCTCGATTGTTTGCGCTTGCGATTGGGGCGGTTTCGGCTAGGGCTCGTGCCCGCGCGCGGGTTCTGGCTGGGCATGCGTGGTCGCGGTCTGTGATTCGCTGCGATTTCTGTGCCTGTAAGTGTAGTCTAATTGGTCCCTGCGAGTTGCTGTCCCTCAAATTGATTGGGGGTCTCGCTTTAGATTGATACTTTTCTAACTACTTGGAAAATTCAGTGTACGCTGATCCTGATACTCATGTTATGCTTCCTTAGGTACTACTCCGTAGAAGTGAACTAGGTCTTTTCCCTCTAGGATAACAGTACTCAACAAGAGTGGCCTCGAAATTTTGTTCCACTGACCTGCTGCTGATTGAATTGGATTCTGTAATTCCTTTTTAGGACCAGAAGATACCTGTGTACCAACTTGGGTGTGTAATTAAGTTGTGTTGTGAGGTATGATACAGTTTGGTGTTTGTGTAAACGTTAGTTCATTGGATTATATTTCTGCTACTCATAATGGTCGCAAAATCGTAGATCTGGCTATGGCGCTGTGCGTTTCTGGCTGGTTAAATGTTGTTATTTTCTGAATGAACGGGAGAGGAGGTCCTCTACCTTGAATTTCATAAAACAATCAATATAAGAGATAAGAGTCAAATAGACTGGGAATAAACCTGCAAAGAGAACTGACATTATGGTCGTTTTGATGATTAGAAGAAGTTTGTTGTGTGCTTTGTTTCATTTAGTTAGTTATGCAGCAAGTTGTTGCTATATACTCCAGTTGACTGGTCATGATGCTGTGCATCAGCTAGGTTCCTTGTTTACTGATTGGGTCATTAGGTGCATGGAAGTGTGATTTGATCACTGTAGTTTACGTCATGCTCACAGATGTAGGTGTCTTTATCTGGTTGGATCATTTAGTGGTTTGTGTCTTTCAGCAGTATACTTGATGATAGAAGTTGTCATTTCCCATTTTAGCTGCCAATTGACTTTGTTTCATTGTGTCTTTTGTGATCTGCTTGTCAATAAATGCTGCTGGAACATAGTTTGTGAACCGAAATGTGCCATGATTCAAGTTTCTCTATCATATGTCAAGTAACTAGTGCAAATGCAAATTTGTCCTTTTGTCTTGAGGGTATGTGAAATTATTTGTTGTTGTTGAGCTGATTGGTTGAATTTCTGTAGGGTTATCGTTGTTCTGAATTTGACAGTTCTTCTCGCGGAGTGTGACATCATTGGCAATCCAGTGATTACTCCAGAAAGTGAATCTTCTAATCAAAACAACCCAAGAGTGGAGCAATTTAACGGAACACGTCAATATGGTTTGGCGGCAGGAAACCCAAGTCCCACAAGGCCCAATGGCAATGTTCCAGTCTTTCAACCTTCAGTGGCAGGGAGCTCCTTGAACACACCCACCAGGCTCAGTGACAAATCTCCAGTCTCCCAGCCAACAGCACAGCCATCTTATCGTCCTGCACCCATTTACAAAAATCAAGGAGCAATTGCGAAAAATGAAGCCCCTGCTAGAATAATCCCCATATCTTCTTTAAATCCTTATCAGGGCCGCTGGGCTATCAAGGGTAGAGTTACTGCGAAGGGAGACATCCGCAGGTACCACAATGCAAAAGGTGAAGGCAAAGTGTTCAACTTTGACCTGCTTGATTCTGATGGGGGTGAGATACGGGTGGCATGTTTCAATACTCAACTTGATCGCTTCTATGAAGTTGTGGAAGTTGGTAAGGTCTATGTGGTATCAAGAGGAAACTTGAAACCTGTACAGAGGAACTATAACCATCTGAACAGTGAGTGGGAGATTACGTTGGAGAGAGATTCATCAGTGGATCTTTGTCCTGATGATAACAGCTCAATTCCCTCTCAGCAGTTTAACTTCAGACCGATCAGTGAAATTGAGGATACTCCGACCGGTACTATACTTGATATCATAGGTGTTGCTATCTCTGTCAGCCCTTCCACCACAGTACAGAAGAAAAATGGCACGGAAACTCTGAAAAGAATTATTGGCCTGAAGGATATGTCTGGTCGAAGTGTTGATCTAACCATGTGGGGTGACTTTTGCAACAGAGAAGGCTCACAGCTGCAAGAAATGGTTGAACGTGGGGTCTTCCCTGTGCTGGGTGTCAAAACAGGAAGAGTGAATGATTTCAATGGCAAGTGTGTCGGCACAATTTCTTCCTCTCAACTCCTCATAGACCCTGATCTCTCTGAAGCTCATACTCTGAGGCAATGGTTTGATGGTGGAGGAAGGGATGCTTCTACTCAGTCCATATCCAGGGATCACACTCCTGCAGCATCAAGGAACGAGGTCCGAATGACAGTTGCTAAAATCAAGGATGAAGGTCTTGGAATGGGGGACAAGCCTGATTGGGTTACGGTGAAAGCCTCCATTATATTCTTCAAGAGCGACAACTTCTGCTATACAGCTTGCCCTACCAAGGAAGGTGACCGGCAGTGCAATAAGAAAGTGACAAAGGGGACCTCTGGTTTGTGGGTGTGTGACAAATGCGACAAGGAGTTTCCAGAGTGTGACTACAGGTATCTTCTGCAGCTTCAGATTCAAGATCACTCGGGAACAACTTGGGTGACAGCGTTTCAGGAGACCGCGCAAGAGTTACTAGGCTGCTCGGCGCTAGAGCTCGTCACATACAAAGAGAACGGAAACCCTCGTTTTGCAGAGACCATGCTCAGCTGTTTGTTCCAGGATTATCTGCTCAGGCTGAAAGTCAAAGAAGAAACGTACAGCGACGAGCGGAGAGTGAAGAACACATTGGTCAAAGTGGAGAGGTTTGATCCTGCTGCCGAAAGTAGATATCTGCTCGATTTACTTTCAAGGTCGGTGGCATCATATTGAGCAGCGAGTTTCGCCCGAAGAGGTGTGGCGGTGTCCATAACATGTTCTCTTTTGCTCGCAAGGCCCAAGGTTTACTTACCATATTAGAGATTCAGGATTTATTCAGTTCATACCGATGTTTTTTATGTGATAGTAACAGTAAGCATCCCAATGCCTCGGCCTATGTAGACTTTCTGTCCTTATTTAATTTTAACGGATCAATTCAGATGTAGCTACTGAATCATATTGATGTCTGACTGTCTGTTATGGCATCCCTGCTTTTTTAACTTACCAATGCAGTTGGTGGGCATACTGAGCGACGACGGCAAACAACGGCTTGGTTTGTAGCGAGCTCTATGTTCAACACCGTTGCAGTTCGAATCCCGGCATGACACAGTGCACTTCCCGCGCTAAGACGTCTAGTTGGGGCAATGGTGTTCGGCCACGATGGCAGCTGAGGATGGTGACGAGTAGTCACATCCAAGGCGTGTCAAAAGGACCGGATTGTAATCTTGATTATTTGTTTTAGGTCCATTTTTACAGTACACACCCGTGAGAAAAAAGAAGCATTGCAGTTCATTTTCTCCTCTATAAAATACTAAGTGAAAAAAATAGAAATGATCCCCATAGTACATAATCATGAAAAACAAGTGCGGTTCACTAAGTTTGACCATGAAGTCCATATATGTTTGTATTTTTTTTATAAAAAGACAAAAAAAACTGATGCGGTTCATTTAGATTCCATGCCGACTAATAGAAAACACAAGTGCAGTTCGCTTGCCACAACTTAAATATCGCAAAATTTTCGCTTGCCACAACTTAAATATCGCAAAATTTGAAAACAGAGTTTTCGTGTTCCGGTAAATTTGAAACTGCTATTAAACCGTAAAGAAAATTAGAGAGTATTCTATATGAAAAGTTGCGCCTCGACCATATATTTCCAACGGCGTATGATTTGCATTATTCCGACAAGCGGTTTGGAAAAAACACGAAAATACGCTCGCTACCACGCGTCGGGGGCCGCACCATTTTCGAAACTGCTTTTAAACCGTGACAAATATCAAAAAATGTTCAACGTGGCAGAGTTGCGCCTAATTCATAGCTTTCCAATGGTATTATTACACGCCTCCTTCCGACGAACGGTTTAACATCGCAAACAGTACCGGAAAAGGGCATGCAGTTTTTTTCTGCTAACATTGCAGTGTAGTTTTGCTAGCAGTGCAGTTCTTTTAGCCTCCGGAGGAGGTTTAGAAGTTTATGGAAATAACATCGACCAGAAAGAAATATTTCTTAAACCTTACTACACAATAATTGTTTTATGATTGGGTTGCTTAGATTTACTACATGGTAATTGGTAACTACCCCTGGGTGGTAGGATTAATTTTCCACACACACACACACACATCCCATAGTTAGATTCATGTCTAAACATGGGCTCTCTCAGAGCTCAGGGAGTTTGGACCATCCGATCGTTTCCGCGATGGAATCCTGGGTGTTCGATTCGGCGTCGGGTGGTTCCTGGCCGTTGGATAAAATTCGGCTTCGAGCCGCTCTACAGTGCTTTTCTTTTCTCACGTTCCCTATTAGGTCGCGTCTCTCTGTCGCGTGGGCTCGATGGCTGGTGGGGCCCTTCTGTCGGCTTCGTGGGTGAGGCTGGCCGCGGTGCGTGCCTTTCACGGTCGATCCTGCGGTGGCTCCGCCTGTGGTTATGGGAGACTGCCGAGGGCGTTCCTGGAATTTCGCCCAGCCATGTGCCAAGTGGCTTCTCCCTGTTGGATGTTCCCTCCCCAATCAGTGAGATGGCTAGGGTTGGGTCGCATCTCTTCTCACTTCTCTCTCCCTCGCATCTCTCTCTTGATCTGCCGCCGCCAGCCACCAGCAACCCCAGCCTCCTCCCCTACCGTCGGCCACCCCTTCCCCGCCTCTTCTCCTCCCCATCGGCTCCCTCTTGCCCCCTGTCAGTCATCCTTTTGTATCTACCGGAGGGCCGCCGCCGCTGTTGCTCCCCCGTCGAGCTCGCGCGTCCCCATCGCCAGGAGGAGCGAAGGCTGATGCTCCCGCATCTGCTCGCGCTCTTTCCATCGACGGTGAGCGCGGCTCGTGTCTGCTCCGGATCTGGTGTCTGACCTCTCTCTCTCTCTCTGACCTCTGTTCTTCCCATGTCCTTGCATGCAGGTCGCCGCCTGGTGAGGTACTGGCTGGGATGTGACGAGGTACAACAGCAGATGTGTAATCTTTAGATCCACCTGACCATCATAAGTATTTGCAAGGACTAATTCTTATGCAAAAATTTCTTTGCATTTTGCACCAATTGCAAGGAGTGAGCGGCCATGTGGCACCCTGGCTCAGAGTAAACTGGAACACCCCGTATTCCAGCCCAAGGACAAGTCTTCTGGAATACGGCACTGTTGGCATAGAACAAATCAGCTCTTTATTACAATGGATATGGTTACAAAGGGTACAAGGATTGCATCGGCACGGCGACGCTACGCCTGCCCGGGGTAGCTCTATGCTAACAGCGTAATAACTCTCTCGGCAGCAGAACAGCGATGACGGTGATGGACTCCACTCCGCAGGGACTCTGGCTAGAACGCGTATCCTAGGTCGCAAACTCGGGATCCTCGACAAGCAAGCAATCATGGCATGACCTGCAAACTGGCATGACACGCCAGGTGAGTACTTTGAATGTACTCGCAAGCTCACAGCAAACATCAGCATTAAAGTAAGACAACATAATAGCAAAATAGTTACTGAAGTAGATGCCGTAAGGTAAAACATATTAAGTAGTTAAATCCATACTCCGAATAATCTCAGGATCCAATCCTGAATCTGCTCCAAGTCCAATCCAAATCATGTGGTCATCCGACCACTCATCCCATAGCCATCCCATGGCTAACATATCATATACCTGATACCAACTGTACCACAAGTCTGACAAACTTACTCTCTTTTGGGCTGTCTCACAACCCTCAGAATACTCACGATCCATCGAGTACTTCCGATCATAAGACGAGATCTTCCATCATTATCATCACTACCATGGTTGACCACCTAGTGAGGTCTGGACGGACTGTCCAATACCGTGGACACGGCTATTCGAATAGATTTTACACTCTGCAGAGGTTGCACACTTTACCCACACTATGGAGCACTGACCTCGTGATCCCATTCGGGTGGACCAGCATTGCTCCAACGAAACCTGCCTGACCCGTGACTCTCCCATCGTACCACCGGCAATCACACTCCCCCGGAGTCCTGCCCTGGGTGGCCCCTGTGTCACCTCGCGACACTTGCCACCGTCGTGGCCAAACTAAACTGTCCCAAACGGGGACCTGGATCCAAATAACTCAACTTGGCTCACAAGATTATCGCCGCCTACCGGGCCAGGGTAGCGCGCACGCATAACTTTCCCTGTCGGGCGGTACCGGTGAAAGAGCACGCGATCAGACCAAGTCAAGGCCGTCCCATACCGGCAATGTGGTTGCACGGATAAGTCCGGACAGGTGACTCAAGGTCAACCGACTAAATATCACATCTCCGAGTAATATTTCTGTCATGGTTGACACTCCGATAACCAGTATACTTACGTCACTGCTACTAATGCATCTCCACGAACTGCCGGATGAACTCCAAAATAATCATAGACAGTAATCTCAACATCATGGCATCAATGAGAGGGTAAACTACTAGTCATTAACAATCCTGTGCTCAACATAACAGTCACCTACCCGAGAATTTATTCAAGTTTTGTATAATCCAATTCATTTCACAAATAACTCATATTTGTTGTTGAAGTAAATAGTTAAACTATGATATTGCAATGCGATGATGCAGATGAGAGTTGTGGCTTGCCTGGGGATGAAGGAACCATCGGGAAGGGGTGCGGAGAGTCCGCGGCGTTGACTGCCGGAAACAGTTCCCTCTCGGAGAGGCTGTTTACGGGCAAGGGCAAAATGGTCATTTTCACAGTGGGACCACATAGTGAAAATGATACCAATACGACGGGCTCGATGAGACGAAGACGTGGGCTTTGGAATCACCTCGATCGGAGTTGTGAACAAAAAGTTATAGTGGTTCTTCGGCCAAGGACCTTTCTGTAAATATTTTATTTACTTACGGGTCCCTGACTGGTTTTTTCTGGAAAATAGTAAATGGCACTGTGCTGGCTGGGCTGCACTGGGCCGAAAGCGCTGCGGTTGCTGCTGCTACTGGGCGCCGGCTAGGCCGTTGCTGCTGCTAGGCCGGCCCACTAGCACTGCCGCCCCCTTTTAAAAAAACGGAGGGAACCAGGCCGCTGACGAGCTGTGCCCGCAAACAGGGTCGCCTCCCTCTTCTTTCTTCGCTGCACGCCCGCGGACAGAGAGAGGTCGCCGGCGCCGACGCTCGTCCGGCCAACTCCGGCCGTCCTCGATGGAGCTGAGACCACCGGCGGGATCGGGGGGGGGGGGGGAGGGAGACGCCGCACCCATCCAGGCAGGGTACGGGCCTCGGGGAGGCCGAGCACGAGGGCTTCCCCGAGCGCGGCGGAGACCGGCTACGGGCGGTGATGAACACCACGCCGCAGCGGCTCTGGAGAGGAATGGAGAAGGTGGGGAGGGTCTCCGGCGTCTGGGTGCTCTACTGGTAATGGAGGGAGGGGGAAAAGAGCACCAGCTCGCCGGAATTTAGGCGAGGCCGTGTTGCGGCCGTGGCGGCAGTGGGCGGCGGGGAAGGCCTCCGGCGACGAATAGAGAGGTCAGGGAGGGCTCTGGGAGAGAGGGAAGGAGGGTGAAGTGCTCGGGGATACCCGGGGAGGGGTTCGGCCGCGACTATATATAGCCGGCCGGCTGCGGCGATCAGGATGGCTGCCGTGGCGTCCTTAGCCGTTTACTGGAGCTCCGGGACACGCGGAGGGAGGGGACGATGTCGGCAGGGGTTCCAGGAAGGTAGAGAAGGCGACAGCGGCTTCGGGAGAGCTCGGGGAGGAAGAAAACGACAACGGTGCCACGGGCAGAATAGTGGCGGAGCTCATCGCGGCGCGTCAGAGAAGAAATTGGAGGGGGAGAGGCTTCCAGAGCGCAGGCGGCTACGAGGGGAAGCCCCTGGACATGATTATATGGCAAGGGGAGGAGGAACGCGATGAGACCGAGATGTTAAATCACCAGAGCGCGGGTTTGGCATGCTCTGCATGTGGTCACCGCGTGGCCACGACATTGACACGCCCAACGTGATGCCAAAAGATGTCTGGTGAGTAGTCCCTCCTAGGTACAGTCTCTGGGATGTGATGTATCGATGAAAGTCACTGTGGTTAGATGGGAGTGATCACTGGAAGTTTACTGCAGCAAACTGTTGCCTGAGACTGTGATCAACAGGAAAGGGATAAGAGCCAAGTGTGATGTCTGGGAGGTTTAGGGTAGGAAGGACTATGATCTTGTGAAATTTGGAGAGAAATGGACCAAGATTTAATGTAGTTGCTTTGCAACTGACCAATCTGGTCCAGAAGCTAAATCCTGATGTGCTACTCACATGGAGCAGCCAATTGGGCTAAAATTTGGTAGAACATGATGATTTGGTCATATGAGAGTGCCATAAAAATTTCATGCCATTTGGACAAGCCAAAATGGTACTTCCTTCACAGCTATCCTCTCTGACCAGAATCTTAGAAGAATTCTAGGGAATTATTGGGGAGATGGAATGAGCCCAAATTTTGTGGAGATAGGTTATATGTGTAGGACAATATTCTGGTAAATTTTCAGCAATTATGGAGCAATATAAAATATAGTTGCTTCACAATGTGAAAATATGACCAGAAACAAAGATTTAATGCTGTGGTCACTTAGATGATTGTATAGGGTTGAAACTTGGTGGAGAGTCATGATTTGAGCATAGGAAGATGCTTGCAAAATTTCAACTTATTGGATACTCCTAGCTAGCACTTGCTTCACAAAGATTCCAGTTGTCCAGAAAATTTGGAAATTAGCCAAGAGAGATTTAATATCCAAATAAAGTTGAATTTTGGCATGTGGCAATGATATGGATAGGAAAGAGTGCACAAAAAGTTTGAGATCAAGCAAGCAAATATAAATGGTACTTGCTTCTCAAACTGCCAGCTAGGGCAGAATCAGAAAAGGAATATTGGTGATATATTTTTGAACATGGCAAGGAAGGATTTGACATATTTGTGGAAGATATGACCCAAACAATTTATGAGAATTATTTGGGAATTATGGAAATGTGGGTTGCTTCACAACCTAGGATAACAGGGTTATTCCTTTAATAGAAAAAGGAATATTCCCAAGAAAAAAAGAATATTGGGATTGGTCCAAGATGGAAATGGCAAGGTCTTGGGATGGTTTTGAGGTTGGCAAGCCACTCAGGATGAAAAATGAAGGGTGATCCCTCCAGGTTGCAGAACTACCAAACCACAGAAAAGCAAATCCGGACCAAACCAAAAGAAAAAGAAAATGGGCAAAAATCCAGGGTGTTACAGGCCAGCCTCACCCTTTCCGCCGGATGCGACGCCCTACCAGCTTGTCGTTGCCTCGCCGCCGTGACAAAGGTGCCTTTCCTCTCGCCCTTGTCTGCTTCTTGCCTTTCCTTGCGTCTGATTCTCGCCTGGTCGTCCGCTTGCAGTTGGGAAAGGGGGAGGGGGCCGTCATCTTGCGGTTGGGCTGGAGTGTAGGGGTGAGCTGGACGCCGCTTCCTGCTGTCTTTGTGCGACGGAGGAGGTTCTTTCATGCTCCCTTACTTTTTTTGTTCGATTTGTTATCTGGCGGTGCTGGTAATACGTCGGGTTGCCCTGCTACTGTTCTGGGGTTAGGTTTGCTGTTCGATTGGTGACTGCTGCGGGTTGGCAAGGCGTCGGGTTGCTGCGAGACGACGTCCATGTTGTTCTGCCATCCTGTTGCAGGTGCTCATCTTTTCCGGTCTTTCCTTGTCCGTAATTTGTTTTCGTGCCTTTGTTTCACGCATGGATGGTGCCTTACTTTATCTACTATTTGTTGTTGGGCTTTGTTTTTTGTGCGGGGTCTGCTTATTCTCGGTTATTCACTACTATGGCAGGATGTTTGCTGTAGAAAACATGAACCATCGCTGAGCATATGATGTAAATGTAGACTCACTGAATTGCGTTCCGGTGACCAGTTGACCTATGAGTAGTAGTGTAGGTGTTCCTTCTATTGGGTTAATCTCCAGATAATTCGTGATAAAAAAGTGATGATTGTTGATATAGCTGGTTCTGAAATTCGAATTGTTATCCTCTAATATGTCTGTTAATATTTCTGCAGTTATGTTGATGCAATTGTGCCATTCTTTTTCTTGGTGTTGTTATGTGACCTTTATTTGTTCAATCTGATTTGTAAACCATATTTTTGATTAGCTGAAATGTGTAGGATGTCTTTGTAAATACAGTATTGCTGTTCTTATTTACTGGTTCGTCTGTCTTATTACCACCGTTATATTTTCTGAATTTTAGGGATGGCTAACAGAGTTATTTCATGATATTTAGGTTTGGGCCATACTTCTGCCAACCGATCATTGCTGGGTAGGTGAAAATGATCAGCCATTTATATGTACCAAGGACTGCATTGGTGCCAAGTATGTATCAGTTATTGTCTTTCTGTGACCTTTTCCGTAACTTGTGTTGCTTCCTTGTCAATAGTAAAATTGAGATGAAAATGGCCATGTGCTATGTTTTATTCACATACTTCCAAGTATGGTACCTGTCTCCCATTTATATCAGAGAAGAATATTCTGTTTATAAGCTTTGGCTCAACCAGAATCCTAAGATGTATTCATTCTTTTAGTTAAAATTGATCATTGTCAATTTTCACCCATGTATTTGCAATGCTAAGGTGTGAGATTTATGGGGAGTACTTTCCCCTGAGACCAACATGAATATTGAACCATGAGGTTTGGAGAACAACAAACCAGGGTATAAAGGCATAAAAACAAATAAGTAACTAAATATTGCCCTATATAATGTTACTTGGAAAGGGTCGTTTTGTCCAGGAGTAGTACAAGGCTGCATTTTTAATGTAGACATTATGCCGATATACTGTTTCCATCCACAGTACTTCATGTCATGCTCTTGATACATGATAATATTGATTCTTGTGAACCCTATGCTGGCTTCTCATGTGGCTATTATATCTGTAGATAGATGTTAATCTGATCAAAAGTGCTTCCTAACTGGCAAAAGATTTTTGTGGTTTGTGATACTGCTTGAGAATCATTATATGGTGCTTGTGGGTCCATGTACAAACCAGACCTGGTATGTTTCCTTACTCGAGAGATGTGTACACGCTAATTTCTTTTATGTATTTCCTCATGAAAATGCGTACTTTCCCTTGTCAGGTTTTGTACTGTAAATATAACAATTCTTTTAATCATTTATTTGATAAAGGAACCCGAAGAACTATTTGAGACAATCTCACAAGCATTGTTGTCTTCTGTTGATTGTGACTGCCTGAGTGGTTAGGGAGGTTATGTTCTTATTGTGTAAGTTCCGCATGTCTCTCAACTCTTACACCCTCTATTCCATAATGCAGTATACCAAAGTGTGATGATCTCCCTGCTGACCGACTGACTGCTGATGCAATTTGTTAATTATTTGGGCACTTTGTGTGTTCTGTAGTGTAGCACATGGTGACTGCCGGCAGAAGCGCATTGCGAAGATGTCGATGGCGGCTGCTGAAGCTTGACTTCAGCTACGAGTACAGGTGGCCGTCGGCACGGACATGTCGTCCCTGAGCTTTAGTTCCAGGTGAGATTCAGAGGCAGGTTTGCTCTATATTATGCTTGCAGATTTGATTGTGAGAATAACAAGATTAGACCAGTTTGTGAAGGAACGGAGTTAATTATTTGCCTGGTGTGAATTAAGGTAATTTGACATGATAATATGTATCTGCTGGAAGGTCTATTAATCATAAAACAGTAACAATGATGGCACCAAGCATAGATCTAGCCACTATAAGTAAACATGGCAGGCAAGTTTCATGCCTAAATATGTATCTCCCAGGCCATTATTATTCCGGGAAATCTACATCTTGCATTGACTATATGTTGTAGTAAATCAAAAGGTCACATGTGGCGTAATTTGACATAGGCAATCATTTCTAGAGAACTTCCTTCCCAGTTGTTGGGGATATAACTATTGAGTATAAACCGCCCAGGAGGGGCCGGGTTATGCTCATAGTGGTTTACCTGTATTGAGGCCCATGAAGACATAGAAGATGGCGACTTACGAAGGAGACTTAATAAGAAGGCCCAAAGCCCAAAGGCGAGTTAGGGCCCATAGATGTAAACCGCCATAAGTATATGACTTGTATTGTAAGATAGGAAAGAGTGGATACCGAGCCGGACACGTTTATGAGCCGGCCGGGATTCTGTGAACCGCCGGGCGTCAACCTGTGGATATAAAGGGACGACCCGGCGGTGGTTCAGGGACAGGTAACAAACAATCGGGAACTAGGTCAAGCGTATTCGCTCCCTGGTAATCGAAACCCTAGCAATACAACACAAAGCAGGAGTAGGCTTTTACCTCATTGAGAGGGGCCGAACCTGGGTAAACTCCCTGTGTCCTTTGTCCCATTTAACCCCTTCAAGTTAACCTAGTTGCGATGGCTCCACGACTAAGTCCTTCCGCTAGGACATCTGCCGTGTCAAGTCCACGACAGTTGGCGCCCGCCATGGGGCCATCGCACGGTGGTTTCGAGTTCTTGAAGGGCAACTTCGAAGGGATCAAGGGATACGCTGTGGGCCGGATGACCAAGAGTTGTCGCGGCAAGCTCTACATCGATGACGAAGGCTGGGGCCCCGAGGCCGGCTCAATCGAGTACGGATACCGGGTCCCCTTCAGTGGAATTCACGTCTTCATTGGCAAGATCGGCGAACCGGGCCCTGAGCCAGACACCTGCACCGACATCATCGAGACGGCTCAGCGTGCAAAACCCGCCCAAGTTCAGCCCGCCATGAGTCATGCCTTCGTGGGATTCATCAATGGTGCGGGATCTGAGGATAAATCGGTATTTGACGGTGAGACAGTTGTCTACTCTGATGGCGAGTCATCCACCGGTGAAACCGAGTCATTGTACCAACTGCAAGACGGTCGGCTTGGGGGCTGTTCTGATGGCGATAGTATTCCGGACCCCTACGAGCCGCCGAACCGGGTTGCAATCTTCATGGCCGGTACGTAGCCAGTGCAACACTCTTCAACTGCAGCGGCATTGATTTCCGGGTCAGCAGCGGCGACGGCAGCCGGGACAGGAGGCCCTGCGCGCCCGCCGGCTCAAGTCTTGTCCGGGTTACTAGACGCCTTGGCAACACTGCTGACGACGGAGGTTAACCCGGGTAATCAAGATCAGCATAACGCGGAAGTCGTGAAATTGCGAGATCAGATAGCTCAAGCTAAGGAAGACCTGGTAGCTGAAGATGCCAGGATGGCTGCGGAGCGGGTTACGTTGGATGCACAGGCGCAGCGGATTCAGTCGGAGTCTTACCGGCTCATGCTAGATCAGAACGCTTCAAACGAAGTCATGAGGAGGAGGCATCAGTCTCGCCTGCCACCGGTTTACGAGGCGAGGAACCTCTTTAACACTCCAGGAGCAGGAACCAGTAACCCGCCAGTGGCGGACCGGGTTGACACGCCTGGGACAGGAGCGCCGGTTCAGCCGCACACCACGGATCCGCCTCGCCAGAACAATATCCCGCCGCAACACATGCCAACACCACCGGGTCATTACTCTAACCCTTTGGATAACATGATCGCTGCGGCGTCACGATTGGCGGCTATCCCGGTTGAAGGCGAGTCTCCAACGGCGATTGAGATGCGGAGGGCTAGAGAGCTCCTTCAGACAGCATTGGTTCAGCAGCAGGCTTATTCTTACAGTCGAAGCCGGATTCATTCCACCCCTCGCCCAAGCTGGCGTTACAGTAGGCATATTGATGAACCAGCTGTGTCAAGCAGTGGGCGGAACCATAACCAGCCTCGTGGGCATAACCCGGCGGGCGGTGGTGCTGATGCTCATAACGTGGTGGATCAAGGTAGAGCGCGTCGAGAGGCCGAGCTGGCGGCGCAATATGCGGCCCATCAACCTTCTCCGGTTCGTCCGACAACTTCGGTGGAGCCAGGTGTAACCTTTAGGAATTTGGGCGTACCATGTTTAGTGCCGGCCATACGTAATGAGCGTCTGCCCAAGGATTTTAAGGGTCCTCGCAAGGTGCCTAACTATACAGCCGATTTACCTCCTAAAGTATGGATCGAGAGTTATGAGATGGCCATGGAATTGCTAGATGTTAGCGATGCGGCATGTGCCAAATATTTTCCCCTGATGTTGGATGGAACGGCTCGCACTTGGTTGAAGGGGCTCCCTGCTAACTCCGTTGGGTCATGGGCCCAGTTAAAGGCCCAGTTTATCCAGAATTTCAAAGATACGTGCAAGCAGCCAATGTCAATTGTGGATCTGGATGCCTGTGTCCAAGAAGAGGGGGAGTCCACAACCCATTGGGTGCGCCGAGTTTCGACCATCTTACATTCATCGGATCGCATCAATGCCGGTTCAGCGGTCATAATGTTGGAGAAGAATTGCCAGTTTATGCCTCTTAAGCAGAAGTTGGGTCGGCTCAAGCGCCACTGCAATGACATGGGAGAGCTGATAGCGGCTCTGGTTAAGTACGCTGACTTTGATGGTACCAAGGACCCCGAGCCTGATGATGACAAGTCGGGAAAGGGAAAGAAGAGCAGCAGCACCAAAGGACAGCAGCATAATCCGGCGAATCAGGGAGGCAATGGTAAGCGCAAAGCTGATAATAGTTTGGACTTTGTGGCTAACACCAACGCACAGAATAATGGCCAGCGTCGTAAAGGTAAACCGCCCCCACGGGCTTTAATCTTGAGCAGATGCTAAATCAGCCCTGCCCAAGGCATGGGACGCGAGAAAGACCGTATGGCCACCTCTGGAAGGATTGCTACATCATGAAAGAGTATAAAAATTCCAATCTTTTTCAAGACAATCATGGACCGGGTGGTGGTTCAGGGTCTGGTTCTCATGGGCTGGGTTACGGCGGTGGCGGTTCTAGTTCTGGATTCCAAGGTAATCTGGGCAATCAAGGCAATCAGGGTGGCTACCATCAACAGTCAGGTCAGGGGAATCAGCAGCGGCAATCTGGGTATCAGAGTAACCCAAAGCAGTTGAATAGTGGGCAGTACCACGTCTTCACCACAAATTTATGCAAACGGGATCAGAAGCTTCACAAAAGGGCAGTGAACGCCGTTGAACCGGCGGTTCCCCGTTACTTGCGCTGGTCTAAGTAGCCCATCGTGTGGAGTCGGGAAGATCACCCGCCCCGGGATGATAATCCGGGTCACCTAGCATTGGTGGTTGCACCCCAGGTTGGAGGGTATAAGTTTACTAAGGTACTCATGGACGGAGGGAGCAGCATCAATATCCTTTATTACGAAACTTTCCGTCGCATGGGGTTGACAGATAAAAATCTTAAACCGTCGAATACAGTCTTCCATGGTGTGGTGCCTGGTAAGTCGGCGTACCCTGTTGGTAAGATAGCTCTGGAAGTTGCCTTTGGAGATGATCATGACTCTAGGTCAGAGGCATTGACCTTTGAAGTAGTCAAAATTCATAGCCCGTATCACGCTCTGTTTGGACGGCCGGCAAATGCCAAGTTCATGGCACGACCTTGTTATGTTTATCTGCAGCTCAAGATGCCGGGTTATAAGGGGACCATCACAGTACATGGGAGCCGAAGGATAGCCTTGGAATGTGAAGAGGGTGATGCGGCTTATGCTGAGTCGGTTTGTGCAACGGAGGAATTAAAATTTTACAAGGACAATGTTGATCCGGCGGATATGACGTCTTTGAAAAAGCCAACTACAGAGCATGATCCGGTTTTGAAGTTTAAATCGGCAGATGACACTAAAATGGTTGATTTTGTTCCTGGCGATTCATCCAAGCAGTTCAGCATCAGTGCTAATATGGATCCGAAATAGGAAAGCGCGCTCATCGAGTTCATCCGTGAGAACCGGGACATCTTTGCATGGAAACCTTCTGACATGCCAGGTGTACCGAGTGAACTCGCTGAGCACACTCTCAATATTGATCCCAAGTTTAAACCGGTCAAGCAGTTTCTTCGTCGTTTCAATGAAGAAAGGCGTAAGGCCATTGGTGAGGAGGTAGCCCGGCTCTTGGCGGCTGGGTTTATTGTTGAGGTTTTTCATCCCGAGTGGTTGGCTAACCCGGTGCTGGTACTTAAGAAGAACGGCACTTGGCCCATGTGTGTGGACTACACGGATTTAAACAAAGCTTGTCCGGCTGATCCCTTTGCTCTCCCTCGTATTGATCAGATTATTGATGCTACGGCGGGTTGTGAGCGTTTGAGTTTTTTGGATGCTTATTCTGGTTATCATCAGATCAAGATGGCAGTTAAGGACCAGGAGAAGACAACTTTCATAACTCCCTTTGGAGCCTTCTGCTATGTGTCTATGCCTTTTGGGCTCAAGAGTGCCCAGGCGACTTACCAGCGATGTGTGCAGAATTGTCTTCATAATCAGATTGGACGCAATGTTCATGCTTACGTGGATGATATTGTGGTAAAATCCAGAAAGAAGGAGACGTTGATAGACGACTTGAAGGAAACCTTTGATAGTCTCCGAGTTTATAAGATGATGCTTAATCCGGCCAAGTGTGTTTTTGGTGTGCCGGCGGGCAAGCTTTTGGGCTTTCTGGTGTCTAACAGGGGCATTGAAGCTAATCCGGAGAAGATCAAAGCCATTACTTCTATGGCTAAACCGGCGTGTATCAATGATGTTCAACGTCTGACAGGTCGTATTGCGGCGCTAAGCCGGTTCATAAGCCGCCTCGGTGAGAAGGCCATCCCTTTGTATCAGATGATGAAAAAGACAGATGACTTCGTCTGGAGTGACGCTGCTAATGAGGCATTGGAGGCGCTTAAGAAGCAGCTGGCTGAGCCGCCGGTCCTAGCTGCGCCCGTTGATAAGGAGCCGCTGTTGTTATATGTGGCTGCTAATAGCCGGGCTGTCAGTGTGGCTATTGTGGTTGAAAGGAAAGAGGCAGGCAAGGAATATCCGGTTCAGCGGCCGGTTTATTATATCAGCGAAGTGCTTATTGAGTCCAAACAGAGATACCCACATTGGCAGAAACTTGTATATGGGGTTTTCATGGCAAGCCGGAAGCTTAAGCAATATTTTCAGGGTCACCCCATTACTGTGGTTAGCTCTGCTCCTTTAGGAGATATCATACAAAACAGGGAAGCAACAGGCCGGGTTGCCAAATGGGCCAATGAACTTGGGCCTCATGGTTTGAAATATATGCCTCACACGGCCATCAAGTCTCAAGCATTGGTGGATTTCATCAATGACTGGACAGAGCAGCAGATGCCTGAGGAAAAACCAGATAACACGTATTGGACTATTCACTTTGATGGGTCCAGGCAATTGGAGGGCTCGGGGGCTGGAGTTGTGCTTGCTTCCCCTCGAGGTGATAAATTTTGTTATGTTCTCCGTTTGATGTTCCCTTGTACTAACAATGCAGCTGAATATGAGGCCTTGCTCCACGGTCTTCAGATGGCTAAGG
Organism: Thinopyrum elongatum; assembly: GCA_011799875.1. NCBI lineage: Eukaryota > Viridiplantae > Streptophyta > Magnoliopsida > Poales > Poaceae > Thinopyrum > Thinopyrum elongatum. The sequence continues at coordinate 491,013,119 of CM022302.1, read as the reverse complement.
AGATGAACTTAAGCCGGGTAAGGTGCTTTGGTGACTCAGATTTGGTGGCTCAACAAGTCTCTGGTACTTGGGATTCTAAGGATCCCCTCATGGCAGCTTATCGACGAGAGGTGGATGTTATTGCTGGTCATTTCAAGGGTTATCAAGTTGAGCATGTTGATCGGAGGAAAAATGAAGCGGCTGATGCCTTAAGCTGGTTGGGTTCTCAACGTAAACCGGTGCCACCTAATGTTTTTCTTGACGTTTTGCATAACCCGTCGGTCAAGTTACCTACAGAGGAGGATTTGGCTATTCCTGACCCGGTAGCTCAGTTGGTGGCAGCTCTTCATGTTATTCCTGATTGGACAGTTCCATATTTGGCATATATGACCCAGGGCGAGTTACCCGAGGATGAAATCTTGGCCAGGCAAATAACCCGGCAGTCCAAGTCAATGACAATTATCAATGGAGAGCTACACCATTGCAGTGTTACCGGGGCGTTTCAGCGTTGTGTTTCTCCTGAAGAAGGCTGTGAGATTCTGCGTGAGATCCATGAAGGAGATTGTGGTCATCACGCCGGCTCTAAATCTCTTGTAGCCAAGGCTTTTCGTCATGGTTTTTATTGGTTGACGGCTCATGCTGATGCTGAGGACTTGGTTAAAAAATGTGACGGTTGTCAGAAGTTTTCACGTCGAGCTCATGTTCCAGCTCAGGAGTTGAGAATGATTCCAATCACTTGGCCGTTTGCAGTTTGGGGGCTTGATATGGTTGGACCTTTTTAGAGGTCCAAGGATAAGAAGACCCACCTCTTGGTGGCGGTTGATAAATTCACTAAGTGGGTAGAGGCAGAGCCAGTCAGTAAGTGTGATGCAGCAACGGCGGTTCAATCCATGAAGAAGGTGATCTTCCGTTTTGGCTTTCCACACAGCATTGTAACAGACAATGGCACTAATCTCTCCAAGGGTGCTATGAAAGAATTTTGTCAACGTGAGCATATCCGGCTTGATGTATCGTCGGTGGCTCACCCCCAATCTAATGGTCAAGCTGAGAGAGCCAATCAAGAGATTCTGAGAGGCATCAAGCCCCGGCTTATGGTTCCCTTACAGAGGACGCCGGGTTGTTGGGTAGAGGAGTTACCCTTGGTGCTATGGAGCATCAACACAACGCCCAACAGATCTACGGGTTACACGCCTTTTTTCATGATTTATGGAGCAGAGGCGGTTCTCCCCAGTGACATCCGTCACGACTCACCCCGGGTGGCGGCTTACGTTGAAGCTGATAATGAAAAGGCACGTTAGGATGCACTTGACCTGTTAGACGAGGCGCGTGATCTCGCAGCGGCTCGGTCGACGATTTAGTAGCAAGATCTACGTCGTTATCACAGCCGTCGGGTCAAGACCAGAGCCTTTCAAGAAGGCGACTTGGTGCTCCGGCTTATCCAGGATCAGACTGATATGCACAAGTTATCCCCACCTTGGGAAGGACCCTTTGTGGTCAGCAAGAATCTGAACAACGGGTCATACTACCTTATTGATGTTCGAGACCACAAGGACTCACACACGTCGGAGGAAGAGACTCGCCGGCCGTGGAATATTGCTCATCTTCGGCCTTACTACACCTGAGCCATTGGCTCTTCTGATCTACATATTTTTGACAATGTATATATTAAACCGGCACCCCTGCTAAAGCAGGGCCTCTGTCGTCTTTTCTTAATTAGTTTTCGGTTACTTGGGGGCTTCCGGCTTATGAGCGAAGTTATGATTACCATTTGAACCGGCTTATAAGCCAACTGAAAAAAAAAAACTTGGGGGCTTGCTACCCAGGTTAAAGGTACCAAAGAGAGCCTGTTGCAAAATCATAGCTCAAACATAGGTGCCCCTTGAGCACAGCTCAAAAATATTACTTGGGGGCTCCTTGATTCTAAAGAACAAAGAGTTTGTATAACCCTTGTAATAGGCTTAAAAGCCAGGCTTGGAAGCCAGGTGTATTCACCTAAAACCCCGGGTTATCCTGCCTTTTTAAGTAAGCCACTCCGCCCAGGTATTCCTGGAATGACCCGCCGAACGTTTGACAAGTCAATCTTATATAGACCCTAAACTTGTCAAAGTTAAAACGACGATTGGTTATGTGAGGTCCATCTTATATGGTTTGTATATAGGTTTAACTCAGTGGCTGTGCGGCCCGTGAAAGCACTCGATTTTCGGCCTGGCAGCCCATGAAAAGCCTCGTTTTTTCATTTGTTTTATTCCACAGTTTTTGAGGTTTATTTGATAAGGCTTATAATGCTTTATGATCATAATTCATCCGGTGTTTATTAACCCGGCCTGGTTTTTGACTATAAGTCGCAAGTATGAGATTGTTGGGAAACGTAGTAATTTCAAAAAATTTTCCTACGCACACACAGGATCATGGTGATGCATAGCAACGAGAGGGGAGAGTGTGCCCACGTACCCTCGTAGACCGAAAGCGGAAGCGTTAGCACAACGCGGTTGATGTAGTCGTACGTCTTCACGATCCGACCGATCCAAGTACCGAACGCACGGCACCTCCGAGTTCAGCACACGTTCAACTCGATGATGTCCCGCGAGCTCCGATCTAGCAAAGCTTCACAGGAGAGTTTCGTCAGCACGACGGCGTGGTGACGGTGATGATGATGCTACCGACGCAGGGCTTCGCCTAAGCACCGCTGCGATATGATCGAGGTGGATTATGGTGGAGGGGGGCACCGCACACGGCTAAGAGATCAATGATCAATTGTTGTGTCTATGGAGTGCCCCCTGGCCACGTATATAAAGGAGTGGAGGAGGGCCGGCCTAGCTATGGCGCGCCCTGGAGGAGTCCTACTCCCACCGGGAGTAGGATTCCCCCCCTTCCAAGTAGTAGGAGTAGGAGAGAAGGAAGGGGAAGAGAGAAGAGAAGGAAGGAGGGGCGCAGCCCCTCCCCCTAGTCCAATTCGGACTAGGCCTGGGGGGGGGGGGGGGGGGGGGGGGCGGCCACCTCTCTCTCTCCCCTAAAGCCCAATAAGGCCCATATACTTCTTCCCCGTATTCCCGTAACTCCCGGTACTCCGAAAAATACCCGGACCACTCGGAACCTTTCCGTGTCCGAATATAGTCTCCATATATCGATCTTTATGTCTCAACCATTTCGAGACTCCTCGTCATGTCCCTGATCTCATCCGGGACTCCGAACTACCTTCGGTACATCAAAACACAATAACTCATAAACAAATCGTCACAGAACTTTAAGCGTGCGGACCCTACGGGTTCGAGAACTATGTAGACATGACCGAGACACTTCTCCGGTCAATAACCAATAGCGGAACCTATGCTCATATTGGTTCCTACATCTCTACAAGTCTTTATCGGTCAAACCGCATAACAACATACGTTGTTCCCTTTGTCATCGGTATGTTACTTGCCCGAGATTCGATCGTCGGTATCTCAATACCTAGCTCAATCTCGTTACCGGCAAGTCTCTTTACTCGTTTCGTAATGCATCATCCCGCAACTAACTTATTAGTTACATTGCTTGCAAGGCTTATAGTGATGTGCATTACCGAGTGGGCCCAGAGATACCTCTCCGACAATCGGAGTGACAAATCCTAATCTCGAAATATGCCAAATCAACAAGTACCTTCGGAGACACCTGTAGAGCACCTTTATAATCACCCAGTTACGTTGTGACGTTTGGTAGCACACAAAGTGTTCCTCCGGTAAACGGGAGTTGCATAATCTCATAGTCATAGGAACATGTATAAGTCATGAAGAAAGCAATAGCAACATACTAAATGATCAAGTGCTAAGCTAACGGAATGGGTCAAGTCAATCACATCATTCTCCTAATGATGTGATCCCGTTAATCAAATGACAACTCATGTCTATGGTTAGGAAACATAACCATCTTTGATTAACGAGCTAGTCTAGTAGAGGCTTACTAGTGACACTCTGTTTGTCTATGTATTCACACATGTATCATGTTTCCGGTTAATACAATTCTAGCATGAATAATAAACATTTATCATGATATAAGGAAATAAATAATAACTTTATTATTGCCTCTAGGGCATATTTCCTTCAGAGATAAGATAACATTTGGTGTTTATTAATCCGGCCTGGCTTTTGACTATAAGTCGCCAGTATGAGATAAGATAATATCCGGTGTTTATTAGCCCGGCCTGGTTTTGTTCATAAGCCAAGCAAATCTATGATGATTACCAGTGCTCAAAGTTTGGGTTCTCCCCTTACTACACCGGTTTGATAAACCAACAGTGTGATCAAATATCACAGGTATGATATATTTCAAATTTGGTTATTCTTAAAGTCCAGCCTTGGGTACAAGCTATGTTAGTTTCCATGGTTTTATATTGGGCGTTATGACCCGTCCAGCGGTAAACCGCCAGGACACCTTTAATCCTTTGCATGCAGGAACAGATTCCACATTGTTAATATTATAAGCATAAGTGGCATATCTTAACATGGTGGATTGGCAGTGTCATGCAAAGTAAATATGCACGATGGCATAGCAGAACAAGAGTTTAAGCTAGCCTATTACAAGGCGTTTGGTGCCCAAAAGAATAATTGTTTTAACAAGTCTTAAAGGAAGCAGCTGCTAAACCGGCCCCCGGTTTACGAGTCCTGGCCTGGCTGACTTGAAGGTTGCGGATCGTCCAGCGCCGGTTCATCTTCCTCCTCTCTACGCAGTGGCTGGAAGTCAATGGTGGTCCAATCGATCCCAGTTAAGGCCTTGAATACAGCTTCATCACTTATAAGTGTGGAGGGGTCAACATCAGGGGCATAGGTATGCTTACAGATTGGAGGAATAAGATTTGGAGCATCATAAGTTGGCGCGTTAACTCTCTTGTTGTTGGCGTCATAAATCGACTGATAATGTGAAAGATCGGTTTCTTCAGCCAATTTGCTGGCCAATGGGCGCATTTCCCTCGTCAAGGCTCTGAGGTCGTCGTTATTAAACTCTGACCCGTCCTCCTTTATGCTCGGGTAGCCGTTTCCCACATCGGCCGGATCAAGATCAGTTATCCAAGCTTTGGCCCGAGTCAGTGTAGTAAGAGCACCCGCCCTGGCAGCTGACTTCTTTAGCTCTTCAAACTGTGCAGGCATCATCGCCAGCCTTTCCAAAGTCTCCTTGATCAAGGTTGGGGGCGGTTTATTATGGGAAGCTATGCAGATAACCCGTTGTACGCCGGTATATAATTGCTCTATAAGTGTATAGGCGGCCTTCAGTTTTTGCCGCATATCTGAGCCAAGATGAGCAATGCGAGTTCCTGCATCATCAAAAACATCGGTAAACCGACAGTCTCTTACATAATACATGTTCAAAGCTTATGAAGAAGTTATTTACCAAATACGGCAGCGGTCATGGCATTTATTTGCTGTTTCAAGCCAGTCAGCTCCTCAGCTACCGGATTAAGGGCAGCCTCAGCATCCTCAGCCCTCTTCAGCAGAGTTGACTTTTCTGTATCCCAACCTGCCCGCTCGTGCTTAAAGCTCTCCTTCAGTTTTTCCATTGCCGTTAAGGCGCTGGTCAGTTCTTCCTTGGCTTTGGAGGTCTCGGTTTGTTGCGACTTGATGTTTTCTTGAAGGTCGGCGATTTGAGATTCCTTCTTGTTAAGATCGGCCTGCAAGAGACTATAATTAATTGGATAGCAATGCATATTCAAAGTCCCAAGCACATAACAAGTAATATACTTGGCACTTGGGGGCTAATGTCTATTGCTTCTGATCAAAAAATCTTTACAAGTGCCAAGCACATAACAACTATCAGCTTGATGGTCAACCGGATTATAAAGGTCCTAAGTAAGAATTTTGAGCCTTACAGCATAATTAGTCTCAACTTAACATATTTGTTAAGTCGACCCTTGGGGGCTACATAGGTGAAATTAAAGATATATTATTCTAAAGTCCCGGTTCATATTGACATTATAAATCGGCCCTTGCGGGCTAGTGGAGTTGATCTATATGGCTCTTGAAAGTTTGCAGAACATTCTATTCTTTTATGTCCAGTAAACTTGGCGGCTAAGGGAAGAATATGTATGCAGAGTTAACATCATTTACCTCATATCGCTCCTTCATCATGTTCAGTAAACCGGCTTCATAATCACGGCTTGTGTACAGACGGTTTAAAAACCCAGAATGAATATCTTGGGCGCTGAGGTGGGCATAGCTTTCCAGGTCCGCCTTCCACTTGCCCTTGTCAACAGCAGAAAATTCTTCTTTGGCATTATGTTTTGACAAAGCAGTGGGGTTGTCTGGGGCTGTATACCCGACACCGGTAACTACACCATCGTCAGCTTTATCATCAACAGCCTTAGTTGGGCTTGGCGGTTTATCAGCATGACCTATCGGATCAATTTCCATCTGCACAACAAAGGCGTCATGATCTTGCGGTGGCGGATCATCAAGAATAGCTTCAGTATTTGTTTCAAACTATTCAGGGTTCTTTTCCGGATCAGTTGGCGCGCTGTCATCAGCCGGTTTGTTCAACTTGGCCTTTTTACTGGGCCTGGCCTTGGCTCTGACAGAGACGCAAATAACAGGTTAGTATAATGATCAAGCATAAGGTACAAGGGGTTAGTTAAAAATGCTCACCCAGGAACAGTTTTGAGGGTTGGAATTTGTGTCCCTGTGGACTCGCCAGAGGATGAAAGGGAAGTTCCCTGGTAGTTTGAATTAGACGGATTAAGAGGTTGTCGGAAATAACCCGCCTTGGGATAAGACGTGTCAGAAATAGAAGAGACCTCTGGGCGGCATTTACGAACTGGCGAGTTCGGTAAACCGGAAGAAGTGACCACATGGCCGCTATACCGGGTTGTGCGGCGAGCTTCGTGTTGCTGCTTCTTCAAAAGAAAGTTTGGATCCAAGTAAGCTAGGGGGTGAGAAAATCTTACTTTCTGGCTTGCTTGTCGGGTTTTCTGTGTGGGCAGAGGTTCTGAACCGGATGAGAGAATAGTTACCTCTACGTCATTTGCGTGGCTAGCTTCTGCGTCGTCCTGATAAAAATCATCGTCAATGAGATGTATGAAAAAAGAGCCAAGTGAATCAAGTTCTACCTCTGACTCCGGATTATCATCGTCAATGTTTAACTCGGTAGGCTCGGTGTTTTTCTTCTTGGCGGGCTTCTTGTTGACCTTGGTCTTGACACGAAGTGTTTTGGCCGGTTTATCCTGCGGTTTCTTCTTCCAGAATGGATCATCACCCTGTTTAAAGATTGAAAAGATCATAAGGGAGTATTAAGAATATGGATTAAAGCAGGAGTGGGGCAATTCTTACAGCTGGCAGTTTATTTGAAGCACAAAAAGGACTAAGTCCTGTTTTGCTACAGTCGGTCACTGGTTCATCCATCATCTTCTTGACAGATTCAGTAATTTCAGTATCAGTCAGCTGAATATCAGTATGGCGTTGAGGGTCTTTCACGTCCCCTGTGTACTCACACATTAAACCGGGGCGACGGCTTAAAGGCAAAATGCTCCAAGATACCCAGCAACGGACAAAATCAATGCCTGTCAAACCGTTTGCCATAAAGGCTCTAAGCTTTGAAAGTTGTGGTGCATATTTGGACCGTTCCTTTGCATTGAGTCTTTGGGGGAATGGATGTGCATCGGTAAGCCGGTGAGCACGGTAACCCGGCAGAGGATTCTCGTCAGCTGGAGATGTATCTTGGCAATAGAACCAAGTTTGATTCCAATCTTTGGGATGGCTATGATGCCTAGCGTGAGGGAAGCTGACGTATTTTCTCTTCTAAATTGAAACCCCGCCAAGTTCAGTATTGGGCCCATCCGTAAATTCAGTACGGCGGTTTAAATAGAAGAAATCTCTGAACAGGTCGACTGTGGGCTCTTCTTGCAGGTAGGCTTCACAAAACACTTGAAAATTGCAAATATTGGACACGGAGTTAGGCCCAATATCTTGAGGGTGAAGTTGGAAGAAATGAAGCACGTCACGGAATTTTTTTGATCCGGGAGGGCTGAACCCTCGACTCAGATGATCAACAAAAACGATCACTTCCCCATCCTTGGGCTCAGGAGGATTTTCTGGACCGGGGGCTCTCCAGTGGATGTCTTCCTTTTTCGCTAAAGCGCCGGTTGCAACACACCCGTTCAGTTCTTCTTCTGTAACCCGGGATTGAACCCAGTTACAGGAATAAAAGGATTTGGCCATTTATACGATAACCTGGAAAAGATTTGTGCCGGTTTAAGGTTCATAGTTAATAAGCAGAAAGTGTTGAAGCATGCATAAATGTTAAACCGGACAGTGACGTTATTAAATTACAAAGACGAGCACTTGGCGGTTTAAAAGGGGACTAATGGTACCTGGCAGGTTATTACTTTCCGAGGTTAAACCGCCTACATGGATATTGAAAGTATAGATCTGAAGTTGGAAAATGGCTAAGTGGTGAAAAAAAGGGTTTCACAGATTGGTGTTATAATTTTGGATCTACAGCAATTCAGATATTGAAGAAAAATTCTAACCTAAAGTAGCGGCAGCAGGACAGTTCACGTGCTCAGATGAGATCTCCTATGGAGGGGAGGCGTTCAGATATTAAAAATGAGTGCTAAACTGCTATCGCACAAGATTGGTACTATACTTAGATCAAAAACTACATGGTCTATGGAGGAACAAAGATGAACCGAGATGAACTCCGATGAACTCGTGGAAACCCTAATGGGATCTAGGGGAAAAGGAAGGAAGAGGACCTACCAAGGCTGTTGAGTAGCGGAGGTGCGCGGACGAACTCTGGTCGATTCAGGTTGATGCAGCGGCCGTTGTTGAGGCAGTGGCAAAGGTCGACGACGGCGGCGGAGCTCGGGCGCTGAGGCGATGCGAGGTGGAAGACAGAGACGAGGAGGCAAGGGGGGAAAGTGAAAAGGACCCCTGGCCCTATTTATAAGGTGAATGGATAGATGGCATGCACGGGAATCAAGGAGGCTGAGATTTGGGCCTCGTGCGATATTAATGCAAGATGACGTCATGGCGGGTTAGCACAATGCTGTGAGCAGATGTCGTGGCGGGTTATAAATTTTCATAAGGACTGATGATGAAGGATTCTTTCTAAGTCAAGTATTGAAGATTTATATGAACAAGTTCACATCAACCTGGGGCCTAATGTTGGGGATATAACTATTGAGTATAAACCGCCCAGGAGGGGCCGGGTTATGCTCATAGTGGTTTACCTGTATTGAAGCCCATGAAGACATAGAAGATGGCGACTTACGAAGGAGACTTAATAAGAAGGCCCAAAGCCCAAAGGCGAGTTAGGGCCCATAGATGTAAACCGCCATAAGTATATGACTTGTATTGTAAGATAGGAAAGAGTGGATACCGAGCCGGACACGTTTATGAGCCGGCCGGGATTCTGTGAACCGCCGGGCGTCAACCTGTGGATATAAAGGGACGACCTGGCGGCGGTTCAGGGACAGGTAACAAACAATCGGGAACTAGGTCAAGCGTATTCGCTCCCTGGTAATCGAAACCCTAGCAATACAACACAAAGCAGGAGTAGGCTTTTACCTCATTGAGAGGGGTCGAACCTGGGTAAACTCTCTGTGTCCTTTGTCCCATTTAACCCCTTCAAGTTAACCTAGTTGCGATGGCTCCATGACTAAGTTCTTCCGCTAGGACATCTGCCGTGTCAAGTCCACGGCACCAGTGTTATCCTATTTCTTGTGTATCTTAAGCTAATGCCAGGCATAGTTGAAGTATGTGCCTAAAAGTGTCTTTACTTTGTCTCTTCTGTTATGCTTGAACTCGGCGCACGGAGGAGCTCTTCTCCATGATGCCAGTGGCCAGCGCACAGGGTCTCCATTCGACCGTATCCCTAGAAAGCAAGGTAGATGATGTACAGGTTGCTGCTCTGAATCTATCTTCATACTGTGACCATGTAGAATACACAAAACTATGGGTTCTATTTTATTTATGATGAACAGAAGATGGCTTGACACTTTATTTGTAGCTAGATCACTCTTTTCTACAGAACATATTTGATCCGACTTAAAAACATGTCTACAATACCATACAGTTATTAGCCATCATCAAAATGCTCCATCATAGCAGTGGAAAATAGATTAGTCTGTCTAATATGTAGTGCCTTGTGAGTTGCCTATCGCCACTTCGATTACACCATTGTGTTGTGCCAGTTGTTTTTCGCATGTTGGAGTCATATGGGTACATTTTTTATACTCTCTAATGTGTGTCACAGAAGCACCTAGGTTATCAGTGCATCCATAATACTTTTTCCATGATTAAGTCACCGCTAAATCGTAGAGCAGTCATGTGCATGGTTAAGTCACCACATACAGTCTATTGTGCTCATTCTTCCATTCTTTTAAGATAAGTTACTCATAAGTGCATATACACACATTTATCTTCATCAATCTACTAAATGCATTATATCCTAAGGCAAACGACATTGTCAAGGTTGGCCCAAAGGCTATGCTCAATGCCATTCTTGCTGAGGTGGGTTTGTCCGTGTTGGGGAACGTAGTATTTCAAAAAATTTCCTACGATCACACAAGATCTATCTAGGAGAAGCATAGCAACGAGCGGGGAGAGTGTGTCCACGTACCCTCGTAGACCGAAAGCGGAAGCGTTTAGTAACGCGGTTGATGTAGTCGAACTTCTTCATGATCCAACCGATCCAAGTATCGAACGTACGGCACCTCTGCATTCAGCACATGTTCAACTCGATGATGTCCCTCGTGCTCTTGATCCAGTTGAGGGCGAGGGAGAGTTCCGTCAGCACGACGGTGTGGCGACGGTGTTGATGATGTTACCGGCGCAGGGCTTCGCCTAAGCACTACGACGATATGACCGAGGTGTGTAACTGTGGAGGGGGGCACCGCACACGGCTAAAAGATCAACTTGTGTGTTCTAGGGTGCCCCCCTCCCCACGTATATAAAGGAGGGAGGAGGGAAGGGCCGGCCGGCCCCTAGGGCGCACCCAAGAGGGGAGTCCTACTAGGACTCCAAGTCCTAGTAGGATTCCACCAAAAGGGAGAGAGGGGAAAGGAAGGAGAGGGAGAGGGAGTAGGAAAGGGGGGCGCCGCCCCCCTTCCCTTGTCCAATTCGGACTGCTAGGGGGGGGGGCCTGCCCTGGCTGCCCACCTCTCTCTCCAACAAGGCCCATGGTGGCCCATTAGTTCCCCCGGGGGGTTCCGGTAACCCCTCCGGCACTCCGGTTTTACCCGAAACTATCCGGAACACTTCCGGTGTCCGAATAACATGTTCCAATATATCAATCTTTATGTCTCGATCATTTTGAGACTCCTCGTCATGTCCGTGATCTCATCCGGGACTTCGAACAAACTTCGGTCATCAAAAACACATAACTCATAATTCAAATCGTCATTGAACGTTAAGTGTGCGGACCCTACGGGTTCGAGAACTATGTAGACATGACCGAGACACATCTCCGGTCAATAACCAATAGCGGAACCTGGATGCTCATATTGGCTCCTACATATTCTACGAAGATCTTTATCGGTCAAACCGCATAACAACATACGTTGTTCCCTTTGTCATCGGTATGTTACTTGCCCGAGATTCGATCGTTGGTATCATCATACCTAGTTCAATCTCATTACTGGCAAGTCTCTTTACTCATTCCGTAATACTTCATCCCGCAACTAACTCATTAGTCACATTGCTTAAAAGGCTTATAGTGATGAGCATTACCGAGAGGGCCCAGAGATACCTCTTCGAAACATGGAGTGACAAATCCTAATCTCGATCTATGCCAACCCAACAAACACCTTCGGAGACACCTGTAGAGCATCTTTATAATCACCCATTTATGTTGTGACGTTTGATAGCACACTAAGTGTTCCTTCGGTATTCGGGAGTTGCATAATCTCATAGTCTGAGGAACATGTATAAGTCATGAAGAAAGCAATAGCAATAAAACTAAACGATCATAGTGCTAAGCTAACGGATGGGTCTTGTCCATCACATCATTCTCCTAATGATGTGATCCCGTTCATCAAATGACAACACATGTCTATGGTCAGGAAACATAACCATCTTTGATAAACAAGCTAGTCCAGTAGAGGCATACTAGGGACACTCTGTTTGTCTATGTATTCACACATGTACTAAGTTTCCGGTTAATACAATTCTAGCATGAATAATAAACATTTATCATGAACTAAGGAAATAAATAATAACTTTATTATTGCCTCTAGGGCATATTTCCTTCAGTCTCCCACTTGCACTAGAGTCAATAATCTAGATTACACAGTAATGATTCTAACACCCATGGAGTCTTGGTGCTGATCATGTTTTGCTCGTGGAAGAGGCTTAGTCAACGGGTCTGCAACATTCAGATTCGTATGTATTTTGCAAACTTCTATGTCTCCCTCCTTGACTAGATCGCATATGGAATTGAAGCATCTCTTGATGTGCTTGGTTCTTTTGTGAAATCTGGATTCCTTCGCCAAGGCAATCGCTCCAGTATTGTCACAAAAGATTTTCATTGGACCCGATGCACTAGGTATGACACCTAGATCGGATATGAACTCCTTCATCCAGACTCCTTCATTTGCTGCTTCCAAAGCAGCTATGTACTCCGCTTCACACGTAGATCCCACCACGACGCTTTGCTTAGAACTGCACCAACTGACAGCTCCACCATTCAATATAAATACGTATCCGGTTTGTGACTTAGAGTCATCCGGATCAGTGTCAAAGCTTGCATCGACGTAACCGTTTACGACGAGCTCTTTGTCACCTCCATAAACGAGAAACATATCCTTAGTCCTTTTCAGGTATTTCAGGATGTTCTTGACCACTGTCCAGTGATCCACTCCTGGATTACTTTGGTACCTCCCTGCTAAACTTATAGCAAGACACACATCAGGTCTGGTACACAGCATTGCATACATGATAGAACCTATGGCTGAAGCATAGGGAATGACTTTCATTTTCTCTCTATCTTCTGCAGTGGTCGGGCATTGAGTTTGACTCAATTTCACACCTTGTAACACAGGCAAGAACCCTTTCTTTGCTTGATCCATTTTGAACTTCTTCAAAACTTTATCAAGGTATGTGCTTTGTGAAAGTCCAATTAAGCGTCTTATTCTATCTCTATAGATCTTGATGCCTAATATATAAGCAGCTTCACCGAGGTCTTTCATTGAAAAACTTTTATTCAAGTATCCTTTTATGCTATCCATAAATTCTATATCATTTCCAATCAACAATATGTCATCCACATACAATATTAGAAATGCTACAGAGCTCCCACTCACTTTCTTGTAAATACAGGCTTCTCCAAAAGTCTGTATAAAACCATATGCTTTGATCACACTATCAAAACGTTTATTCCAACTCCGAGAGGCTTGCACCAGTCCATAAATGGATCGCTGGAGCTTGCACACTTTGTTAGCACCCTTTGGATCGACAAAACCTTCTGGTTGCATCATATACAATTCTTCTTCCAGAAATCCATTCAGGAATGCAGTTTTGACATCCATTTGCCAAATTTCATAATCATAAAATGCGGCAATTGCTAACATGATTCGGACAGACTTAAGCATCGCTACGGGTGAGAAGGTCTCATCGTAGTCAACTCCTTGAACTTGTCGAAAACCTTTCGCAACAAGTCGAGATTTGTAGATAGTAACATTACCGTCAGCTTCAGTCTTCTTCTTGAAGATCCATTTATTCTCTATGGCTTGCCGATCATCGGGCAAGTCAACCAAAGTCCACACTTTGTTCTCATACATGGATCCCATCTCAGATTTCATGGCCTCAAGCCATTTCGCGGAATCTGGGCTCATCATCGCTTCCTCATAGTTCGTAGGTTCGTCATGGTCTAGTAACATGACTTCCAGAACAGAATTACCGTACCACTCTGGTGCAGAACGTACTCTGGTTGACCTACGAGGTTCGGTAGTAACTTGATCCGGAGTTTCATGATCATCATCATTAACTTCCTCACTGATTGGTGTAGGCATCACTGGAACTGATTTCTGTGATGAACTACTTTCCAATACGGGAGAAGGTACAATTACCTCATCAAGTTCTACTTTCCTCCCACTCACTTCTTTCGAGAGAAACTCCTTCTCTAGAAAGGATCCATTCTTAGGAACGAATATCTTGCCTTCGGATCTGTGATAGAAGGTGTACCCAACAGTCTCCTTTGGGTATCCTATGAAGACGCATTTCTCCGATTTGGGTTCGAGCTTATCAGGTTGAAGTTTTTTCACATAAGCATCGCAGCCACAAACTTTAAGAAACGACAACTTAGGTTTCTTGCCAAACCATAGTTCATACGGTGTCATCTCAACGGATTTAGATGGTGCCCTATTTAACGTGAATGCAACTGTCTCTAATGCATAACCCCAAAATGATAGTGGTAAATCGGTAAGAGACATCATAGATCGCACCATATCCAATAAAGTATGGTTACGATGTTCGGACACACCATTACGCTGTGGTGTTCCAGGTGGCGTGAGTTGCGAAACTATTCCACATTGTTTCAAATGAAGACCAAACTCATAAATCAAATATTTACCTCCACGATCAGATCGCAGAAACTTTATTTTCTTGTTACGATGATTTTCCACTTCACTCTGAAATTCTTTGAACTTTTCAAATGTTTCAGACTTATGTTTCATTAAGTAGATATACCCATATCTGCTCAAATCATCTGTGAAGGTCAGAAAATAACGATACCCGCCGCGAGCCTCAACACTCATCGGACCGCATACATCAGTATGTATTATTTCCAATAAGTCAGTTGCTAGCTCCATTGTTCCGGAGAACGGAGTTTTAGTCATCTTGCCCATGAGGCATGGTTCGCAAGTATCAAGTGATTCATAATCAAGTGATTCCAAAAGCCCATCAGCATGGAGTTTCTTCATGCGCTTTACACCAATATGACCTAAACGGCAGTGCCACAAATAAGTTGCACTATCATTATTAACTTTGTATCTTTTGGCTTCAATATTATGAATATGTGTATCACTACAGTCGAGATTCAACAAAAATAGACCACTTCTCAAGGGTGCATGACCATAAAAGATATTACTCATATAAATAGAGCAACCATTATTCTCTGATTTAAATGAATAACCGTCTCGCATCAAACAAGATCCAGATATAATGTTCATGCTCAACGCTGGCACCAAATAACAATTATTCAGGTCTAAAACTAATCCCGAAGGTAGATGTAGAGGTAGCATGCCGACGGCGATCACATCGACTTTGGAACCATTTCCCACGCGCATCGTCACCTCGTCCTTAGCCAATCTTCGTTTAATCCGTAGCTCCTGTTTTGAGTTGCAAATATGAGCAACAGAACCAGTATTAAATACCCAGGTGCTACTACGAGTATTAGTAAGGTACACATAAATAACATGTATATCAAATATACCTTTCACTTTGCCATCCTTCTTATCCGCCAAATACTTGGGGCAGTCCCGCTTCCAGTGACCAGTCCCTTTGCAGTAGAAGCACTCAGTTTCAGGCTTAGGTCCAGACTTGGGCTTCTTCCCGGGAGTAGCAACTTGCTTGCTATTCTTCTTGAAGTTCCCCTTCTTCCCTTTGCCCCTTTTCTTGATACTAGTGGTCTTTTTAACCATCAACACTTGATGCTCCTTTTTGATTTCTACCTCCGCAGCCTTTAGCATCGCGAAGAGCTCGGGAATTGTCTTTTCCATCCCTTGCATATTATAGTTCATCACGAAGCCTTTGTAGCTTGGTGCCAGTGATTGAAGAACTCTGTCAATAACACAATCATCCGGAAGATTAACTCCCAGCTGAGTCAAGTGGTTATTGTACCTAGACATTCTGAGTATGTGTTCACTGAGAGAACTGTTCTCCTCCATCTTGCAGCTATAGAACTTGTTGGAGACTTCATATCTCTCAACTCGGGCATTTGCTTGAAATATTAACTTCAACTCCTGAAACATCTCATATGCTCCATGATGTTCAAAACATCTTTGAAGTCCCGATTCTAAGCCGTAAAGCATGGCACACTGAACTATCGAGTAGTCATCAGATCGAGCTTGCCAGACGTTCATAACGTCAGCATCTGCTCCTGCAGCAGGCCTTTCACCCAGCGGTGCATCAAGGACATAATTCTTCTGTGCAGCAATGAGGATAATCCTCAAGTTACGGACCCAGTCCGTGTAGTTGCTACCATCATCTTTCAACTTAGCTTTCTCTAGGAACGCATTAAAATTCAAAGGAACAGTAGCACGGGCCATTGATCTACAACAACATAGACATGCAAAATACTATCAGGACTAAGTTCATGATAAATTAAGTACAATTAATCATATTACTTAAGAACTCCCACTTAGATAGACATCCCTCTAGTCATCTAAATGATCACGTGATCCATATCAACTAAACCATGTCCGATCATCGCGTGAGATGGAGTAGTTTTCAATGGTGAACATCTCTATGTTGATCATATCTACTATATGATTCACGCTCGACCTTTCGGTCTCCAGTGTTCCGAGGCCATATCTGCATATGCTAGGCTCGTCAAGTTTTACCCGAGTAATCCGCACGTGCAAAACTGTCTTGCACCCGTTGTATGTGAACGTAGAGCTTATCACACCCGATCATCACGTGGTGTCTCGGCACGATGAACTGTCGCAATAGTGCATACTCAGGGAGAACACTTATACCTTGAAAATTTTGTGAGGGATCATCTTATAATGCTACCGCCGTACTAAGCAAAATAAGATGCATAAAGGATAAACATCACATGCAATCAATATAAGTGATATGATATGGCCATCATCATCTTGTGCCTTTGATCTCCATCTCCAAAGCATCATCATGATCACCATCGTCGCCGGCTTGACACCTTGATCTCCATCGTAGCATCATTGTCGTCTCGCCAACTATTGCTTCCACGACTATCGCTACCGCTTAGTGATAAAGTAAAGCAATTACATGGCGATTGTATTTCATACAATAAAGCGACAACCATAAGGCTCCTTCCAGTTGCCGATAACTTTTACAAAACATGATCATCTCATACAACAATTTATATATCATCACGTCTTGAGCATATCACATCACAGCAAGCCCTGCAAAAACAAGTTAGACGTCCTCTACTTTGTTGTTGCAAATTTTACGTGGCTGCTACGGGCTTCTAGCAAGAACCGTTCTTACCTACGCATCAAAACCACAACGATTTTTCATCAAGTGTGCTGTTTTAACCTTCAACAAGGACCGGCCGTAGTCAAACTCGATTCCACTAAAGTTGGAGAAACAGACACCCGCCAGCCACCTTTGTGCAAAGCACGTCGGTAGAACCAGTCTCATGAACGCGGTCATGTTGGTCCGGGCCGCTTCATCCAACAATACCGCCGAATCAAAGTAAGACATTGGTGGTAAGCAGTATGACTATTATCGCCCACAACTCTTTGTGTTCTACTCGTGCATATCATCTACGCATAGACCTGGCTCTGATACCACTGTTGGGGAACGTAGTATTTCAAAAAATTTCCTACGATCACGCAAGATCTATCTAGGAGAAGCATAGCAACGAGCGGGGAGAGTGTGTCCACGTACCCTCGTAGACCGAAAGCGGAAGCATTTAGTAACGCGGTTGATGTAGTTGAACTTCTTCGTGATCCAACCGATCCAAGTACCGAACGTACGGCACCTCCGCGTTCAGCACACGTTCAGCTCGATGACGTCCCTTGTGCTCTTGATCCAGTTGAGGACGAGGGAGAGTTCCGCCAGCACGACGGCGTGGCGACGGTGTTGATGATGTTACCGGCGCAGGGCTTTGCCTAAGCACTACGACGATATGACCGAGGTGTGTAACTGTGGAGGGGGGCACTGCACACGGCTAAAAGATCAACTTGTGTGTTCTAGGGTGCCCCCTCCCCACGTATATAAAGGTGGGAGGAGGGGAGGGCCGGACGGCCCTAGGGCGCACCCAAGAGGGGAGTCCTACTATTACTCCAAGTCCTAGTAGGATTCCACCAAAAGGAAGAGAGGGGAAAGGAAGGAGAGGGAGAGGGAGTTGGAAAGGGGGGCGCCGCCCCCCTTCCCTCCTCATCACGTCCGTGATCTCATCCGGGACTCCGAACAAACTTCGGTCATCAAAAACACATAACTCATAATACAAATCGTCATTTAACGTTAAGCGTGCGGACCCTACGGGTTCGAGAACTATGTAGACATGACCGAGACACATCTCCGGTCAATAACCAATAGCGGAACCTAGATGCTCATATTGGCTCCTACATATTCTACGAAGATCTTTATCGGTCAAACCGCATAACAACATACGTTGTTCCCTTTGTCATCGGTATGTTACTTGCCCGAGATTCGATCGTTGGTATCATCATACCTAGTTCAATCTCGTTACCGGCAAGTCTCTTTACTCATTCCGTAATACTTCATCCTGCAACTAACTCATTAGTCACATTGCTTGCAAGGCTTATAGTGATGAGCATTACCGAGAGGGCCCAGAGATACCACTCCGAAACACGGAGTGACAAATCCGAATCTCGATCTATGCCAACCCAACAAACACCTTCGGAGACACCTGTAGAGCATCTTTATAATCATCCATTTATGTTGTGACATTTGATAGCACACTAAGCGTTCCTTCGGAATTCGGGAGTTGCATAATCTCATAGTCTGAGGAACATGTATAAGTCATGAAGAAAGCAATAACAATAAAACTAAATGATCATAGTGCTAAGCTAACGGATGGGTCTTGTCCATCACATCATTCTCCTAATGATGTGATCCCATTCATCAAATGACAACACATGTCTATGGTCAGGAAACATAACCATCTTTGATAAACAAGCTAGTCCAGTAGAGGCATACTAGGGACACTCTGTTTGTCTATGTATTCACACATGTACTAAGTTTCCGGTTAATACAATTCTAGCATGAATAATAAACATTTATCATGAAATAAGGAAATAAATAATAACTTTATTATTGCCTCTAGGGCATATTTCCTTCAGTCCGAGGCCAGGTACAAGACTTACGCATCTTCTTGTGGCCTTGGGTGCCATTGTCTACTTCTGGCCATCATTGGAGCCAACAAAAATTCATGGCCAGCCAACTGCAAACATTGATGAGGCCATGCAAAGTGCTGCAACTAAATGTTTGGAACATCTTGCATGCACCATGGAGGTAGAGTTTGATTTCCCACAAGTAAAAAAAGACGAAGGACGAGATGAAACTGCTCTCGGGCAATATCAATTTGCAGTCGACTATCTTCTTTCAGGTCCTTCTTCTATTGTAAGTGACGTGGCCTGTGATTTTCATGGTGTCAATCAAGAAGCCGAGAACCTCATCCACATTTCTCTGATGGCCACTGATGCGATCCGGACCATAGGCATCTATCCATATGACGCAGATTCTGACTGCTCTGAGTATGACGAGTTCCTTGGTTACTACCCATCTGATTATACCGAGGATGACTGCAGTGCAAGCTGCTTCGATGATGAAGAATTCCTCTACAACAAGAATGCTTAATCATTTAGCCACAAGAAGAAATTGAGGCCCTTCTGGTTCATCAGCAAGCTTTGCTCAAGCATCATACCTGGCTTGAATGCCTCTATGAGGGTGTTCTGAATTAGTGCAGTGCGCATCTGTCCAGCCTTATTGTATATTATTTGTAATTAATATACTATGAACAAGTGTATCTATTCTGCTTCTTCTGCTTGACACTAAGGTCGGTTCTGTGTTTCTCTTGCAGTATGTATCAGTTAAGTGTTGGATCCAGTGTTATGTAGCTGTTCTGCTTCTTGTGCTTGACAATAGGGTCAGTTCAATGTTTCCTTTAAGGTGAACCTTTTTTAGTTATATTGTCAAGCATGGTCCTAAACAAAGACAATTTTGAATCATATATTACAAAGGAAAAAAAAGACGAGGCCAAACATGCTAAGACCCGGGAACGCGCGCCAAGGCGCGCTGCAGGTCTAGTATATATATATAACTTCACTTTTTACTATCAATGAAGTGGTTGCTTTTACAGTATGTGTAGGCACGTGTGATGGTTTAGTTTAATTTGTTGGTGCGCGTGGTGGTCGGAACGTAAAATTATATATTCGTCATCTCGGGTGAGGAATAATTATTCTTCACCCCGTCTATTTTAGCATCAATGCACCGTAGTTTTACATTCCGTAAATTTTGTCTTATTTCAGACTAAAAAAATGACATTAGAAAATATATAATCGCCGTAAAAAATATGTTATTTTACGTAAAATTATAAATGTAAAAACTTAGTGTAAAATGTACATAAAATGCAAATTTTCTGGTCTTATGACCTATATTTTTTTCTTATGCCAAATTTTACGCAGTGAATCAATATGAATGTAACTATTTCTGTTTTAGATGCAATTTATTTATGAAATTATCGTAACATTACCTCTGGTGAAGAATATATATATATAGGAAAATGGTTGTGTACTCCTGAAAGTATGTACCCCCACTGCTCATATACCACATAGATGAATATTTTAATGACACCCGTCTCAGGAGTGTGTCAAGATAATAAGAGGTAGCTGGGCGAACGACACAGAAGGAGATGATATCCTTGCACGCAAGCATCACCAGTGCGACACCTCGCGGCACATTTAATGCGTTTGTCATAACCCGTCAGAGTTAGGTGTTTGGCACTGTAGCCACTATTTACCTTCTGTAAAGATTGTTTTGCCACTGTGATGACCCCTTGTTCTATAAAAGGAGGCCCATGCCAACCTTTACAAAGCTCGACACTTTGCTCATTTACACGCGTAGCCGCACTTCCCGTGGACCTTGCCGGCAAGCTGCGCTCCTTGTACTTGAGCTCAAACACATCCAATATACAAAGCAAGAGTATGGTTTTACGCCTTACGGCGGCCCGAACCTGGGTAATAACTTGTGTGTTCTGCTGATTCTGCTCTTTGTGCTCGTGAATCCTCACAGTCGAACCGCAAAGGGGCCTTTGCCAGTCCCAAAGATCGTCGTACGCACGACATAAACCTGTGTTGAGTTCAGTACGTCAATTACCAAAGGGCGATTTTGGTAGAAACTAGAATCAATCCGCTTGAATAGCTTGAGACATTGTACTCAACACAAGGTTGAAGCAGAGTCCGGGGCCTTGTAGACTTTGTGTTGAGTTCACAAGTCTGTTATGTGCTAGTACCACATCATATTTTTCTGTGGTTAATGCACAACCATCAACCACAAATTTTTTGAACTGTGGTAGATTGATCTACAACACATACCGTGATTCACCCGTCATTGCCAATATCGTTTTAGCGACGAAAACTTGCCGTCGTAAAAGACCACTTTTATTGTAGTGCAATCTTATTCCTGGTGACACTACACAAAGGGAGGCAAGATTTTCTCATGTGCATAAAAATTATGGCTTTTTCATAACTATTACCCCATTCATTGTGATGAGGTGAAACTTCATTAAGTATTTTGTATTGATCGGAAAAAATACCAAAACTTTCTATCTCGTCATAGACGCACACTCTCTGTAGTAGTAGGAATGAAATCAAAACTTAAATGTTTGATATTTATGTTTTCCATAAATAAGGAAACAAAAACATAAATCTTTAAGTGGATAGAACATTAATTTTTGCTGGAATGGATATGGAAGTGGAATTTATGCTTCCCCAAATAAAAATCTTTCCATCGTAGTGTGGACATTACGGCTCCATTAGGCCTTGTCATGCAGGACCTTGTCAATCTCTATGAAAGAAACTCAAACTAATATGTTCTACTGCTAAATCAAGTAATCGAGTAGGCGTATTAGCGCAACCAAGTGTTAGGGACACCAGACTACTGTCGTGATGGCACTATGTCAACCACCCATCCATAGCTTTTGTATTTGTGTAGATATCGTATTTGGTATGTATCTATTTCCAATATGATATGTTTCTATATTCATTTGCTTGGTTTTTATATTCATTTATGCATTAAAAAAATAAAGAATAATGTGGCAACACTTAGTTTCATGCATTTTTGCTTTGTTTTCATCCCTACTCGTGAGGACAACTCTACTTTTTCTTTATCAATGAGTGTGGGTGAGGGCACTGTAAATCTCACCTCCCATGGGATAAAGTAAACCACATGTATAATAGGCTCATATACCAAGCATGTATTAATGAGGATAAGGAAGCATTAACACAATGCAGATAGGGATGCATTAATACATAATATGATTAAATGGTAAGAATTTATTGTGGAGATTATAGCAAGCCTTTGTACAAAGTGACATTTATTTACTACAAATCTATAAAAGGAAAGAAATAAATTTACTCCAAGGTTTTCTTCCGTGTTAATCTCCAAGACTGCTAACTTTCCCTCAATATAAACACAAGCACCCAGGCAAAGAACATGAATTCGGCAAAATCAACGAACAACATTAGCAGAAAAGGAATAGCTAACTATCTCCCATGGCAGGTATGTGGAACTACACACAGGCCCTATGCTTGGTAGCTCTTGTAGCCATGGCCACCACTGTCTTCTCATGTCATGCAGCAGGGCGTTACATACGTATAGTTTTCTTCTTTCTTTCATAATCTCTTCACTCGTATTTGGATACACAAACATATATTTTCCTGGTGGGTTATATGTGTTGATTGAGGTATTTCTATTGTGATTTGTGCACAGATACTGACCTGTGTACATGTGTGGACTATTGTTTGCCACCAGACCAAGCTAGTGGCAACATTGCATGCAAAGCTTACTGTGTTAACCGAGGTTATGACAAGGATAAGAGCAGTTGCGTTGAAGGCAGTAGTAGCTCATGCTGCTGCCGAAAGAACTGACAAGTACCATGAAATGAGTTTATATATGTACTAGAAATATTGCCTGAAGGTGAATGCTTATATTGTTTGTGTGAAACCTGATTCAGTTCATACAAAACAATTAATAATAAGCTATTGATAATTGTTGATTTAGTATATGTTTTTCCATTGTGTCGCTAAAATCATTTTATCACCACGACACACCCAAATAAATAATTATTATCACACCCTATATATATAGGGTGGGTCTATTCTAACAACACCCCTTAAGACCTTATTCTAATAACAAAAAAGTTATTCTGCACACACCCCCATCGAACCGACCCCGAGGCGCACCAAAGAAAGAAAAAAAAGACCACCCCACCTGACCCACTCCTCCCACGATCTCACTCTCTCCCCCACTCCCCGCACAGTCGGCCCCAAGCCGCACTCCCAACAGACCCTCGCAGCCGCACCCCAAATCCCCGCCATCTTCTTCATCTCCGGCAGTCCACCCATGCTCCCAGCCACTTATCGCCCCTGTTACCGAAGCCACCAGATCTGGCCCATCATCCCCACCGCCCCACCCCCATCTTCCACCACTGCCCCACCACCAACCGTCCCCGCCAGGATGCCCATGCCGATCCGTCCGCATCGTCCCAGGCACCTTCCCGCGGCTGCCGGCACGGATCTGGTCACACCGTCCCAGGCGCCTCCCGTGGCTGCCGGTGTGGATCTAGGCGTGTAGCCCCCAGGCGCCTCACGCGGCTGCCGACGCAGATCCAGTTGGCGCCTCCCCGAGGCGCCTGACACGAATGCCGGCGTGGATCCTGGTGCACCACCCTTAGGCGCCCCGCGCTACTGCCGGCGTGGATCCGAGACCGCCTCCCACCGTCGGCCCAATCTCACCTCTTTTCTCAAGCAACCTTTTTCGGTTCCCCCTTCTCCAGTGGATCCTGCCGCGTGTGCAAGCTATCACAGATCCTAGGCTGCCTCCAAAAATGCGTCAATGACCAGCATGCCTCCAGCACTTCTGTGCAGGCGGGGGCGAGAGGAACTGTCGGGGGAGTTACCCGTGGCTAGACCAGGATATGAGGATAGGTCATCTCTAGAGTGAAGTCATTTCTGGAGTTAAGTCGGCCGGTTACAATCATGACCCAGCTACAATCTTGACCCGGATACAATCTTGACCTGGCTACAATCTTGACCTGGCCTGCTACAGGACCCAGCCTGCTACAGGACCTGGACTTAGATGAAATTCCACCAAGGAGTCCAAATACAAGATGGAAACGCCCGACCTGGAAGACATGGAGGATTTAGAGGACTTAGAGTAGGAATCCGACCGTGGGTATAACCCAGAATCTCTTGTAACCCCATGGACTCAGCTATTATATAATGCGAGTCCCAGTGTCATGAGAAGGATAGGTTTTTAGAAAGACAAGTCTCAAGACAGATGTTTTGATAGGACTCAAGACAGATGTTTTGAGAGCACTCGAGACAGAGGTAGCAAAATATCACCCTTGCAATCGAGACCACCACAATCAATAGCAATCAAGTAGGATGTAGGCTTTCACCTCCACCGTGAGGGGCCAAACCTCGATAAAATCGTGTCTTACCGTATTCCGATCAACCCCATCCAAGCTTCTGCCTAGCGGCGATGGTCTCACAACTTAGTCTTCTCACGAGGACATCTGCCGTGGCAAAACCACAGTAGGAACTCCACCCCCACTCCGCCGAGGTTCATGTTGGATTCGCGGGTGATTCGGTTACTCCTCCCGTGTTGTTCAGCTTGGATTGATGAGCGCCCCATCCTGCTGACCTCCATCCCCCTTTTTTCTTGTGCAGCTCGGCGGCGTGCCACGTGCAGTTCGCTGATCATCATCGTGCGCCCATGCAGTACGACTCAATGAGTTTCCCTCCTCTCCTTGCAGTCAAGGCGTCCCGGACTTGCAGTGTGGAGCGACACCCAAGTGTAGTTCGTGCATCACCTTTTCCCAAAAACTTATTTTCTGTAGTTCGCTATTTTTAATTTGGGCAATGTTTAGTACAATGTGCCTCTTATTTTGAGTGCAGCTCCATTTGCGTGAAGATGGCATTCATGTGGCATGCGGTTTGTACATGCTAGTGGAGCGGGGCCTTGAGATGTGGTTCAGTGTGCGTCTGTATGCAGTTGATGGGCACACTAAGAGACGATGACAAACAATGGCTTGGTTTGTAGCGAGCTCTATGTTCAACACCGTTGCAGTTCGAATCCCGACATGACACAGTGCACTTCCCGGTGCTAAGACGTCTAGTTGGGGGCATGGTGTTTGGCCACGATGGTAGCTGAGGATGGTGACGAGTAGTCACATCCAAGGCGTGTCCAAAAGGACCAGATTGTAATCTTGATTATTTGTTTTAGGTCCATTTTTACAGTACACACCCATGAGAAAAAAGAAGCATTGCAGTTCATTTTCTCCTCTATATAAAATACTAAAAGTGAAAAAATAGAAATGATCCCCATAGTACATAATCATGAAAAACAATTGTGGTTCACTAAGTTTGACCATGAAGTCCATATATGTTTGTATTTTTTTATAAAAAGACAAATAAACTGATGTGGTTCATTTAGATTCCATGCCGACTAATAGAAAACACAAGTGTAGTTTGTTTGCCACAACTATGTGGTTCACTCCGATAAAACAAGAAAAAAGAATGTGGGAAACCACCACGGTTCATTGCTCATAGCTTAAAATGGGGTTGTCCTATGCAGACACAGTACAAACAAATCCAAACTTGGTGTGATGCAATCCATATTGACAAAAAAGATTACTTGGGATGCGGTTCAGTGTAAACATCTTCTGTAGTTCACTTTGTAAGACGGGGAAAAATGAAAAACATCGCAAGAAGTTCACTTCTTTTTAGATGTATTTTACTAGTTTCTGCCCCGTGGTTCACTTTCAAGAGTGATGTTGTTCACTTGTGTCCAATGTGAAATGCGAAAATATTAGGAAAAGAACAAAAAGCGTAAGTCGGTTCACTTCTCGATGCAGTGCGGTTCGCTCGCTCAGTCCATGCGGTCTACTCGGCAGGTCTATGCGCGCAAAAAAAATAAGTATGAAAAAGACAACAAAAACTCATGCGGTTCACTTTCGGTAGTGTCAGGGTTCACTTTAGGTAGTGTCGTGGTTCACTTAATCCCAAAATGTGAAGTGCAAAAAATTGTTACAGAAACGAAAAAAAGTAATGCGGTTCATTTCTCGGTAGTGTTGCGGTTCACTTACGTCCGATATGAAGCACAGTGCACTTCCTCACCTGGGAAAATTTACTTCTGAATAAAAGAAATCATGCAGTTCGCTTGCACTCTGATTCAGTGCACTTTTCCGTCTGAAGCAGTGCGTTCTTCTGTCTGATGCAGTCACTTCGTCGATTTTGGTGTCGCGAAAAACAGAGTGTCTGCATTTCGATAATTTGAAAACTGCTCTTAAACCGTAATAAATTAGAGAGAGTATTCTACATGAAAAAGTTGTTCCTCGTCGATATATTTCCATCGGCGTATCATTTGCATCAATCTGACGAGTGGTTTGTAAAAAAACACAAAAAATGGTTGCTGCCACTCGTTGGATGCCCCATCATTTTCAAAATTCATTTAAAACCGCAAGGAATATCAAACAATGTCCTACATATGAAAGTTGCGCCTATTCCATAGCTTTCGAACGGCGTATCACAAGCCTCGTTTTGACAAACCGTACCAAAAAATCGCAAAATCTGAAAAACAGAGTTTTCGTGTTTCGGTAAATTTGAAACTACTCTTAAGCCATAAAGAATTAGAGAGAATATTCTATACGAAAAAGTTGTGCCTCGATGATATAATTCCACCGGCATATGATTCGCATCATTCCGAGAAGTGGTTTAAAAAAACACAAAAATACGCTCGCTGCCACTCGTCGGGGGCCGCACCATTTTTGAAACTGCTCTTAAACCGTGACGAATATCGAAAAGTGTTCAACGTGGCAGAGTTGCGCCTAGTCCATAGCTTTTCAATGGTATATTACACGCCTCATTTGGATGAATGGTTTAAATATTTCATCGCAAACAGTACCGAAAAAGGGCATATATTACACGCCTCGTTTGGATGAATGGTTTAAATATTTCATCACAAACAGTACCGAAAAAGGGCATGCCGTTTTTTCTGCTAACATTGCAGTGTAGTTTTGCTAGCAGTGCAGTTCTTTGAGCCTTTGGAGGAGGTTTACAGGAAATAACATCGACTAGAAAGAAATATTTCTTAAACTTTACTACACTGTAATTGTTTTATGATTGGGTTGCTTAGATTTACTACATGGTAATTGGTTTACTACACATTGCTTCACTTTTACTATCAATGAAGTGGTTGCTTTTACGGTGGGTGTCGTGGTTTTGTCACGGCAAGATGTCCTAGTGTGAGGATTTAGTCATGAGGCCAACGCATCTAAGTGGTAGCTTGAACGGGGTTGAGCGGGACGAGAGACGCGAGATTTTACCCAGGTTCGGCCCCTCACGGTGGAGGTAAAAGCTTACATCCTGCTTGATTGATATTGATGATGATCTCGGTTGCAAGGGCGATGTTTCGCTACCTCTATCTCGAGAACATCTATTTTCATCTTTTCTAAGACTTGTCTGTCTAAGACCTATCTATTGTGACCTCTAGAAAACTTGACCCTCTTGGGGTGCCCTGCCCCTCCTTATATAAGTTGAAGGGGCGGGTTACATGTAGAGTCCAAGTCGGATTAAGACTTAACCTATTCAGACTTCTTATCGTGGGCTTCTTAACGCCTGGGCTTCTCACCGTAGGCTTCTTAACGCCTTGAGCTTCTTAACTCTAGGCGACTCATCTTCAGGGCTCATCTCCGAGACTCATCTCTGTGACTCCATGCATCTGCCGGGTCACAATCTACCGGGTCACAATCTGTCTGCCGGGTTACAATCTGCCGGGTCACAATCTGTCTGCCGGGTTATAACTGTGTGCCGGGTTAGAAACTGTGTGCCGGGTTATAACTGTGTGCCGGGTTAGAAACTGTCTGCCGGGTTAGAAACTGTGTGCCGGTTTACAGCTATCTGCCGGGTTAGAAACTGTCTGCCGGCTTACAACTGTCTGCTAGGTTAGAAACTACCTACCGGCTTACAACTGTCTGCCGGGTTAGGATCTACCGGGTTAAGTCCAGAGATGACTTAACACGGCTGCTTAAGTCCAGAGATGACTTAACGTCATGAGCCGGGTTAAACCGCGAGTAATTCCCCCGACATTAGCCCCCAGATTAGCTTGAATACAGGCTTGTCATGCATTCATGCTAAGCTTCTTGAAATAAGAATAGATAGTGAACTGGCTCCTGAAAATCTGGGTCTCTGTCATATCAATATGCCAATAATAATTCCATGCAGAAAAAATAACCCATATGATATCTTGAGTTGTCTTCAAAACGCCTTGGTTTGATAAATAGAGAAATTTGCCTGATGTTGTGCGAACTTTTAATACTTCAGACTTCGATGGAAAAATCCTTATGATGTTAAATTAACTTGTCTGAATAACCTGGAGGAGATAATCTTTGCAAATTCTTCCACCAAAAAATATAAGACCTGGTTCACGCATAACTGAGAATTTGAAGGTATTCCTTCCTTATATCCATATTACCTGTAGCCCCCAAGTCTTAAGAGGGGAACATAGTGATAGCTTAAGACTTGCTTCAAATATAAATGTTGCAACTCTGGAGAAATCCGGGTTGCTCGTCTGAGTCACCAGTCATAAGTTGAATGTTCCACATATGTAGCCCCCAAGTACCGGGTTGTCTTGTCTGCAGCAACCTGGGACTTGTAATTGCCTTATGTTCATAAAACTTCAACTAGTGTAGCCCCCAAGGGCCGGGTCATTATGCAATAATGAGCAGGGACTTTTGCAGATTTGATTATGTAAACTTGAGGAGCAATGTGTAGCCCCCAAGGGCCGGCTCAGTAAGAAAATACTGGGCTGGGACTTAGAAAATGATGAAAGGTCGGCTCATCTCCTTGAGATAACCAGGTTTGTTGACAATATGATAATTTGAAAAGCAACTTGCATTAGCCCCCAAGTGCCATAGTGCATGCTTGCAGTGACATGGGACTTGCATACTTGATATAATCTTGATTTGAATAATGTAGCCCCCAAGTGCCGGGTCGTGTGCCTGCAGCGACTCGGGACTACTCCTTCCATTGAATAATAAAATCATATCCACCGTCTGGATGATGTTGCTGAAAGCCTTGCATATCAATATTGAACCATGCTCCTTGCTGTAAGCTGGTATTTTTGGATGAGATAATAATAACCATTTCTCTGAAGCGGCTTTGAAAACCTCAATCATCCAATATTGGTTATGATAACCATAAAAAGTCCAGCCATGTTGGCTATTTAAGATTTGAATAATGTAACCCGATTTGAAAACCGGTTCCTGTAATATAAACCAGTATATCCATGCATATATGATGCATGCTATGATGGTGCAATGATGATGCAATGTATGATGATGTATGATAACAGAGTATAAAAATGTCGGCTTTAAAGGCTCAACAAAAAGACTGGTTTTGAAGAACTCAATATTTTGCTTCGAAGAAGCTTGGCATGATAGCCTTTCATCCCGTAAGCTGGCTCTCACGTGACATAATTCCGTTGTTTTAATCTTAACTAGTTCAGGGTCTTGCGAGAAGATTGACTGTTAAGAGTACATTGGGCCACATAGCGGAGAGACTACAGCAGACAGGTGAGTTTATCCTAGCTCTCTGTAAGCCGGCTCTCACGTGACAAGAACCGCCGTTTTAACCTTAACAAGTTCAGGGTCATGGAAGATTGACTGTCAAGAGTACGGCGGGTCACCTGGTGGAGTAGCAAGTTGCAAACATGCAGGTTTAACCCATAATATGGCATGGAAGCCGATCAAGAGGGTAAGATAGCTATACTCGTTGAGTAGGAAGCCCCCAACTGACCTATAATATGGCATGGAAGCCGATCAAGAGGGTAAGATAGCTATACTCGTTGAGTAGGAAGCCCCCAAGTGATCCATAATATGGCATGGAAGCCGATCAAGAGGGTAAGATAGCTATACTCGTTGAGTAGGAAGCCCCCAAGTGACCCATAATATGGCATGGAAGCCGATCAAGAGGGTAAGATAGCTATACTCGTTGAGTAGGAAGCCCCCAAGTGATCAATTGAACAGTATACCCATGTTTAGACTGTGCATCATGGTGACTAGTCTTCTTTGGTAACCTTACTTTCCGTCAATAAGGCAGGATGCCTATGTTTGAACTGCGCATCATGGCAGTTAGTTCTTTTTGGCAACCTTTAATTTTTCGCCGATACGGCAGGATGCCCATGTTTGAACTGCGCATCATGGCAGCAAGCTCCCTTTGATAACCTTTAATTTTTTTATCGATAATGGCAGCAGCCCCCGGGACCGGGTTGTCTTCCCTGAAATGACCGGGGTTCTGGAATTTTGCGAAAACGGCCAAATCTGCCGAACCATGTCTGTGTAGCTCCCGAGTTTTAAGTCAACTTGAGGAGCCGGCCTGAGATCCTTCATACTCGGCCATGATATAAACCGTCATATAATTTGAACAGCGGAACGCTGGAATTTATGTAACCCAGAGGCTTGAGGCGAGTTGATGATCCTCGCAATACTTGTTGTATATCCCCGGCATAGGTCATTCAACAACCTCCATGACATGACGGTCACCTTTGTAGTAGACAATTGTCCTGCGTTAAAGAGATTGCAAGCCAGAGTAATTGCTCTTGGATAAATTAATAAACACATGGATAAAATACATAGGAAGGATATCACCTGATTTTTTGCCGGGTAGCTGGACGGCTGACGGGACTTATTCGGTCGTGATGTCAAAATACAACAGCGTCAGCAGACCGCCTCTGGGTTTAGAGCGGTATCCACAACTTGGTGGATTGAACGGAACGACCGTAGTTGGTATTGTCTATCCTTCTCGATGCAACCATGAATGACATGGCCAGCAAATATGGACCGTCGAGTTCAGACTTGTCAGCGGCGATGTTGATAATGATTGCAGTGGATTTGTTGAAGTAGACCGCGGGCGAGTTGGAGATGCTCGCAATAATTGGCGTGTGTATACTCATGTTTGAGCTGACCACACTTTGCGTTGACTCCCCACTTTTTTTTCAACAACCGGCCACTTTATTTCTTCCTGCCGGCCTCCTATTGCTTTTCTCTTCAGCCGGCAGGGGAGCGTACGGGTGGCTCGCCGTGGTGGCAGAGGTGAAGTGGGGCCAAGGCGGGCCGCAGCGGCGACTTGGCACGCCGGCGAGGGCGGCTTGGACCAGGCGTGAGGCTGCAATGGCTGCTCGGAGAAAAGCAGGTGTGAGGCCGCGGCGAGGCAACGACAGAGGCCGGCTCGAAGAGACGAGGCGGATTATGGCGGCTGCCGGCGACTCAGCGCAAGGGCGCGAGGGGAGCGGTGGATGCAGCGGCTCGACGCGCGACGCGGGAGATGGCGCTGCGGAGGTGACCTGGCGTGGCAAGGCGGTGGCTTGAGAGGTCGCGGCGGCTCAGGCGCGGCTGCGGCTGGAAACAACGAGTCATCGTGGCGAGGCAACGACCGACTGTGGTGAGGGCACGGCCGTGGTTGAAGGGCGAGTGAGGCTGTCAGGGGTGGCTTGGCGCAGCGGCTCAAGGCGGCAACTTGAGGCGGAGGTGGAGGCAGATGACGGCGGCTCGACGGCTGTTCGTGGCAGACGGTGGAGTGCGGCCGGAGCGGCCCAACGTGCGGCCGCGGGGGTGGCTCGAAGTGAGGCGGAAGGAGGCAGCTGGCGGCCCAAGGCGCAGCGATGGAGGACGCGGGAGCCGGCCGGCGCGCCGGAGATGGCGAGCGCGCGGGAGGCGACCAGTGGAGACGAAGGCAGCTCGAGGCCCCGAAGGCGGGTCGATGAAGACAACAATGAAGTGGGTGTAGGCAAGTGTGACGGTTTAGTTTAATTTGTTGGTGCGCGTGGTGGTCGGAGCACAAAATATGACATTATGTATATATTACTTAACTTTTACTATCTATGAAGTGGTTGCTTTTACGGTGGGTGTAGGCACATGTGACGGTTTAGTTTAATTTGTTGGTGCGCGTGGTGGTCGGAACGTAAAATTATATATTCGTCATCCCGGGTGAGGAATAATTACTCTTTACCCTCTTTATTTTAACATCAATGCACCGTAGTTTTACATTCCGTAATTTTTGTCTTATTTGAGACGTAAAAAAAAGGACGTAAGAAAATATGTAATCGCCATAAAAATATGTTATGTTACGTAAAATTATAAATGTAAAAACTTAGTGTAAAATGTACATAAAATGTAAATTTTCTGGTCTTATGATCTATATTTTTTTTCTTATGCCAAATTTTACGCAGTGAATCAATATGAATGTAACTATTTCTGTTTCAGATGCAATTTATTTATGAAATTATCGTAACATTACCTCGGGTGAAGAATACATATATATAAGAAAATGGTTGTGTACTCCTGAAAGTATGTACCCCCACTGCTCATATACCACATAGATGAATATTTTAATGACACCCGTCCCAGGAGTGTGTCAAGGTAATAAGAGGTAGCTGGGCGAACGACATAGAAGGAGAGGATATCCTTGCAGGCAAGCATCACCAGTGCGACACCTCGCGGCGCATTTAATGCGTTTGTCCTAACCCGTCAGAGTTAGGTGTTTGGCACTGTAGCCACTATTTACCTTGTGTAAATATTGTTTTGCCACTGTGGTGACCCCTTGTTCTATAAAAGGAGGCCCATGGCAACCTTTACAAAGGTCAACACTTTGCTCATTTACTCGCGTAGCCGCACTTCCCGTGCACCTTGCCGGCAAGCTGCGCTCCTTGTACTTGTGCTCAAACACATCCAATATACAAAGCAAGAGTATGATTTTACGCTTTACGGCAGCCCAAACCTGGGTAATAACTTGTGTGTTCTGCTGATTCTGCTGTTTGTGCTCGTGAATCCTCACAGTCGAACCGCAAAGGGGCCTTTGCCGGTCCCATAGATCATCGTACGCACGACATAAACCTGTGTTGAGGTCAGTGCGTTAATTACGAAAGGGTGATTTTGGTTGAAACTAGAATTAATCCGCTTGAGGATCGAGCCTAGCTCGGGTGGCTAGCGCTGCCGTCGTGCATGCTGCCCGCCAGGGATCGATTCCCAGCTTGGGTGATTTCCTGGTGTCTCACCTGTGCGGCACTGTTTGCGTGAACAGTGCATGTACTGTAGCCAATTTGTGGAGGGCTATAGGGGGCTGTCATATATAAACAGTTGGCTGGGCCCTTTAAACCAGCCTCTCCCCAGTAATAATAGAGCCATCCCCCACGCGGTTCTGTAAGAGGTATTGTGGTGTGCCCACCACCACAGGGATTATCCCTGGAGTGTCACCAGGCTCGCGGGCTCAGTCGCTTAATATAGGTCTGGTTAGGTCTAGCTTGCACACTCGTGGTGTGTGTGTGGCATTGTGTGTGTGGGGTGTGTTAGTGCGGCGTTGTGTGTGTGTCGTGTGTTAGTGCGTGAGTTCAGATACTACAGCTGTATTAAGTCAAGGGGGTCTAAAAAAAAGAATTAATCCGCTTGAATAGCTTGAGACATTGTACTCAACACAAGGTTGAAGCAGAGTCTGGGGCCTTGTAGACCTTGCCTTGTAGACCTTGTGTTGAGTTCACGAGTTTGTTATGCGCTAGTACCACATCATATTTTTCCGTGCTTAATGCACAACCATCATCCACAGATTTTGTGAACTATGGTAGATTGATCTACAACACATCCCGTGATTCACCTGTCATTGCCAATATCGTTTTAGTGACGAAAACTTGCCGTCGTAAAAGACCACTTTTATTGTAGTGCAATCTTATTCCCTGGTGACACTACACAGAGGGAGGCAAGATTTTCTCATGTGCATACAAATTATGGCTTTTTCATAACTATTACCCCATTTGTGATGAGGTGAAACTTCATTAACTATTTTGTATTGATCAGAAAAAATACCAAAAATTTCCATCTCGGCATAGACGCGCACTCTCGGTAGTAGGAATGAAATCGACACTTAAATGTTCGATATTTATGTTTTCCACAAATAAGGAAACAAAAACATAAATCTTTAAGTGGATAGAACATCAATTTTTGGTGGAATGGATATGGAAATGGAATTTATGCTTCCCCAAATAAAAAACTTTCCATCGTAGTGTGGACATTACGGCTCCATTAGGCCTTGTCATGCAGGCCCTTGTCAATCTCTACGAAAGAAACTCAACCTAATATGTTCTACTGCTAAATCAAGTAATCGAGTAGGCGTATTAGCGCAACCAAGTGTTAGGGACACCAGACTGCTATCGTGATGGCACTATGTCAACCACCCATCCATAGCTTTTGTATTTGTGTAGATATCGTATTTGGTATGTATCTATTTGCAATATGATATGTTCCTATATTCATTTGCTTGTTTTTTATATTCATTTATGCATTCAGAAAAAATAAAGAATAATGTGGCAACACTTAGTTTCGTGCATTTTTGCTTTGTTTTCATCTCTACTCGTGAGGTCAACTCTACTTTTTCTGCATTAATGAGTGTGGGTGAGGGCACCGTAAATCTCACCTCCCATGGGATAAAGTAAACCACATGTATAATAGGCTCATATACCAAGCATGTATTAATGAGGATAAGGAAGCATTAACACAATGCAGATAAGGATGCATTAATACATAATATGATTAAATGACAAGAATTTATTGTGGAGATTATAGCAAGCCTTTGTACAAAGTGGCATTTATTTACTACAAAGCTATAGAAGGAAATAAATAAATTTACTCCAAGTTTTTCTTCCGTGTTAATCTCCAAGACTGCTAGCTTTCCCTCAATATAAACACAAGCATCCAGGCAAAGAACATGAATTTGGCAAAATCAACGAACAACATTAGCAGAAAAGGAATAGCTAACTATCTCCCATGGCAGGTATGCGGAACTAGACAAAGGCCCTATGCTTGGTAGCTCTTGTAGCCATGGCCACCACTGTCTTCTCATGTCATGCAGCAGGGCGTTACATAGGTATGGTTTTCTTCTTTCTTTCATAATCTCTTCACTCATATTTGGATACACAAACATATATTTTCATGGTGGGTTATATGTGTTGATTGAGGTATCTCTATTGTGATTTGTGCACAGATACTGACATGTGTACAGGTGTGGACTATTGTTCGCCACCAGACCGAGCTAGTGGCAACATTGCGTGCAAAACTTACTGTGTTAGCCGAGGTTATGACAAGGATAAGAGCAGTTGCGTTGAAGGCAGTAGTAGCTCATGCTGCTGCGGAAAGAACTGACAAGTACCATGAAATGAGTTTATATATGTACTAGAAATATTGCCTGAAGGTGAATGCTTATATTGTTTGTGTGAAACCTGATTCAGTTCATGCAAAACAATTAATAATAAGCTATTGATAATTGTTGATTTAGTATATGTTTTTCCATTGTGTCGCTAAAATTATTTTATCGCCACGACACACCCAAATAAATAATTATTATGACGTCAAATAATGAGAAATTAATCAGCAAGATTGGAAGTCTCACACCACTATGGAACAAGCCATAGAATATCCGTGATTGTAGTCGTTATAGAAAACAAGCCATATATATAGGGTGGGTCTATTCTAACAACACCCCTTAAGACCTTATTCTAACAACAAAAACCTTATCCTGCACACACCCCCACCGAACCTACCCCGAGGTGCACCAAAGAAAGAAAAAAAGACCACCCCACCTGACCAACTCCTCCCACGATCTCAATCTCCCCCCCTGCACGGTCGACCCCAAGCCCCACTCCCAACAGACCCTCGCAGCCGCACCCCAAATCCCTGCCATCTTCTTCGTCTCCGGCAGTCCACCCATGCTCCCAGCCACTTATCGCTCTGTCATCGAAGCCACCAGATCTGACCCCTTCCCGCCCACCGCCCCACCCCCACCTTCCACCACTGCCCCAACACCAACCGTCCCTGCCAGGATGCCGGTGCCGATTCGTCTGCACCGTCCCAGGCGCCCCCCGCGGCTGCCGACACGGATCCGGCCACAGCGTGTGTGGCGCCTCCCGCGGCTGCCGGCGTGGATCTAGGCGTGCTACCCCCAAGCGCCTCACGCGGCTGCTGGCGCGGATCCAGTTGGCGCCTCCCCAAGGCGCCTGACACGACTGCCGACGTGGATCCTGGTGCACCACCCTTAGGCGCCCCGCGCTGCTGCCGGCGCGGATCTGAGACCGCCTCCCACCGTCGGCCCAATCTCACCTCCCTTCTCAAGCAACCTTTTCCGGTTCCCCCTTCTCCAGTGGATCCTACCGTGTGTGCAAGCTATCACAGATCCTAGGGTGCCTCCAAAATGCATCAACAGCCAGCATGCCTCCAGCACCCCTGTGCAGGCTGGGGCGAGAGGAACTGTCGGGGGAGTTACCCATGGCTAGACCAGGATCTGAGGATTAGTCATCTCTAGAGTGAAGTCATTTCTGGAGTTAAGTCGGCCGGTTACAATCATGACGGAGCTACAATCTTGACCCGGCCTGCTACTGGACCTGGACTTAGACGAAATCCCACCAAGGAGTCCAAATACAAGATGGAAACGCCCGACCCGGAAGACATGAAGGATTTAGAGGACTTAGAGTAGGACTCCGACCGCGGGTATAACCTGGAATCTCTTGTAACCCCATGGACTCAGCTATTATATAAAGTGTGTCCCAGGGTCGTGAGAAGGACAGGTTTTTTGACAGAGAAGTATCGAGACAGATGTTTTGATAGGTCTCGAGACAGATGTAGCAAAATAGCGCCCTTGTAATCGAGACCACCACAATCAATAGAATCAAGTAGGATGTAGGCTTTCACCTCCACCGTGAGGGGCCGAACCTCTGTAAAATCGCATCTTATCGTATTCCGATCAACCCCATCCAAGCTTCCGCCTAGCGGCGATGGCCTCACAACTTAGTCTTCTCATGAGGACAACTGCCATGGCAAAACCACAGCAGGAACTCCACCTCCACTCTGGCGAGGTTCATGTTGGATTCGCAGGCGATTCGGTTACTCCTCCCATGCTGTTCGGCTTGGATTGACGAGCGCCCCATCCTGCTGACCTCCATCCCCTTTTTTTCTTGTGCAGCTCGGTGGCGCGCCACGTGTAGTTCGCTGATCATCACCGCGTGCCCATGCAGTACAACTCGATGAGCTGCCCTCCTCCTCTTGTAGTCAAGGCGTCCCGGACTTGCAGTGCGTAGGGACACCCAAGTGTAGTTCGTGCGTCACCTTTTCCCAAAAACT
This sequence comes from Thinopyrum elongatum, assembly GCA_011799875.1. Lineage (NCBI taxonomy): Eukaryota > Viridiplantae > Streptophyta > Magnoliopsida > Poales > Poaceae > Thinopyrum > Thinopyrum elongatum. Next base: position 490,976,072 of record CM022302.1, on the reverse strand, counting down.
TATTTTCTGCAGTTCGCTATTTTTAATATGGGCAATGTTCAGTATAGTGTGCTTCTTATTTTGAGTGCAACTCCATTTGCGTGAAGATGGCATTCATGTGGCATGCAGTTTGTACATGCCGGTGGAGCGGGGGCTTGAGATGTGGTTCAGTGTGTGTCTGCATGCAGTTGATGGGCACACTGAGAGACGACGGCAAACAATGGCTTGGTTTGTAGCGAGCTCTATGTTCAACACCGTTGCAGTTCGAATCCCGACATGACACATTGCACTTCCCGGCGCTAAGACGTCTTTGGGGGCATGGTGTTCGGCCACGATGGTAGCTGAGGATGGTGACGAGTAGTCACATCCAAGGCGTGTCCAAAAGGACCGGATTGTAATCTTGATTATTTGTTTTAGGTCCATTTTTACATTACACACCCGTGAGAAAAAAGAAGAATTGCAGTTCATTTTCTCCTCTATATAAAATACTAAAAGTGAAAAAATAGAAATGATCCCCATAGTACATAATCATGAAAAACAATTTCGGTTCACTAAGTTTGACCATGAAGTCCATATATGTTTGTATTTTTTTATAAAAAGACAAAAAAACTGATGTGGTTCATTTAGATTCCATGCCGACTAATAGAAAACACAAGAGTAGTTTGTTTGCCACAACTATGTGGTTCGCTCCTATAAAACAAGAAAAAAGAATGTGGGAAACCACCACGGTTCATTGCTCATTGCTCAAAATGGGGTTATCATATGCAGACGCAGTACAAACAAATCCAAACTTGGTGGGATGCAATCCATATTGACAAAAAAAGATTACTTGGGATGCGGTTCAGTGTAAACATCTTCTGTAGTCTAGTTTGTAAAACGGGGAAAAATGAAAAACATCAGAAGAAGTTCACTTTTTAGATGTAGTTTACTAGTTTCTGCCCCGTGGTTCTCTTTCAAGAGTGATGTTGTTCACTTGTGTCCAACGTGAAATGCGAAAACATTAGGAAAACAACAAAAAGTGTAAGTCGGTTCACTTCTTGATGCATCTTCAACTTCGGCTTCTGAGTACAGACCTACTCGGGAGGAATTATGAAGTAAGTCACTCGGCAAGACTGCCTCCAATACGTACACCATGAAGAACGGCGTTTGTTTTGTAGATCGGTTTGGGGTTGTTCGTAGGCCCCAGAGGACCGATGGCAACTCCGTGACCCAAGCTCCTGCTGCGTGTTTCATGTCACGCATAAGGCGAGGCTTCAAACCCTGGAGTATCAATCCATTCGCCCATTCTGCCTAGCGATTCGTCTGGGGGTGAGCCACAGAGGCGTAATCGACTTAAGTGCCTTGAGAATAGCAAAACTCGCGGAACTCGTCTGAGTCGAAGTTAGAGCCATTGTCGATGATGATGCTGTGTGGTACTCCAAATCTGAAGACTATCTCCTTGATGAACTGGATGACAGTCGACGAATCTAGCTTCTTTATAGGCTTTGCTTCTATCCACTTAGTGAACTAGTCGACCGCCACTAGCAGATGCGTGAAACCACTCACCCCAGTGCAGAGAGGGATGATCATGTCTAGTCCCCAGACGGCGAATGGCCAAGTGAGGGGGTTCATCTTCAGTGAGGACGCCGGCTTGTGCGACTGGTTCACGTAGACCTGACTCCCGGCGCACTGGTCAACTATGTCCCGAGCAGCCTAATTGGCGCGGGGACAATAGAAACCAGCCCGGAACGCCTTAGCGACAAACATCCGAGAGGACGCGTGGTGCCCGCAAGTTCCCGAGTGAATCTCCTGCAAAATTTGGTGCCCTTTGTAACACCCCCTTGTAATAAGCTCTGTGACACTCTGTTAAAACCTGCCAAGTCATGATCATTTGCAGTGCCAAGTCATATGGGTTAATGATCCAATTCAAATTCACCTCTGAAAATCAATTCAAATTCAAAAGTGAAATATAAAGTTGGTCAAACACTGTTGGGAAAATGTTCATTAAATGGCAAATAATCCAGGAACATTTGTAAAATCAACATCAATAAAGTTGGAGTTAGATAAGTGACTCTAACTAGATGAAACAGCACCCAAAACAGCAATATTAAATTCATTTAAATTCATTACTAAATTAAATGGCTTCCAAAACTGTCCAAACCACTTTTGGGTGAGAGCTAATATTGCATTGCAATATTTGGGCCAACTCCCACATTTTTCAAAAGTGCACAAGTGCCCTAAACATTTCGAAACAGGAAATGAAATAAAGAAACGGAGAAAACAAAACAGAAAAATAAAAACGAGACACTGTGCACTGGGCCTTAGTGCACAGTGCCCCGAACCCCGGCCCAGCAGGCCCATGTCGTCGTCTCTCACCTGTGCGTGTCGCCGTCGCAGTGGGCGCGAGCGCGCGCGCTGGTCGCGCGCCGACACGCCGACGCCCGGAGTCGACGAGGGGATAAGGTCGACGCCCCTCCACTCCGCCCCGGCCTCTCCGTCATTCTTCCCCTTCTCCTCTCGCTCGCTCCGCCTCTCTCCCCTTCTCAGATCCGGTGGCCGAGCGCCCCTGTCGCCGCGTTTCACCACCGCCGTGGCCACCGGCCTCCCCGCGTCGTCTGAGCGTGCTTGGGAGGAGCCCCGTGGTCGACTACATCCTCTGGAGCAATTGGACGGAGCGGAGGAGCACTGCTTCGCCCGCGAGCCTCGTCTTCAACCTCGGGACGCCGCCGCTCTTCTTCGTCTCCGGCGCCGTCTCTGCTGCTACTAAATCTACGCCGGGCCACCTTGTGCCTACCCGGTGAGCATCTCCTCCTCCTCCCTCTCCCTGCATCACTGATAGACGCTCGCAGCAAGCCATCGCCGTGGCCGCACTCTGGCCTTCGCTGCTAAGCTCGCCGCCGGCGATGCGGTGACCGTCATGCTCACCCAAGCCCACCACCGTGCTCAGGGCACTCGTGTGGTGCGGCTAGCGCCCTTCGTATGCTCGCTAAGCCGCCGTAGGCTCGTTTCCCTCGACCTCCCGAATACGCCGCCGTTTTTGCTCGTCGCCGGCGCCGTTTCCGGCCAAGTCCGGCTGCACCACCGCCACGAATGGACGCGACGTTGAACGCCCGTTCAAAAGAACCTACCCACGGCCCGAACCGCGCTCTGTAGCGCAAATCCGAGCAACTCCGGCGACGCGCCGCCGCGATTTTGGTCGCCGGCGCAACTCCGGCGCCGGCCGCCGACGTGGCTGCCACGTGGGACACCCCTGGGTCACTGCCAGTGGGTCCCACGGGCCCACTTTGACCCCGTTGACCATGGTCAACGCGGGGTACTGTTCACAAGCCGCTGACATGTGGGCCCCATTCGATAATTAGACTAATTAGACATTTAATTAAATAGAAACTAATTAGATTAACCTAATGTCTCACTGACATGTGGGGCCCACCCCCTAATTAACCCTGGTAATTAAATAAATTCACTAGTTAGAGAAACAGAGGCTGACATGTGGGTCCAGTTGACCTGCAGTTGACCTGTTGACGTCACTGTGACGCAATGCTGATGTCATAATTCATTTTCTGATAAATAAATAAATTCCAGAAATTCAAATAAACTTTAAAAATTAATAACTTTTAAACCGTAGCTCGGATCAAAAAAGTTAAAACATGAAAGTTGCTCAGAACGACGAGCCGAGTCTGATCGTGCCGTCTGTTTCTCCATCGGAACCCCCTACGTAGAAGAACTCGTAACTCTGGACCCGAATCCGGCAGATGAACAGTGCACACATGTCAGATATTAAATCCCAGATTAATTCTAAAAATAACTAAAATGACTTAGATGCATAATTAGGCAACCCTGCACTGCATCATAGCATCACACGCACCGTATTGCATTTGTTTGCATTATGTTTACCTGTTTCTTCCCCCTCTTCTCTCTCGGTAGACCCCGACGTTGACGTAGCTCCCGAGACAGACGCAGCTCAGGAGTACGACTACGTCCCCGACGATACCACTGAAGACCTTGCCCTTGCCTCCGAGCAAACAGGCAAGCACCCCCATTTTGAGCATGCCTATATCGCCTATTCTCTTCTCTCTTATGCTTGCATTAGAACTGCTACTGCTACTGTTTTCCTATATCTGCTGCATAGCCTGATTATTGTACCCTGCCTTGTTACCTTACTGGTTATCCTAGACTGCTTAGAATAGGCTGGGTAGAGACACGACAGAGACCCCCACTTGATCCCGACTGCCCCGCTGGATATCAGAAGACCCGATCATCGGGATTGAAGACTAGACCCGGGCACAGCACATCACTTCCCCCTTAGTTGCCGACACTGCTGGGTTACCATCGAGTGCCGAGGGTGATACCTCGTCAGCACTTCTGATGTTAACCTTGTAGGTTAGTTACTCGGTCGTGGTAAGCGAGGGTGATTCCTCCTACACCACCCCCGATAACGACGTCGTCGCGCAACTCCTCAAGTGTGGACCTCGAGGGTGATTCCTCCTTCGTTCACCTTGATGATAACATCAGGTGGGGTTCCATCGAGGGTGATTCCTCAGGGCTCCCCTGGTGTCAGACACACAGTTACTGTTGATGAGTGGACTTGCACTAAACCATGTTACTAAAGACGGGTCGGCCCTGAGGGGTACCCGCGCGAGCTTAGTGCGAAGTGATGTGGAGTCGGGTTGACCTGGATGGTGCCCGCGAGATAACTACGAGGCGTGGCCGGGCATTCTTAGCCCTTGCCGCAAGTCCTCGAGACGGGGCGACGGGGTCACATCGATCGTGAGTCTCTGCTCGTTTCCGCGCGCTCCTAATCCACTACGGTTTGGATATTTGATCCGAGGGGCCTCTGGCCCGATAGCACTAACCATCACGTGGGCATAGTATGGGCGTTCTGCGTCGTATACTTCAGCCGAAGCTTAATGGACGTCAGCGACTGAGCGGCGCGCGCTGGATTGGACTGGTTACGCAACCGCGCTTGTATTAAGGGGTTGCTAGGTCTGCTTCCGGCCGCCCACGCAACGCGCAGGAGTTCCCGGGGCGATGGCCCAAGACCCCTGGGGGCATAGGTTTAGTCCGGCGTGCTGACCTCTCTGTTAAGTATTTGGTCGGGTTGCGGCGTGTTGCTTAGCCGAGGCCGGGCATGGCCCAGAAAAGTGTGTCCGACCGGAGTTAAGCGAGCGTGGTGGGTAAGTTGGTGCACCCCTGCAGGGAAGAAACTTCTATCGATAGCCTGTCCTACGGTAACGGACACTCGGAGTTGTATCCCGATCGGTACAACTAGAACATGTGATGAAAACTGGATAGTACGGCTCTGGGATTGCTTTCTCGCAGGGAGTCGAGAAAGGATCTCAGGTCGAGGTTGATGATACTACTACTACTACTACTACTTTACATTATGTTCATCTGATCTCTTCTATTGCTGCAAGACTGTCGAAGATTGATGAAGATGCTAGTCTTCGATAGGACTAGGCTTTCCCCCTCTATTCTGGCATTTCTGTAGCCCAGTCCACATATACAGTCACTCCTTTGAAAATGTTGCATATGTAGTGTAGATCCTTGCTTGCTGAGTACTTCGGATGAGTACTCACGTTTGCTTTATTTTCTTTTTCCCCCATATTCCATTTGATGCCACCAGACGACGGAGCCCCTGAGCCAGACGCCCTAGCCGACGACCAGTACTACTACCCGCCTGGCGAGTACTACTACTACGAGGAGCCGACTGACGACCAGGAGTAGGATCGGAGGGTCCAGGGCAGGAGGTCTACGCCTTTCGATCGTAGTATTTTATTTTACCCCGCCTCTGTGAAGGCTTATCTCTCTCTCTCTCTGTATTATATCTGTACTCAGATATCTGATGCTTCCGCTGACGCTTGTATGCCATCGAGCTATGTATTCGAGCCCTCGAGGCCCTGGCTTGTAATATAAAGCTTGTATGACTTTATTTATGTTTTAGAGTTGTGTTGTGATATCTTCAAGTGAGTCCTTAGGCTTGATCGTGCGCATTTGCGTGTATGATTAGTGCACGATTAAGCCGGGGTCGTCACAGGTTGGTATCAGAGCCGACTGCCTCTAGGTATCCCCCTTCCCAGTTCCTTGGCCAAAGTTGAGTCTAGTGGTCAAAAACTGATTACTAACTTGGCTGTGTGGCTTACGGGCCCACGTCGCCAACTGGGTGGTGTTAGGATCTTTTATTCCTCGTCTTTACTCTGGGATTCTAATCTCTCATCTATTCGGGTTTAATGAAATTTACTAACACCGACATTTAGGTTCTCGTTAATTCTATCCACCCGGAGAGCTGGATTCAGTGTGATTTCCCTGACGTTGATCTGATTAGTCTGATAATCATTTTCCTTTCCATTGTTTTGTTTAACCTTTCCTTCTCAGATCGGTTATACTTCTCATTGTCTTATGACAACCCTGAACTTCTCTGTTTCAGATGGATCGACTGTTTCCACCGCGGCCTACGACCCAGCTTGTGCTTCGCACTTGGGCTCGTGATGCCCCTAGATTTCCAGCTGTTCTGATCGCCCTCCTGAGTAGACTGGGTTACCGCTGGTATCCCGAGTACATGGTCTATGAGGTTTACCGCGAGTTCAACCAGGAACAGTACTATGCTGAAGTTCGGATTTATGATCAGCAGAACAACTCAGACACCGAGCTACACCTTTTTCATGGATTAGGCGTGACGATTGAGATGGCAGTACATGATGCCGCCTACTCTGCTGTCGCACGTCTCCGAGGAGAGCACAATGCTAACTTGGATGATACTGTGTTTCGGTACATTCCGTATGCACCTGTTGGAGATGCTACTAGATTTTACACAGCTATCCGTGCCCCGTACGAGTCTCGACGCTACGACCCGCAGGTTCTGATTCAGTGCACTCAGGCTCTGGATCGCACTGTTCGGGCTCTTGCCGTCGAGTTGTTCGCCACTCGAGCACGCTACTACGAGGCTATGACACAGTTGCTACCAGTTGTTCGTGCAGGGATACATCCGGAGGATATTCTTTACCCACGCAGGACCGAGATGCCGCCAGGTATTGATTGGCCTGCAGTGGGAGGTCACACGCCTGCACGTGGACCTCTTCTTACAGTTCGAGACCGGGTTCTGCATCAGAGTGCACATGGAGCACAGGATCCTGCCGCGACGAACATTCGTCGTCCGCACTTGCAGTTACCCCGTTTCAGTGGTTTTCTCCGACGCTGATGTAGCCTTTGCTATGTCACGTTGTGTACTTCCTTACCGCGTGCCTGCGTGCCGCCTAGTGTGTCTCTAGTTTTTCAATTTGCGCCGTTATGCTGCCCGATTTTAACCGACTGTGTATGGATCTGTATGTCTTAATGACTACTTTAAGCATCTATTGCACTTTTTCAATAATGTCGAGTTACCTCATGTTTATTGTTAAACACTTGCATAAGCTATCGCTGAAATACCCCTGTTGGAATAGCAGGATGGCTGACGACAACCCGCCACCGCCGCCACCACCTGATTACATGGCAGCGATGATGCAACAGTTTGAACTCAACCGCCAGTTTATGACGGGGATTATGCAGCAATTCCCTCGTCCTGATGCTAATCAGCAGCCACCTTCCATCACCTTGCCAGAGTTCATGAGGCTCAGTCCATCATTTTTCCGCAACACAGTCAACCCACTGGATGCAGATGACTGGCTGCGTGACATCTCTCATGAGATGGAGTCTGCTGGTGTCGCCGAAATTAACTATGTCACTTTTGCGACATATCTTCTTAAGGGTCCCGCAGCCCAATGGTGGGCCACTCACCGACAGACTCTGCCGCCTGGTACTGTCGTCACTTGGGCAGAGTTCAAGATTGCTTTTCGTGCCCGCTACATTCCTGTAGCTGTCATAGCTAGGAAGAAGGCTGAGTTCCGTAGCCTTGTCCAAGGAAACAACACTGTGGAAGTCTATCAGCGCGAGTTTCTAGACTTATCTCGTTACGCTGAAGAGGACATTCCTACTGATGAACGCAGACAGGAGAAGTTTCGTGAAGGACTGCACCATGACATTCAGTTAGCCCTGCTTGTTCAAGATTACCCTGATTTCGCCACCTTGGTGAATAAGGCTATTATGGTTGAAACTGGACTTAAGAAGCACAAGGAAGCGTCCAGACGCACCCGTGAGTCGGGCTCATCTTCGGGCTTGTCTTCCCAGAAGCGACGCATCTGGTTTCCCCAAGGCATGTTCCGTTCAGCAGCTCCTGCGAACAGGCCTTCTTATGCTGCACCACGTCTACCACCTCCACCACCGAGACAGCCTCTGCCAACTCCAGCACCTCGAGCTCCAGCACCTCGTCCTGACAGCGGACTATGCTTCAAGTGTGGCAAGCCAGGTCACCGTGCTAGAGATTGTTCTCAGAATCAGAATCAACTGGCTCTTCCTTCTGCTGGCCGTGGTATTGGCCGTGGTATTCCTCAACAACGCAACTATAATGCCAGACCTTCTTATGGTCGTGGGCAGAGCTACCACGTCAACATGTCTGAAGCTCCAGATCAACCAGATACTGTGATGGGTACACTTCTCGTTAATTCAGTACCAGCATCTGTTTTATTTGATTCAGGTGCATCGCATTCATTCATGTCAGAACAATTTGCACTCTTGCATGATGTTAAGTGTGAAACGCTACAACATCCGATAGTAATAAACACTCCCGCGGGGCGATGCCGAACTTCCATATTCAGCCCCCGAGTTACTATTGAGGTTGAAGGGTTGCATTTTAATGCAAACCCCATTATCCTGCAATCTTGAAAGATTGACCTTATACTGGGAATGGATTGGTTGAAGGCTCACTACGCCTCAATCAATTGCGCCACTAAAGTTGTACACCTCCTGCACCCATCAAATGAGATGGTGAACTATCAAGCTCATCTCACCCAGAACGCTGAGGCTCAAATTTATGCCTTGAATGCGTTGAATGCTTCTCCGCTTGATGGGATCGAGAATATCCCAGTTGTCTGTGACTTCCCGGATGTATTTCCAGAAGAACTTCCAGGAATACCCCCTGCTAGAGCTGTCGAGTTCGTCATCGACTTGAAGCCTGGCACCACTCCTATTGCGAAGCGTCCCTACAAGATGCCTCCGCACCACCTCATCGAGCTTAAGGAGGAAATTGATAAATCCTTAAGGAAGGGTTTCATTCGCCCCAGTTCCTCTGCATGGGGAGCACCGTCTCTTTTCGTCAAGAAGAAAGATGGAACGAATAGGTTGGTCCAAGATTATCGTCCAATCAACCAGGCAACCATTCAGAATAAATATCCACTTCCCCGGATCAACTATTTATATGACCAACTCGCAGGATCTTCGGTGTTTTCTAAACTCGACTTGAGGTTGGGTTATCACCAGATCCGTGTCCGCGAAGAGGATATTCCGAAGACTGCATTCGTTACTCGTTATGGCTCTTACGAGTACACAGTCATGTCGTTTGGCTTAACAAACGCTCCAGCTACATTCTCCTGCCTAATGAATTACATATTCATGGATTACCTCGACAAATTCATCGTGGTATATCTGAATGATATTCTGGTTTATTCGAAGAACAAAGAAGAACATGCTGAGCATCTTCGCCTAGTTCTGGAGAGACTTCGAGAGCACCAATTATATGCCAAGTACTCTAAGTGCGAATTCTGGCTTTCTGAGGTAACCTACCTTGGACATGTCATTTCCAAGGATGGTATCGCAGTTAACCCGGAGCGAGTTCAGGCTATTCTTGACTGGACCCCTCCGAAGAATGTTAAGCAAGTCAGAAGTTTCCTCGGGCTTGCAAGTTATTGTCGCCGATTCATCGAAAATTTCTCCAAGATTGCCAAGCCCCTAACTAATCTACTCCACAAAGGCGTTAATTTTGAGTGGACAGACAAATGTCAGGAAAGCTTCCAGACCCTCAAGGACAAGCTGACTTCTACTCCAGTCCTTGCTCCTCCAGACTCCCGCAAAGATTTTGTGATCTTCTGCGACGCCTCTCGCCAAGGACTAGGTTGTGTCCTAATGCAAGAGCGAAGAGTTATTGCTTATGCTTCGCGACAACTGCCACCACATGAAGAGAATTACCCAGTGCACGACCTCGAACTTGCTACTGTCATTTATGCTTTGAAGCAGTGGCGTCATTACCTCCTTGGTAATCGGTGTGAGATTTACACCGATCATCAGAGCTTGAAGTACTTGTTCACTCAACCGGAACTTAATCTTCGTCAACAGCGTTGGTTGGAAACAATCACCGATTATGACTGTGGAATTTCATACACTCCCGGCAAAGCTAATGTGATGGCTGATGCCTTGAGCCGCAAGTCATACTGTAGTAACCTCATGGTTAAACAAGCTCAACCCCAGCTATATGAAGAATTGCGCAAGCTGAATCTCTGCATCATTCCGCAAGGTTCTCTTAATAACCTTGTGATACAGCCAGACCTTGAGAAAGCTGTCAAGATTGCGCAAGCCAAAGATGCTGAAATTGGTCTAATGAAGAAAGAGCTTCACCTTCAAAAGTACAGGGATTTCTCGATTGCTGAAGATGGAACCTTGTACTTCCGAGACCGCATTGTAGTACCTCACTTCGAGCTGATGACTGACAAAGTCATGAAGGAGGCCCATGATACACCGCTATCTATCCATCCGGGTAGTACCAAGATGTATCGAGATCTTCGTCAAAGGTACTGGTGGTCTAGAATGAAGCAAGATATTGCTCGTTATGTTGCCGAGTGTGACGTTTGTCATCGCGTGAAGGCAGAACATAAAAAACCTGCTGGAATTCTGCAACCGCTCCCTATTCCTCTATGGAAGTGGGATAAAGTGCAAATGGACTTCATCACAGGTCTTCCCAAGTCTCAGAAGGGTCACGATGCTATTCTTGTCGTCGTTGACCAACTTTCCAAGGTTGCACACTTTCTGCCAGTTAAGGAGACTATTACTGCTAGTCAGTTAGCAGAGCTATATATCTCCAGAATTGTTTCACTCCATGGTATTCCCAAGGAAATCAGTTCAGACCGTGGCAGCATTTTCACTGGCCATTTCTGGGAAAGTTTCCAGAAAGCAATGGGAACTCATATTACCTGGAGTTCAGCTTATCATCCCCAATCCCAAGGCCAAGTTGAGCGCGTTAATCAAGTGCTTGAAGACATGCTTCGAGCCTGTGTTATATCTTTCGGTAAGAAATGGGAGGAATCTCTTCCGTATGCCGAGTTCTCCTATAACAACAGCTATCAAGCCAGCTTAAAAATGGCCCCCTTTGAGGTTCTTTATGGACGTAAATGTCAAACCCCTCTGAATTGGTCAGAAACTGGGGAACGACCTCTTGTTGGACCGGACATTATTCAGCATGCCGAAGAACAAGTCCGAATTGTCCGGGAGAATCTCAAAGTAGCTCAAGACCACCAGAAGAGCAATTATGATCGCAAGCGATGGGGTGTGATCTATCAACCTGGTGATCAAGCGTATCTTCGTGTCACTCCAATGAAGGGCACCCGTCGTTTCGGAATCAAGGGCAAGTTAGCTCCTCGCTATATTGGTCCTTTCCGCATCATGGCTAGACGTGGACAGGTGGCATATCAATTGGAGTTGCCACCGCAATTCTCCCATATTCATGATGTCTTCCACGTTTCGCAACTCCGAAAGTGCTTCAAGGAATCCCCGCACCGTGCAGTGGATCATGAGATGCTCGAGATACAAGACGATCTTTCTTATAAGGAGCATCCGATCCGCATCCTCGACGAAGCTGAGCGTCGTACCCGTCAGAAGACGACCAAGTTCCTAAAAGTGCAGTGGTCGAATCACACTGAAGATGAAGCCACTTGGGAACGCGAGGATCATCTTCGGGAAGAATATCCCGGACTCTTTCCTTCTACCTCCTAAATTCTCGGGACGAGAATTTCTTTTAGAGGAGGAGAACTTGTAACACCCCCTTGTAATAAGCTCTGTGACACTCTGTTAAAACCTGCCAAGTCATGATCATTTGCAGTGCCAAGTCATACGGGTTAATGATCCAATTCAAATTCACCTCTGAAAATCAATTCAAATTCAAAAGTGAAATATAAAGTTGGTCAAACACTGTTGGGAAAATGTTCATTAAATGGCAAATAATCCAGGAACATTTGTAAAATCAACATCAATAAAGTTGGAGTTAGATAAGTGACTCTAACTAGATGAAACATCACCCAAAACAGCAATATTAAATTCATTACTAAATTAAATGGCTTCCAAAACTGTCCAAACCACTTTTGGGCGAGAGCTAATATTGCATTGCAATATTTGGGCCAACTCCCACATTTTTCAAAAGTGCACAAGTGCCCTAAACATTTCGAAACAGGAAATGAAATAAAGAAACGGAGAAAACAAAACAGAAAAATAAAAACGAGACACTGTGCACTGGGCCTTAGTGCGCAGTGCCCCGAACCCCGGCCCAGCAGGCCCATGTCGTCGTCTCTCACCTGTGCGTGTTGCCGTCGCAGTGGGCGCGAGCGCGCGCGCCGGTCGCGCGCCGACACGCCGACGCCCGGAGTCGACGAGGGGATAAGGTCGACGCCCATCCACTCCGCCCCGGCCTCTCCGTCATTCTTCCCCTTCTCCTCTCGCTCACTCCGCCTCTCTCCCCTTCTCAGATCCGGTGGCCGAGTGCCCCTGTCGCCGCGTTTCGCCACCGCCGTGGCCACCGGCCTCCCCGCGTCGTCTGAGCATGCTTGGGAGGAGCCCCGTGGTCGACTGCGTCCTCTGGAGCAATTGGACGGAGCGGAGGAGCACTGCTTCGCCCGCGAGCCTCGTCTTCAACCTCGGGACGCCGCCGCTCTTCTTCGTCTCCGGCGCCGTCTCTGCTGCTACTAAACCTATGCCGGGCCACCTTGTGCCTACCCGGTGAGCATCTCCTCGTCCTCCCTCTCCCTGCATCGCTGATAGACGCTCGCAGCAAGCCATCGCCGTGGCCGCACTCCGGCCTTCGCTGCTAAGCTCGCCGCCGGCGATGCGGTGACCGTCATGCTCACCCAAGCCCACCACCGTGCTCAGGGCACTCGTGTGGTGCGGCTAGCGCCCTCCGTATGCTCGCTAAGCAGCCGTAGGCTCGTTTCCCTCGACCTCCCGAATACGCCGCCGTTTTTGCTCGTCGCCGGCGCCGTTTCCGGCCAAGTCCGGCTGTGCCACCGCCACGAATGGACGCGGCGTTGAACGCCCGTTCGAAAGAACCTACCCACGGCCCGAACCGCGCTCTGTAGCGCAAATCCGAGCAACTCCGGCGACGCGCCGCCGCTATTTTGGTTGCCGGCGCAACTCCGGCGCCGGCCGCCGACGTGGCTGCCACGTGGGACACCCCTGGGTCACTGCCAGTGGGTCCCATGGGCCCACTTTGACCCCGTTGACCATGGTCAACGCGGGGTACTGTTCACTAGCCGCTGACATGTGGGCCCCGTTTAATAATTAGACTAATTAGACATTTAATTAAATAGAAACTAATTAGATTAACCTAATGTCTCACTGACATGTGGGGCCCACCCCCTAATTAACCCTGGTAATTAAATTAATTCACTTGTTAGAGAAACAGAGGCTGACATGTGGGTCCCACTGGACCCACATGTCAGGTTTGACCCTGGTCAACCACAGTTGACCTGCTGACGTCACTGTGACGCAATGCTGATGTCATAATTCATTTTCTGATAAATAAATAAATTCCAGAAATTCAAATAAACTTTAAAAATTAATAACTTTTAAACCGTAGCTCGGATCGAAAAAGTTAAAACATGAAAGTTTCTCAGAACGACAAGCCGAGTCTGATCGTGCCGTTTGTTTCTCCATCGGAACCCCCTACGTAGAAGAACTCGTAACTCCGGACCCGAATCCGGCAGATGAATAGTGCACACACGTCGGATATTAAATCCCAGATTAATTCTAAAAATAACTAAAATGACTTAGATGCATAATTAGGCAACCCTGCACTGCATCATAGCATCACACGCACCGTATTGCATTTGTTTGCATTATGTTTACCTGTTTCTTCCCCCTCTTCTCTCTCGGTAGACCCCGACGTTGACGTAGCTCCCGAGACAGACGCAGCTCAGGAGTACGACTACGTCCCTGACGATACCACTGAAGACCTTACCCTTGCCCCCGAGCAAACAGGCAGGCACCCCCATTTTGAGCATGCCTATATCGCCTATTCTCTTCTCTCTTATGCTTGCATTAGAACTGCTACTGCTACTGTTTTCCTATATCTGCTGCATAGCCTGATTATTGTACCCTGCCTTGTTACCTTACTGGTTATCCTAGACTGCTTAGAATAGGCTGGGTAGAGACACGACAGAGACCCCCACTTGATCCCGACTGCCCCGCTGGATATCAGAAGACCCGATCATCGGGGTTGAAGACTAGACCCGGGCACAGCACATCACTTCCCCCTTAGTTGCCGACACTGCTGGGTTACCATCGAGTGCCGAGGGTGATACCTCGTCAGCACTTCTGATGTTAACCTTGTAGGTTAGTTACTCGGTCGTGGTAAGCGAGGGTGATTCCTCCTACACCACCCCCGATAACGACGTCGTCGCGCAACTCCTCAAGTGTGGACCTCGAGGGTGATTCCTCCTTCGTTCACCTTGATGATAACATCAGGTGGGGTTCCATCGAGGGTGATTCCTCAGGGCTCCCCTGGTGTCAGACACACAGTTACTGTTGATGAGTGGACTTGCACTAAACCATGTTACTAAAGACGGGTCGGCCCTTAGGGGTACCCGCGCGAGCTTAGTGCGAAGTGATGTGGAGTCGGGTTGACCTGGATGGTGCCCGCGAGATAACTACGAGGCGTGGCCGGGCATTCTTAGCCCTTGCCGCATGTCCTCGAGACGGGGCGACGGGGTCACATCGATCGTGAGTCTCTGCTCGTTTCCGCGCGCTCCTAATCCACTACGGTTTGGATATTTGATCCGAGGGGCCTCTGGCCCGATAGCACTAACCATCATGTGGGCATAGTATGGGCGTTCTGCGTCGTATACTTCAGCCGAAGCTTAATGGACGTCAGCGACTGAGCGGCGCGTGCTGGATTGGACTGGTTACGCAACCGCGCTTGTATTAAGGGGTTGCTAGGTCTGCTTCCGGCCGCCCACGCAACGCGCAGGAGTTCCCGGGGCGATGGCCCAAGACCCCTGGGGGCATAGGTTTAGTCCGGCATGCTGACCTCTCTGTTAAGTATTTGGTCGGGTTGCGGCGTGTTGCTTAGCCGAGGCCGGGCATGGCCCAGAAAAGTGTGTCCGGCTGGAGTTAAGCGAGCGTGGTGGGTAAGTTGGTGCACCCCTGCAGGGAAGAAACTTCTATCGATAGCCTGTCCTATGGTAACGGACACTCGGAGTTGTATCCCGATCGGTACAACTAGAACATGTGATGAAAACTGGATAGTACGGCTCTGGGATTGCTTTCTCGCAGGGAGTCGAGAAAGGATCTCAGGTCGAGGTTGATGATACTACTACTACTACTACTACTACTACTACTACTTTACATTATGTTCATCTGATCTCTTCTATTGCTGCAAGACTGTCGAAGATTGATGAAGATGCTAGTCTTCGATAGGACTAGGCTTTCCCCCTCTATTCTGGCATTTCTGCAGCCCAGTCCACATATACAGTCACTCCTTTGAAAATGTTGCATATGTAGTGTAGATCCTTGCTTGCTGAGTACTTCGGATGAGTACTCACGTTTGCTTTATTTTCTTTTCCCCCATATTCCATTTGATGCCACCGGACGACGGAGCCCCTGAGCCAGACACCCCAGCCGACGACCAGTACTACTACCCGCCTGGCGAGTACTACTACTACGAGGAGCCGACTGACGACCAGGAGTAGGATCGGAGGGTCCAGGGCAGGAGGCCTATGCCTTTCGATCATAGTATTTTATTTTACCCCGCCTCTGTGAAGGCTTATCTCTCTCTCTCTGTATTATATCTGTACTCAGATATCTGATGCTTCCGCTGACGCTTGTATGCCATCGAGCTATGTATTCGAGCCCTCGAGGCCCTGGCTTGTAATATAAAGCTTGTATGACTTTATTTATGTTTTAGAGTTGTGTTGTGATATCTTCAAGTGAGTCCTTAGGCTTGATCGTGCGCATTTGCGTGTATGATTAATGCACGATTAAGCCGGGGTCGTCACACCCTTCCTCCGGTGAAATACAGCATTGAGTGACTCCATAGGTGCTATTTTTGTAAAGTTGGTTGCCCATGACGGTGAAGGCTTTGGATTGATGGACGATCTGACAAGCCTCAACCTCATCCTATGGAAGTTCTTGCCTGAGCAAGTAAGTGATGTATGGTTTGGTCCACTCGGGTGTGATTACAAGAATCTCCTGGACCAGGTCGATCACCGCAGGGATGTCAACCTCAGTCGAATTTGATCGTCTGACTGGTTGCGGGGGCTCCTCCATGAAATGGTCTTCTTTGATCGTGGGCGAGTGTAAGTGCTCTAGGAACATGTTTTTAGGAACTTCCTTCCGAGTGGAACCTATCTTGGCCAAGTCATCAGCTGCCTGGTTCTTGAGCTGTGGAATATGATGCAGCTCTAATCCTTCAAAGTTCTTTTCCAGCTTCCTGATGGCATTGCAGTAGCCTGTCATTGTTCGGCTCCGGATATCCCACTCCTTCATGACTTGGTTGACCACCAGGTCCGAGTCACCATAAACCATCAGTCGGCGAATCCCGAGAGAGATCACCATACACAACCCATACAGAAGAGCCTCATACCCGGCCTCATTGTTAGAGGAATCAAAGTGTATCTGAAGCACATAGCTGAGTCGGTCACCTTTCGGGGACACCAGGACCACTCTAGCTCCGGAGCCATGGAGCATCTTGGAACCGTCAAAGAACATCGTCCAGTGTTCCGGCAGACTTGGGGCAGGCTGTTCCTGCTCTATCCACTCGGCTAGAAAATCCACTAGGTCTTGCGACTTGATGGCCTTCTTGGCTTCAAACTTGATGTATAAAGGAAGGAGCTCGATGACGCACTTCGCCACCTGGCCCATGGCGTCTCTGTTGTTCATGATCTCGGACAAAGGGGCGTCTCTTATCACCGTGACCGAGTGCTCTTGGAAGTAATGAGCCACCTTCTTTGCAGTCAGATAAATCCCGTACACCAACTTCTGATAATGCGGGTACCTTTGCTTGGAAGGAATCAGAACTTCGGAGATGTAGTAGACTGCTCATTGGAGCTTGAAGGCTTCACCTTGTTCCTCGTGCTCCACATTGAGCATAGTGCTAACAACTCGGCTCGTGACCGCGATGTATAAGAGCAAGGGCTCTTGGCTGCTCGGGACAACAAGCACCGGCTAGGTGGAGAGCAAGGCCTTGAGTTCCTGGAACGCAGCCTATGCTTCAGGAGTCCACTCGAACCTGTCAGACTTCTTCATCAATCGGTAAAGTGGCACGGCTTTTTCACCGAGTCGTGAGATGAACCTACTCAAGGCTGCCATCCAGCCTGTGAGCCTCTGTACATCGACTAGACGCTCGGAATGTTTCATTCAGACAAGTGCATCGATCTTCTTGGGGTTGACATCGATCCCACGCCTAGAAACGAGGAAACCGAGTAACTTCCCAGCAGTGACCCCAAAAGTACACTTACCCAAATTGAGCTTTATCCAAAATAGACGCAGGTTCGTGAAGGTCTCGGCGAGGTCTGCCAGGAGGTTGGAACCTTTCCTGGACTTGACCACGATGTCATCCATGTAAGCCTCCACGTTTCGACTGATTTTCTTCTGCAAGCACTTCTGAATCATGCGCATGAAAGTCGCCCGGCGTTCTTGAGTACGAATGGCATGGTGATATAAAAAAACACCCGAATGGGGTGATGAATGCTGTTTTTATTTCATCCGGACCATACATTTGGATGTGGTGGCACCCGGAGTACGCATCCAGAAATGAGAGTCGCTCACACCCGGCAGTAGAATCTACTATCTGATCTATGCGGGGGAGGGGAAATGGTCTTTTCGGCAGGCCCAATTGATGTGCTTGAAGTCGATGCACATTCGGAGAGAGTTATTCTTATTTGGCACCGTGACGACGTTGGCAAGCCACTTGGAGTGGTACACTTCTCGTATGAAGTCAGCGGCCAAGAGCCACGCGATCTCCTCGCCAATCGCCTTGTGCTTTTCAGTGGAGGAGCATATCTTAGGTGTTCTTTGACAGGCTTCATCTTCGAGTCGACACGGAGTCTGTGCTCAGCCAGGTCCCTAGGCACACTCGGCATGTCAGAAGGCTTCAATACGAAGATGTCCCAGTTCTCACGGAGGAACCAGATGAGCTTGCCTTCCTATTTGCTGTCAAGTGTGGTCGAGATTTTGGTCGGGGCGACATTTGGATCGTTAGGATGCACATGCACTGGCTTTGTCTCCCCGGCCGACTGGAAAGCGGATTCCACAGTCGGCTTCTTAGACTTCAGTAGATCACTCGAATCCACCACCTTCTTGTACTCGTCCAACTCGGCCATCGCCATCTGCTCATCAGCAATCTGGAAGCCCTTCTGGAGGCAATCCTCAGCTAGCTTCTGATTTCTCGTGACGGTGATCACACCATTTGGCCCTGGCATCTTAAGTTTAAGATACACGTAACATGGTCTGGCCATGAAACATGCATAGGCGGGCCTACCCAGGATGGCGTGGTAAGAACTCCGAAAATCCACAACCTCGAAAGTCAGTTGTTCCTTCCTGAAGTTTTTCTCACCGCCGAATACGATGTCGAGGGTGATTTTCTCGAGTGACTTGGCCTTCTTCCCGGGGATTACCCCGTGGAACTACATGTTACTCTTGCTGAGTCGGGACATCAGAATGCCCATTGCTTCTAGGGTGTCGGCATAGATGATGTTGAGCCCGCTGCCGCCGTCCATCAGAACTTTGCGCAATCGGACTCCTCTAACGGCCAAATGGACCACCAAAGCCTGCCGCCCGGGGGTCGGTATATGGGCCGGGTGGTCCGATTGATCGAAGGTGACAGGTGTCTTGGCCCAGTTGAGATATTTCGTGACAGTCAGAACTGCCATGTTAACCTTTCAGTTTATGACCTTGAGGCGGCTCTTGCTTTCGATGTTGACGAAGATCATCAGGACTTTCTCGATGTTGGGGTACCCGGAAGTACCTTCGCCTCTGTCGTCGTCATCATCCCCTTCCTTGTCCCCAGAGGGATCTTGCCGCATCTCTTGCTTAAGGAGCCGACACTTCCGAGTGGTATGCTTGGGAAAAATCAAGTTGCCCTCTTCGTCTTCCTTCGTATGGATCTCACAAGGATAATCGAGTATGTCACTCTTTGGAGCAACTTGCTTCTTTCCTTTCCATTCCTTCTTTTTCTTGGGCTGGCCTTTGCCTTTACTTTGGCCAGCCAGGGCCGCAGCCTCGACCTTTCGCTTGTGCTTCTTGCCCTTGAAACCATCCGACTGAATCACGTCACCTATTTGACTCTTGCCACTTCTCAGCCGGTCATCTTCCTCTTGGTTGGCATACCGATTGGCTATCTCCATAGCCCGACTGAGAGTCGGGATCTCGGTACGGCCAAACTTCAAATTAACTCTCGGTATCTGACCCCGGCCTTGAAGGCACAGATCACCTGATGCTCGGTGATGTTCTCCACCTTATTGTGCTGGGTGGTCCATCGTTGGATATACTCATGAAGAGTCTCGTTTTTCCTTTGGATGCATTGTTGCAACTCGGCCAGCCCACCTGCCCGCTTGTACGTGCCCTCGAAGGTCTTCATGAAGATTCGGGCGAGGTCATCCCAGCAGAATATACTACTGGGTGGAAGCTGAGTGAGCCAAGCTCGAGTAGAGCCTTCAAGCATCAATGGCAGGTGCTTCGTGGCCACGTTGTCATTGCCGCATCCGATCTAAATGGCCACTCGGTAATCTTCTAACCAGATCTCTGGCTTGGACTCGCCAGTGAACTTGCTGATCCCTGTGGCTAACCTAAAGTAGTTGGGAATCACCGCAACCCGAATGTACCGACCGAAGCACTCGGGGCCAGAGGGTGCGGGACCACTCGACGCATTGACATCTAGGCCTTCTCTCAGAGCCCGACCCTTGTCGGCTAGATTCTGAGTGAGGATGGACCTCGCATTGAACTACGGGTCTCGGGGGTCCCTCGTATGGCATGGTGGACTCGGCCTTCGATCGCCGCCGCGTGTCTGCCTGTCGTCATAGGGCTGGCGCCCGCATGAGACTTCTCGCGGCGGGGGCATCAGAGCATGATCATAATCGCCATGCCGCCAGGGTAAAGTGACTCGATCACGCCTCCGATCTGTGTATTGATCATGTGAAGAGGACGACACACGACTGATGCGGCTTGAAACTACGTCGGTATTTCCCCAAAGAGGAAGGGATGATGTAGTACAGCTATGGTAGGTATTTCCCTCAGTTATGAAACCAAGGTATCAATCTAGTAGGAGAACCAAGCAACACTATGTAAACGGTACCTGCACACAAAGAACAAATCCTTGCAACCCAATGCGTAAGAGGGGTTGTCAATCCCTCCTCAGTAAAAAGATAGATTGGTTTGTATGTGTTTGGATAAATAGATCTGAATAAAACGCGAAATAAAAGATGCAAATAAAAAGTGCGGCAAAGTATTTTTGGGTTTTAGAATAACAGATCTGAAAACAAAAGCGGTGAAAGATAGATCTGAAAGCAATATGATAAAAGATAGACTCGGGGGCCGTAGATTTCACTAGTGGCTTCTCTCGAGAAAATAGCACACAGTGGGTAAACAAATTACTGTTGGGCAATTGATAGAAGATCGAATAATTATGACGATATCCAAGGCAATGATCAATATATAGGCATCACGTCCAAGATTAGTAGACCGAAATGATTCTACATCTACTACTATTACTCCAAACATCGACCGCTATCTAGTATGCATCTAGTGTATTAAGTTCATGGAGAAACGGAGTAATGCAATAAGAACGATGACATGATGTAGACAAGATCTATTCATGTAGGAATAGACCCCATCTTGTTTTCCTTAATAGCAATGATACATGCATGCCTCGCTGCCCCTCCTGTCACTGGGAGAGGACACCACAAGATCGAACCCATCACAAAGCACCTCTTCCCATGGCAAGAAAAATCGATCTAGTTGGCCTAACTAAACCAAAGATTCGAAGAAGAAATATGAGGCTATAAATAATCATGCATATAAGAGATCAAAGAAAACTCAAATAATATTCATGGATATAGATCTGATCATAAACTCAAAGTTCATCGGATCCCAACAAACACGCCGCAAAAAGGTTTACATCAAATAGATCTCCAAGAGACCATTGTATTGAGAATCAAAAAGAGATAAGAAGCCATCTAGCTACTGCCTACGGACCCTTAGGTCTATGGTGGACTACTCACGCATCATCAAAGAGGCACCAATGAGGATGATGAACCCCTCGGTGATGGTGTTAGATTGGATCTTGTGGTTCTGGAACTTGCGGCGGCTAGAATTGTGTTTCATCTGCTCCCCTAGGGTTTCTGGAATATTCGGGAAATTATAGGGCGAAGAGGCGGTGCAGGAGACCTCCGTGGGGCCCACAACCCACCTGGGCGCACCTGGGCTCCTGGGCACGCCCCGGTGTCTTGTGGTCCCCACGGGGATCCCCTCTGGTGCTTTCTTAGCCCCCAAGGTGTCTTGTGGTCCAAAAAAATCTCCAAAAAGTTTCGCTGCGTTTGGACTCCGTTTGGTACTGATATTCTGCGAAGTAAAAAACAAGCAAAAAACAACAACTGGCACTGGGCACTATGTCAATATGTTAGTCCCAAAAAATGATATAAAGTTGCTATAAAATGATTGTAAAACATCCAAGAATGATAATATAATAGCATTGAACAATAAAAAAAATTATAGATACGTTGGAGACGTATCAACGACGCCTCCCAGAGCCGAGTGGGCTGTGGGCCAACTGGACGGTCTCAGCACGCACCGATGCACTGTTAATGCGATCTCTGGACTGGGACACGACCGCATTCTGCGACAGTGCCATCTTTAGGAGTACCTAGATTTGATGGATCCCTTCACCATCTGCAGAGCCGGAAGGCTCTATGGAATCAATGATCTGGGTAGCTGCTGCCAAATTTTGTAGTGGAGTGCTAAGGACCTCATACTTCCGAGGCAAATCACTTGGGAAAAGGCGGTGCTTGTGCCGACTAGAACTGGTTTGATAGCGGGCACAGTCATCCACCTCTTTCTATAGCCACTCAAGGCAGTCTCACTCGGCCAAGGTGGCCAAGCGCATCGACTCCATGGCCAGGGCCTCAGGAGTTGTCCCAGTGATGGGGGTGTTTAGGAACTGCTTGTTCCTCCGATGGAGCTCCTCGCACTGCTCCCGAGTGAGAGCCTGAGGGACGTATGGCTCGTGATCGAGGGAGTGGTTGTTCTCGCCACCGCCATTGGTGTTCCCGCGCGAAGTGCCCGTGCGGCCGTCCCGGGGGCCGGTGTATCCCGGGGGCACGTGGTGCTCCGTGTTGTTTGCCATGAGGACCTTAGTGGTCGACTCAACGCTCTCGCACTCGGACTCATCGGAGGAGTCATCGTGGAGCCCATCAGAGAGGTCGAGGGAGGGTCCATCAGACTCGAGAGCCGCCACATGTTCTGCTGCGGCCTGAAGGGCCACGACGTGCTTGATCCAATGCTGCAGTTGAGAGCATCCGGAACGCTTGCGACAGCGCGCAACAGGGAGGAGGGGTACCACTCGGTACGGAACCGATGGTTGCCGGAGAAGGACTCCAAACATGGAAGCACGGAAGTGCGCCACGCCATGGATAGGCAGCGCCTCCACGTCCAGCGGGGCCTCACGAAGCCACGCTGAGTCGTCGGTGATGAAGCTGAGCGCTCCAAAACGGATCTCGCTGCCGACTAACATGATAATGACGATGATAAAAATCCACCTACACCGTAAAATTGCTAGACACCTAGCCCCACGGTGGGTGCCAACTGTCGGGGTTATGATCCTAACAATGAGTACTAGTGGGTAAGAAAGAGGGGCAGAGGCTAGCTATGCCACAGGTGTAACACTTGGTGTTTAACGAGTTGAGGCCCCTCTCGGAGGAGGTAATAGCCCTACGTCTCGTGGCTTGCAGCTTTGTTTTCTTTGAGGGGTGTGATTACAGAGGGTGCTTAACTCCGGTCTAGGAGGGGGAGTGTGGCTTATATAGAGTGCGTCAATGGTCCCACTGCTCCCACGTCGCCAGGGCATTTAGTGCTCATAACTATGGTAGTTACAGGTATAAAATGCCACAACGACATCAGTGGCAGGTAATGAAGCTATGAATCTACTTTAAGAATGACTTAGGATCCCTCAACAGTTGCAGCTCCCACGTCGTCCCTTCACCTCTCTTATCCGAGTGATGGTGTCCATGCCGACTGGAGAGTGGCTGTCCGAGTGTCGTTGAGGTGTCCGAGTGGACCTCCTGATATTCGCATCCGAATGCTCATGTGGCGCTGAGACCACCAACAATGATGTGGGGCCCTAGGTGGGCCCCAGATGATAGGCCCTTGACCCTACTTGTAGTAGGTGACCTCATCACTAAGTGATTTACTTCATAACTCCCCCGAGTGGAGCTTTATTCAGAGGTAGAAGCTGAAGAAGCACATCAAGATGGCCGTGATCTCCTCGAGGAAGAACACGAGTTGGCACTCATCAGGTCGACTGCTAACCAGCAAGATCTGCGCCGATATCACGATAGGCAGGTCAGAGGACGCGCCTTTCAGGAAGGTGATCTTGTCCTCCGACTAGATCAATAGAAGCCACACAGGTTGGCGCCACCGTGGCAGGGCCCCTTTGCAATTTCATAGGTCCCGAACAATGGAGCCTATTGACTCTACAACTTCAGCAAACACATTGAAGAGCCTCGGGCTTGGAATGCGGACTTGCTCTGCGAATTCTACACTTAAAATATATATATTTTCATTATAAAAGCTTTCTGAGTGACATTTGATGAATAAAATTCTTACTTTTCTTGTAAATCATTGAATTTAGCTAAGTGTTGTATCTCACTCCGGTGATTTCCAACACTCGGAAACTAAAACACTCCGAGCGGGTGCAGAATTTAGCTGCGAACCAGAATTCGCCTGATTTAAAAGAACTTCTCTGAGTGGGGACATCCTCCTCACTTGGGGGCTTAGCCAGGAACTGGAATTCTCCTAATTTAAAAACTATTTCGAGTGGGGACATTGTCCTCACTCAGTGGCTTAGCCGCGAACCAGAATTTGCCTAAGTTAAGAACTATTCCAAGTGGGGGCACCCTTGTCAATCAGGGGCTTAGCCACGAACCAACATTTGCCTAAGTTAAAAACTATTCCAAGTGGGGACATCCTCCTCACTCGGGGGCTTAGCCATGAACCAGAATTCGCCTAAGTTAAAAAACTTCTCCGAGTGGAGACATCCTCCTCACTCGGGGGCTTAGTCCCAAATCAGAATTCGCCTAAGTCAAAAATGCATCAGCAGATAAAACAAGGATCAAGGCATCTGAAAGTGCAACTAATCCCTGGGTGGTTTTAGTAATTAATAACAACATATATGTCATTGATCTAATGAACATTGATGATTGATTTCAGAAAAGATCTATGATTGGCATGACATGGACTAATGGATGTGGACGCCTCAAAATGTGAAGAACAAATTTGGCTACCCCAAGACTCTACATTTTTGGTTTAGTGATCCAAGATCACATTGAGTCCCTTAGGAAAGACAATACTATTAAAAGGGGATGAGGTTTTGATGATGATCTGGTTGCTCAATTGCTTAGTGATATTGCTCCAAAACCCTCAGCCACTTTCTCTATCCACATCTGCCCAAAACCCAAATTCATCATTTCGGTCCCACCGATACATTCCATTCTGGACCCACCGAGATTACTGATACGTCTCCAATGTATCTATAATTTTTTATTGTTACTTGCTGTTATATTATCAATCTTGGATGTTTTATATACATTTTCTAGCCACTTTATTGTTGGAAATATGCCCTAGAGGCAATAATAAAATGGTTATTATTATATTTCCTTGTTCATGATAATTGTCTGTTATTCATGCTATAATTGTGTTATCCGGAAATCGTAATACATGTGTGAATACATAGACCACAACATGTCCCTAGTAAGCCTCTAGTTGACTAGCTCGTTGATCAATAGATGGTTACGGTTTCCTGACCATGGACATTGGATGTCATTGATAACGGGATCACATCATTAGGAGAATGATGTGATGGACAAGACCCAATCCTAAGCCTAGCACTAGATCGTGTAGTTCGTTTGCTAAAGCTTTTCCAATGTCAAGTAACTTTTCCTTAGACCATGAGATTGTGCAACTCCCGGATACCGTAGGAGTGCTTTGGGTGCACCAAACGTCACAACGTAACTGGGTGGCTATAAAGGTGCACTACGGGTATCTCCGAAAGTATCTGTTGGGTTGGCACGGATCGAGACTGGGATTTGTCACTCCATGTAACGGAGAGGTACCTCTGGGCCCACTCGGTAGGACATCATCATAATGAGCTCAATGTGATCAAGGAGTTGTTCACGGGATGATGTGTTACGGAAATGAGTAAAGAGACTTGCCGGTAACGAGATTGAACAAGGTATCGAGATACCGACGATCGAATCTCGGGCAAGTATCGTACCGATAGACAAAGGGAATTGCGTACGGGATTGATTGAATCCTCGACATCGTGGTTCATCCGATGAGATCATTGAGGAGCATGTGGGAGCCAACATGGGTATCCAGATCCCGTTGTTGGTTATTGACCGGAGAGTCGTCTCAGTCATGTCTGCGTGTCTCCCGAACCCGTAGGGTCTACACACTTAAGGTTCGGTGACGCTAGGGTTATAGAGATATTAGTATGCGGTAACCCGAAGGTTGTTCGGAGTCTCGGATGAGATCCTGGACGTCACGAGGAGTTCCGGAATGGTCCGGAGGTAAAGATTTATATATGGGAAGTCCTATTTTGGCCACCGGAAAATGTTCGGGATTTTTCGGTATTGTACCGAGAAGGTTCTAGAAGGTTCCGGAGTGGGGCCCACCTGCATGGGGGGACCCACATGAACGTGGGTAGTGGGGGCAAGGCCCCACACCCCTAGTCAAGGCGCACCAAGATTCCTCCTTAGAAGGAATAAGATCATATCCCGAAGGGATAAGATCAAGATCCCTAAAAAAGGGGGATAACAATCGGTGGGGAAGGGAAAGGATGGGATTTCTTTCCTTCCACCTTTGCCAACGCCCCAATGGACTTGGAGGGCAAGAAACCAGCCCCCTCCACCCCTATATATAGTGGGGAGGTGCATGGGAGAAACAGCTCAGCCCCTGGCGCCTCCCTCTCCCTCCCGTGACACCTCTTCCTCCTCCAGTAGCGCTTGGCGAAGCCCTGCTGAAATCCCGCTGCTTCCACCACCACACCGTCGTGCTGCTGGATCTCCATCAACCTCTCCTCCCCCCTTGCTGGATCAAGAAGGAGGAGACGTCTCTGCTCCGTACGTGTGTTGAACGCGGAGGTGCCGTCCGTTCGGCGCTCGGTCATCGGTGATTTGGATCACGACGAGTACGACTCCATCAACCCCGTTCTCTTGAACGCTTCCGCTCGCGATCTACAAGGGTATGTAGATACACTCCCCTCCCACTCGTTGCTAGATGACTCCATAGATTGATCTTGGTGATGCGTAGAAAATTTTAAAATTCTGCTACGTTCCCCAACAGTGGCATCATGAGCTAGGTCTATGCGTAGTATCTTGCACGAGTAGAACACAAAGTAGTTGTGGGCGTCGATTTGTCAATCTTCTTGCCGTTACTAGTCTTATCTTGATTCGGCGGCACTGTGGGATGAAGCGGCCCGGACCGACCTTACACGTACGCTTACGTGAGACAGGTTCCACCGACTGACATGCACTAGTTGCATAAGGTGGCTAGCGGGTGTCTGTCTCTCCCACTTTAGTCGGATCGGATTCGATGAACAGGGTCCTTATGAAGGGTAAATAGAAATTGGCATATCACGTTGTGGTTTTGGCGTAGGTAAGAAACGTTCTTGCTAGAAACCTATAGCAGCCACGTAAAAAACTTGCAACAACAATTAGAGGACGTCTAACTTATTTTTGCAGCAAGTGCTTTGTGATGTGATATGGCCAAAGGATGTGATGAATGATATATGTGATGTATGAGATGATCATGTTCTTGTAATAGGAATCACGACTTGCATGTCGATGAGTATGACAACCGGCAGGAGCCATAGGAGTTGTCTTAATTTATTATATGACCTGCGTGTCATTGAAATTCGCCATGTAATTACTTTACTTTATTGCTAACCGTTAGCCGTAGTAGTAGAAGTAATAGCTGGCGAGACAACTTCATGAAGACACGATGATGGAGATCATGGTGTCATGCCGGTGACGATGATGATCATGGAGCCCCGAAGATGGAGATCAAAAGGAGCAAAGTGATAATGGCCATATCATGTCACTATTTTGATTGCATGAGATGTTTATCATGTTTTTGCATCTTATTTGCTTAGAACGACGGTAGCATATATAAGATGATCCCTTACTAAAATTTCAAGAAAGTGTTCCCCCTAACTGTGCACCGTTGCGAAGGTTCGTTGTTTCGAAGCACTACGTGTTGATCGGGTGTGATAGATTCTAACGTTCGAATACAACGGGTGTAAGCCAGATTTACACAGCAATACACTTAGGTTGACTTGACGAGCCTAGCATGTACAGACATGGCCTCGGAACACAAGAGACCGAAAGGTCGAGCATGAGTCGTATAGAAGATACGATCAACATGGGGATGTTAACCGTTGATGACTAGTCCGTCTCACGTGATGATCGGACACGGCCTAGTCGATTCGGATCATGTAATCACTTAGATGACGAGAGGGATGTCTATCTGAGTGGGAGTTCATTACATAATTTGATTAGATGAACTTAATTGTCATGAACTTAGTCTAAATGTTACATATCTATCTTGTAGATCAAATGGCCAACGCTAATGTTACCCTCAACTTCAACGCGTTCCTAGAGAAAAACAAGCTGAAAGACGATGGTAGCAACTATGCGGACTGGGTCCGTAACCTGAGGATTATCCTCATATCTGCCAAGAAATCATATGTCCTTGAAGCACCGTTAGGTGACCCACCTGCTCTCCCAGCACTGCCAGACGATTTGAACGTTTGGCAGACACGCACCGATGATTACTCCTTCGTTCAGTGCGGCATGCTCTTCAGCTTAGAACCGGGGCTCCAAAAGCGTTTTGAGCATCACGGAGCATATGAGATGTTCGAAGAGCTGAAAATGGTTTTCCAAGCTCATGCCCGGATCGAGAGATATGAAGTCTCCGATAAGTTCTACAGCTGTAAGATGGAGGAAAATAGTTCTGTCAGCGAGCACATACTCAAAATGTCTGGGTTGCACAGCCGCTTGTCTCAGCTGGGAGTTAATCTCCCGGATGACGCGGTCGTTGACAGAATCCTTCAGTCGCTTCCACCTAGCTACAAGAGCTTCGTGATGAACTTCCACATGCAGGGGATGGAAAAGACCATTCCTGAGGTATATGCGATGCTGAAGTCAGCGGAGGCAGAGATCAGAAAGGAACATCAAGTGTTGATGGTGAATAAAACCACTAAGTTCAAGAAGGGAAAGGGTAAGAAGAACTTCAAGAAGGACGGCAAGGGAGTTGCCGCGCCCGGTAAGCCAGCTGCCGGGAAGAAGTCGAAGAATGGACCCAAGCCTGAGACTGAGTGCTTTTATTGCAAGGGAAACGGTCACTGGAAGCGAAACTGCCCCAAGTACTTGGCGGACAAGAAGGCCGGCAATACCAAAGGTATATATGATATACATGTAATTGATGTGTACCTTACCAGCACTCGTAGTAGTTCCTGGGTATTTGATACCGGTGCGGTTGCTCATATTTGTAACTCAAAGCAGGAACTGCGGAATCAGCGTAGACTGGCAAAGGACGAGGTGACGATGCGCGTCGGGAATGGTTCCAAGGTCGATGTGATCGCCGTCGGCACGCTACCTCTGCATCTACCTACGGGATTAGTTTTAAACCTCAATAATTGTTATTTAGTACCAGCTTTGAGCATGAACATTGTATCTGGATCTCGCTTAATGCGAGATGGCTACTCATTTAAATCTGAGAATAATGGTTGTTCTATTTATATGAGAGATATGTTTTATGGTCATGCCCCGCTGGTGAATGGTTTATTTTTATTGAATCTCGAACGTGATGTTACACATGTTTATAATGTGAATGCCAAGAAATGCAAGGTTGATAACGATAGTCCCAGATACTTGTGGCACTGCCGCCTTGGTCATATCGGTGTTAAACGCATGAAGAAACTCCATGCTGATGGACTTTTGGAGTCTCTTGATTATGAATCATTTGACAGATGCGAACCATGCCTCTTGGGCAAGATGACCAAGACTCCGTTCTCCGGAACAATGGAGCGAGCAACCAACTTATTGGAGATCATACATACTGATGTGTGTGGTCCAATGAGTGTTGAGGCTCGCGGTGGTTATCGTTATGTTCTCACCCTCACCGATGATTTGAGTATATATGGGTATGTCTACTTGATGAAGCACAAGTCTGAGACCTTTGAAAAGTTCAAGGAATTTCAGAGTGAGGTTGAGAATCAACGTGACAAGAAAATAAAGTTCTTACGATCAGATCGTGGAGGAGAATATTTGAGTCATGAATTTGGCACGCACTTAAGGAACTGTGGAATTGTTTCACAACTCACGCCGCCTGGAACACCTCAGCGTAATGGTGTGTCCGAACGTCGTAATCGCACTCTATTGGATATGGTGCGATCTATGATGTCTCTTACCGATTTACCGCTATCCTTTTGGGGTTATGCTTTAGAGACTGCCGCATTCACTTTAAATAGGGCACCGTCAAAATCCGTTGAGACGACACCGTATGAATTATGGTTTGGGAAGAAACCTAAGCTGTCGTTTCTGAAAGTTTGGGGATGCGATGCTTATGTGAAGAAACTTCAACCAGAGAAGCTCAAACCCAAGTCGGAAAAATGCGTATTCATAGGATACCCTAAGGAAACTATTGGGTATACCTTCTACCTAAGATCCGAGGGCAAGATCTTTGTTGCCAGGAATGGATCCTTTCTAGAGAAAGAGTTTCTCTCGAAAGAAGTAAGTGGGAGGAAAGTGGAGCTTGATGAGATGACCCTCGAACCGGAGAGTAGCGCAGCACAGGAAAATGTTTCTGTGGAGCCTACACCGGCTAGAGAGGAAGTTATTGATAATGATCATGATCAAGCTACCACTGAACTTCGAAGGTCCACGAGGACACGTTCCGCACCAGAGTGGTATGGCAATCCTGTCCTGGAAATCATGTTGTTAGACAACAGTGAACCTTCGAACTATGAAGAAGCGATGGCGGGCCCGGATTCCGACAAATGGCTTGAAGCCATGAAATCCGAGATAGGATCCATGTATGAAAACGAAGTATGGACTTTGACTGACTTGCCTGATGATCGTCAAGCCATAGAAAATAAATGGATCTTTAAGAAGAAGACTGACGCGGATGGTAATGTGACCATCTATAAGGCTCGGCTTGTCGCTAAGGGTTATCGACAAGTTCAAGGGGTTGACTACGATGAGACTTTCTCACCCGTAGCGAAGCTGAAATCCGTCAGAATCATGTTAGCAATTGCCGCATACTATGATTATGAGATATGGCAAATGGACGTCAAAACGGCATTCCTTAATGGTTTTCTTAAGGAAGAGTTGTATATGATACAACCGGAAGGTTTTGTCGACCCTGAGAATGCTGACAAGGTATGCAAGCTCTAGCGCTCAATCTATGGGCTGGTGCAAGCATCTCGGAGTTGGAACATTCGCTTTGACGAGATGATCAAAGCGTTTGGGTTCACACAGACTTATGGAGAAGCCTGTGTTTACAAGAAAGTGAGTGGGAGCTCTGTAGCATTTCTCATATTATATGTGGATGACATACTGCTGATGGGAAATGATATAGAATTCTTGGAAAGTATAAAGGCCTACTTGAATAAGTGTTTTTCAATGAAGGACCTTGGAGAAGCTGCTTATATAT
Source organism: Thinopyrum elongatum (assembly GCA_011799875.1). Taxonomy (NCBI): domain Eukaryota; kingdom Viridiplantae; phylum Streptophyta; class Magnoliopsida; order Poales; family Poaceae; genus Thinopyrum; species Thinopyrum elongatum. Next base: position 490,945,070 of record CM022302.1, on the reverse strand, counting down.
TAGGCATCAAGATCTATAGAGATAGATCGAGACGCCTCATAGGTCTTTCGCAAAGCACATACCTTGATAAGATATTGAAGAAGTTCAATATGGATCAGTCCAAGAAGGGGTTCTTGCCTGTATTGCAAGGTGTGAAATTGAGCTCGGCTCAATGCCCGACCACGGCAAAAGATATAGAAGAGATGAGTGTCATCCCCTATGCCTCAGCCATAGGGTCTATTATGTATGCCATGCTGTGTACCAGACCTGATGTAAACCTTGCTGTAAGTTTGGTAGGTAGGTACCAAAGTAATCCCGGCAAGGAACACTGGACAGCGGTGAAGAACATCCTGAAGTACCTGAAAAGGACTAAGGATATGTTTCTCGTATATGGAGGTGACGAAGAGCTCGTCGTAAAGGGTTACGTCGACGCTAGCTTCGACACAGATCCGGATGACTCCAAGTCACAAACCGGATACGTGTATATTTTGAATGGTGGAGCGGTAAGCTGGTGCAGTTGCAAGCAAAGCGTCGTGGCGGGTTCTACATGCGAAGCGGAGTACATAGCAGCCTCGGAGGCAGCACACGAAGCAGTATGGATGAAGGAGTTCATCACCGACCTAGGAGTCATTCCAAATGCGTCGGGTCCAATGGCTCTCTTCTGTGACAACACTGGAGCTATTGCCCTTGCCAAGGAGCCCAGGTTTCACAAAAGGACCAGGCATATCAAGCGTCGCTTTAACTCCATACGTGAACATGTTCAAGATGGAGACATAGATATTTGTAAAGTGCACACGGATTTGAATGTAGCAGATCCGTTGACTAAACCTCTTTCACGGGCAAAACATGATCAACACCAGTACTCTATGGGTGTTCGATTCATCACAATGTAACTAGATTATTGACTCTAGTGCAAGTGGGAGACTGTTGGAAATATGCCCTAGAGGCAATAATAAAATGGTTATTATTATATTTCCTTGTTCATGATAATTGTCTGTTATTCATGCTATAATTGTGTTATCCGGAAATCGTAATACATGTGTGAATACATAGACCACAACATGTCCCTAGTAAGCCTCTAGTTGACTAGCTCGTTGATCAATAGATGGTTACGGTTTCCTGACCATGGACATTGGATGTCATTGATAACGGGATCACATCATTAGGAGAATGATGTGATGGACAAGACCCAATCCTAAGCCTAGCACTAGATCGTGTAGTTCGTTTGCTAAAGCTTTTCCAATGTGAAGTAACTTTTCCTTAGACCATGAGATTGTGCAACTCCCGGATACCGTAGGAGTGCTTTGGGTGCACCAAACGTCACAACGTAACTGGGTGGCTATAAAGGTGCACTACGGGTATCTCCGAAAGTATCTGTTGGGTTGGCACGAATCGAGACTGGGATTTGTCACTCCATGTAACGGAGAGGTACCTCTGGGCCCACTCGGTAGGACATCATCATAATGAGCTCAATGTGATCAAGGAGTTGTTCACGGGATGATGTGTTACGGAAACGAGTAAAGAGACTTGCCGGTAACGAGATTGAACAAGGTATCGAGATACCGACGATCGAATCTCGGGCAAGTATCGTACCGATAGACAAAGGGAATTGCGTACGGGATTGATTGAATCCTCGACATCGTGGTTCATCCGATGAGATCATCGAGGAGCATGTGGGAGCCAACATAGGTATCCAGATCCCGCTGTTGGTTATTGACCGGAGAGTCGTCTCGGTCATGTCTGCGTGTCTCCCGAACCCGTAGGGTCTACACACTTAAGGTTCGGTGACGCTAGGGTTATAGAGATATTAGTATGCGGTAACCCGAAGGTTGTTCGGAGTCTCGGATGAGATCCTGGACGTCACGAGGAGTTCCGGAATGGTCCGGAGGTAAAGATTTATATATGGGAAGTCCTATTTTGGCCACCGGAAAATGTTCGGGATTTTTCGGTATTGTACCGAGAAGGTTCTAGAAGGTTCCGGAGTGGGGCCCACCTGCATGGGGGGACCCACATGAACGTGGGTAGTGGGGGCAAGGCCCCACACCCCTAGTCAAGGCGCACCAAGATTCCCCCTTAGAAGGAATAAGATCATATCCCGAAGGGATAAGATCAAGATCCCTAAAAAAGGGGGATAACAATCGGTGGCGAAGGGAAAGGATGGGATTTCTTTCCTTCCACCTTTGCCAACGCCCCAATGGACTTGGAGGGAAAGAAACCAGCCCCCTCCACCCCTATATATAGTGGGGAGGTGCATGGGAGAAACAGCTCAGCCCCTGGCGCCTCCCTCTCCCTCCCGTGACACCTCTTCCTCCTCCAGTAGCGCTTGGCGAAGCCCTGCTGAAATCCCGCTGCTTCCACCACCACACCGTCGTGCTGCTGGATCTCCATCAACCTCTCCTCCCCCCTTGCTGGATCAAGAAGGAGGAGACGTCTCTGCTCCGTACGTGTGTTGAACGCGGAGGTGCCGTCCGTTCGGCGCTCGGTCATCGGTGATTTGGATCACGACGAGTACGACTCCATCAACCCCGTTCTCTTGAACGCTTCCGCTCGCGATCTACAAGGGTATGTAGATACACTCCCCTCTCACTCGTTGCTAGATGACTCCATAGATTGATCTTGGTGATGCGTAGAAAATTTTAAAATTCTGCTACGTTCCCCAACATTTATATCATTTTTTGGGACTAACCTATTGACATAGTGCCCAGTGCCAGTTGCTGTTTTTTACTTTGCAGAAAATCAATACCAAATGAAGTCCAAATGCCACAAAACTTTTTGGAGATTTTTCTGGCAAGAAGAAACCCTGGAAGCTTTCGGAGGCCATGAGAGGAGGCCCATGGGGCCCACTAGAAACCAGGGCGCGCCAGAGGCCCCCAGCGCGCCCTGGTGGGTAGTGGGGCCCACGAGAACTGCCTTGACCTACCTCCGCCTCTATAAATACTCTAAAATCCCCAAAACCCTAGGGGAGTCGAGGAAATACTTTTTCCGCTGCCGCAAGTTCCAGAACCACGCGATTTAATCTAGAGGCCTTTTCCAGCACTCTACCGGAGGGGGCAACAATCACGGAGGGGTTCTTCATCATCCTAGTTGCCCCCCCGATGATGCGTGAGTAGTTTACCACAAACCTACGGGTTTGTAGTTAGTAGCTAGATGGATTCTTCTCTCTTTTTGATCTTCAATACAATGTTCTCCTCGATGTTCTTGGAGATCTATTTGATGTAACTCTTTTTTGCGGTGTGTTTGTTGGGAGCCGATGAATTGTGAGTTTATGATCAGTTCTATCCATTAATATTATTTGAGTCTTTGCTGAACTCTTTTATGCATGATTATTATAGCCTCATATTTCTTCTCTGATTTATTGGTTTGGTTTGGCCAACTAGATTGATTTATCTTGCCATGGGAAGAGGTGCTTTGTGATGGGTTCGATCTTGCAGTGCTCAATCTCAGTGACAGAAAGAGACATGACACGTGTGTATCGTTGCTATGAAGGGTAACAAGATGGGGTTTATTCATACATGAGTTTATCTTGTCTACATCATGTCATCGTTCTTATTGCATTACTCTGTTTTCCCATGAACTTAATACACAGATGCATGCTGGATAGCGGTCGATGTGTGGAGTAATAGTAGTAGATGCAGAATCATTTCGATCTACTAATATTGAACATGATGCCTGTATACATGATCATTTCCTTGGATATCGTCATGATTATTTGCTTTGCTATCAATTGCCCAACAGTAATTTGTTCACCCACCGTACGCTATTTTCTCGAGACACCTCTAGTGAATTCTATGGCCCCCGGGTCTATTTTCTATCATATTAAAACCAAAAATACCTTGCTGCAATTTTTCTTTATTTGTTTTATTTTGTGTTTTAGTTAGATCTATTTATCAAAACCAATACAATTTAATCTATCTCAATACCGTTGAGGGATTGACAACCTCTCTTACGTGTTGGGTTGCAAGTATTTGTTATTTGTGTGCAGGTGCTTTTTACATAGTGTTGCTTGGTTCTCCTACTAGATTGATAACCTTGGTTTCATAACTGAGGGAAATACTTACCTTTGATGTACTGCATCATCCTCTCCTCTTCGGGAAAATACCAACGCAGCTTACAAGCAACCAGGAAGAATTTCTGGCGCCGTTGTCGGGGAGACATCATCAACATCTATCAAGTACCTAATCACAACTCTTATATCCTTGCAATTACATTATTTGCCATTTGCCTATCATTTTCATCTCCCCCACTTCTAAATTTTTTTTGCAAAAAAAAATCCGTTTGCCTTTTTCTTGTTTGATCTTTTATTTGCTTGTGATATTGTTTGCGTAGTCACTATGTCTCAAGAAAATACCAAATTGTGTGATTTTTCTAATACTAATGATTTTATTAGTACTCCGATTGCTCCTCTCGCCGCTAGTGCGGAGTCGTATGATATTAATGCCGCTTTGTTGAATCTTGTTAGGAAAGAGCAATTTTCTGGTAGTCCTAATGAGGATGCCGCGTCCCATGTAAATAGTTCGTAGAATTGTGAGATATGCAGAAGAAAAAAGATGTGGACAATGATATTGTGAAATTGAAATTATTTCCTTTCTCTTTGCGGGATCGTGCAAAATTTTGGTTTTCATCTTTGCCACGTAATAGTATTGATTCTTGGGATAAGTGCAAAGATGCTTTTATTACTAAGTGTTTTCCTCCCACGAAAATTATTTCCCTTAGAAATCAAATTATGAATTTCAAGCATCTTGAGCATGAACATGTTGCACAATCTTGGGGAAGAATGAAATTGATGCTAAGAAAATGCCCTACTCATGGTTTAAATCTTTGGATGATTATACAAAAAAATTATGCGGGATTGAATTTTGTCTCTTGAAATCTTTTAGATTCCGCCGCGGGTGGTACTTTTATGGAAATTACTTTGGGTGAAGGTACTAAATTACTTGATAACATTATGGCAAATTATTCACAATGGCATACTGAAAGAGCACCTACTAGTAAAAAGGTTAATTCGGTTGAAGAAATTAGTACTTTGAGTGAAAAAGTTGATGCACTTATGAAATTGGTTGCTAGTAAAAATGCTCCTATTGATCTGAATGATGTGCCTTTGTCTACTTTGATTGAGCAAAATAATGATCCCGTAGATGTGAATTTTGTCTCGCGAAACAACTTTAATAATAATGCTTATAGGGGCAATTTTAATCCTAGACCGTTTCTTGGAAGTTTCAATAATTATGGCAATCCTTATGGAAATTCTTATAATAATAATAATAATAGGTTGCCCTCTGATCTTGAGGATAATATTAAAGAATTTATTAATGCTGAAAAAGTTTCAACACTACGATAGAAGAAAAATTGAGTCAGATTGATGAGATGTCTAGGAGCATTGATAGAATTTCTCATGATGTAGAAAATCTCAAGATTAATATTTTTTTCACCCAAGGTTGATGTTAATGAATCAATTAAAGCTTTGTATGTTTCCATGGATGAAAGTAAGAAAAGAACCGCTATGCTAAGATCTAAAAGGGAATTTCTAGAGAAAGCGTTTTCACCCGATTGTTTTCACAATAATGATGAGGATATTAAGATGATTGCTGCTTCTTCTATTGATTACTTGTTTAGTAATATTAAACTTGATGATAAGAGGACTGAAGAAGAGTCAAATTTAGCTAGAAGGCGTCCCCATAATTCGGAGGGTGAAAATCTTGATGATTTTTTTTATAAAAGTTGGTTTGGAGAGGTAAAAACTTTAACTAGTGATGTGCCCACTCTCTTGGATTACAAAGACTTTGATTATGATCGTTGTTCCTTGATTGAATGCATTTATTTCTTACAATCCATGCTAAATTCACCCCATGCATATGAGCAAAATAAAGCTTTTACTAAACATATTGTAGAAGCAATGATGAAAACTTTAGAAGAAAAGTTAGACTTAGAGATTTTAATTCCTAGAAAACTATATGATCAGTGGGAACCTGCCATTAAAGTCAAGATCAAAAGTTATGAGTGCAATGCTTTATGTGATTTGGATGCTAGTGTTTCCACAATTCCGAAATCTCTATGTGATGTGCTTGGTTTTACCAATTTGGAAGAATGTTCTCTTAATTTGCACTTGGCGGATTTTACTATTAAAAAGCCTTTGGGAAGAATTAATGATGTTCTTGTTCTTACAAATAGGAATTATGTGCCCATAGATTTTATTGTGCTTGATATTGATTGCAATCTGTCTTGTCCCATAATACTTGGTAGACCGTTTTTATGAACTATAGGTGTTGTGATTGATATGAAAGAAGGGAATATTAAATTTTAGTTTCCATTAAGAAAGGGTATGTAACACTTCCCTAGAAATAAAATTAAGCCACCATATGAGTCAATCATGAGGGCAACTTATGGAGCAAAAACCAAAGATGACAATACTTGAAACTATGCATTATGCCTAGCTAGGGGCATAAAACAATAGCGCTTGTTGGGAGGCAACCCAATGAATAAAATATTTTTTACTTTTTTCTTTCTGTTCTTATCTGTTTACACAATTATGCTACTGTTATGAGTGTGTTTTTATGTTTCAATTAGTGTTTGTGCCAAGTAAAGCCTTTAGGATCATGTTGGATGATAGTTGACTTGATTCTGTGGGAAAACATAAACTTTTATGCCCAGTTCTGGAATTTTGTAAATTCACATAAACGTGTGTTTGCTCTAAATTTTTTTCACTTAATTTATATAAAAATTTCCCTCGTATTACATATTTTTAGGAATTTTCGGAGTTACAGAAGTATGAGCTTAATTCAGGTTTCTACAGACTATTCTGTTTTTGACAGATTTTGTTTTCGTTTCATTGTGTGCTTATTTTGATGAATCCATGGATTGTATCGGGGGGTATAAGCCATGGTAAAGTTAGAATACAGTAGGTATAATGCAATAAGAAAACATTAATAGGTTTGCAACAATACTTAAAGTAGTGATTTGTTTTCTTATACTAACGGATCTCACGAAGGTTTTGTTAAGTTTTCTGTGATTGAAGTTTTCAAGTTTTGGGTGAGATCACGATGAATAAAGGAATAAGGAGTGAAAAGAACCTAAGCTTGGGGATGCCCATGGCACCCCAAGGTAATATTCATGGAGTACCAAGCAACTAAGATTGGGGATGCCCCGGAAGGCATCCCCTTTTTCTTCCAACGACCATCGGTAATTTTACTTGGAGCTATATTTTTATTCGTCACATATCATGAGTTTTGCTTGGAGTGTCTCGTATTATGTGAGTCTTTGCTTCTTTGGCTTTTTAGTTTGTCACAATTATCCTTGCTAGACACACCTATTTGAGAGAGCCATAATGATGCTATGATTTGTTAGAATTGCTCTATGCGCTTCACTTAAAAAAATGAGCTATGGAATTGCTCTAGTACTTCACTTATATCTTTTTGAGCATGGTGGTGGTTTAATTTTTTGAAGAAATATGCTCTCATGCTTCACTTATATTATTTTGAGAGTTGAAATTTTTGAAGAAATATTTATGCTCTCGTGCTTCACTTAAATTTATTTGAGAGCTTGTTAGTAGCAATGGTAATATATGTATTTAGTCCCAAAGTGATAGATATTCAAGAGGGATATAATAAATACTTTCACGAAGATCATTGGATATTAAAACTTGATTCCTTGCAATAGTTTTGAGGTATGGAGATAGTAATATGTGAGTCATGTTGATGAGTAATTATGCTTTAGTAAGGATATTGGTATTAAGGTTTGTGATTCCCTATGCAAGCACGAAAGTCAATAGTTAGGCAATGAAGTTACATCCTACTTGTGGTGCATTATTCAGTGTTAGTTATGTTTAATGCTCGTTTATGATCTTTTTGTTTCTTGGTTGGTCGCTTATCAATCTATTTGCTAGCCTTCATTTGTACTAAGCGGGAATACTGCTTGTGCATCCAACTCCTTAAAACCCAAAGTTGTGCCAAATGAGTCCACCATACCTACCTATATGCGGTATTTCCATGCCGTTCCAAGTAAATTTGTATGTGCCAACTCTAATTTTCAAAATGGATTTCCTTTTTGTGTGCCCGTACCGCTCATGAAGCGGTAGGGGGTGGCCAATATTTTCCATGCTAGGTATGTTATTCTCAAGATGAGTGTTTATTCACTTGTCATTGCACGAGAGTGTGGCAGGTAATAGGGATACCCAGTCTCAAAATGAAAAAAAATTAATATGATGTTAATAATAAATTCCTTGGAATGTTGGTATGGAAGGCACCCGTGGATACGAATAGCCATGGATTGTGTAAGAATGGTGGAAAGGAAATAAACTTTATTTTCTGTTTGGGAACTACCTATGATTTATCTAGCATGGAAGATATTGGGAATTTTTGGTCGCTTTCGTTGACAGGAAAAGCATGCCTCTCAAAACAATTTTATCTCTCAATTTAAGCTATGAGCTCTGGCACCTCTACAAATCTCTGCTTCCCTCTGTGAAGGGCCTATCTATTTACTTTTATGCAATTTTTGTTTTTATTGAGTCTCCATCTTCTCTTATAAAGCACCAACTAGGGAACACTATTGTCATACTTGTGCATTGGATGTAGCTAATATTTGAGTGTGTTTCATGAACGGATCAATGATTGAGCATAATGGGCTAGGGATAGCTTTCTTTAGTGTTGATATTTTGGAAGACATGGTTGCTTGTTAATATGTTTGAGTATTGATGTCTTCATGTCAAATTATAGACTATTGCTTTGAATCATTTAAAGTCCAAATGTCCATGCTACAAAAGAAAAGAATATGTGATGAACATGATAGGCAACATTCCACACCAAAAATTCTGTTTTTATCATTTACCTACTCGAGGACGAGCAGGAATTAAGCTTGGGGATGCTGATACGTCTCCAACATATCTATAATTTTGATTGTTTCATGTTGTTATATTATCAATCTTGGATGTTTTATATACATTTTCTAGCAACTTTATATCATTTTTTGGGACTAACCTATTGACATAGTGCCCAGTGCCAGTTGCTGTTTTTTCTTGTTTTCTACTTCGCAGAAAAGCAATACCAAACGAAGTCCAAATGCCATGAAACTTTTTGGAGATTTATTTCTGGCAAGAAGAGACCCTAGAAGCTTCTGGAGGCCACGAGAGAAGGCCCATGGGGCCCACTAGACACCAGGGCATGCTAGAGGCCCCCGGCGTGCCCTGGTGGGTAGTGGGGCCCATGGGAACTGCCTTGACCTACCTCCGCCTCTATAAATACTCTAAAATCCCAATAATCCTAGGGGAGTCGAGGAAATACTTTTTCCGTCGCCGCAAGTTCCAGAACCACGAGATCCAATATAGATACCTTTTCCGGCACTTTGTCGGAGGGGGCAATGATCACGGAGGGGTTCTTCATCATCCTTGTTGCCCCTCCGATGATGCGTGAGTAGTTTACCACAGACCTACGGGTCCGTAGTTAGTAGCTAGATGGCTTCATCTCTCTTTTTGATCTTCAATACAATGTTCTCCTCGATGTTCTTAGAGATCTATTTGATGTAACTCTATTTTGCGGTGTGTTTGTTGGGATCCGATGAATTATGAGTTTATGACCAGTTCTATCCATGAATATTATTTGAGTCTTTGCTGAACTCTTTTATGCATGATTGTTATAGCCTCGTATTTCTTCTCCAATTTATTGGTTTGGTTTGGCCAACTAGATTGATTTATCTAGCCATGGGAAGAGGTGCTTTGTGATGGGTTCAATCTTGCGGTGCTCAATCTCAGTGACAGAAAGAGACATGACACGCATGTATGATTGCTATTAAGGGTAACAAGATGGGGTTTATTCATACGTGAGTTTATCTTGTCTACATCATGTCATTGTTCTTATTGCATTACTCCATTTTTCCATGAACTTAATACACTAGATGCATGCTGGATAGCGGTCGATGTGTGGAGTAATAGTAGTAGATGCAGAATCATTTCGATCTACTAATCTTGGACGTGATTCCTATATACATGATCATTGCCCGGGATATCCTCATGATTATTCACTTTTCTATCAATTGCCCAACAGTAATTTGTTTACCCACCGTATGCTATTTTCTCGAGAGAAGCCTCTAATGAAATCTCCGGGCACCGGGTCTATTTTCTATCATATTAAAACCAAAAATACCTTGCTGCAATTTTTCTTTATTTATTTTATTTTGTGTTTTAGTTAGATCTATTTATCAAAACCTATACAATTTAATCTATCTCAATACCGTTGAGGGATTGACAACCTCTCTTACGCTTTGGGTTGCAAGTATTTGTTATTTGTCTGCAGGTGCTGTTTACATAGTGTTGCTTGGTTCTCCTACTGGATTGATAACATTGGTTTCATAACTGAGGGAAATACTTACCTTTGCTATACTGCATCATCCTCTCCTCTTCGGGTAAATACAAACGCAGCTTACAAGCAATCAATGACCCTTTTTCTGCCACAGCCAAAACCCTAACATTTCGGTCTGACCGAAACAACTCTCGTCCCACCGAGATGGCCTGGCCAAGTTTCTGTGATGAAATCACTTCATTTCGGAATCACCGAGTGAAACTGATCGGAATTACCGAAATGAGGTTCTGCCTTTGCCATTGCAGTTCGGTCCCACCGAAATGGTATAATCGGTCTCACCGAAAACGCTAACGGTCAAGTCTTTTGAAGTAGTCAGTCTCACCGAGTCTATTACTTTGGTCCCACCGAGTTAGGTCAAAAGCTTGTGACGGTTGGATTTTTGGTGTTGCCTATTTGTATCCCTCCACCCCCTCTTACTCAGTAAGAGAGCCATCAGAACGAAACACAACTTCCACCATTCTTTTCTTAGAGAAAACCACCTTCTCATGTGTTGAGATCAAGAGATTCCATTCCTACCATTTGAACCTTGATTTCTAGCCTCTTCAAGTTGCTTCCCACTCCAATCCTTCTCCTGCCCAAGCCAAATATATGAGTGAGAGATTGAGTGTTGAGGAGACTATCATTTGAAGCACAAGAGCAAGGAGTTCATCATCTACACACCATCTAGTACCTTTTGGAGAGTGGTGTCTCCTAGATTAGTTAGGTGTCACTTGGGAGCCTCTGACGTGATGTGGAGTTGAACCAAGAAGTTTGTAAGGGCAAGGAGATCAACTACTTCGTGAAGATCTACATGAGTGAGGCTAGTCCTTCGTGGACGTAAGCCATGGTGGTTTAGACAAGGTTGCTTCTTCGTGGACCCTTCGTGGGTGGAGCCCTCCGTGGACTCGCACATCCATTACCCTCCGTGGGTTGAAGTCTCCATCAACGTGGACATATGATAGCACCACCTATCGGAACCACGCAAAAAATCACCGTGTCCCCATTGCGTTTGCCTTCTCCAAACCCCTCCTTTACTTACATGTGCAATGTTTTACTTTCCGCTGCTACACTCTTAGAATTGCATGTGTAGGGTGATACTTGTCTTGCTATAATTGCTAAAATATGCCTACAAATAAAATTGGAAAAAGGTTAGATTTTTATTTGGTCAAGTAGTCTAATCACGCCCCCCTCTAGACATACTTTCGATCCTACAAGTGGTATCAGAGCATTGGTCTCCATTGCATTGGTTTCACAACCTAGGAGAGTATGGCGTCTAGTGAGGGAAACTACCACCATAGAGGTCCATATTTTGATGGTACATATTTTGCTAGTTGGAAGCATAAGATGAAAATGCATATTCTTGGTCATAACCCTGCAGTTTAGGCTGTTGTTCATATTGTCTTGCAAGGTGAATACTTTGAGGATGGCAAAGAACTAGATCATGAAGCAATCGCGGAAGAATTAAAGATGTTGCAATAAAATGCACATTCTCTTCAACGGTTTGTTCCCCGAAGAGTTCAACAAGATTAGCCACCTCGAGAATGCCAAGGAAATTTGGGATACTCTGGTTGGTATGCACGAAAGTACCGAGTCCATCAAGGAACCCAAGTTGGATGTGCTTCAAAGTTAACTTGACAAGTTCAAGATGAAGGATGGTGAAAGAGTCGCCGAGATGTACTGTAGGCTTGCTCTCATCACAAATGAGATTGTCGGCTTAGGAAGAAAAGAAATGACCGACAAATTCATCATCAATAAGATCCTTAGAGCCTTGGATGGAAAATATGACACCGTGTGCACATTGATTCAAATGATGCACAATTACAAAGAACTCAAGCCTACAGAAGTCATTGGAAGAATCGTTGCTCATTAAATGTCACTCAAGGATAAGGAGGAGCTCCACAACAAGTCAAGTGGTGCTTACAAAGTTTTAAGTGATGCCCTCACTACCTCAAGTGACAAATCAGTTTCCAATGAAGTGATAAGCTTAATGGTCAAAAACTTCAACAAATTCTACAAGAATCAAAGCAAAGATAGAAGCTCCAAGTCAAGATCCTACTATGAGCAAAGATCATCAAGTCGTGACCGTAATTTCTACAATTGTGGAAGACCCGGACACTACTCCAATGAGCGTACGACACCTCACAAGAAAAGAGAAGACTCACCTAGAAGGAAAAGTAGAAGAGATGAATCACCTCATAGAGAGAGCAGTAGAGATGACCGTTATGAACGAAGACCCTCTCGGAGAAGTAAAGATTCAGAAAGGAAAGGCAAGTCATCAAAGAGCTGCACAAGAAGAGGACATCAAGCTCATGTTGGTGAATGGATTTCCGGCTCCGACTCCGACAACCAATCCGAAGGAAGTTATCACTCCGACTCCTACTATAGTCAAGATGAAGGTGTTGCTAGACTTGCTCTAGTGTTGTCCAAATCCTATGACATATTTGATTCACCAAATGAAGGAATTGGAAGATGCTTCATGGCTAAAGGCCCCAAGGTATCACATCCCGAATATCTTGATTTCAATAGTGATCAGGATGATTTGCTTGTTGATAAAACTAGTGATGTGAGCTATAATGAACTTGCTAGTAATCATGATAGTCAAGATGAAACGAATCACAATGATAAGAAGGATATTGAGCATATAACTAAAGAACTAAACACTCTTAAGTTAGTCCATGAAACAACTCAAGAAGATCATAAAGAGCTCCTAAGATCTCATGAGAAGCTATGCTTCGAGAAGCCCACTTTAGAGCAAGAACATGAGTTTCTAAAACCTATCAATGAAGATCTTCGAAAGAAGAGTTCTTCTTATCTTGCGAAACATATCCTCTTATCTACTTTCATGCCACAAGTTAAAACTACTCAAGCTAGTAACAAGAGTAAGAAAGGTTCTTCATCTAGTAGTAACAATAACAATGCTAAACCCAATGTTGTTGCTTCTAATATTTCTCTTGATTCCACTAATGATTCTCTTAGCCAAGTTACACGTGAGCAAGAAAATAGCTTATTGAAGGGAATTATAGAGAAAGGTGTTTCCAAGAGTCTTGTCGGGAGTAAGCAATTTGAGGAAATTGTACGCAAGCAAGGAAGACACCGCAAGAACCAAGGTGTTGGTTATGAACGAAAGTTCAACGCCGATGGAGTTGAGTGGGAAGAAGGTCAATATCCCAAGAAGAAGTTTGTTCCTCAACAAGAGAAGTATGATCCTACTTCCTTCAAGGGAACACAAGCTCGAGATGATCTTCCACCACAAGACCACAAGCTAAAAGGCAAGGACAAGCTTCAAGAAGAGATTGACTCATTTGAAGAAGCACCTCAAGCCATGGTCAAGTGGGTTCCCAAGACTTCATCAAGCTCTACTTCATCAAGTTCAACCACAACTCCAAGGATTCCCATAAAGTTGATGTGGATCCCAAAGAAGAAGAACTAGAGTGTTCTTGAGGGTGACTCCGCCAACATATTTCACTCATATTCATTTTGGCAAAGAACTTGTGCAACCAACTTCCACATCTTGCACTAGTTCAAGGAGTCACAACCCTCTTGTTGGTAAGATAAGGGACAAGGTATTCAATGCATTCATGGACATCATTATATGTGCATTTCACTCCATGTCCATATATATTCTTGTTGTTTGTTCTTTGTGGGACTAACCCATGTAGGTATTGAAAGTGCCCAAATCCAAAGGATTGCTCCCAGCTCTTGATGAACTATATCAACATTGAGCATCCACATCTTCACTATCTACATGAAGTCATCATCGACAAAACCCAAGGTTAGTTCATCCCTCTTTGGGGGGATATCACATCTAGGGGGAGCTTTGCTCTAAGACTTGAGCTAAAGCAACTCTAATGGTGTGAGCATATTAATGCTTTATGTAAAAGTGGTAACCCCACTTGTGCTTAAACGATGAGTATGACCTATGATCAAATGTTCTCATTTGGCTCCTAATTCAATATACTCATATATAGATGACCTAGTCATCGCCAATTGCTTGATTGATGCTAGATTTGGTTGTGCATGTTTGACACATATTTCATTTGCTATCTTATTGTGTGAGCATGTTGGTATGCATGTTTTCTTCATTCGAGGACATCCATTTGTTGTTTGGTTGTCTTGGTTTTCTTGCCAAGTGGATGTACAAGAATGCCTAAGCACCTCCTTTAGCTATCTATTATTTCTTGTCTCAAATTCTATTCATGCTATATCACAAAAACTTGAACAAGTCTTTTCGAACCCTCCAAGTGAGGCGCACTCGGAGTCATCGATCTGGAAGGACTGAACTCCAAAACCTTCTACATGCTTTCGGTTGGACCAATTCACTCACACTCAGTCAAACTGAAGTCATTTAGATTGGTCTAATTTTCCTTCTCGGTACCATCAAGTTGAACCTTTCGGAGTCACTGATGTGCTATACTGCTAGCAGTTACACATAACGGTGCCACTGAGTTGTTTCACTCGGAGCCACCGGCATCTGATGGGTATATATATCAAGCGGGACCGTACAGTTGAAATTTCTTGACTCGTTTCGACCTTGCACCCCATAGCTGTCGTCGCCAAGTCTCCAAACAGTCACCTTTGCGTCCAGCGCTGATGACCCACAACTATAGGGGATCAATTGTAGTCCTTTCGATAAGTAAGAGTGTCGAACCCAACGAGGAGCAGAAGGAAATGACAAGTGGTTTTCAGGAAGTTATTTTCTGCAAGCACTGAAATGGTCGGTAACAGGTAGTTTGATAGCAAGATAATTTGTAACGAGCAAGTAATGGTAACGGTAAATAATATGCAGCAAGATAGCCCAATCCTTTTGTGGCAAAGGACAGGCCAAAACGGTCTCTTATGATAAGCAAAGCGTTGTTGAGGGCACACGGAAATTTCATCTAGTCACTTTCACCATGTTGGTTTGATTTGTGTTCGCTACTTTGATAACTAGATGATACCCCACGCGTTGCTGTGGAAATTTGTAGTACCACATAGGAATAAGATTTATAGTGAAAAATAATGATATAAGAATTTTATATGGAATTTGCAGTACTAAATATATGTTTTTTGAACCTTTTATGGAATGATATAAGAAATCAGATTCCTAAAATAAGGCAAAGATTTTTTTTTTGCATTACATTGTATCTCTCCATATTTTCTTAATTAGAATGCATCGCTAACACAGAATTGAAAGAACATAGCTTGATCAGATTTTACTTACAATAATATACTTACACGGTATTAGGTTGCATTGTCCACCATGATCCAGTTTTTAGAGAATAACCAAAGGTGTACAAAATGGCATGGTTCTTGAGTAGGACAACATATACACTCTGTTTTGTCACACCTTTTTTAATGGGATGCCAGCCAGCATAGAAGAATCAAACCAAATGATGAACAGAACGGGCCACACTTGATCCTCTCAGCAAGGACGAACATTTTAGGCCATGAGTGTCATCAAACCTGAACAATCTTATAGTGATATTGTAACCACATAAAGATATATTCTTACATTTGTCAAGAGATGTTAGATGTTTGAAGACATAATATCCCAAGTGCTTAGCCTTCCAGAAGATTGTTTGGTTGTAATTATACATGCACATGCTTGAAACTGAACAACAATCACTAATTCCAAGATCTATCTCCAAACAAAAAACACATCAGATAATCAATAATTAGAGCTTGTTGCCTCCTTTTGGATGCGATGCACGGGCCTCCGGATGCCTAGCAGCGATCAAAGAAAACCTTCCACTTTGAACGCCTGTAGTAGAACGACAATGCGAGTCACACACAATGGTACTTCTCGGTATTAGATCGATCTCATGTCATTGTGAAATAATACTGCCCAGAAAGAACGTATTTAAGATTAACTGCACTATGTCATATGCTCTAATTCTACAAATCAATCAAAGGAATTCAATAACAATACCAATATGATTCATACTAATGTGTGAGAGAGAGATGTTGGACTGCAGTTACAGGTAGTACATTGTAAGTTTCATCTGTTTATTCCTTCAAGAATAATTAAAAAAAAAGAAAAAAATGAAACAGAAAAAAAATAGAAAATGATTTTTTTTCACCATCTAGTGCTTCTAATCAAAACCAACCAGATCGGAGAGATGGTTACGATCCGTCATATCTTCACATGTGCTTGCTAGTAGTGCTTGAGTTAGAGAGGATTGTAGGTGAGAGAGAAAGACCAGACCTGCTGACATGGAGAAGGTGGCCAGAACAAAGCTTTCTTCAAATAGTAAGGCTTCCTAGTAGTTCCTACCACACAAACAGATCTTCCAACTCAAGCTAACAAAAAAATATGCTCAGATCTAAGGAGATAGAGAGGAAGGAGAGCCTCCAACTTTGATGCAACTGGTGTTGGAGGAGGACGCCGACGGTGGCATGCGTTGCCCACCAGGAGTTCTGGTCGATGCCGGGGTTTCGTGGTTGGGGCAGCGGAGCCTACGGGCCTTGATTCATCTGCAACGGCGGCTCGTTTCAACTACAAAGATTACAGAGGCCTGACTCGGTAGCAGTGCGCCGATCTCTGGCGGAGACGACTCTCGAAGGTTTGGCAAGCAGAGGCACCTCGCCATCAACGCGACCACCAATGATCCTGATAAGTTGATGAACTGAATCCAAACCCAAGACAAAGGGGTTGATTTATTTGCGTGAGTGGAACCGAATGGAGAGAAGATGAAGAGAAAGGGGAAGTGTGATGGAGTTGTGGAGATGATAATGCGCGCGCCCGGAAATAAATGTTACCACTAAAACTGGGAAGGGAATAAACCGGCGGGCCATCAAGAATAATGCACGATCAAATTAAGCCATGATTAACTGCATGTGTGGGTTTGGGCAATAGTAATTAACTACACCGAATTAAGTAGCAGCATGCAAGCACTTGGATGAAATTGGTTGCGTGCTAGCTTTCCACTATTCTCCTCTGCGTCGATTTGTGTCCTTCATGCACACATGGCTGGTGTTACGCGGGCATTCATGTAGTTCTTGCTCGCGCAGATCACAGCTGCATGGCCGGTGCCAGGCCAATCAGAGAGATAATGAGAGATCAATTACATACGAAAAGTAGAGGTTTAATTGAGCATCAACGGAAGCATCTCCCTTGCACTAGACAAAAAATGAATGGAGTATTATTTATTGCTGAATTGATATGCGTGATTGTTTCAAAAATCTGCTGATGTGGCCTGAGTGCTGAGATGGAATAGTTGCATGTTCAGATGAGGTGGATAGGCTGCATGTTAAGAGAATTGGGACCAACTTCTTAAGAATGTAAGACTTGATATGTGGGTGGACTGGTGCTTAGCTATTGTTCTTACTTGAACAAACCTCCTACTTATGATTAACCCCCTCGCAAGCATCCGCAACTATGAGAAAAGTATTAAGATAAAATCTAACCACAGCATTAAACTTTTGGATCCAAATCGGTCCCTTACGAAGTAGCGCATAAACTAGGGTTTAAGCTTCTGTCACTCTAGCAACCCATCATCTAATAACTACTCCACAATGCATTCCCTTAGGCCCAAATATGGTGAAGTGCCATGTAGTCGACGTTCACATGACACCACTAAGGGAATCACAACATACATATCATCAAAATATCGAACACATATCAAGTTCACATGATTACTTGCAACATGACTTCTCATGTGACCTCAAGAACAAAAGTAACTACTCACTAATGATAATCATGCTCAAGATCAGAGGGGTATTAAATAGCATAATGGATCTGAACATATAATCTTCCACCAAATAAACCATATAGTAATCAACTACAAGATGTAATCAACACTACTAGTCACCCACAAGTACCAACCTAAGGTTCCGGTACAAAGATTAAACACAAGAGATGAACTAGGGTTTGAGAGGAGATGGTGCTGCTGAAGATTTTGATGGAGATGGCCCTCCCAAAGATGGGAGAGTTGTTGGTGATGACGATGGCAATGATTTCCCCCTCCGGGAGGGAAGTTCCCCCGGCGGAATCGCTCCAACGGACGGCAAAAGTGCTCCTGCCCAAGTTTCGCCTCGAGACGGCGGCGCTTCGTCCCAAAAGTCTCCCTCTAATTTTTTCAAGGTCAAAATGACATATATACGAGAAGATGGGCACCGGAGGTGGGCCGAGGAGGGCACAACCCACCAGGGCGCACCTGGGGGGCCTGGCGCGCCCAGGTGGGTTGTGCCCACCTGGTGGGCCTCCTCCGGTAGTTATTTGCTCCAGTATTTTTCATATATTGCAAAATAATTCTCTGTAAATTTTCAGCTCATTTGGAGATGTGCAGAATAGGTAACTCTGACGTAGCCTATTCAGGTCCAAAATTCCAGTTGCCGGTATTCTCCCTCTTTGTGTAAACCTTGCATATTATGAGGGAAAAGGCATTAGAATTACTCCAAAAAGCATTATTATGCATAAAAACTGTCGGATTAAGGGCTCCGCAGACCCAAGAAGGTTCGAACTCTGGGGCGTGTGCGAAGATCTCAACCAACTCAAATCTCAAGCTCACAACCCCACAACCTAGCCTCTCCGAGTTCGCGCGAGCGGGGAAGAAGAAGATGAACACGGCAGTTTACCCAGGTTCGGGCCACCTTGCGGTGTAAAACCCTACTCCTGGTTCGTGGTGGATTGGCCTCACGAGGAGGCTAAGGATGAACTAGTACAGTGGATGAGCGACCTCGCGAGGGCTCAAGCGATGTGGGTGGAGTGGTCAAGGGTCCGATCCGGGGATCCTTCTCTACGGTGGTGGCTAGCCTATACTTATAGTGGCCTTGGTCCTCTTCCCCCAAACTTAGGCGGGAAGGGATCCCACAACGGCCAATTTTGAAAGGGGACAAGAAGTACATCTAATCCTGACAAAAGGTAGTCTTCGCCTGCAAAGCTTCTGGTTGTGACGCAGAGGTGGGCTCGACGATGACATCCGTCCTGCCGAGCTTGTGGTCTTGGTCTTGGTGCACCAAAATGGAAAGCTTTGGGGAAGGGGGGGGGGGTTCCTTGGGAACCCACATCTGTCCTTGCTCCCCTAGCACCAAAGGGGAAACTGTCTCCTCTGCGCCCGTTGGCGCCCGCCTGGCCTCAGTCATCATGGCTTGCTTCATCGCAGCCTCGTGAGCCTGGGTACCTGCATAGAAGTCTCCGCCCCCCGGGAGACAGCCTGAAGAGGCCACTCCTCTGGCGGTCTTGGTGTCGTTCGCCTCGCGAGGCTTGGGCCCTCGCGATGGTCTTGTCTTGGAGTTGTTGTAGTTGCCGTACAGGGCCGTCGATGGGTCCACGCGTTGGGCCGTCGGCAGGCAGATCTATGTACCCCCGATCCCAGAATGCCGACAGTAGCCCTCGGGCCCAAGGCGCGCTTGGCCTGGCTTCGAGGCGAAGCCAAGGGGCGAGGGCGAAGTGACGCGGGCCCCAATCGCCTGCGGGCCAGGCTTCGATGTGTGGCGCCCGACGAGACGCGGGCATCCCCACTTCCCCACGCCGCCTCGACAACCGCCCTCGCTAACAAAAAGTCAGGCGCGCGCCGCGGAACCAACATTGCCCCGCTGCGCGCTCGCCTTCTGCCCTTTCCCCCTTCTGCTAGCTTGCGCCTTCTTCGCCGGGTCTCACACCTACTTCGATCCGTCTCATCGCCATGGCACCCAAGAGGAAGAGGGGAAAGGCTTCGGTGGTGGCGGAGCCCCCGGCGGGGCCGGAGCCCGCGCTGGGCCGGTCCACCATGCTCAATCATGGGGGGTTGGCCAAGGTCCGGCATGCGATCGCTGTTGACTCCAATGAGTGGAAGGCGATGAAGATCTGGCCCGTCTCCCAGTCCTTAGCTGATCTGGAGGCCACCAATGTCCCTCTTCACCTTCATGCCCTCTTCTCCGGCTTGCTGCCGCCGTTTTCGGATTTCTTCAATGCCGTGCTCACGCACTATCAAGTCCACGTGCTTCATCTCGACCCCGGGTCCATCGTTCTCCTCTTCGCCTTCATGTTCTTGTGCGAAGCTTTCATGGGCGTCGCGCGTCCGTGGCTCTGCTCCGCCACTTCTTCTCCCTTCAGATGGTCGCCGGCGGGCAGCGCTCGGTGTGCGTGTCATTTCGAGCGGTGGACGCGACTGTGGGCGCGGGCATTGACGCCGCGCTTCACCCGGCCGTGGAGGGATTCCGGAAGCAATGGGTGTATGTTGATGCCGCCGTGTACAGCCCCCTGCTGCGTATCCCGGCGGCCCCCATGGAGCTGAGCTCTGGTTGGGAGCACGCGGAGCTTGTCGACCCGCGGCTCGCACGAGTAATGGCCAGGCTGGCTGTTCTGAGGAAGGCATGCGTGACGATGGCGATGGTGGTGAGGTAGTTCGTCCGGCGGTGCATCGCTCCACTCCAGCGCCATTCTCGCCCCATGTGGGCCTTCACCGGCCCCGCAGACCCCATGAGGCTTCAGGAGCCTTCCCTTCCTTCCAGCACTTTGCGCGAGGTGCTCCGCATCTTGACCGGCGGGGAACCCGCCGCGCTTCCTTTCGGAGGGCTCCCCTTGTACAATTATCCAAACAGGGGGGCCTTCGCCAAGAATATGCTACACTTCGACGAGTGGGGGCTGCTCCCCGAGGGCCACGCGGGACCTCACGACAACCCCTTCCTGGTGGTCCCCGGACTCAGGGGGCCTGAGGGCTGTGCCTCCGGAGCAGCTGTGGGGGAGTGCTCAGGTCCATGCACTCCCCAAGTGCCCACCTTCGCCCCTTCGAGTAGCGGGGAAGACGCCTCGCCCGGAGGCACGACCGCCGACCCTCCTGCGAGAGGCCACGCGCCGGACCCCGGCGTGTTGCCTTCCAGTCCCTGCGCATCCCGGAGGGGGAAGGAGCCTGGAAGCCACTAGGGCCCTGCCCCGAGGACCCTGAAGAGGAGGAAATGGATCGCCGCGGATGAGTAAGCGCCCGGCCTCCCTCGATTTCTGTATGATGTGCTTCTCTGAACTCTTGCTCCTCAGGTACTCCCCTAGCGAAGGAACGAGCGCGCCTCCGACTCCTGAGGGTGCTGGCCCTCCAGCAACCTCATGCCTCGCGAGCCACATGGCGGGGCGCGAGGAGACACCCGTGTACGGGCCAAGGCTTCCTCCGAGGGGCTCTAGGCCCATGTTCTTGGCATCCTTCCTCAGGCGCGGCCCTCAGCCCACAGAGGCAGTGCTGAGGCCTCCCTCGGTGATCCTTCCTGGCGACTGGGTGCTTCAGGCGCTGATGCCTTCTTCGAGCGGGGAAGCGAGTTTGCACAGGGCCCAGGCCTGAGCCGGGGGGCTGGACGGTGGAATCCCAGCCCCCAGGACCTCGCCGGAGTCGGGCGGGCCTTTGTGTGCCTTCCTGCTAACCAGGGGGTGGAAAACCCCGGTCAAGCACTGAAGCTTGCTTGCGGCCGCAGCACCATCCAGCACGACCTTCTTCAAGGCGCGATGAGCGTGCTAGGTTGCCTCAGGGTAGAGCTCAATGACGTCGACACACACCTTGAGGCGGAGCACTTGCGCCTGGCGCGAGAATGGCGCAGGCTCGAGGTCGCTGTCAACTACAGCCGCCTGCAACGTGAGCACGCTCGCACGGAAGCCGAGGAATCCCTCGTTGCAGCGAGGGAGGCCCGTGACCGTGCCCTTGAGGAAGCCCGCGTCACGGACCATCGGCGCAAGGCTGCGGAGAAGTGCGAGAAGGACCTCCAAGCTTCGAACGCCTCCCTCGAGCGGAAAGTCTAGGTGCGTAAGTCCGCGCTCGCCGCCTCGGCGGGCGAGCCGTCCACATGCGAAGCAAGGCTCTGCACACTCGAGGACACACTGGCGCTGGAGGCATTGGAGCAAAGCCTAGAGCGGGAGCGGCTGGAGGTGATGGAACGCCAAGTGGCTGCCACCGAAGACGCCCTCGCCTCCCGGGAGGTGATGATCCTGGGAGAGGTCGACGAGAGGGTAGCGGAGGTTCGCAGGGCCCTTACCAAGGATTACCACCAAAAGCTGAAGTTTCAGGAGTCCCGCTTCTGCAAGTGGCGCGTCAAGATGAAGGGCAAAGCTGACGTCCTTAAGAAGAAGCTAGCTGCGGCGGAGCATCACGAGAAAGCTGCGATGGACGCCGAGGCCGAGGCCGCGGCCGAGGCCGAGTTGTCTTTCCTCTATAAGCAGGTGGAGGACGTGACTTCCCTCATGGAGAAGGCCTCGGATGAGGTGGACCGAGCTCAGGGGCTGCAGCACACGCGCTCCCAGATGTTCCAAACCCTTGAAGGGAGGGCCCGCCAGGCCCTGAGCGGCATCTGCAATGAGAGCGTCTCCAGCCAGCTCATTCCTGACAACGCCGGTTACCTCGGCTTCCTCACCAGGATTGTGGAACACCTTGAAGGGGGCGCCGAGAAGGTCCGCCAGCTTGCTGAGGAGAAGGGTCGTGACCTTCTGGCGCGAGCATCTTCACGCGTCTTCAGCCACCTCCTTCGCTTCGATCCAGGCTTTGACTTTGAGGCCGTGACAGCCCCGTGCCCGAGGTGATTCAAGGTGCCTTGGAGGATTGGGTGGAGGATCACGTGGATGACCTGATCGTGGAGTTTTCCCCTGCCGAAGGCGAAGGCCAGCCTGCGGTCGACGGGCGCGGGTTTGACGGCGGCGGCGGCAACAACAGTGATGGCGACAGTGGTGATGACGACAGAGCGTCCCCCTAGGTTGTCCTTCCCTACTTATCTGTTAAGATTTTGAATATGACACCATGGGGATGTGAAAGCATTTTGAAAATACTCCTTTATGATGTATCGAGTGAAGTTGTACTCCCTTATGCCGCCTCGCTTTTGCTTATTGTGCGCCCGCGGCCTCTGAGCATTCGACGCAGGATTCCTCGATAATGGGCTAGACCGTGGTCGCTTTTTCTCCAGCGACCCTTCCTTGGCGACCATCTTGCGTCTGGAGCCCCCGAGCGAGGGGCGATCGTCCCTAGTATGCTAGGTTGTGATGCCCAGCAAGGCCAGGAGATAAGCACTCCTGAGGCCAGGGGCCGAAAGCGGTACATGCCCGTTGGCTCGCTCGAGAGCGTCGCACGAGGATTCGGACGCCAAGGCCTTGGCGAGGTGTGCGTGCAGGCGGACCCGCAGCTGTTGCGGCCTGGGGTTAGCCCGAGCGTAACACCGTGCCTAGCCCCCGCTCACGGGACGTGCGAGGGGGTGGGGGGGCAACATGCAAGCACCTCTTCCGACGAAAACGAAATTTCAAGGAGAGAAAAACACTAGAAAAGGAAAGTCCCACCCCTTTTCAAACAAACACATGAGAACTTCAAACTTCATTTCGAAAAATGGCAAATTCGGTTACAAAAGAGGCCGAAAAACATGCACGTCCGGCGCCTACACTAGTCTTCCCACCAGCGTGGAGCATGGGGCCTCCACCAGGCGTGGGCATAGTCGTTGTAAGACCGTGTCGTCTTCCAGCGTGGAGAATGGGGCTTTCACTAGGCGTGGGCATAGTCGCTGTAAGACCGTGTCGTCCGCCAGCGCGGAGCATGGGGCTTCCACTAGGCGTGGGCATAGTCACTGTAAGACCGTGTCGTCCGCCAACGCGGAGCATGGGGCTTCTACTTGGGCGTGGGCGGGAGCCCCCGCGGGGTCATGGAGCGGCGCGCTGGGGGACTCCGGGGCGTGTACATCACCACTCATTATTACGTGAGAGTGTCATGGGTAGAGCCTGGTGCATCGTGTCTTCAGTGCGGGGACCCCGTCCTCCGTCTCCGGCGTGGGGCGACGGGCCTGGACAGGCCCTCCCCCTAGGCCGGAGCCTATGGAGGCCCTTCCTGGGAGGGCCCGCCTCAGGACGGGGTCTCTGACTTCGAGGGTCCGGAGGTGTATGCTGCGGCGGCGGCGGCGCCGTAGCGCCCGCCGGTGCCCCGCGGCGGGGGGCGAGGCTTGTCGACGGCCCTCCTTGAGGAGCACAGGACCTGCCCCCCACAGGGCATTCTGACGCGCCTCGCCGAACGCCAAGCCTCGCGTTGGACGGGATTTGGCCTCACCCGGGAGGGTCGCCTTAGCCCCGGAGGCGAGGGGGAATGGGGTCTTGCCGGTGAGCCTGAGTCACTGTGGTGCGGACGAACCATAGCAAGGATTGAAACTCGCCGAGCCGACCCCCACCGTGGGCCTCCGGAGCCTTCTTGAGGCTTCTCGGCTTGAGGTCTCCCGGGACCTCCGCGTCAGCACACTGGGCCCGGCCGATGCTCCATGGGTGCGCCATCGAAACGTGATCCACCTGCGCTCCAAGGTTAACACAATATGCTCTGAAGAGAGGGGTTGTACCCGGGGGTTGTCGTTGTAATGATGCGGATGGCGGTGCTGCATTGGTTCACAAGGGACCCTAGTCTCGCGAGGCCTTGACAGTCTTTATGGCCAAGGCTGGCAGGGATGGTGCACGTGGGCCTTACTTCTGCCCACTCTGGCGGACTTGTTCGTTGGTGACGCACGTGCAGTGGTGGCGCCATTCCCGCTCGTGATGTCGCCTACTTTTTGTCCGTGCGCCTGTGCCTGAAATCAGCCTCCGGGCCCCCTCGCCATGTCGTTCGCCGCCGCCGCCACCGGATCACCCCGGCCAAGAGGCGGCCTGCCGTGGCGCCTCCCGCGGAGGGCTGCTTGCCCTGATAGAAATCCATGGAGGCATCTCTCAGGCCTCTAGGGTATCCCGCCGGCGACCTCGCCACCGCGGGTATCCCCAAGTCCTCCCCTGAAGGATGAGCAGACGTAGCAAGGGTAGGCGCGGGCGCGGGGTCACGATGCAGGTGGGAGGTGAAGAGGTTCCACGCTCCCACAAGCGGCGTCTAGTAGCTCAGTGATCCCGTTGATCCAAGCATCATAGCCATCACTGGCGGGACAGTAACGCGACAGCTCACGTGCCACAAGGAGCACGGCCTGCACGTCTTTCAGCCCATGATGAGTGCGGGGAAGCAACGCCACGTCGGAGCCTAAAGAGGGCGTGGCGGTGTGGTCGCTGTGCCGCGCGAAGAGTGGGGTTGATGGATTCCGGCACCGATGAGGGGCAGCGCCGGTAACCACATTAGCCGAGGGGGGAACGGTGTGGCTAGCGGCACCGCGGCTGAAGGGCGCTGCCATTGCAACGCGAGCGGCCCAACGCTTGGTGCAAGCCTGGTGAGCTTTCACCATGAACGTGATGGGGCGGGCCAGAGCGTGGTCGGTGAGGAGGCGGAGCTTCAACACGCCCCTACCTGGCGCGCCAAATGTCGGATTCAGAGCTCCGCAGACCCAAGAAGGTTCGAACTCTGGGGCGTGTGGGAAGATCTCAACCAACTCAAGTCTCAAGCTCACCACCCCACAGCCTAGCCTCTCCGAGTTCGCATGAGCGGGGAAGAAGAAGATGAACATGACAATTTACCCAGGTTCGGGCCACCTTGCGATGTAAAACCCTACTCCTGCTTTGTGGTGGATTGGCCTCACGAGGAGGCTGAGGATGAACTAGTACAGTGGATGAATGACCTCGCGAGGGCTCAAGCGATGTGGGTGGAGTGGTCAAGGGTCCGATCCGGGGATCCTTCTCTACGGTGGTGGCTAGCCTATACTTAGAGTGGCCTTGGTCCTCTTCCCCCAAACCTAGGCGGGAAGGGATCCCACAACGGCCAATTTTGAAAGGGGACAAGAAGTACATCTAATCCTGACGAAAGGTAGTCTTTGCCTGCAAAGCTTCTGATCATGATGCAGAGGTGGGCTTGGTCTTGTTGCACCGAAATGGAAAGCTTTGGGGTATTCCTTGGGAACTCGCGTCTGTCCTTGCTTCCCTAGCACCAAAGGGGAAACTGTCTCCTCTGCGCCCGCTGGCGCCTGCCTGGCCTCAGTCGTCATGGCTTGCGTCATCGCAGCCTAATGAGGCTAGGTACCTGCATAGAAGTCTCCACCCCTCGGGAGGCAGCGTGAGGAGGCCACTCCTCTGGAGGTCTTGGTGTCGTTAGACTTGCGAGGCTTGGGCCCTCGCAAGGGTCTTGTTTTGGAGTTGTTGTAGTTGGGCCATACAGGGCCGTCGATGGGCCCACGCGCTGGGCCGCAGGAAGGCAGATCTGGGTACCCCCGATCCCAGAACGCCGACAAAAACATTATAAATAACAGTAGGAAAACATGATGCATAATGGACGTATCAACTCCCCCAAGCTTAGACCTCGCTTGTCCTCAAGTGAAAAACCGAAATCGAAAAATATGCCCACATGCTTAGAGAGAGAGGTGTCGATAAAAATAAAATACGGACATAGAAGCATATAACAACAAGGAACTTTAACATAAAACTTTATCAAATAACTTTTATCATATAACTTCTCATGAACAAGTAGCAATTCATCACAACATTGAAGTATAAAGCATAAACCTTATTGAAAACCAACCAACTATGTTCTCAGTCAACTTTGCAACTACAATTCATTATATTTTCAGGAAGGGTCACGTATTGGAGCCTTTAGGCAAGTCCACATACTCAACCATCATTTAATCTTCTATGATTGCTAACACTCACAGCATACTCGTGAACAAAAAGTTTCAACCAGACACATAGAAAGATAGGGGCTTATAGTTTTGCCTCCCAACGTATTCACCACAAGGGTGATGTCAACAATAATAACTCATGCCCACTCATATCCAACTAGATATATGTGCCTAGATCTTTCCTCACCACATGATGCTTGCAAAAATAGAAAATAAAAAGGAATAGGGGAAAATACTTTGACTCTTACATAAAAGTAAATGCATAAAAGTAAACGATAGGCCCTTCGCAGAGGGAAGCAGAGGTTGTCATGCGCTTATTTGTTTGTATGCCAAATCCCTTAATGCAAAAGAATGCCATGCTATATTGCCCCTTATGATAGCAACTTTTATTATGCAGTCCGTCGCTTTTATTACTTTGCCATCATAAGTTCGTACAACGCTCAATTTTCTCTTACACTAAATGATCCAACACTTTTAGAATCAATTTTTATTGCCTTATTGCACCAATGACAACTTACTTGAAGGATCTTACTCAATCCATAGGTAGGTATGGTGGACTCTCAAAAAGATTTTGGGTTTAAGGGTTTTTGGATGCACAAGTAGTATCTCTACTTAGTGCGGAGTTTTTGGCTAGAAAATATATTGAGCAAGCACCACATGTTGAAGGATCTATGACAATATAACTTCTTTGTGAATATGAACAAACATAAATCATTATGTTGTCTTCCTTGTCCAACGTCAACAATTTTGACACAAAATATTTAATGGGGGCTCACAATCATAAAAGATGTCCAAGATAGTGTATTTGCATGTGAATCTTCTCTTCACTTATTAATTCTTTCATGAATTGCATCATTGACCAATGCTATGTTTGTCAATCTCCAATAAATTTTACCACTTATACTTTTCCTTATGTGATGTCATTACTTACCATAAGATTAGCATATGATCTTTTTCATTTATTTTCCTTTCTTTTTATTGGAACACAAAAGTAAAGAAACAAAACTCGAACTACTCTTTATTATATATCTTGCACACGATTACATAGATAGATCACTAAGCAAGCACTCGAAAAGAAAGGATCGAACTAAACTTTTATTCAACTAAATCATAGGACAATTGAAAATCAAACTAAAATAGATAAAAGCAAAGATAGTGGTGGTGATACGATACCGGGGCACCTCCCCCAAACTTGGAACAAGCCAAGGGGAGTGCCCATACCATGAACTCAAGTTTCTTTTGTTGGAGAAGATGATGATGGTGGTGGTGATGAGGTAGTAGGCTTGTTCCTCATCTTATGCTTGAGGATGGAAATTTTCTCCTTCAAGTCATCGATCTCCTGCTCAAGCTTTAATATCTTTTTGCATAATTCTTGCTTGTTTTCCTGCAAGAGACGAAAAGGGATAAACTGGATCGTAGATTTCTTTGCTTTATTAGGGAGACTTGACTTCTTGAATTCCACATGCATGTCCCCAGGTTGGGGCAATGGAACTTCATCTTCATCTGAACTTGTCTCTTCTTTCCTTTTCAGATCATAGTCTTCTTCTTCCTCCGTGGTCCAACCATAACATTCCACATCTCCGTGAACCTTGGGGTTTGAAACATAATCAGCAACATAGCTCTCACCCTCCGAATCTTGAGACGGCATATTTTCAGATTTGCCAGAAAACAACAAGAAAGAAGAACAGAAGATTTCTCCGCAATACGGTGGTCAATACGTTCAGGGGGTATATAAAGATTTTTATCTTGGGAAACAAGCAAACGGGAGTAAAACGGAGTCGGAAAGATTCCCGAGGTGGGCACAACCCACCTGGGCGCGCCAGGGGGCCCAGGCACGCCCTGGTGACTTGTGCCCTCCTCGGTTGCCTTCTTGGTTGTTTCTTATTTTCCTAAATTTTGTAACATTCCAAAACTGACAGAAAATATTTTTGTGGATTTTTCGGAGTCCGTTTACTTACCGTATCACGTACCTCCTCTTTTTTTATTATTCTAGAGTGTTCCGGAAGGTCTCTTTTATGTATTCCTCCGGTGTCATGGTTTGAATAACATTGCTTTCAACATTAATAGGCATACCTGAGATGTAGTGTTTAATTCTTTGTCCATTGACCAACTTTGGCATTATTTATTTTGATAGCTCCAGAGCGATAAACCTCTTCGACAATATATGGTCCTTCCCATTTAGAGAGAAGTTTTCCTGCAAAGAATCTAAAATGAGAGTTGTACAAAAGAACATATTCTCCAATGTTGAATTCCTGTTTTTGGATTCTTTTGTCATGCCATCTTTTAACTTTTTCTTTAAATAATTTGGCATTTTCATAAGCTTGGGTTCTCCATTCATCTAACGAGCTAATATCATATAACATGTTCTCACCGGCAAGTTTGAAATCATAGTTGAGTTCTTTAATTGCCCAACATGCTTTATTTTCTAACTCTAGAGGCAAATGACAAGCTTTTCCATAAACCATTTTATAAGGAGACATACCCATAGGGTTTTTATATGCTGTTCTGTAGGCCCAAAGTGCATCGTCCAATATCTTAGACCAATTCTTTTGGGACTTATTAATAGTTTTTTGTAATATTAGTTTTATTTGTCTATTGCTAAGTTCAACTTGACCACTAGATTGAGGATGATAAGGTGATGCAATTCTATGGTTAACATCATATTTAGCAAGCATTTTACGAAAGGCACGATGAATAAAGTGTGAACCACCATCAGTCATTAAATATCTAGGGACTCCAAACCTCAGGAAAATAACTTCTTTAAGCATTTTAATGGAAGTGTTATGATCAGCACTACTAGTTGGAATAGTTTCTACCCACTTAGTAACGTAATCAACAGCAACCAAAATATATTTATACCCTTCAGAGGAAGGAAAAGGTCCCATATAATTAAAACCCCAAACATCAAATGGTTCAACAGCAAGTGAATAATTCATAGGCATTTCTTGACGCTTAACGATATTACCAATTCTTTGACATTCATCACAAGATAAAACAAACTTACGGGCATCCTTGAGGAGAGTAGGCCAATAAAAACCAGATTGCAATACCTTGTGAGCAGTTCTATCTCCCGCATGATGCCCTCCATAAGCTTCGGAGTGCCATTTCCGTAGGATTTGTTCCTGTTCATGCTCAAGTACACAACGTCTAATAATACCATCTACTCCTTTATAAAGATGTGGGTCATCCCAAAAGTAATGTCTTAAATCATAGAAGAACTTTTTCTTTTGTTGGTATGTGAAACTAGGTGGTATGGATTTAGCAACAATATAATTAGCATAGTCAGCATACCAAGGAGTATTATCAGAAACTTTTATTGCAGCTAGTTGTTCATCAGGAAAACTATCATCAATAGGTAGAGGGTCATCAAGGATATTTTCTAACCTAGATAAGTTATCAGCTCCTTTTCTATCAGTAATATGTAAATCAAATTCTTGTAGCAAGAGAACCCACCTAATGAGTCTAGGTTTAGCATCTTTCTTTTCCATAAGATATTTAATAGCAGCATGATCAGTGTGAACAATAACTTTAGAATCAACAATGTAAGATCTGAATTTGTCACAAGCAAACACAACTGCTAAAAATTCTTTTTTAGTAGTAGCATAATTTCTCTGGGCACTGTCTAGAGTTTTGCTAGCATAATGGATAACATTTAATTTCTTATCAACTCTTTGCCCTAGAACAACACCAACAACATAATCACTAGCATCACACATAATTTCAAAAGGCAAGTTCCAATCAGGTGGTTGAACAATAGGTGCAGAAGTTAAGGCTTTCTTAAGTGTTTCAAAGGCTTCTACACGGTCATCATCATAAACAAATGGAACACCCTTTTGTAAAAGATTTGTAAGAGGCCTAGAAATTTTAGAGAAGTCTTTAATAAACGTCCTATAGAAACCAGCATGACCAAGGAAACTACTAATACCTTTAATATCTTTAGGACATGGCATTTTCTCAATTGCATCAACTTTAGCTTGGTCCACCTCAATACCTCATTCAGAAATTTTATGCCCCAAGACAATACCTTCATTAACCATAAAGTGGCACTTCTCACAATTCAAGACAAGATTAGTTTGCTCACATCTCTGCAAAACTTGATCAAGGTTGCTCAAGCAATCATCGAAAGAAATTCCATAAACAGAAAAATCATCCTTGAAAACCTCAACAATCTTTTCACAAAAATTAGAGAATATAGCAGTCATACATCTTTGAAAGGTAGCAGGTGAATTGCTGTCGGGTGTTGGGTGCGACATATGCCAAGGGATGGCTTATCATGGTGGGAGCTAGTAGAATGTCGCCGGTGCCTGGAAGCGGGATGTGGCGTAGACACGATCACCGGCGCGCTTTACCCATGTTCGGGGCTCTCCAGGGAGATAACACCCCTAGTCCTACTCTGCGGGGTCTCCGCATGATCACTAAGGCACTAGTGAGTACAATGGTGCTCCTCGAGCTGTATGCCAGAGGTAGAAGAAAGCAGGGCCGGCTCTCTCCTCCCTCTGAGTGAGTCTAGGTCTAACTAGTTTCTGAACCCCTTGCATGGGTGCCCCGGGGGGGGCTTATATAGGCCTACCCCCCCAGGGGTACAATGGTAATCTGGTCGGGCGTAGGGCCCGGCCGTCAGTGTCTCTGGCCGCCGGCTTCTCCGCCAGTTGTTGGAGCCCGCCACCGGGTGGACCCCGCTGACTGGTCCGGTACGTGGCCGTGATGTTGGTGACGTAGGCTTGGTCAGGGGAGCGTGGCTACCGTCCCATCCGATGGAGGGAGATCACTGTAGCCACTCCGTGTCCCATCTGGTTAATGGCGTGCGGACCCCGAGGAAGGAGATGGCCGCCTGCTTGAGGCTGGCCTCCCTCAGGTCCGACTGGTCAGGCTCCCGCCGTCCTCTGGGCTCTCACTGTCTGGTAGGGCCCGCCGCCTGTAGGCCGTACTGACAGGCCATCGTGGAAACATGGTTCTGCCTGTCAGGGGTGACGTCAAGGGCAGAGTGGCAACAGTGCCGCGCCGGGCGGAGATCTCTGCCCGTACGGAGCACTGTGGCCATGTCCTGCCCTGGATACAGGGGGATGGGCTTCACTGTAGCCTCACCCTGTCTCGTCTCTTTTAATGGAGGCGCAAACTCTGAGGGCGCCGTGGGCCAACCGCCAGGAGCCAGCCTCTCTGGAGCCCGCCTGGGAGGAGTCGGCCTGTCTTGATGCCGTCTTCTGGAGCTCGGCCGTCTTCGGGCAGCCGGCTGCTCGGGCCAGCCGGCCGTCAGAAGGCGGCGCTTCATCTTGGACGTTCGTGGGCGTAGCCGGCCCAATGTCTTGAACAGCTCAGGGACTCGGGTTAGGCTACCCGTGGCCCATTACTCCGACAGTAGTCCCTGAAGCTGATGAGGCGTCGCGGCTGATTAGTCGAGAAGCCTCAGCAGTTTCCTTCTCAGAGTGCTCTTCTTGAATCCGACCCCCGGTGCGCCGCCTTGTCGGGGGGTCGAACGCGCCTGGGCGGCTATGGGTGATGATTTCGAAACATCAGGGCGGGAACCAAGTGGCGTGCTTGCCAAGCCTCTAGGCCCGCCGCCCGCTGCAAGTACGCCACGTGGCGCTAGCGAGCTGGGCCTGCCTGCTAGCCCACACTGACGATGGGACGTGACAGCAGGCCCGGCCCGCCACTACCGGGTCTCGGCGCGCAGGCGGATCCGCCGCGGCCGAGGCGAGCGGTTACGATTCCCGAGGGAGTTACAGTGCAGTAACTTTGCGAAATAAACGCGGGGTCGTGGGGTTGCGGGCGCAGTTAATCCCATGACCCCATGCCACGCCCCCTCGGCTTCGTAGCCCGGGTGTTATAAGTAGGGGGAGGAGGGGGAGCGGCAGAGCATGCGCGCCCTTCTCCCCTATTCTCATCTTCTTCCTCCTCTGCTGCTGCCGCATCTCCACGCCCAGCCGAGGCTCCGCCGTAGCTCGTTGCCGCGCTTTCTCCGTCAACCTCGCCTCCATGGCGTGCTCCGGTGCCTGGGATGGCTCCATCGTCCACGAAGATCACATCGAGTTCCTCCGCCAGACGCGGCGGCTGCCCGGCAAGGATTACGTGAAGGTCCACCTCGCTCCGGAGCGGGAGATCTCACCGGTGCCGGAGGAGGGTGAGCGGGTCGTCTTCCGCTCGCACTGCCTGCGCGGCGTCGGCCTGCCGGCGAGCGGCTTCTTCCGGGCCTTCCTCAAATTCTACGAACTCCAGCCGCACCACCTCACCCTGAACACGGTGGTGCTGCTGTCTGCCTTCGTCACTCTGTGCGAAGGTTTCCTCGGCGTGCTCCCCACCATCGAGCTCTGGGGGGAATTCTTCTACACCAAGCTCGGCACCGTCACCGCGGGTGTGCCGGCTCAATGCGGCGACTTCATCGCGGTGCGGAGACCGGGAGCCGACAATCCATTTCCTGCCATCACGCTGATCCAGTCGGTGAAGATGTGGCAGCGGTCGTACTTCTACGTGAAGAGCATCTTCGCGGAGGGCGACTGGGTCAACCTGCCGGCTTACGTAGCCGGCCCGCCGGCGAGGAGGGGGCCCACCTGGTCGTATCGGGCCAGGACGCTGTCGCCCTCTGGAGCCGCCGCCATCGCGCGGCTCCGGGTGCTGACGCAGTCGGAGGGCCTGACCGAGCCTGACTTGTTGGCCGCCTTTGTGGCACGGCGGGTGCTCCCGCTCCAGGGCCGCCCTCACATGATCTGTCAGATGAGTGGGCATCGGGACCCAAGCCGGCTGTGCACCAAGGAGATGCCTCACGCTGAGGTGGCTCATATGGTGAACTATCTTGCGAACTGCAAGCTCACGGAGGAGTGGCGGTTTGGCAAGGAGCCGTACTCACGCGCCGACCCCCCGCCTATGGTAAGTTTCCTCCCCTTCTCTTTTTCCGTTGCCGAGTTCTGTTTGGCCGACTCGATCAATCGGCTTTTCGAACAGAGCCCCCTCCTGCAGCCGGCGGCCGGCGCCGCGGGGCCGGAGCGTCGATTTCTCCCCGACCGGGCGGAGAGCGATGTGGACGACCCCGACTTGGGGGCGGCCACCTTGGACGACGACACCGTGGGAGGGGGCGGCGAGGCAGGCGGCTCGGGGCTCGGGGCCGGCCTCGAGGACTGGCCGGACGACGACGCGGAAGAGGTCGCCCCGCGCCGCCAGCCGGGGCCCGATCAGCAGGGCGCGAGCTCGTCTGCCGCGCCGATTGCCCGAGGCGGTGTGCAGAAGCGCCGGGCCGCGCCGAGCCAGTTCGGCAGCCGGCCGAAGAGGCCCAAGGGCTCGGCAGCGGTGACCAAGCGGGACGAGGCGGCCGCGAAGGCCGTCCGCTTCCGCAAGGCGGTGAAGGAGCCGCGGATGGTTTCCGCGTGAGTACCGACTCACGTACTTTTCCCTTCCTTTATGCCAATATTCTTCTAATTTCTCTTTGTCTTGCGCAACGTAGATCTCCGCTTTCTCTCGAGCGGTCCGACGCCGCGTCCGTCATTGGGTCGGCGGAGACTTCCACCACCACCCGGCGAATCGATCCGGCCGCCGACCTCCGAGAGGCGCAGGATCGGAACACGTGGGAGGCACGCGAGGAGCTGGAGGCCACCCGCAGGGAGAAGGCGGGGGCGGACAAGGTGGAAGCCGCCGTGTTGGAGAAACCGGCGGAGGCCGAGGCTGCCGCCGCGGTGAAGGATCAGGCCGAAGAGGCCGCGCGCCGCCAGTCGGCGTTATTCATCGTCCCCCTGAGCTCCGCGCCACCACCACCAGAGTACGTGGCGCCGACAGGGGATGTCGGGGATGAGCACCCGATCATGGAGAGGGAGGGCGGCGATGTCGTCATGCCGGACATGGTCGTGCCTCCATCATCGTCGTCAAGGGGAGTGCGGGACACGCGGCGGGCTGACCCGCCAGCGCCGCCAACCGAAGGCGAGGTGGGGATAGGCCCGACTCCCGAGGTTCACATACCAACGCGCCGCCGGCCTACGAAGGCGGCCTCAGCACCACGCCCGCAGGAAGTCGGCACCACGAGCTCTTCGATCCCGGATGCCGAGGCGACCAGCGCCGCGCCCGCTGGTTGGGTGCGGGTAGGCGGGACGGGCCCTCTGAACCGGGCGATCCTGGACGTCCAGGCCAAGTTCCGAGTCGAGGCCGACGCTCTTAAGCATTGTAATAATGCGTTCTTGGAGTCGCGAGCGGCCGTCCGGGTATGCTTCTCGCTTCTCCATCTTTAACTTTTATACTTCTCTCGTGGGGGCGCGCCAGCGCACCCACTGGGTGTAGTCCCCAAGTTTCGGGCCGGCTGCTGAGCAGGCGGCCCGGAACTTTAATTGGCAAGCTCCGAGTACTAGCATCATCTGATGTCTTCATTGTAGGATTATCACAACCTCCGTGCGACCATCTTCAACTCCAACGTCCAGGAGTTAACTCAACGGACCGCCAACCTGTCGGAAAGCCGGCGTAAGTCTTTGTTTTCTTTCTCTGCGGGGGCGCGCTGGCGCACCCGCGGGCTATAGTCCCCGAGATTCGGGCTGACTGCTGAGCAGTCGGGCCGGATCTCCCCGGCAACTGTACTTCTTTCCTGCTGACTGTCGGTATCTTTTTCTTTCTTCCTTCTTCAGGGGCCAACGCCACCCTACAGCAGCAGCTGGGCGAAGCCAACACCGCGCTGCGTGTCAAGGAGGCGGATTGCAGCAAGTTGGCCGAAGAGCATGACCGGCTGGTCACACAACTGGCAGAACAGGCGGAGCTTCTCAAGAAGACCCAGAGGGAGGCGGAGGACAGGGAGGCCGGTCTCCTTGCTGAGTTCGAGACCGAACGCTCCGCCTGGACTGATAAGGAGGTGATGCTGACTGCCATTTTCTGCGAGATTGAAGACATGGTTGACGGTGAGCTTCCTTCTTTATTCTTTCTTCGAGCTGCCGGCTTCTGATCAGGCCGGCCTCTTGTTTCTAATTTTAGCTTTTTGCTTTTTTGCTTTCTGTTTGAGCAGA
The DNA here is from genome assembly GCA_011799875.1 of Thinopyrum elongatum. Taxonomy (NCBI): domain Eukaryota; kingdom Viridiplantae; phylum Streptophyta; class Magnoliopsida; order Poales; family Poaceae; genus Thinopyrum; species Thinopyrum elongatum. The sequence goes on along the minus strand of CM022302.1, from coordinate 490,909,387 downwards.
CTTCTTCCCTGGTCACTCTGGTGCTGCCAATCAGGCCATCGAGGCCGATCGCGAAGGGCGGAGGGCGGAAGGCACGGCGATCGCCGTCGACGCCCCCCGGACCCTTAGCGAACGGCTTCTCAGCATCCAGGCCCGTCTTCGGCCGGCTCATCGGATGCTGCGCCGTCTTCAGCGTGTCGGGGCCCAAGCGATCTCCGCCCTTTGGCCGGACATGCCGGCTCCGCGCACTCCCAGTCGGACTGCCGACTGGCTGGAGGTGGTGGCTGGCCGACTCGAAGCTTGGAAGGGTTCCTCGGCCCGAGCTGGCGCGCGCCGGGCCTTGGAATTCGTCAAGGCGTGGTACCCTGGGCTAAATCTAGCCCAGTTGACCATGTTTCGGCAGGAGGCCCAAGAGGAGCTGGTGGCGGTGGAGCGCGATCTTGTCAGACGGGCAGCGGCGATCGCCGAGTACACCAACACTGACATCTTTGTTCCCGAGCTGGCTGAGGATGGTGCCGAGGTACCGCCGGAGTGGTTCGGGCTGAACCCGAAGGACGACGAAGACTCGGCCGAGATGATCGACTCCAGCGACGAGGGGGAAGGCGAGGAGGACGGGGAGAGCGAAGAAGATATGCCGGAGGTCGGGGCGGACGGCCAGTCTCCGCTTGATCGTGCCTCAAACAACGAGCCGCGCTCAAGTGCGCCGACTGCTGCTGGAGGCGACCAAGCGGAGACTGACCAGCCGTCCGCTCCACCAACCGGCACTACCGACTCCGCCAACCAGTCGGACCCCTCTGCTGTTCCCTAGGCCGCCAAGTTGTCTTTTATTTTTCCTGTTTTATCAGTCTCGACAAACTTTGTTAAATTCGCACAATTCCACCCACGGGGTGTATTTCAAACTCTGTTGAATGCTGGCCAAGGGCCTATTGACATGTAGATGCTCTCCTACATAAGATCTGACTTTTCTTGCTTACCGCTCCTTGGCTTTTTTTCCTTTGCCGCCCTCCCTTGGCTGCTGTCTTGCCAGCCAAACAGCCGCTCTGCAGACTGCGGCTGGGTCAAGTACTTAGCCACTTTCGGGAGAGCAAGTACTTAGCCGAGTAGAGCGTTAGTAAGATAAGTAGAAGCCGGCTGCCCGGCTGCTCCGTAGCCGGTCAATGAGGCGGAAGCCGGCCTGAACTATGTGCGTGCTTTGGGTCCTTAGCCATTTTTCATGCGGACACCTTTTCTACCTTTAACCCCTGCCCACCGGACAGTCGCTCTGCGAGCTGTGGTTTTGGTAGGAGAAAGTTGAGGTGCCACCGCACTACTTGTCCGGCTGCATGAAGCGCCACATAGTACAAGGCGGCGAGCCCCCGGGCCGACTGGTCGAACCCGGTGCCAGGCGGAATAAAGAAATGACACATTCATAGGCGTAATATTCATTACGCAAATAAAAGAGGGTAGTCCCCGAGTTCTTCTCGGGGGACCCGGAGTCCCCGTACTTAATACGAAAGGTAGCGTGGTACATACTGTATCAACTGTAAAATTTTCGAAGGAGGTTTGCATTCCACGGCCGCTCTATCTCCTTGCCAGAGTCGTCTCTCTTGCGTGCTCTGGGCTTCTGAGCATCGATCAGGTAGTAGGAGTCATTGCCCAAAACTTTGCTGATGATGAAGGGGCCTTCCCAAGGTGCCGAGAGCATGTGCTGGCCGGCTGTTCGCTGGATCAGCCGGAGCACAAGGTCTCCCTCTTGGAAAGATCTTGGCTTGACCTTCCGATTGTAGTATCGGCGCAGACTCTGCTGGTAGATGGCGGACCGGCTGAGTGCCAACAGCCGGCCCTCTTCCAGCAGATCGACGCCGTCTTCTCGTGCTTCTTTTGCCTCCTCCTCAGTGTACATGGTGACTCGAGGGGAGTCGAATTCTATGTCCGTCGGGATGACGGCTTCGGCACCGTAGACAAGGAAGAAGGGCGTGAAGCCGGTTGACTTGTTTGGAGTTGTACACAGGCTCCAGAGGACGGCCGGCAGCTCATCGAGCCAACAGCCGGCTGATCGCTCCAGAGGCTCGACCAGCCGGGGCTTGATGCCAGACAAGATGAGGCCGTTTGCTCGCTCCACCTGGCCCTTTGACTGCGGATGGGCGACGGACGCTAAGTCCAGTCGGATGCCCTGCGTTGCGCAAAAGCGAGCCAAGGCACCCTTGGCGAAATTTGTGCCGTTGTCGGTGATGATGTTGTGTGGTATGCCATACCGGGTGGTGATATCTGCGATGAAAGTCACAGCGGTTGGACCATTCAACTTCTTGATTGGTTTGGCTTCTATCCACTTGGTGAACTTGTCCACGACGACAAGTAGATGAGTCATGCCGCCGCGGGCTGTCTTGAATGGTCCGACCATGTCCAGCCCCCAGACGGCAATGGGCCAGGCGATGGGGATGGTCTTGAGTGCCGAAGTCGGCAAATGTGGCTTGGAGCGGAACTTCTGGCACCCCTTACATTTCTGGACCAAGTCTTTGGCGTCTTCTAGAGCAGTTGGCCAGAAAAAACCGTGGCGGAAAGCTTTGGCAACAAGTGATCTTGAAGCCGCGTGATGACCACACTCGCCTTGGTGGATATCTTTGAGGATTGCTTGGCCTTTCTCCGGCTCCACACAGCGCTGGTACACACCAGTGACACTACGCCTCACAAGTTCTTTGTTAACAACGGTGTATGCTGCTGCCCGACGTTGCACTTGTCGGGCCGAGATTTCATCGGTCGGCAGCTCCTTGTTTACCAGAAAGTTGAGGATGGGCTGTGCCCATGATGGTGCTTCGACTTCATCCACCGTCATCACGGCCACTGATACTAGGGCGGTTGGGTTGGGAGGTGGCAGGGTGGAGCCAACGGCGTCTTGCTGCGTTGTTGAAGTCCCCGGGCCGACTGCTGCAGCCCTCGAGCCGGGTTGTGGAGTCCCCGGGCCGGGTGCGACTGCTGCAGTCCCCAGGTCGCTTGGTGAAGTCCCCGGGCTGACTGCTGCAGCCCCCGGGCCGGGTTGTGGAGTCCCCGGGCCGGGTGCGACTACTGCAGTCCCCAGGTCGCTTGGTGAAGTCTCCGAGACGGCTGCTGCAGCCCCCGGGCCGGGTTGTGGAGTCCCCGGGCCGGGTGCGACTGCTGCAGGGGTCCTCCAGTCAAATCCGTCTCCCTTGGGGGGAGTCGGCACGAAGATGGAGTCTGATTCTGGTGACGGCTTGATAGACGGCTTGAGGAGGCGTTGTAGGGCGACGCCGGCTGGTATTGCTTGCCGGGTGGAGCCGATCCGTGCCAAGGCATCGGCTTGCTCATTGTCGTTTCTTGGCACATGGAGGAACTCGCACCCTTCAAAGTATCCACTGAGTTGCTGGGCGAGGAAGCGGTAGCTCGCCATGTTTGCATCCTTGGCGTCCCAGTCGCCTGACGACTGCTGGACCACCAAGTCGGAGTCACCGTAGCACAGGACCCGGCGAATGCCGAGTTCCTTGGCAAGCCGGAGCCCGTGTAAGAGTGCTTTGTACTCGGCCACGTTGTTGGAGGCGGCAAAGTGGATTTGCAGCGTGTATCTGAGCTTGTCGCCTTTGGGAGAGGTGAGGACGATGCCGGCTCCCAGACCGGTGCGCATCTTCGAGCCATCGAAGTGCATTCGCCAATGGGTGGAGTCTGGAGCTGGCGGCAGGTACTGGGTCTCGGCCCAGTCGACGAGGAAGTCGGCCAGCGCCTGGGATTTGATGGCGGTGCGAGGCTGGTAGAAGATGGTCTAGGGGGCCAGCTCGATGGCCCACTTGGCCACTCGGCCCGATGCATCTCTGCTGCCTATGATCTCCGCAAGCGGGGCGGTGCAAACAACCGTGATTGGATGTTCTTGAAAGTATGGCTTCAGCTTCTTGGCGGCGAAATGCACGCCGTAGCACATCTTCTGATAGTGAGGGTAGTTCTGCTTGGAGGCGGACAATACTTCACTCAGGTAATACACCGGCCTCTGGACTGGCAATGCTTTGCCGTCTTCTTTGCGTTCCACAACTATGACTGTGCTAACCACCCGGCTGGTGGCGGCGATGTAGAGAAGCATTGGCTCTTTAGCGGTCGGAGCTGCCAGGACAGGCGGATTGGTCAACATCTTTTTGAGCTGGAGAAAAGCTTCGTCCGCCTTGTCATTCCACTCGAAAAAAGTGGTTTTCTTCATGAGTTGGTACAGGGGAAGAGCCTTCTCGCCCAACCGGCTGATGAAACGGTTGATGGATTCCAAGCAGCCGGTGAATTTTTGCACATCCAGCAGTCGGGTGGGTGCCTCCATCTTCTTGATGGCTTTGATCTTCGCAGGGTTGCACTCGATGCCGCGCTCTGAGACCAGGAAGCCAAGAAGCTGGCCGGCTGGTACTCCAAAGACACATTTCTCAGGGTTGAGCTTGATTTGAAAACGTCGCAAGTTTTCAAAGGTTTCCTTAAGGTCCTCTAGCAGGGTGCCACACTTCTCTGTCTTCACCACCACATCATCCACATAGACATGGGCGTTCTTGCCGAGTTGCTTCAGGAGACACTTCTGCATGCAACGCTGAAACATGGCGCCGACATTTCTCAAGCCGAACGTCATAGTCAGGTAGCAGAAGGCTCCGAATGGTGTGATGAAGGCGGTCTTCAGCCTGTTGGCTGGGCTTAGTTTGATCTGGTGGTACCCTGAGTATGCATCCAAAAAACTCAACAGCTCGCATCTGGCTGTGGAGTCTATCACTTGGTCAATTCTTGGTAGAGCAAATGGATCTTTGGGGCAAGCTTTGTTGAGGCTGGTATAATCAATACACATGCGCCACTTTTTATTCTTTTTCAGCACAAGGACGGGGTTGGATAACCATTCTGGGAAGAACACTTCGATAATGAAGCCTGCTGCTAGAAGCCGGGCTATTTCTTCTCCAATGACTCCTCTCTTTTCTTCTGACAGGCGGCGCAAGGGCTGCCTGACTGGCTTGGCACCAGGTCGGACATGTAGCTTGTGCTCGGCGAAATCCATCGGAACAACCGGCATGTCTTTAGGGGACCATGCAAAGATGTCCTGATTCTCACGGAGGAAATCGACGAGCTCGCTTTCCTATTTGCTGTCAAGGTTTGCACCAATGACAGCATACCTCTCCGGGTGCTCCGGGTCCAGGGGTATCTTCTTTGTTTCCTTGGCCGGCTTGAACGAGCCCTCAGCTTCTGACTCCTTAGGTTGTGGCGACATTTCCGGCTGCTTGCCTGCCATTGCCACAACCCGGTCAAGGAGCCACTTCTCGGCAGCAATCACAAGGGACTCGGCCAGCCAACTGCTGGCAGTGGCACAGGCGATAGACTTCTGGTAGTTGCCAGCTATGGTGATAATGCCCTTGGTGCTCGGCATCTTCATCTTGAGGTAGGCGTAGTGGGGGACCGCCATGAACTTGGCCAGGGCGGGCCGGCCAAGCAACGCGTGGTAGGGGTTTCAAGATCAACCACCTCGAACCAGATTGGCTCTCGGCGGAAGTGATCCTTGTCCCCGAAAAGGACATCTATCCTGATCTTGCCGATCGGCGAGCAGGACAGGCCAGGCACAATGCCATGGAAGACAGTCCGGCTGGGCTGGAGCTGTTTCTCTTTGATGTCCAATTTCTCCATGGTGTCGCGGTAGAGGATGTTGATGCTGCTACCGCCATCTATCAGAACTTGGGAGAAACGAGCAGCCCGCCTTTCCGTTGCGAAGGTGGCATCCAGCACCAGGGCATAAGAGCTCGGAGCGGGCATCACCTCCGGGTGGTCAGATCGGCTCCAACTGATCGGCCTCTCCGACCAGTGCATGAATTCCGGGGCTTTAGAAGCGACAGCGTTCACTTCCCGGTGCTGCTGACGCTAGCTGCGCCTGTCGTCAGTCACGCTGGTGAAGACGACGTAAGCTCCGTGCTCTTCAGGGAACTCGTCTTGGATCGCTCCGACTGGCCGAACCGCCGGCTGCTGGGGAGGAGGAGGCGGCGGGCCGGCAGGCGGAGGAGGCAGGAGTCCGTCGCCCTTGGCGATCCTGGTGAGCCAGTGGCACTTCCGAGTGGCATGGTTGGACGGCTTCGCGCCGCTGTGAAACTTGCAAGGTGCATCGAGAGTCTGCTCGTATGAGAAGGCGGGCAACCAGTTGGGCTTGCTGCCCTTCTGGCGCTTGGGAGGAGGCTGCCCTTCTGGCTGCTGGTCTTCGACTGTCGCCACCTGCCGGCTCGTAGAAGCCGGTTGTGGCACCTTGCGCTTGTTGTCGTTTTGCTGCTGCCGTCGACTGGCGTCACCAGCCGGGGCTCGAGGAGCTTGAGGAGCCACTTTGCCGGATGCATCAACTTGAATCTCCGCCTTCATTGAGGAGTCGGCCGTGGCGTACTTGTCCGCTATGATTAGCAACTCATCGAGGGTGGCCGGCTCATCGCAGAGGAGCCGATGCTTGAGCAGGGTGCCCTCTCGACACCCGGCGGTGAAGTATTCAATGGCTTGCACCTCATGAACCCCCTCGCAGGAGTTGCGTAGCTCGGCCCACCGCGTCAAGTACTCGCGGGTGGACTCGCTCGAGCCTTGGACGCACAGAGAGAGCTGGCGAGGCTTGGGAGGCCGCTTGTAGGTGCTGGTGAAGTTGCGGATGAAAACTTCGGTGAAGTCCAGCCAGCTGTTGACGCTGTAGGGCTTGAGGCTGTTCAGCCACGTCCGGGCCGTGCCCTGGAGCATGAGCGGAACATACTTCACGGCGACACGCTTGTTGCCGTTCGCTATGCTGACGGCTGTGGAGTAGTCGACCAGCCAATCTTCCGGCTTCACAGAGCCGTTGTACTTGGGCGTATCTCTTGGGAGAGTGAACCCTTTGGGGAAGGGCTCGTCACGGATGCGGGGCCAAAGCAAGGCGGACCCAACGCGTCTTCTTCTTCTAGCGCCAAGGACCAGTTGAGGCGGTCGATTCGGTGGCGGGCATTGTTCTCCCCGACTCCTTCTCGGCGGCCAAGGCGGTCGCCGAGTGTCGGGTGGTCGACAGGCGGCAGGGAGGCGCGCCTTTCCCTGCGCGGGGGAGGCGGAAGACCATCCCGCCATTCCACTGCTCGTGGGCGGCCGTCTTGGTCGCGCTCAATGGAGATGCGGGTGCGGCTGCGGCTAGCAGCCGGCTCTGGGTCTCTTCCGTCGCGGGCGCCATTTGTCGGCGTCCGGGAGGTCACGCCGGGCTCTCGGTGAGGGGGAAGGTTCCCGGCCGGTAAGCCGGGTTCCATCATGCGGTGGCCAGCTTCTTGCTGCGCGGCGGCCGCATCGATGAGCTGTTGGACGCGCTTCATCATGCAGCACCGCTCGTCGCCCTCTAGGTGGTCCAGCTCTTCTGCCGCCGCCTGGGCGGCGCGCATGTTCTCCATCGGCGTGGCGTAGACTGGGCGGTCGGCCCCCAACATGCTGGCGATGGCCGCACCACGCTGTCGGACCGTGCCCGTGCGGCTGGGCTCGCCAGCAGCCGGCATGCCACAGACGGCGCGGTCGACCTTGCGGTGGTAAGCCTCGGTGAGGCGTCTCATGGCCGCCAACTTGTTGGCGCTATCGAGGAGCGCGACACGGCACGCTTCCAGCGTTTCGCCGTTCGCACCGGGTGCTACGGGCGCGGACAGGTCCCGCATTGCCGCCTGCAGCGGGTCCTGGCCACTTCCACCAGAGTGCTCGCCATGCCCGATGACAAGCACCTCCGTGACGGTGCCTCCGCCACCGTCCGCGCGAGGGAGCGGCTCGTCGTAGACCACCACGCTGGCGGGGAATGTGTCGAGCGACGCCGTGTCGGAATCGACAAGCATCGGGTCGGAGGAACCAACCGACTCCAAGTCCGCAGCAGGCTCGCTGCCGACGTGGAGCTGGTCGAGGAGGTCGACGAGGCGGCTCTCGGGGTCATTCACGCCTGCGTCAGATACGGGCTCGTCGGGAAGGCAGATCCCGCCAACAAGATCGGCGAGGCAACTTGCCGCGCAGACGACCTCCACGCCGCGCAGCGCGTCGGCGCAGACGCCGTCTGGCATGCCGGGTTGGCTGCGCTCGTCGGGAAGGAACAAGGTTCCCGTCCAGAACAGATCTCCGGACGACGGTGCACCTAGCCCCATGGTGGGCGCCAAATGTCGGGTGTTGGGTGCGACATATGCCAAGGGATGGCTTATCATGGTGGGATCTAGTAGAACGTCGCCGGTGCCTGGAAGCGGGATGTGGCGTAGACACGATCGCCGGCGCGCTTTACCCAGGTTCGGGGCTCTCCAGGGAGATAACACCCCTAGTCCTGCTCTGCGGGGTCTCCGCATGATCACTAAGGCACTAGGGAGTACAATGGTGCTCCTCGAGCTGTATGCCAGAGGTAGAAGAAAGCAGGGCCGGCTCTCTCCTCCCTCTGAGTGAGTCTAGGTCTAACTAGTTTCTGAACCCCTTGCATGGGTGCCCCGGGGGGGCTTATATAGGCCTACCCCCCCCCCAGGGGTACAATGGTAATATTGTCGGGCGTAGGGCCCGGCCGTCCGTGTCTCTGGCCGCCGGCTTCTCCGCCGGTTGCTCGGGCCCGCCGCCGGGTGGACCCCGCCGACTGGTCCGGTACGTGGCCGTGACATTGGTGACGCAGGCTTGGTCAGGGGAGCGTGGCTACCGTCCCATCCGATGGCGGGAGATCACTGTGGCCACTCCGTGTCCCATCTGGTTAATGGCGTGCGGACCCCGAGGAAGGAGATGGGCGCCTGCTTGAGGCCGGCCTCCCTCAGGTCCGACTGGTCAGGCTCCCGCCGTCCTCTGGGCTCTCACTGTCTGGTAGGGCCCGCCGCCTGCAGGCCGTACTGACAGGCCATCGTGGAAACAGGGTTCTGCCTGTCAGGGGTGACGTCAAGGGCGGAGTGGCAACAGTGCCGCGCCGGGCGGAGATCTCCGCCCGTATGGAGCACCGTGGCCATGTCCTGCCCTGGATACAGGGGGGATGGGCTTCACTGTAGGCTCACCCTGTCTCGTCTCTTTTAATGGAGGTGCAAACTCTGAGGGCGTCGTGGGCCAACCGCCAGGAGCCGGCCTCTCTGGAGGCCGCCTGGGAGGAGTCGGCCTGTCTTGATGCCGTCTTCTGGAGCTCGGCCGTCGTCGGGCAGCCGGCTGCTCGGGCCAGCCGGCCATCAGAAGGCGGCGCTTCATCTTGGACGTTCGTGGGCGTAGCCAGCCCAATGTCTTGAACAGCTCAGGGACTCGGGTTAGGCTACCCGTGGCCCATTACTCCGACAATTGCATAAACCAAAAGGCATACGTCTATAAGCATAAGTTCCAAAAGGGCAAGTAAAAGTGGTTTTCTCTTGATCAGGTTGTGAAACAGGTATTTGAGAAAAACCAGAATATCCATCAAGAAAACAAAAGTGTGTGTGTGCTTAGATAATCTTTCCAGCATTTGATCAATAAAAGGTAAAGGGTAATGATCTTTTCTAGTTGCTTTATTTAATTTTCTAAAATCAATTACCATTCTATAGCCAGTAACAATTCTTTGTGGAATAAGTTCATTTTATCATTAGGAACAACAGTAATACCTCCCTTCTTAGGGACACAAAGAACGGGATTTACCCATCTACTATTAGCTATGGGATATATTATACCTACTTCCAGAAGATTTAGTATTTCAGTTCTTACCACTTCTTTCATCTTAGGATTCAATCATCGTTGGTGATCAGCAATGGGTTTAGCATCATGTTCCATATTAATCTTGTGCTGATAGAGAGTGGGACTAATGCCCTTAAGATCATCAAGAGTATATCCAATGGCAGCACGGTGCTTCTTCAGAAATTTTTAATAATCTTTCTTCTTCATGTTCTGAAAGGTTAGCACTAATAATAACAGGATATATCTTTTTCTCATCAAGATAAGCATATTTCAAAGTGTCAGGCAATTGTTTTAATTCAAACACGGGATCACCTTTAGGTGGAGGAGGACCTCCCAGAGTTTCAATAGGCAAATTGTGTTTGAGCAGGGGTCGTTGTTCAAAGAAATTTTTTATCTATCTCATTTCTTTCATGCATATGCATATCATTTTCATGGTCTAGCAAATATTGTTCTAGTGGATCAGTAGGAGGCACAAAAATAGAAGCAAGACCAATTATTTCATATTTACTAGGTAATTCTTTCTTATGAGGTTGTCTATTAAACTTGGAAAAATTAAATTCATGAGACTCATCACCAAAGCTAACACTGACAGTTCGTTTATGACAATCTATAGTAGCATTGACAGTGTTCAAGAAAGGTCTACCAAAGATAATGGGAAAGAAGTCATCTCGTGGGGAACCAAGAACTAGAAAATCAGTAGGGTATTTTATTTCCCACACAAGACTTCAAAATCTCTAACAACCCCAAGTGGTGTGATGGTGTCTCTATTAGCAAGTTTAATTGTGACATCTATGTCTTCTATTTCAGCGGGTGCTATGTCATTCATAATTTCTTGGTATAAGGTAAAAGGAATAGCACTCACGTTAGCACCTAAGTCACATAAACCATGATAACAATGATCTCCTATTTTAACTGAGACAACATGCATGCCAACAACAGGTCTATGTTTATCTTTTTCATTGGGTTTGGCAATTCTAGCAGCTTCATCACAGAAGTAAATAACATGCCCATCAATATTTTCTACCAGGAGATCTTTAACCATAGCAACACTAGGTTCTACTTTAATTTGTTCAGCGGGTTTAGGTGCTCTAATATTACTTTTGCAAACCACAGTTTAAACCTTAGCGTGTTCCTTTATCCTAACAGGGAAATGTGGTTTTTCAATATAAGTAGTAAGCACAACTGGGTCAACATTGTAAATAATAGTTTCATCTTTGACTATGTCGAGTTCTTTAATTTCTTATTTGATAGGGGGATGATATTTAAACCACTTCTCTTTGGGGAGATCAACATGAGTAGCAAATGATTCACAAAAGGAGGCTACTATCACAGAGTCAAGTCCATATTTAGTGCTAAACATGTGAAAAGCATCGGCGTTCATAAAAGATTTAACACAATCAAATTCAAGCTTAATACCTGACTCTTTACCTTCGCTGAGTTCCCAATCTTCAGAGTTGCGTTTAATCCTTTCTTAAAGATCCCACCTGAATTCAATAGTATTCTTCATAAAAGAACCATTACAAGAAGTATCGAGCATGGATTGATCATCACGAGAAAGCCGAGCATAAAAATTCTGAATGATAATTTCTCTAGAGAGCTCATGATTGGGGCATGAATATAACATTGACTTAAGCCTCCCCCAAGCTAGCGCGATACTTTCTCCTTCACAAGGCCAAAAATATAATTCCGGTCACGATGAACTAGATGCATAGGATAATTTTTTTTGGTGAAATTCCAATTTCAATCGATTCCAGTTTCAAGATCCAATATCATCGCATAGCCTATACCATGTCAATGCTTTTCACTTCAAAGATAAAGGGAAAACCTTCTTCTTAGCTTCATCTCCGGATAAACCTGAGAGCTTAAATAATCCACAAATTTCATCCACATATATCAAGTGCATATTAGGATTTTCAGTTCCATCTCCTGCATAAGGATTAGCTAGCAGTCGTTCTATCATACCCGAAGGAATTTCATAACCATTATTTTCAATAGGTGCAGTAGGTTGAGGGGTAACTAATTGTGGTTCTGGTCGAGGTGAAAATACCCCGAACAAACCCCTCAAAGGATGATTCTCAATAGTAACAAGTGACAATAAATTTCAGCACATAGTAATAATTTTTCCTTACAAATTTCCACTTACCAAGAGCGCTTCACTCCCCGGCAACAGCGCCAGAAAAGAGCCTTGATGACCCACATGTATAGGGGATCAATCGTAGTCCTTTTGATAAGTAAGAGTGTCGGACCCAATGAGGAGCAGAAGGAAATGACAAGTGGTTGTCAGCAAGATATTTTCTGCAAGCACTGAAATGGTCGGTAACAGGTAGTTTGATAGCAAGATAATTTGTAACGAGCAAGTAACGGTAACGGTAAATAATATGCAGCAAGATAGCCCAATCCTTTTGTGGCAAAGGACAGGCTAAAACGGTCTCTTATGATAAGCAAAGCGTTCTTGAGGGCACACGGGAATTTCATCTAGTCACTTTCATCATGTTGGTTTGATTTGTGTTCGCTACTTTGATAATTTTATATGTGTGTGGACCGGTGCTTAGGTGCTGTTCTTACTTGAACAAACCTCCTACTTATGATTAACCCCCTCGCAAGCATCCGCAACTACAAGAAAAGTATTAAGATAAAATCCAATCATAGCATTAAACTTTTGGATCCAAATCGGTCCCTTACGAAGTAGCTCATAAACTAGGGTTTAAGCTTCTGTCACTCTAGCAACCCATCATCTAATAGCTACTCCACAATGCATTCCCTTAGGACCAAATATGGTGAAGTGCCATGTAGTCGACGTTCACATGACACCACTAAGGGAATCACAACAAACATATCATCAAAATATCGAACACATATCAAGTTCACATGATTACTTGTGCTACTTCTTGAGCTTGCATTGGTTTTTCCCTTGAAGAGGAAAGGGTGATGCAACAAAGTAGAGATAAGTATTTCCCTCAGTTTGAGAACCAATGTATCAATCCAGTAGGAGACAATGCACAAATCACCGAATACCTGCACAAACAATCAAATAACTTGCACCCAACACGATAAAGGGGTTGTCAATCCCTTCACGGTTATTTATAAAAGTGAGATCTGATAGAGGTAGATAAACGATAAAGTAAATATTTTTGGTATTTTTGTTTTATAGATCGGAAAGTAAAAGATTGCAAAATAGTAGATCGGAAACTTGTATGATGAAAAGTAGAAGATTATATGATGGAAAATAGACCCGGGGGCCATAGGTTTCACTAGAGGCTTCTATCAAGATAGAAAATAATACGGTGGGTGAACAAATTACTGCCGAGCAATTGATAGAAAATTGCAAAGTTATGACGATATCTAAGGCAATGATCATGAATATAGGCATCACGTCCGTGTCAAGTAGACCGAAACGATTCTGCATCTACTACTATTACTCCACACATCGACCGCTATCCAGCATGCATCTAGAGTATTAAGTTCATAAAGATCAGAGTAATGCAGTAAGTAAGATGACATGATGTAGAGGAATTAACTCAAGCAATATGATGGAAACCCCATCTTTTTATCCTCGATGGCAACAATACAATACGTGCCTTGCTGCCCCTACTGTCACTAGGAAAGGACACCGCAAGATTGAACCCAAAGCTAAGCACTTCTCCCATTGCAAGAAAAACCAATCTAGTTGGCCAAACCAAACCGATAGTTCGAAGAGAATTACAAAGATATCAAATCATGCATATAAGAATTCAGAGAAGATTCAAATAATATTCATAGATAAGCTGATCATAAATCCACAATTCATCGGATCTTGGCAAACACACCGCAAAAAAGTATTACATCGAATAGATCTCCAAGAGCATCGAGGAGAACATGGTATTGAGAATCAAAGAGAGAGAAGAAGCCATCTAGCTACTAGCTATGGACCCGTAGGTCTGTGGTAAACTACTCACGCTTCATCGGAAGGGCAATGGTGTTGATGTAGAAGCCCTCTGTGATCGAATCCCCCTCCGGCAGGGTGCCAGAAAAGGTCCCTAGATGGGATCTCACGGGTATAGAAGGTTGCGGCGGTGGAAAAGTCTTTTCGTGGATGCCCCTGTCGGTTTGGGGATATATGAGTATATATAGGTGAAAGAATTAGGTCAGGAAGTGCACGAGGGGCCCACAAGGGTCGGGGGCGCGCCCTACCCCCCTGGGCGCGCCTTCCGTCCTTGTGGCCGCCTCGTGGCTCCTCCGACTTCATCTCCAAGTCTCCTGGTTTTCTTCTGGTCCAAGAAAAATCATCGCGAAAGTTTTATTCCGTTTGGACTCCGTTTGGTATTCCTTTTCTGTGAAACTCAAAAACAAGGAAAAAAACAGAAACTGGCACTGGGCTCTAGATTAATAGGTTAGTCCCAAAAATAATATAAAATAGCATATTAATGCATATAAAACATCCAAAACAGATAATATAATAGCATGGAACAATCAAAAATTATAGATACGTTGGAGATGTATCAACTTGCAACATGACTTCTCCCGTGACCTCAAGAACAAAAGTAACTACTCACAAATGATAATCATGCTCAAGATCAGAGGGGTATTAAATAGCATAATGGATCTGAACATATAATCTTCCACCAAATATACCATATAGTAATCAACTGCAAGATGTAATCAACACTACTAGTCACCCACAAGTACCAATCTAAGGTTCCGGTACAAAGATTGAACACAAGAGATGAACTAGGGTTTGAGAGGAGATGGTGTTGTTGAAGATGTTGATGGAGATGGCCCTCCCAAAGATGGAAGAGTTGTTGGTGATGACGATGGCGATGATTTCCCCCTCCGGGAGGGAAGTTCCCTCGACGGAATCGCTCCACCGGAGGGCAAACATGCTCCTGCTCAAGTTCCGCCTCGAGACGGCGGCGCTTCATCCCGAAAGTCCCCCTCTGATTTTTTCTAGGTTAAAATGACCTATATACCGGAAGATGGGCACCGGAGGTGGGCCGAGGAGGGCACAACCCACCAGGGCGCGCCTGGGGGGCCTGGCGCGCCCAGGTGGGTTGTGCCCACCTGGTGGGCCTCCTCCGGTAGTTATTTGCTCCAGTATTTTTCATATATTGCAAAACAATTCTCCGTAGATTTTCAGCTCATTTGGAGATGTGCAGAATAGGTAACTCTAATGTTGCTTTTTCAGGTCCATAATTCCAGTTGCCGGCATTCTCCCTCTTTGTGTAAACCTTGCATATTATGAGGGAAAAGGCATTAGAATTACTCCAAAAAGCATTATTATGCATAAAAACATTGTAAATAACAGTAGGAAAACATGATGCAAAATGGACGTATCAAGCGCGCCCTCGCCGTTGGATTCTGTCGCCATCAATGGGAATCTCTCCCTCCGTTGCCGCCGTAGAGGATTTGCGCCAAGTTAGGGAAAAATCCAATCCACTCATGCTTCAATTTCCTATTCAATGCACTAGGGTTTGTGCCATTGTTCTTGCCACAGATTGCAATATCTATTCCTCATACAAATTCTGTAGATTAGATTTGAGTTAAAAAAATTAGGGTTAGATTTGCGCAGAATTAATCTCGGAATGACCGAATGGAAAGAATCGAAATCACTGATTTGGCCTCTAGCCATTGCATGATATGACTCAGTGCCACCGAGTAGTACAAATCGGTAAGTCCGAGTCTAAAGTCTCGGTAGAACCCTAGCTTGTCAGAGAGACCGAAACACATCTCGGTCTGACCGAGACTGTGTGGTATTTTCTATAAAACAACTTCGGTGCTATCAAAACCATCCACTCGGTGACTCTGATATCACTTATGTGAAAACCTAGAACTGAAATTTTTACTCAAAAGTTTGGCAAAAAGTTGTATTTTTGTGATGCTCATCCAATCCACTCTACCCCATCTACTTCACAGGTGCAGTGTCAGCTATGTCAGACGCAACTGATACCCAGAACATGTCAAAGGAGCAGGGCATTGACTGGAGTGCAGGATCAAGTCCTGAGGGTAGTTTCTATGAAGGAGAGAGAAGCTATCCATATTTGCCAAAGGCAGTCACTAAATCAAAGAAGAAGAAAACTTCAGATGATGAAGATGAAGATTTTGTTGCAAGTTGAGGCAACATCAAAGAAGGCAAAGAGAGTGGTTCTTGCAAAGGAGTATGGCACTGCTACCAGCTCAAAGCCTTCTGCCAGCTCCAAGGATAGAACAATAGTGAGAAAAGTTACTCTGTCCAAGAAGGACAAGATTTCTGAGGAGGAGCCACTCAAGAAAAAGAGGGTGAGGAAGGAGTCAGTTCAAGTTACCTTCAAACCTACCTCCATGAGGAGAGATGACATGCCTGAAGAAGAAGAGGAAGAGCCTGCTGCTAACACTCCTCCTGCCAAGTAACAGAAGCTGATGGCAGATGCCATGAAGAGTGCAGCCCCCTTTCCAAGTCCAAGCATAAGGCACCTACTTCCAAGGCAAGAGGGAGGACTATCAAAAACATATCTGCTTCTGGAAAGAACAAGGCCCCAGTGCCTGAAAGGGGAGAAGAAGAGGATGCCCCAGTGCTTCTGAAGCTGAGACCCAAGTTGCCAGAGCATAATGATGCACATCCTATTGTTGAGAACATGAAGAAGAGGAAAGACAAGGGCTTAAGGAAATGGAGAGAGTCTGACCCCTACTCCATCAGAAGGAGAACTACTGTTAACTATCAATTTCACACCAAAGAGCAGCAAGACTTTTATGAGACTGGTTTGATTGATAAGAAGCCCATTGTGAGTGACATGAAGTGGGTGGATTGGAAATATATTGATCTTCATGAATACAAATTTCCCCATGTTCATGAGGATTTAGGTCTGTTGATGTTGATGCATTCATAGGGAAGAAGCTGACTGCATGGAACGACGAGATGATCATGCAATTTTACTCCACAACTCACTTCTATCCAAATGGAAAGATTGTATGGATGATTGAAGGTGTTAGGTATCATTCCAGTGTGCTTGAGTGGGCCACATTGCTTGGTGTGTCCGAAGCTGATGAGAATGATGTAGATGTGTATGCAAAGCCAAAGATGGCTCACAACTCCATGTCCAACATGTACAAGGAAATCCATGATGAGTACAAAGAGTCTCACAAGTTGGGCACAGTTTACTTCTTGTTGGCAGGACTTGCTACTTCCAACACCATCACGAGGCATACATTGATGCCCAAGTCAGGTGATGAGAGGATGATTCGTGGTCACTCTATAAATATGTTGCATCACATTGGTCAACATGAAAAGTTCAAAGTCATGGTTCCAGAGGATGCCCAGATCAGCTGTAGTGCCAGACACTTCCAGAGTCACAGTTTCAGCTCCAGCTGATGCCCCCTCTGCTGCTCCATCAGTTGCTCCTACTGTCTCCACTCCTCCAGTCCAGCAGATGTCATCCGAGGCATTTGCCGATGCACTCATCTCTACTCCGACATCGACGCACACCAGCGCTGCAAGTTAGAGGACTTCACCACCAGGAGTTGCCGGAGATCTAGCCTAGAGAGACAATTAGCTCACTCATTCAAACTTTTTGGTACTTTTTGCCAAAGGGGGAGAATTTGTATAGATCATTAGGCCTCGAGTGAGCGAGTGCTTTGCTTTTTCTCGCTTGATTTGCTTTGAGTTTTTGCTACATTTTGGTTCGTGCTACTTTGAGATACTTTTGTGCGATGCTTGTATGAGACTACGTTATCGAGTGCTTGATCATACCGTACTTTAATGCTATGATTGCTTGGATATTCATTTCATATGCTTTTGTATGATCATTCACTTGCTTTCTTGGTGATGAGTGCTATTTACATTGCAATCTTATCATTTTGAGCGCTCCACCAAGATGTATGTGACATGGAAGAATAACCCATGGAACCTAATCGATTGTGCATTTGCATTCAAACACAAATCTTTAATATTGCACAAATTCAGGGGGAGCTCTTGCTTATCACATACTTCTCGAAGAGACGATGTATTTCATTCAATATATCTTTTATCGAAGCTTTGATCTATATGTTATCATAAATTACCAAATATGGGGAGATTGAAAGTGCAACTAATCCCCGGGTGGTTTTGGTAATTAATAAAAACATATATGTCATTCATCTAATGAACATTGATGATAGATTTCGGAAAAGTTCAATGATTGGCATGGCATGGACTAATTGATGTGGACCCCTCAAAATGTGAAGAACAAATTTGGCTACCCCAAGACTCTACATTTTTGGTTTAATGATCCAAGATCACATCGAGTCCCTTAGGAAAGCCAATACTATTAAAAGGGGATGAGGTTTTGATGATGATCTGGTTGCTCAAGTGCTTAGTGATATCGCTCCAAAACCCTTGGCCACTTTCTATATCCACATCTTTCCAAAACCCTAATTCATCATTTCGGTCCCACTGATACATTCATTCCAGACCCACCGAGATGACCCTTTTTCTGCCACACCCAAAACCCGAACATTTTGGTCTGACCGAAACGGCTCTCAGTCCCACCGAGATGGTCTGGCCAAGTTTCTGTGATGAAATCACTTCATTTCAGAATCACCGAGTGAAACTAATCGGAATTAGCGAAACAAGGTTCTGCCTTTGCCATTTCATTTCGGTCCCAGCGAAATGGTATAATCGGTCTCACCGGTCAAGTCTTTTGCACCAGTCAGTCTCACCGAGTCTATTACTTCGCTCCCACCGAGTTAGGTCAAAAGCTTGTAACGGTTGGATTTTTGGTGCTACCTATTTATACATCTCCACCCCCTCTTACTCAGTAAGAGAGCCATCAGAACGAAACACAACTTCCACCATTCATTTTATGATAGAGAACCACCTGCTCATGTGTTGAGATCAAGAGATTCCATTCCTACCATTTGAACCTTGATTTCTGGCCTCTTCAAGTTACTTTCCACTCCAATCCTTCTCCTACCCAAGCCAAATCTGTGAGAGGGAGATTGAGTGTTGAGGAGACTATCATTTGACGCACAAGAATAAGGAGTTCATCATCTACACACCATCTATTACCTTTTGGAGAGTGGTGTCTGCTAGATTGGTTAGTTGTCGCCTGGGAGCCTCCGACGTGATGTGGAGTTGGACCAAGATGTTTGTAAGGGCAAGGAGATCGCCTACTTTGTGAAGATCTACACGAGTGAGGCTAGTCCTTTGTGGACGTAAGCCATGGCGGAATAGACAAGGTTGCTTCTTTGTGGACCCTTCATGGGTGGAGCCCTCCGTGGACTCGCGCAGCCGTTACTTTCCGTGGGTTGAAGTCTCTATCAACGTGGACGTACGACAGCATGAGTTATCGGAACCACGCTAAAAATCATCGTGTCCCCATTGCGTTTGCCTTCTCCAAACCCCTCCTTTACTTACATATGCAATGTTTTACTTTCCGTTGCTACGCTCTTAGAATTGCATATGTACGGTGATACTTGTCTTGCTATAATTGTTAAAATCTGCCTACAAATAAAATTGGGAAAGGTTAGACTTTATTTGGTAAAGTAGTCTAATCACACCCCCTCTAGACATACTTTCGATCCTACAGCATCCGATTAAAACTTCAATCTGTTCGAACGGTAAAAGCAAAAGACAAAGTGCACGAGCCCCGAGCTCGTTAGAGTTTAGCGGTTACATCAACCACTCGGCATACCGAGGTCAAATCATTCAGAATCAAAGTTTTTTTTCACACGTCAGGCTGAGGACTGGCCAGGCCAACCAAGGTGTCCAGGTCGATGCCGTATGCGATCCGAGTGGCGGCCTCAACAAATGTCTCCATGAAGTCCTCAAAGTTGAGCTTCTTGTTGTTGACGCCCCTGAGGGACTTCAACTTCTCTTCATCCACATCCTTGCAATGGACGCGGACGAGCGATAACGCCACATCGGCCCCGCAGCAAGCAGCAGACTTCTTCCAGGCCTGCACTTGGCTGGGAATTGCATTCAGTCAGGCCATCTGGGATTCCACGTCACTCTGGAGGACCTCATCCAGCTGCAGCTCTTGGTCGATCTTCACCATCACGGACTTCAAGCGAGTGATATACCCCATGGCGTTGTCAAGATGATCGTCCAGGCGGAGGATGGCCAGGGTAGCCTTGTCCCTGATAAGCTATCTTGAGGGATCCATGATGGTGTCCTGGGCTAGGGGGTACCAACCTAGCCTGTCCATGCATTTCGGGCTAGGCCGAAGGGCCCTCATTCTTTGCGAGATGGACTCCGGGGGCCACACGCTGGGGAGGAGATCAAGACTACATCTACTGAAGACTTACCGTACACTCCAAGACCTCTTCCGCCGCCTCCATGTCAAGTTGCCGACCTTGTAACCCTAGATGCCCTACTCGGCGTGTATATAAGCCGAGGGGTTTAGCTCGTAGAGGGGACATCAACGCAATCTCATTTTCCTAGCCCTAGAGTTAGACCACATCCATAGATCTCGAGGTAGATCAACTCTATACTTGTAACATCTTCATCAATATAAACAAGAGTAGGACGCAGGGTTTTACCTTCATTAAGAGAGCCCAAACCTGGGTAAACATCGTCTCCCTTGTTTCAGTTACCAACTGTCCAAGATCCACAGCTCGGGACCCCTACCCCGAGATCTGCAAGCTAGCTTATTTCCCCGCGTGCAAAAAAAGGTTAAGTACAAGCTAGCTTATTTTTGTTTGGTTTTTCAAGAAAGGGAATGCGTGAGCTACCGAATGCATGCACTCCACGGAGCACCAAAAAGAAAGCCTCAATTTTGTGTGCCGCATGTACGCATGGTGCGGGAAGGGGTAACAAGAAAAATGCTATCCGCACCCACAACTGCTATGTAAACCTCACGTATTGAGAGAGAGATAATAGAGGAAAACGATGGAACAATAGCCAGTGAATTGAACTAATGCGTAATTTGTATAATCAATACGTAAGAATAGCATCTCTCGGAGTAACAAACAACCGAGGAAAAACAGCCTAAAGAAAGTTACGTGCATGGCCTAGAAAGCAGCCTGAAGCCCGGCAATCTGCCGAAATCTCCCCTAATTTCGGCCTAAATCGGTGGATTCTGGTCAAGATGGCTGAATTTACAGATTCGACAAGTTTCATCATTTTTTACCTAAATCTGGGCTACTTTTAGGCAGGACTCGGGCTTGCCTCGCTCCGTTGCCTGAAATCTGGACAGGTTTTTGGCTGAGCCTGAGACAGATGGATGGGCCCAAGGAAAAGGAAAGAGAGAGAGAGAGAGAGAGAGACACCACTCGTCCTTCTCCGCCGCGCTGCTCGACGCCATCTACACTCGCTCGACGCCGGCGCCTGCGCCCCGCCAAGGAGCTCCGTCGG
Source organism: Thinopyrum elongatum (assembly GCA_011799875.1). NCBI lineage: Eukaryota > Viridiplantae > Streptophyta > Magnoliopsida > Poales > Poaceae > Thinopyrum > Thinopyrum elongatum. The sequence goes on along the minus strand of CM022302.1, from coordinate 490,888,530 downwards.
GCCAACGTGTCCCCGTCCGAGATGCCGTCGCCGCCCCCAGCTGTCACCGCCAAGGGAAGGGGGCGGCTATGCCTCCAGTCGGCCGCTACCTAGGATACCTCTCGGCCACGATGTCATAATGGTGGTAGTTACCCAACGGTCGTATGATCTAGTTAAATACCGCAGTTACTAGTGGTAAATGCCAGGAAACAGTTGGCCACACATGAGGCCATGAATAGCATTAATACCAGCCCATTATGTACTGTTACCTGGCGCACTCTATATAATTTGGGAGGGAAGCCTCGGGTTGAGGGTAGAGCATACTAACATTGTACCCTACGCCAAGAGCAAAGATCACCACAGGAGTAGGGCATTACCTCCATCGCACGGGCCCGAAACTGTATAATTCCTTGAGCGTACTCCCAACTGCACTGTTCGGTAGATACGATTGCCTCTACTTCCATACCCCCTAGTATTGTCAGGATTATATTCACGACACCAACTATTTGAAAAGCATGGTATTTTTTATTTTGAATAGCATGGCATTTTTGTTATTAAGAGCATGGCATTGTTTCGTAGAGCATGGCATTTTTATTTTTGAAGAGGATGGTATTATCTTTTGTAGAGCATGTCATTTTTATTTTCAAGAGCATGGCATTTCTTAATCCATATCATGGTAAATCTATTCATAATGGCAATTTTAATATCTTGGATCACGTCAATTTTAGATGATCATGGCATTTTTATTCTTAGTGCCATGGCATTTTTACTATCTCGATCATGGATTTTTTTTCCTTTTTGTTTTTATGTGGTGTCATTTTTAGTTAAAATACTGTATTTTTGTTCACATGGCAACAAAATTCTGGTTTTTTTAGCATGTCAAATTCTTTTTAATTGTTGTATTTAGGGACGTACAACGTCTGATTATTTTGAACGTGACGGCATTTTTTTATGTACATCATGTCATTTTTGTGTTGTTTTAACTATTTAAAAATAGGGTTCAAAAAAAGTCCGCTATGTGGTCTACGGATTTGGATGTAATTTTTATTATTTCTGGTGTCCGTTGTATTGCCATGGTTGAAAATGAATAGATCGAAAGTTTCCAAAAAAGAAAAAAGTAGGATCCAAAATCTAGTTTTTAAGTTCTGGTAGTGTGTCAAAGCAAAAAAAAAAAAGGGCTTTTTTGGCCCAAGTGGATGCTCAGAGGAGGGAGGGGTTCACTGGGAGGGATTTTCGTTTGCTCGTACATGGTTTTCTTGGCGATCGAAATGTTCACCAGGACCGCCTCCCCTGGCTCACGTTCCCCGGTTATTGAGGTCCATAACGAATCGTTTTGTTCATCTGTTGTATATCTGTATGCCTTGTTTTCCATTGTTAAGCCACCCCACCGAATAGGCATCCGATTCTAAAACAACAGGTGTATGCATTACACACGAAACCGAACATCAAACTGTGTGTATACATAAATCATTTCCCGAATCTTGACGCAAATCAGCGGCACACGTGCTCCCAAACCTATGTGCTATAAGTTTGTGCCCCTCAAAGATTATTTGGTGTAGCCGGCGCTTTCTATTCAAGTAATGCTACATCTACAACGGTTTACTTAATAATTTTACGTATGCAAACTGATGTGGAGATTTGTGATTGGTAATAGGGGGATGAGGGGGCCCACCCCAGTTAATTGGGGGGGGGGGGGGGGGGGGGGGGGGGGGGGGGGGGAATTAGTTTGTAGGTGTAGCATTATTAGTTTTGCTAAGTCCCAGTTGATGTTATACCTCTTTGATCTTGCATGGAGATTCGTATAAATTTTTATTTTTATTTTTTATTCTTCTTGTCATTTGACTGATATTTGGTTAAGTACTTATCCTCAAAAAAAAAGTTATTGCTTCTATTCTACACGCGGGTGTCGGCACTGGCAAACACCATCATGAACCACGGTTACAAAAGCGCGATCTTTGGGTATCTTACAAGGAAAGAAAGCGGCGGTCCGTTGCACCCGTGGAACGAAAGCTAAGCCGGCGCCTTTCTCCGGCCCGGGGCACAGCTTTAGCGCCGCCTGATGGTACCCTGGATGAAAAACAAATCCACCACTAGGGAGGTCCGTGCACGGAGCGACAGCGATTCCTCCCTGTCGCACAATTCCACGCCGTACGCGGGCTCGTCACGCTCCTTTGCTCCGGCCACCGGCCCACCGTCGCATCCTGCCCCGCTAGTCAACCGCGCCCGCTGGCCTCTGCTTTGCGCGGCGCGCGCACCAAACTCCGTAGTATGTCGTGGCCTCTGCTTCGTGCTGTGTGCGGCGCCATGTTTCTCTTTTCAAATCAAAACCACCATACACCTCCGCACGAATGCACCACGTAGTACCCACTAGCTATCATTCCCTCCCCGCGATCGAGCCCTCCACTCCGTTCGCACTGATTGCCATTTGCCCGCCACCAGGCCACCACACCCACCGCGGTAGCCCCGCGCGCACGCCGGCCGGCGGCAACCATGTCTCCGCGCCGCTGCGCCGGCCGCGTCCCGCCGCCGAGCAGGGAGCGGGAGCACCACCCGTCCTTCTCCGCGGCGCTGCTCGACGCCATCTACCACTCGCTCGACGCCGACGCCTGCGCGCCCGCCGAGGAGCTCCGCCGGGCCAACGTGTCCCCGTCCGAGATGCCGTCGCCGCCTCCCAGCCGTCACCGACGTCCTTCCACCGCCTCGTCGCCGTCCGTGTCCTCTGCACGGTCGCCTCGGCCGCCCAAGCCGCCGCGGCCGTGCCGCGTCCTGCCCCACCCGCAAGCCCCGTCGCTTCTCTTGCCGCCGCCCCCGCCGATATCGACGCCCGCGCCTCCAGCCGCGGAAAGCAAAGAGAATAGGAAGATCAGGAGGAAGAAGAGAAGCAAGTCGGCGACGTTCGCGTGCCTTCTGAACGCTCTGCTTTGCAACAGGAAGCCGCCGGCAAGGTCGTCCTCGGTCGACGCGACGGCAATGCCGGCTCTGCCGCCGACAGTTGCGGTCGAGCCGGCGTCAGCGAGGTCGATCCTGTCATCTCGCGCTTCCCGGCGGGACTCCGCGGCGGCCGCTGGCGGGTTTCTGACTCCCGGGAGGCGGGCCGTGAGGTTCTCGCCGGCGGTGGAGGTCGTGGTGGACGAGGAAGAGAACGGCCATGGAGCCAGGACGACGGGGAGGCTACGCGACGCCAGCGGGAGCGGGACGGAGTCGTCCGCGGCTGCTGATGCGGAGCGGAGGGTGGAGGAACTGCTGCGCGCGCTGACCGTGGCGGAGGAGAGGGAGCGGGCCAAGGAGAGCAGCGAGTCCAGCTCCGACCTGTTCGAGCTCGAGAGCTTGCCGCCGGCGCTCAACAACGCCGAGTTGCCGCAGACGACAGTCGCCGCCGCCGCCGGACTGGCACCGCCGAGGCGTCGCGTTCTGCTAGACGAGATGGTTGTATAGTCGTCGATCGATGATCCTGCCTTGGTGGTTCGATCGAGTGATGGATCTCTCAGTGGAGCATTTGTGCATTGAGCGTGTAGATGCCTAGATGGCAATGTAAAGTTGCCTTGCATTGCACTGCATATGGTTCCATCCTCCATGGCCCAAATGGGAAACAATTCTGTTCGTACGGGTTGCAGACTCCTCGCCGTGCATAACCTGTGTGAGATGACGCCACGTGGTCCACCCCGCCATTTGACGATTCCCTGCTCATCCGCTAGCTTCGTTGGCTCTCTCGGCTCGAGCGCCCCCTACGTCGGCTCCAAAACTGCCCATCTACGTACGATCCCGGATCCCGTCAGTCACGCAGCTACTGATGCCGAACAGATACCGGTAGCTTCTGCTTTTTAGGTGCAGCGGCGATTAGATCATGAATTTCTCATGGCCGAGCGACCGGAACACTGTCCTCTACGCGATGGGATTAGCGGTCAGTTCGCCGGCTCGACCCTCACTGCAGCGGACGAACGGCCACCATCTCCGCGCGCGCCTGAACGCATCCTCTCCCTCCCATCAGGCCAACTCCAAAGCACGACCCAAAACGGACGTCCGTTTCATTCGTTTTTTGTCCGTTTGGAGGTGACAATGAGATTGTGTCCGTCCGGATTTGTGGATGCGCCGCCCGTGCGCCTAACGCACGGCCGCATTTCGACCGCATCTCGTCCGCTGTGCATCCAAACAAAAAGACGTAGCTCATATTTCACGTCAACGGCCGCGTTCACACTAGATCATGCCGGCCGGCAACAAAGCCAGCGCCTACAAAATGACCACCCCAAGTTTGGCGCCGGCAACAAAGCCAGAAGCCGGCACACGAGCCAACTTTTAAAATGGACAAGTTTTTTGGCCGGCAACGAAGCCAGCGGCCGGCACACGAGCCAACCTTCAAAATGGACAAGTTTTGTCGCCAGCAACAAAGCCAGCGGCTGGCACATCAGCCAGCCATCAAAAAGGACCGCCATCGCGGCCATCGCAGCCGAGGTCTCACCTAGATCAGGCTGTCGCGGGCGAACATCTCCTTCTGTCGGTTCGTGAACCAAGCCTTCCTCTCCGATGACATGTTGTTCTTGTCGACGCTCATCAACGCTAGTGCCACCTCCTTGGCTTTTGTGTCGGCATTGGTGGCCTCGATCTCTAGCTTCTTGAGTTGAGCGGCCTCCTCCATGTCAAGCTTCCTCTTCTTCACGGCCTCCTCCATGTCAAGCTTCTTCGTTTGAAAATCTAGGTATATCTTCATTTGCTCCTCTTTCCCTTTGCTTCTCCTCTCCTCCCGCACTTCCTTTTGGCTCATCATGTTCTCCAAAGTTCCTTGCAAGGCTATAGAAGACGCATTACGCTTCTCGTCGGCCTTCGAGCTTGTCTTGCCCCTCGGCCTCTTGAGCACGTCTCCCTCATCAGCCACGGCCGCCTTCTCTCCTCTCTTCTTCTTAAGAGCGTTGTATTGGTCTTTGAACTTGGGGCAATCTTTGATGAGCACCCAACAATGCGTGAGAGTGAATGACTTGTCTTTGTGCCGGGTCTTGAAGGCTTCCAAAGATTGAAATGCCTACACAATCAAACATGCCGTCACAATTGTAACATGAAAGGACATACAATGCATGAAACTTAAATGGCATGCCAACATTAATGGACACATGATGAAAAAGCGAGAGGTTCATACCAAGTCACCAAGGCCTAGGCCACTCATGGGACGGGCTTTGACGCTTTCAAGCGTGGCACAATAAATGTTACATTCTTGTTGGATGAATCCCCACCTTTTTTTGGATTGAATTGATGCCGCGGGTGCTTGTGAATTGGTAGGGGCAAACTTTCTTTGCTCATGAAAGTTCTTGTGAACTCTTGTCCAAAAGACGGCTCCTTTTTGCTCAGCACCTTTGATTGGATCTTGGCCGATTTCCTTCCAACTCTCGTAAATCAAAGTATCCTCAGCTTGGCTATATGATCCCGTGCGAATGCTTTTCCTCCTCTTTTGTGCTTCGGCCTTTTGGGTGAGCTCGTTGATAAACAACAATGGCTCCGCAGAAATGTCGACCTCTTCTTCTTCATCTTCATAATACAAGTCATCATCTTCCTGCGAAGAGTTGCCATGGTCGTCCTCGTCACCATCATCATGGCCGGCGAACTGAGTGTCATCATAGGTACCTCGGCCGTCCTGGCTTTGGGTCGCATCGGGATCTCTTGGCCGTCGACGTGGAATGCCTCACCACGGCCCTCGAAGATGACGTTGTGCATGAACGAAGCGTAGTAAGGGTCGTCGACCATCGTCGTCTGCGTCGGCGGTGGCATTTCGTCGAACAGCTTGCCACTACTAGGGAAAAGCCTAGCAGTAGCGCGGGTTAAATGCTTAGCAGTAGCGCAGGTGGCCGCGCTACTGATACGACGCCACAGCTAACTCTTATCAGTAGCGCGGTTTGACCCGCGCTACTGCTATCGAGGGATAGCAGCAGCGTCGGTCTCCAACACATGCTGCTGCTAATAGCTGTAGCGCCCTTGAACAAAGAGCGCTACTGCCAAGAACTCGCTGCTGCTAAAGCCATACCCCGCGCTACTGTTATTAGTTTCTGAAAAAAAAATCTGCTCCATATTTTGTGCTGCTGAATTTTGTTTAGGGCTTTATACAATAATCTCTAGCATATCATACACATACAAATGTAATCATAGCATATACATACAAATAGTCTCATCAAATTATGTCATCATCATAATCATCATCCAACACAAAGTGGTCTCTCGTCATGATCTCGAAAATAGCGATACAAGTCTCAAATACTTGCAACTACATCGTCATCCATCTAAACAATGATATACGCGAGAAGAGCTATCACTATGAGTGAGAGCGGAACTATGCAGTACATGAGGTGGCGGTTACGAGTCCTCTCTCGAGCTAGCGTGAACCTCAAGTAACAAGCTTCTGCTTCTTGTCTGCTTTTGAAGCCTTTATGGCTGGCGCCCGAGACCCCATCCACTTGCGCCTGACACTCAGGCCACTCGGCGTACACTCCCGGAACCTTCCCTTTGTACACTACATAGCACTGCTTCTTTGCCATCAAGAATCTAGGTACCTGTTAGAGATGCATCTTCATCAAGAGAATGTACAATCATATGCAACAAAACATACTAGAGCAACACGAAAAAGAAAGTGTTAGCAACTAGATGCAACATATAGTACGCAAACTAATTAACTAGAGGTACGCAGGTCATCGTACCCAAACTAACAAAGTAGCGTTACGCAAGTTCGGCAGGGACCGTGGACATCACAAAGTTTCATCGCATACAAGTTCAACCGACACATATCATCATCATCGGCATCGTAAATCACTAGAAGTTCCATCCTTCCATATCATCAAGGATGGACCCTAACTTCTTGAACGGCGTGAGGTCCTGACGTTGCATGCCTATGCGAGTTTGGACGTCAGCTCGCGATATAGGGCCGTGGTGGAACATCCCCTTCTCATCGACGACTTCTTTCATGATGATCGTCGCAATGTCTCTCTGGATGTGAAAGAAGTCATCTCTAAGTTTATAATCCGCTTCTCCATGAGATTCTACCCACTTGCGGATATGATCATCGTTTCTGCTTGTCATGCGAAGCTTTTGGTGATCCGTTCTGAACTCCATCATGAGATGGAGGAGGTAGAAACCATCGTTCTTGCTTGGTTTTGGGACATGGATGCAGCAGAAGTTAGTTTTATGCGAGAAACCCAACTTCTTGTTCCTTTGTTTCCTGATCTGCAGGTGGCCACCCCTAATGCTGAAGCCTAGGAGAACATCATCTAGAATATTCATTATGTGGGTGTAGTCCTTCTTCTCGTAGTTTCTGGTAGGGTCGAAATACACGGCGTGGGAGACTCGCGGGTAAAGAACGATAAGGACGGCGTGCCCGTTGCTGCGGGAAAAAAAACACCTCAAATTATTCTCCATATGAGCGAGAAGGAATGATTGAAATGTACGAAAGGGTTGTCCGACACTGACTTACTTTGGATGATAAGGCAGGAGGACAATTTCCTGGTCCTTATTCTGTACCATGAAGTTTTGGAGGTACTCCCTAGCAGTTTCACGCTCAAAGTCGCCGAGACTCAAGAAGGACTCGTGCATGTAGTATGGATCCGCCACACAGATTTGTGAGACTTCTTCTCTCTTCATGACAGAGCTCATATGTAGCGCAAAAAGGCGGACGATTGTAAAATCGAGCCGCCTTGTCAGAAACATCTCGAAGATATGGTCAAACCGCAGGAAGAACACCTCCGCGGGCCATGTGTCGACGTAGCACTTCCCCTCAGGCACACGAGCCGCATTGTCGGATATCCTGGATCCTTCGAGGCTAGTAGGCTTTTCTCAATCGACAGCACATGGTCGTGCAGTCTCCTGAGATCCCCTGATAGTGCCTCCAGCGGTTTCGGCGGTAGCATCGGCTCGCCCGTGACATGGAACATGACCGCACCTTTGACGGGTACACGCTCTTCAAAATCGTCCGTTTGGCTGCTATGTGCTCTGGCTTGTTTGTAGGCAGCTGAGCCTATCTTCCCCAGTCTCTTCCTCTTCTTTTTCTTGGGCTGACCTTCCAAACCCTTCCTTAACCCCTGCCCCAGTGTTGCCGGGCTAAGCACTATATGACCCCCGGCTAGTTGAGCCTGTGTTGAGGCGGCATCTTCAGGCGTGTCCTGTGAGGATTTCATGAAGAGAGACTTCTTGCAATCCCTGCTAGGACGTTCCTGCCCGGGCATATCATCCATATCCTCATCAGCATGCTGATAGCCCGATTCGTCATATGGCTGACTCATCATATCTAAGTCACCGTCATAGGCGCCTGTATTGAGGAAACTCATTGGGTCCTCCACCTCCATCTCATCATCCATTCTTTGTTCTACGGGGGCGATTACATCAGCCACTATTGGACCCCCTTCATCACGTCGTCCGCCGCTCTCACCCGGCACCACAGGCGCTGGTAATTGCGTAGGCGGGGTGGTGGTCTCCATACATGCTTGTTGATGTGTGGTTATTGGTGTGCTCTCGGCCGACTCCAGACGAAGAAGATTCTTCGGCCATAGCAGCACCCAACCCTTGCAGCTTCCAATCCGCAGCGGGGTCTCGTCGTCCTCTCCCCCTAGCCGTACTGGAGGAGGCAAATCCTCATGCCCCGATTTCACACTCGACAAGGTAACCCTGAAGTGCCCACCGGGCATCGGCTGGTTGTGGAACGTGAGTTCCAAGGGCTTCGTTATCACCCCCTTTCCCACGTCCACCTTCTGGCCTTTGATCAAGTAGAGTACGGTGCACGGGGTTTCGTCGGCCTGCAAAAACATGTCTGCGGCGTAAAACATCCGAAAGGCAACGAAAACGGAATATTCTAGATATATATGTTGGTGCGACATGTAATTACCGTAAGGGCGTCGAGCTCAGCCAAAGACGAAGGCCCGCCTAGCGCGCCAGGGACTGAGGACGGGCTGCTATGAGCGGGTGCGGGTGCGGGTGCGAGAGCACGCCCGGTTGCGTGAGCAGGTGATGGTGCGGTGGTGTTGTTCACCGAGTTGCTCCCGACGAAACTGGGCATGGGGAAATCATGTACCGTCTTGTCTAGATTTTCCTTCGTCCAGTTGATGATAGCCGGGACCAAGTTAGTAGCGAAATCATTTCTGCAGGCATTTACAGCTGCATCGATTGCCTGCTGTAGCAACTCATTTTTCTCCTCGACTGCTTTTTTCGCGTCCTCAGCTGCTTTTTTCTCGAACACAAGCTTCACCTTCTCGTCGATGTCCGCCTGACTAAACTTCTTTTTCTGCTTCTTGGCCTTTGGGCCCTCGTTGTAAAACACCTTCCATGTGGCGCCGTCTCTGGCGCCGTGCACACGTCCATATTGCGGCCGCTGGCCCAAAGGGAGTCCCTTAAGTTCGTTCAAGGCCCGGTTGAGAGGGGTGTCCCACTTGGGCCTCATCGGCCAAGTAGGGCTTTCGGCTGCAAGCTGGTGTTGCTTCTCCTGCAGAAGGAACGTGAACCGTTTACAAATGTGTAGTCGACTTGATCAGGAGCTAAATGTAAGGTGGTAGAAGAATAATTACCAGTATTCTAATCAATCTCCTTGTGATCTGGTCCATGTAAAAAACCTTCTTTTCCTTGTCCCACTTGTAGCGGGCCCTGATGAAGTCATGCTCCAAGGGGTTGGTGAACTTCGCGAAGGGGTCTGGGAGACCCGCGGCTTCACGTTTCGTGTCCTCCTTATCCCATATGGGCCTTTTGCCAAGGTAGCCACGGCTTCCGAGGCGATGCTTCCCCGTGTTCCTTTGCTGAAGGCTCTTGAATTTCGTAGCCTTAGCCTTGGCTGCCTCGGTAGCGCAAGTGTCCTTGAACTTTTCCAACTCCTCTTCCGTAAGGGTCGGATTTTCTTCCAGAATCTTGGACAGGGATTCCTCAGCCTCAATAGCTCGTTTCACCCTCCCTTTCCAGGAGGCCAAATCATTGCTGAACATGCCCATGGCATGATTGTTAATCTTTTTCATCTTCGGATCATCCCACGGTTGTTCTATGCTATCATCCCGGTCAGGGAACTTGAATCTCTTGTGCAACTTCATCAGGAGCAACTGCCTCAAATGTTCTTTACTCCTTAAGTCATCGTCGTTGATGCTCACGCATTCCCCTAGGATGCATCCTACTTGGTTCCCATAGCACTTGCGAGGTTCTTCTGGCTCTAATGGCTCAAACTTGCCAGGTGCCATCTTTGTGATCACCAGTCGTCCAATGCCGAGTTTGTTAGGTTTTCGTATCCTCTGCTTCTTCTTTTCGGTAGCGGCATCAGCGCCGGTACCTTCCCCGCCGGTATCTTCCCCGCCGGTACCTTCCCCGCCGGTCTCGGCGCCGCCATCGGTGCCGACGCCGTCGGTGTCGATGTCGGCGTCAGTACCATCATCGAGGCCGACCTGCAAACCTTGACTGTGCTTAGCAGACAAAAAGTTGAGGTACTGTTGTTCACCCTCATAATCCATCTCGTCTGCATCTTGGTCAGAAGGCCCGGTTTTCTTCGTTGTTCGACATGTTTCCTATGATTAAGTCTCCTCGTTTAATTCTAAAACTATAAAAAAATGAGAAATGACATAAAAAAAAGATCTATGTTTGCCGGAATGCCGTTTCCCAGCAACTCCTGGCACTCGATATGCCTACTTTCTAGCACAAGTCATGACAAAATTTACGGAAAATTTCGGCATGACCTTTGCTAAAAGGTGGACATATCGAGCACCTGAAATTCACCGAAATGGAAATGAATCAACATTCCAGCGAAACATAGGCCACTCGGATCATTTACCCTGCACATAATCATCATTTTCCAAATATGACATGTCCAAAACATTACATGTCCAAATTCCAAATATGACATGTCCACTTCAAATTTGCAACTAAAAAATAGCAACAATTGCTTTAACTAAAAAATTTAAATAGCAACAGTTGCTTTAACTAATCTGTCCACTTCAAATTCTGTTTTTTTAAATAGCAACAATTGCTTTAACTAAAATTTTTAAATAGCAACAGTTGCTTTAACTAATCTGTCCTAGGTTTCATACTAATTCTAATTAACTAACTAGCACTATAAAATTTAAATAGCAACAATTGCTTTAACTAAAAAATGCAAGAAACCTATATAATCAATTCTGTTTTTTCTTACACTAAAAAATATCCTAGGGTTCATACTATTTCATACTAACTAGCACTAAATAGCAGAGAAGAGGGGAGGGGAGAGGGCTTACAGAGGGCAGAGAGAGAGAGATGGGGTCGGGGGAGACGGCGCGGCATCGAGGCGAGGCGGGGTCGGGGGAGACGGCATGACACCGAGGGTCGCCAGGGTCGGGGGAGACGGGGGCGAGCGCCGGGGTCGGGGGCGAGCGCCGGGAGGGGGCCGAGCGCCGGGGTCGGGGGTGAGCACCGGGGTCGGCGGCGAGCGCAGGGGCGCGGCGAGGGGCAGGGCTCCGGCGGCGACGGCGGGGGAAGAGAGAGTGGGGATTTGGGGGAAAAAGCAGAGGCGGGAAGAAGCAGAGAGTGGGGATTTGGGGGGTTAAGTCGAGGTAGCAGTAGCGCGTTCCGAAAGAACGCGCTATAGCTAACTTTTAGCCAGAAAGCGCTACTGCTATCACAGGTAGCTATAGCGTGTTTATCCGGACAGCGCTACTGCTAACTTGACTAGCTATAGCTCTTTTCCAGAAAAGCGCTACTGTTATAACCAGTACCTATAGCAGTTTTCCTGTTTGTTTCTTCTATTTTCTTTTCCTTTATTTTCTCTCCCTTTTCTTTTCTTTTCTTTTCCTTTTTTTCGAGAGCAGTGAACAAAGGGAAGGTGATACAATGTATATAACTAAGGCGCTATATTTGCATCATTTGACGGTTAAGTATGTATACAAAATAGGAACATATATATTACATCATTTGACCCATGCATAATGGTTAAGTGTGTACACAAAATAGGAACATATATATTACATCATTTGACCGATAATGGTTCCTCAGCATTAACGTTTTCGTTTTTGAGTGAGCTTCTTTCCCTTCTTGTTCGTTGAAGAATAATTGAGCCCCTCATTGTGACTTTTGCTTTTCCATGGAGTACGATCTTTCTTAGGTAATGTAGTATTGATTCTTCTTTTGACGTATACTTCATCGTCATCGTCATCTTCGCTCATTGGGTTGCCGTACTGGTCATAGTCTTCCTCGTTGGCGACTCCATCCATTCCAATGATGTTCCTTTTGCCTCTCCTCACGACAACACGGCTGGGATTGCACGGGTCGGTTATGAAGAAGCATTGTGTCACGTGCTTAGCATGTACCCATGGCTCGTTTTTTGCGATGGCGTTCACGGTAGCGCTCTTGGCGTCGGGTATAGTCATGGTTGTGAAATACCGGTTTTCTCTTTCGACATTCTTAGCCCATCTGACACGGAACATCGTCGCGTTGTGCAGTCCAGAGTATTCAAGCTCCCAGATCTCCTCAACCCTTCCGTAAAATCTCTCAGTTGCGCCGTTGTCGCTGCTGGTCATGCATTCCATCGTCACCCCTGAGTTCTGATCATCACTATCCATATCTTTGGCCTCCATGTAGAACGTGTATCCGTTGATATCGTATGCCTGATAGGTGACGAGGTTGGGCGAGGGGCCATGTGCTAAGGCGTATATGAGCAATCCGTCCTTAGAGCCCTCTTCCGGGGATTAGCAATAATATGCTCTTTGAACCAATGCAGGAAAGTGGAGTTGTGCTCTCTAGTAACTTCAGCGTCCGTCCTGCATACCCCCCGGTCACGATACTTCTTTGCGATAATTTCTTTGTGCAGTGCCACGAAAGGATCTACCTCGTCTAGGTGTTGTAGCACTACCAAGTTTGCTCTGTCAAAGTCATTGCGTCGATCTGAGTATGCCACGTGCAGTTCCCTGCAACCGTTGGAGTGACCTTCTCCTTCGAGCCTCCCATCGTGCTTGTTAACGGGCAAACCAACACCAACACCAGGCGGCTGGTCTGAGCCATATAGAAAATTCTCGCAGAAAGAGATGCACTCTTGTGTCAGATAGCCCTAGACGATGCTTCCATCCGGACGGGACATGTTACGAACGAATCCTTTGATGATCCCATTCATCCTCTCAAATGGCATCATGTTGTGTAGGAATGACGGCCCCAGGTCTATTATGTCGTCCACAATATGGACACACAGATGCACCATGACGTCAAAGAACGCGGGCGGGAAGTACATCTCAAGCTCATTCAGGATCACAACGATCTCTTCCTGTAGCCTTTGGATCTGCTTCACACTGATCGACTTTCGAGAGATGACGTCGAAAAAGTTGCAGAGACCAATAAGCGTGTCACGGACGTGCTTGTCCATTATCCCTCTAAGGGCAACAGGTAGTATCTGCGTCATCATCACATGACAGTCATGGGACTTCATCCCGCTGAACCTTTTCTTGTTCGTGTCTAGATATCTGCTTATCTTGCCACAGTAACCGGAACTAACTTTGACTCCGGTAAGGCACTTAAAGAATTGATCGATCTCAGCCGGACTTAAGGTGAAGCAAGAAGGGGGGGCAATAATCCTCTTCCTTTACTTTTTTGCCCTTCTTCTCCCGTGCCTCTGTCTCCGCCTCTGTCTCATCTGACTTTTTACGGGGCGGCATGTGCAGATCTTCCCTGATTTTCAAATCTTGCAAGTCTTTTCTTGCCTTCGGCCCATCCTTGGTCTTATCCGGCATGTTCATCAGTGTCGCGAGCAAGCTCTCAAGGACATTCTTATAGATATGCATTTGATCAAGGCAATGAGGTATGTCGAGTTTGTGCCAGTACTCCAAGTCCCAGAACACAAACCTCGTCTTCCATACCTTCAGCAACGGCTCCGGCGCCTTTTTCATCGTCTTTCCCAGCGCGGGGCACTGTTCCCAGTTTTTCAACAGCTCATCGATTTCGGCGCCGCTCCGCTTACGTGGAGGTCCTCGATGCTCAGTGTCACCATTGAATAGATCTCCACGGTTTCTCCACGGGTCGTCCTTCTCGAACCATCTTCGATGCCCCATGTACACGATTTTCCCAGACCCGCCATCTTTTCTTGACGTTAGCTATTAAGACGTCGTATCATCCATGCACCGCGTGCATCCGCAATATCCATGGCACACCTGGCCTGCGACATATCCGTAACCGAGATAGTCGTGCACCATCGTGATCAGTGCGGCTCTCATATAGAAATATTCGCCTTTGCTGGCGTCCCATGTCTTGGCCGGTGTTTTCCATAACGTGTCTAACTCCTCTTGAAGTAGCCCCAGATATAGATTAATATGATTTCCCGGTTGTTTCGGCCCTTGAATCAGCATGCTCATGTGAATGTACTTCGACTTCATGCACCACCAGGGGGGAGGTTGTACATCCATACAAACACGGGCCATGTGCTATGGTTGGTGTTCTGATTGCCAAACGGATTCATGCCATCGGTACACACGCCGAGCACATTCAAAATACCGATATTCGCCGTTCAACGCTCTCCACTGGCTTCCATCCTTGATGTGTCTCAGCTTCGGATCATCTCCATCGTCGGGCTTCTTCCTCTCCGTGTGCCAGCGCATGAGCTTTGCTTCCTTGGGATCTACGAAATACTGCTGGAGACGGGGAGTGATCGGTAAGTACCATACAACTTTCTGGGGAGATTTCTTCCTGGCCTTCTTGTATCGAGAAGCATTGCACACCGGACAACTTGTTTTTTCCGCGTGCTCCTTCCGATAAATTATGCAATCGTTGATGCATGCATGGTATCTAACGTGCGGAAGATCAAGAGGGCACACGATCTTCTTGGCCTCATCCACACTAGTAGGACAAAGATTCCCCGCAGGAAGAACATCCTTTAGGTACTTGAGATGCTCATCGAGGCTAGTGTCGGTCCATTTGTTTTTAGCCTTCGTCTTCAGGAATTGGAGCGTGAAACTCAAGCGGGTCACCTCAGGATTGCAACCATGATACAATGGAGTGTTCGAGTCAACCACCAGTTGCTGCAACTTGGCCTCCTCTCTAGAAGCAGCTCTCTCAGTACTCGTCTCCTTGCGAAGCAGTGCTTGAACATGAGGGTCCCGCACGATTGAACTTAGTACCGACGAACTCTGCGGCGTGGAGTCCATGTTCTCTCCGCAGCCATGTCCGGCCCCTTCTCTGCCGCCATGTCCGGCCCCTTCTCCGCCGCCATGTTCGGCCTCTTCCCCGCCGCCATTATCGATCATCTCTTCGTCTTGCCCCATGTCGTCATTGCCTGCCCCGTCGGCGTCCTCAACATCATCATCCTCATCTTCAATTATCCACCGAGTATAGCCATCCATGAAACCAGTCATGAGCAGGTGCGCTTCGACACGACCATCGTCATAGGGGTCGAGCCAAACTCATCCTTTGCATCTTTGACACGGACATAAAATCTCTGTCAGGTTATTTTCTTTCATGTCCTGCACCGCCGACCGCAACCACCTGTCCACCATCGTTTCACTGACCATCATGAACACCTGCACGGTAATAATAAACAAATTGATTATAAAAATGCGTGCATGCATCAAAGTCATACAAAAATTCGGCATGACCTTCCCTAAAAATAGGACATATAGAGTTTGCCCGGTATTCGCCGAAACGGAAATAAATCGACATTTCGGCAAAACATAGGCAACTCACAAGCACAATTCGGCGTCAACTCATGCCACACACATAATTTCCATCATATCGCCCGATTATGTCATATCGCACACACATACACATATTTCCATTCTTGCAAAAGCATAAAATTTTAATCACCTATCTCGAGATCGAGCACACGGTGGAGATGATGATGTAGTAGGGAGATCAAAAGTGGACAAAGCTCTTCTTGACAAGGCTAGATCCAGTTAGGGGGTACATAGGTCACTTCACTAAATGCTACATCTACCTAGCTAGCTAGTTTGGGAGGAGACAACTTGAACTAGTGGAGGGGGAATGAAAAAGAGAAAGGAGATGCATTAATGGAGGTGGTGTAGTTAGCTAGGAGTAATAAAGAGAGAGAAATGTAGGTAGAAGAAGGAGAGTAATGGGGGAGAAGTAGTGAGGAAGAAGCAAAGTGAGGGAGAGAGGAGGTGGGAGGTAGGGGAAAGTGAGGAAGAGAGGATGGGGGAGGGGGAGGGGGGAGGGAAAATGTGGTATATGCTGCGGCTTAGCAGTAGCGCTGGTCGTAAACCGCGCTGCTGCTAATAAGATAGCAGCAGCGCGCTTCTGACACACGCGCTACTGCTAAGAGGGGCCCGCCATGTGGCCAGTTTCAAAATTAGCAATAGCATCACCCAAAAAAAGCGCGCTGCTACTATTACTTTATCAGTAGCGCGGTTAGCTAGAGCGCGCTGCTGCTAAACCTAGGGTGGCGGGAACGGTCAGTCAATTTTAGTAGCAGCGTGGTTCCACCGAGCCGCGCTACTGCTAAGTCAGTAGCAGTAGCGCCTGTTTTTTTCCCTCGCTACTGCTAATTAGCAGTAGCGCCTCTTCCTGTACCGCGCTGCTGCTAAGATTCTGTGTATAAGGTTTTCCCTAGTAGTGTGCGGGCGCCGGCCATGTGAGCCGACGCGAACGACCGGGGCTGCTTCCTTTGTGCGCCATCTTCACAATGGCCAGCGCCACTGTACCCCGGCGTGATGTTGAGGTCGATGACGCCCGTGGGCGTGGTCGGATCGGCCATGACGCAGTCCAGCAGCGTAGAGAATCGCGTCTGCCCAGGGCCGTGCGGCGGCGGAGCACGAACATCCGGCGTCTCGTGTGTGACGGAGGAGCTTGGGGAACAGTGCTGCGGCGGACGATGAGCCGAGGAGCATGTGCTGGCTGCGGCTGAGAGATTGGCCGGCGTGGGGCGGCCCATACCCAACATGAGGAGGGCGTGCGCCTTGGAGACGATGGACTCCTTGTCGTCGAGGTCGGCCTGGTGCTGCAACGCACGCCGCAGGGCACACTCGGCAGCGTACTCGGGGGCAGCCTTCTTCTCCGCCGCGACAGTTCGCCGGTTCCTCCTCTTGGCCGATTCGGCGTCGAGCTTGGCGGCCTCCGCCGGCGTGAGCTCCGACCGAGGCTTCTTCACAGGCTTCTTTTTCTTCGCCACAGGCCGGGCGGCCGGTTGTGGGTCGCTGGGGTTCGCCTCGTCGGCCATGGTGGATGAAGGGAGGGGGAAGGCCGGGGCGCGGGAGCGTTTTGGAGGAAAGTGGCCGCCTGTGTCATCGACGGGCGGGCCAGGGAAGGACAAGGGCGCGCGTCCCGCCCGTCCGCGCGCTGTCTGTTCGGCCGCAAACTTGACTCAAACTTGGGCTGGGAATGGATCGAAAGCGGACAGAAAACGGACGACGGTCCGTTTGCGGCCGCGTGTTGGAGGGTCTGCTTTGTCCGTTTACCTTCAAACGGACGCGGGCGGACTATTTTGGCTCGTGCGTTGGAGTTGGCCTAACCGGATCCGGCCGGAACAAGAGCCGCGGCCGCCACGGGTCGTGCTGCAGCAGTCTGAGCGGCACCACCGTGGAGAAGGTTGGGAGTGGCCATGGCGCAATCTGACACCGTCGCCTCCAAGGACGACCATGGTGGTTATTCTTCTGGCTTGCTGCTGCCGACACCCATGGATTTGCTGCTGCCGCAAGTCATGTCAGGAGGAGGACATGAAGATGGCAAGGCTGCAGTGACAGGAGAAGGAGGCCAGCAAGACGACATGATCGCCAGGAGCTGGCGGAGAGCAAACAAATTTTAACTTTGAACTTGGCAAACATTGATCGTTCCTGAAGTTGGAATGACTTTCGATTCAGAGAATAACGCTTATGACATGCACAAAGCATACATAGGCAAAGTTAGGTTTAGTATTAGAAAGAACCATACAAAGCGTCGAGCCGATGGTAGTATATATCAAAAATATATTGTTTGCAGTAACCAAGGCGGATTTCCTAATGCTGCAGTTCCAACTTTTGCAAATGTCGCATATGGGCAATCATCAGTCATGTTTTGCTTTGCGCTCTTCGTCTTGTTGATCAACGACAAGCAATCTGATGCTATTTCCATTTTCTGAAAACATGCTTGTGCTACAAAGTTCAGAGCATGTCTTATAGATCCTAAGTGATCAAAATCGCATATTTTTTCACTTGACCAAAATTGCCCCTTCTGGCTACTTGTATGGATCCTAAGTGATCTCTTATTCCATCTTGTTCAGTGGTTTCCTCTCAGCCTCCTTTTCTCCAATGCTTAAGTAGTTCCCAATTCTTCTGCAAAGAAGAATTATCAAGTTTGTTCAGTTAGACAGTGAAGTATGCATGTGTTATCCATGACATCGCAACTTGGCAAGTGAGAAACATGGAGGAGACTTTGTCGAGGGTGTGACAATCTTTGATGTTGCCATTATTTACACCATCAAGGTTGTTCTGCTGACACCTACGATTCCTGAAAGCTTAGGTACTGAACATACCGAACAGTGATTAATCAAAAGGTTTGGTCACCACTTCCTGATACCTACGATTAGGTTCAGCATAGGTACTGAACATAACGAACAGCTTAGGTACTGAACATAACGAACGTTACAGCTTAGGTACTGAACATGCTGAACAACTTTTTTTTTGAGGAATATCGCGCTTTATTGATCAAGTATAATCAAGAGAGAGTGTCTCCCGGATACAATCCGCGGTTACATGAAAAATAGTCACTAGAGGACTCACAAGATCTAGCTAGAATATGTGCCACGACATTCGACAAACGATTTACATGACTAAAGCGAACAGACGAGAAGAACGACACCAACTCCTTGATATCACCAGTTATGAGCCCCACCGGCGAGCGATCAACCGTCGAAGCATTGGTTCTCTGGATAATTGACAAATAGTCTGATTGGAAAATGGCCCTTGAAAATCCTTCCTCACGGGTGAGAGCCACCGCGCGCCTTAGCGCCAGTGCTTCAGCTAATTCTGGGGCGGTAACCTCGTCAACATGCTCGCGGCAAGCCAACAAGAAATCTCCGATCTGATTCTTGATTACGACGCCAATTCCCATCCGTCGAGACTCCTTAAAGAGTGCAGCATCCACATTAACGGCCACTGCATCTGCCGGCGGCGGAACCCATTTAACAGGAGATACTGGGGTATCATGCCTTATAGCAATTGCAGTCCTACCACAATTCTGCACAATGAAGTCAACATAAGCCAAAGCTTTCTCAGCCACTCTGCGAGGATGCATCCTAACATCATTGTTTCTTACATCATTCCGGGCCTCCCAAATGTGCCGAATTATTACTACCAAAGCCGTGGCCTCGAGAGAGGTCGCTTGTTGAATGAAATCAAATATCCACTGCTTGGTATGAACAAAACCTTTACGGCACAGATCGAAGCCTAAATTGCGCTTCACCACTCACCATACCTGGCGCACGGAGTGGCAAAACAGAAAGAGATGCTCAGCCCGCTCCTCTCTGCTACATAAAAACATGCCCTGCATTCGGAACATGGCGTCGTAGCAACTGACTGCCCGTCGGCAGACAATCGTGGGTCATTCTCCAAAGAATGATCTTCATCTTTCCTGGAGCATTGACCTTCCAAAGAGCTTGCCAGCTTTTCTCTTCAGCACCAAAATTTGATTGCACACCATGGACATAAGAATTAAGAGTAGCATGAAATTTCTCAGACTTGGCCAAGTTATATGCCGATCTGACTGAGTAGGATCCAAATCGACCATGAGTCCAGGTAACAAAATCATCCACGCATATGCACACTTAGTGGAATTTGTAACACTACGCTAGCCATCCTCTCAGGAAAAACACTTCAGACCACCTCCTCGTCCCAAGGTTTTCAATCAACACTGAGGAGGAAATCCACTGTCACTCCCTCTGGAATAGGGACTAGAGTATGAAAAGACCCCGCCGGGTGGCCTGTAATCCAATTATGATCCAACAACTTAATTTTGTTTCCTGTACCCACCACCCAACTCGAGCCTTTCGAAACCAGCTCTCTGCCAAACAAAATGTTGCGCCGGGTAAAGGATGCTGCCCTGGGACAAGTTGCATCCATAAAATCATAGTCCGTAAAGTATCTGCCCTTAAGGACCTTACCGCATAACAGCGCTAGGTCAGTCAGTAAGCGCCAGCTCTGCTTCCCCAGCATTGCTTGATTAAAGAACACAAAATCACGGAACCCCATGCCACCAAGGGATTTTTGAGTGGATAGCCATTCCCAACTGCGCCAGTGCATCTTTTTTCGGCCATCCTCAATGCCCCACCAATAGTCACATGCTGAACAACTTGGTATTGAACATAAACTTGAACACCTAAGATTCCTGACAGCTTGGTCACTGTCGGTGTCAAAACCGGCAAATCTCGGGTAGGGGCCCCGAACTGTGGACCTAGGATCAATGGGGAACAATGGACGCGGGACACGATGTTTACCCAGGTTCGGGCCCTCTCTAAAAGATAAAACCCTACGTCATGCTTGATTATATTGCTTGTGTATAAGGGGGTTATAGAGTAGATCTACCATGAGATCGGGCTAACTATACCCTAGCTAGTAGGATGGTGATTGTTCTTCTAGCCTCTACGGACTAAACCCTCTAGTATATATAGACACCAGGGGTATTAGGGTTTACATATGGTCGATTACATCAAGGGAACGCCGGATCTTCTATCCTGACTTGGAGCACACACCAAGGCACAAAGGGTCTGCGGCCCGGACACTATGCGGCCCAACAGTCCGGCCCATGAGAGACAGGCCGACCTCCCGGGGACCCCCTAGTCCAGGACTCCCTCAGTATCCCCCGAACTAGCCTTCAATGCCGGCTTCCTGTAACTCCCATGACTGCAGACTACGGCTTGCAGGCGAGTTCCCTTGTCTTCTGAGTATTCAAAATAATCTTCTCCAATAAGGCCTTTAAATGGTGCTTGATCCAGTTCAGCTATTGCACCAGGCCATATCCGGATTCTGGACTATCAATTTTACTTAGCCTTGAAGGCTAACTGCTCTAGCATGAATAATGTTTTTTCTGACAATTTTTGGCGAAGGGTCACAACCAAATTGAGCCATTAAGAGGACTGATGACCCACAAGTATAGGGGGTCAATCGTAGTCCTTTCGATAAGTAAGAGTGTCGAACCCAACGAGGAGCAGAAGAAAATGAAAAGCGGGTTTCAGCAAGGTAATTTTCTGCAAGAATTGAAATTATCGGTAACTGGTAGTTAGATAGCAAGATAAATTGTAACAAGCAAGTAACGGTAACGGTAAACAAAGTGCAGCAAGGTTGCCCAATCCTTTTGTAGGAAAGGCAAGGCCAAAACGGTCTCTTATAATAAGCAAAGCGTTCTTGAGGGTACACGGGAATTTCATCTAGCCACTTTCACCATGTTGGTTTGATTTGTGTTCGCTACTTTGATAATTTGATATTTGGATGGACCGGTGCTTGGGTGTTGTTCTTACTTGAACAAACCTCCCACTTATGATTAACCCCCTCGCAAGCATCCGCAACTACGAGAAAAGTATTAAGATAAAATCTAACCATAGCATTAAACATATGGATCCAAATCAGTCCCTTACGAAGTAGCGCATAAACTAGGGTTTAAGCTTCTGTCACTCTAGCAACCCATCATCTAATAACTACTCCCCAATGCATTCCCTTAGGCCCAAAGATGGTGAAGTGCCATGTAATCGACGTTCACATGACACCACTAAGGGAATCACAACATTCATATCATCAAAATATCGAACAGATATCAACTTCACATGATTACTTGCAACATGACTTCTCCCGTGACCTCAAGAACAAAAGTAACTACTCACAAATGATATTCATGCTCAAGATCAGAGGGGTATTAAATAGCATAATGGATCTGAACATATAATCTTCCACCAAATAAACCATATAGTAATCAACTACAAGATGTAATCAACACTACTAGTCACCCACAGGTACCAATCTGAGGTTCCGGTACAAAGATTGAACACAAGAGATGAACTAGGGATTGAGAGAAGATGGTGCTATTGAAGATTTTGATGAAGATTAGCCTCCCAAAGATGAGAGGGTTGTTGGTGATGACGATGGCTTCGATTTCCCCCTTCGGGAGGGAAGTTCTCCCGGCGGAATCGCTCCGCCGGAGGGCAAAAGTGCTCCTACCCAAGTTCTGCCTCGAGACGGTGGCGCTCCATCCCGAAAGTCCTCTCCTAATTTTTTCTAGGTCAAAAGACCTTAAGTACGAGAAGATGGGCACCGGAGGTGAGCTGGGCTCGTCACAACCCACCAGGGCGTGCCTGGGGGGCCTGGCGCGCCATGGTGTCTTGTGGTCACAAGGTGGCCCCCTCCGGTAGTTATTTGCTCCAGTATTTTTTATTTATTCCAAAATAATTCTCCGTAAAGTTTCAACTCATTTGGAGATGTGCTGAATAGGTATCTCTGACATAGCTTTTTCAGGTTCAGAATTCCAGCTGTCGGCATTCTCCCTCTTTGTGTAAACCTTGCATATTATGAGAGAAAAGGCATTAGAATTACTCCATAGAGCATTATTATGCATAAAAACATTATAAATAACAGTAGGAAAACATGATGCAAAATGGACATATCAAGGACTTGACGCGCGACTCGAGGCACCCCTTCCGTCGGCACGTTCCATCTAGGTGGAGATCGTGTCCCGTTTTTAAGGGATTTGATCAATGGTCCCCCACATCTACCCGTGTGTGACGCTTCGGATATATTGGGAAGTGGCGAGGCTAACAGCGTGATTAAAGGACTCCTGGCATTCTGACTGCATATAAAAAGAAAACAACCACAGTTATCCCCGTACGCCTTCTTCTTCCTCTCGCCACAACCCTTTACAATCTTCAGAGCTCGAGCGGCCCAATCCAACTTTCCGCGAAGTTGAGCTCAGCAATTGCCGGATCTGGAGCAAAAGGCAAGTGGGAGGCCTCATGTGTTACCAACAATGACATCGATGATATGAAACGAGCGGACTTCCTCTCCGCTAACATAGCTCATCGGGCCCCTGAGGAGGGTCAGGACGTGTCGTCGCCCCGTGCCGGCGAACGGGTGGTATTCGTTACCCACTTCGTTCGGGGACTAGGTTTCCCACTCCACCCGTTTGTTCGAGGGTTAATGTTCTATTACAGGCTTGACTTCCACGATCTGGCCCTGAACTCTTTTCTTCACATATCAGCCTTCATCATCATCTGTGAGGCCTTTCTTCGGGTCTAGCCGCACTTCGGCCTATGGCTGAAGATCTTCAATGCCAAGCCGAAGATTGTCGACGGCTAGCACGCGGATTGCGGGGGCGCCATGGTGAGCAGGCTCACCCGTCTTGGCTGTCCGGAGGGTGTGTTTGTAGACACGGTCAAGATCTGGCAAAAAGAATGGTTCTACATCACAAAACCCCGCAAGGCGACTTGGGCAGCTTCTCCGGAGTTCAGATCCGGACCCCTCGCGTGGCTAACCTCATGGACCAAGAAAGGCCTTGACTGGGGGTCGGACTCGGAGGTGAAGGCGCTACAAAAACACGTCTCTGATATGATAGGGGCGGGGGGCGCGCTGACCCACATGGTCCAGATGATGCTCCACCGCAGTCTGCTGCCTTGCCAACTTCAGGCCACCCCAATGTGGGACTCGAAGCCCGAAGACCCCCGCCCCGTGCAATACTTCTACCGCACCACCCATGAGAAGCTGTGGAAGGCATTGTTCAAGCCGTAGAAGACTTGGCCGACCGAGAAGGAAGACATTGGCCTCGACGCCGAGAACCCACCGTAAGGAGGTAATGTAATGCTATCCTCTTTGAGTTCGGATACTTGCGTTCCATCATAGTCCTCAATTTCCCCTTTATTTCTCCCAGGGCTGGCTCAGGAAGGCCGTGGAGATGGACAGTCCAGCCCCACTGCCCGAAGACCCCATGTCAGCTCTGCTAAAAGAGATGCTGACAGTGGTGCCCTACAAGGCGCTAGAGAAAAAGGAGAAGAAGAAAAAGAACCCCATAGGGGAGGCCAGAGAGGGCCTCCGCCCACGAGTCCCCTCGGACACCAAGTCCGGGGACACCCATGTCCCCTCCATATAGGAGGGAGAGCAGGAAGAGGAGGAGCAGGAGAGCGATTTCTCTCGCTCCACGAAGAGAGCGGTGCCAACCGAAGCCGAAGAGGAAAACCCTTCCCTAGCTCCTAAGAAGAAGGGTAAGGGCAAGCTGGCTCCGCTTGATGACAGTTCGGACTCCGATCAGGAGTCCGTAGCCTCCGAGAAGGTTCTGGAGAAGGTTCCCAGGGTCAAGCCCCGTGCTAAAAGGTGAAAATCCGAAGAATATATAAATGACGGTTTACCCTTTACTAAAAATATATGTGTGCTCTTATGTTGCAGCCCACCGTGCAACCTCCCCACCGACCATATGTCGGAGGGCACTTCTCCGCCAGCCGACCTGGCGGAGAGCGGCGGCACATCACACTCCGCACCTCCTCCAGTCATCGGAGAGACCGGAGAGGTTCTGTCCAAAAGAACCCCTCCCACGCCGAACACATGGGGCGATGGCGACATCGACATGGCCGAGGCAGATGCTTCGGCCACCGAAGACCATGAGAAGGAGCTCGGAAGAGCCGAGCCCTCTCAAAAGACGATTCCAGAGCCCTTACGGCCCTCCGAAGCATCGCATCCACCTCCGACCGAAGGGGAAACGGGTGCCCCACCACCAGTGCCAAACTCCGAGGGCCAGGTCACGGCCGAGTGGTCGGACATGATGGATGAAGCCATGAACAACTCCTCCATAGTCGCGAAATACTGCATCTTGATGGGTGCAGTTTTGCAAAGCGTTCGGTCCGTTAACAGCAGACTAAAAGATGCTTTCAGTGGCCTCTTGACAGGCTTTGAGGTAAATCAAGTAATGTCTTTTTTTTCTTTATAGAAGTATGTTTTATAATCGAGGCATTAGCAATCCGTATACATAGCAGCCCCCGAGACTCTGGCAGGTTTTGAAAAAACCTGGCCGAGGATCCAAATCGGTAAAATAATAAGCTCACCAAGGTGCTTGCCACGTACTTGCAGGCTTCAGCGTTAGCAGCGGGAGCCAATGCCGCCGAACTTGCTGAGATGAATCGGAAGCTAAAAAGTTTCGATGAGGAGCTCGACCTCGTCAACAAGCGGCTTGACGAGGCCCAAGGTAAGTCTGTTCGAAACATGTTTCCGTTATATTCTTTGTCGAGCAAAGTATGCGGGATTTTCACTAAAAATAAGAGGTGATTTGCAGCTGCCGCCGCAGAGGTCGAGAACCTCCAGGCCAAACTGCAGCGGGCCAAGAAAGAAGCGGCCGAACAGAAGGCGGCGGCTGAACAGGCGGTTGCCGAACTCACGTTCGTGAAAACCGAACACGAGAAGCATGAGGCCAGGGTGGCCGAAGTGCAACAAGAGCTCAAGGATGCCGTCACGAGATGTGAGGGCCTTGAGCAAAAGGATAAGGAGCATGCCACCGAGCTGGGGAGTATGAAGACCGAGATCCAAGAGGTGCGGTCGGAGACATGGAGCGCCTGGGAGGAGCTTCGGCAAGTAAAGCAAATTGCCAATGGTAAGCAGTACTTACTGCAGAGTGTATTTGGCGGCCAAAGATTCAGGTTGCTCACCGGGGTCTGGCGTTCCGCAGGTGCCTTTGCGGAGCTCCCTAGGAGTGCGGTAGATGCAGCGCAGCACTATGCGGCTTGGGAGGGTGACGCTGATCTGAGGCTATTCTGGGCGCAGTTCTAGGTGCCCAAGCACCCTCCCCTCCTTGTGAATCTGTTGAAGCTATTGATGGAGCTGCACCGGATGGCGGAACCGGCCATGAAGGACCTCTGCATCTGGCTATGGCCCTCCGAGCCCATACCAACCAGCTACTTCGGTCTGGTGGCAAAGTTGTGTGACGCTTCTGCTCGGATTGGGTCCATTAAGTGCTCGATATGCATTGAAGGGGCACGGCTGGCATTCTCGAAGATGATGGTGCATTGGCCGAAGATGAAGCCCGTCGAGATGGCCACCGGTCTTCCGCCAGCTGGGAAGGAGCATAGGCGCCCAGAGCAGTACTTCGCCGCCGTAATGGACGGAGCTCGGGCAGTGGAGGCTCAGTGTTCGAAGGACATACTCCTTGAATAGTTGCGTGGTTATGTTTAAACTTGTGATGAAAACCTTATGCTTTATTATGCAATGGTATTTTGTATGGGTTATCATACTTGAATGTTTTATGTTTAATTTTGACTCCTGTGTGGCCGTTTTATCCTGAACGTTACCGGTCGTCGGCTTCAGCCCCCACGTAGATGCTACGAGGGGTGTTTCATTCTCTGCACTATAATCCTTAGCCGACGTCTCGATGCCCAGAGGCGGTAATGTGGGAGGATAACCAGGCAATCAGACCTTGCGGCTTTATTACGTTCACTTAGCCATAGGAGCTTGACTGTGGGGCTAGTAACTAGCCCCCGGTGTGGTGCGATGTGCGGGACACCCTTGGGCCGAGCATCTATCACCTGATTTGGCCGTGGACAAATCCTTCGTATTACACGATGTAATCGCCAACGATTTTTGGTTTGAAGACATGTCATTGGATCGCCGACCAGTTCTCACGTATTATGACAGTCAGTTTTCGGCTTTCTCCACTGAGGTACTTGACCGGACTAGCCGGAAATACAATCACAGTGGTTCTCCCTTTACCTGCTTAGCCGAACGTGCGGAACGTAAGCAGGTAAGCATAGGAGCAGGGCAACCCAACTATTGACCCAAGACATAATTCAGAACTGATGCATATACTACCATATCCGAGACGCCGAACACAAAGGAAGAGTGTGCCGGACTTGATATATTGGGTGAGTGTCAAAGTCGAGCCCCCGGTTTATTAGCCGGATTCATATGTGCACTGTTCTTGACGAGGATAGAGTCGAAGAGCAGGAAAGAAAGGGGAAAATGCAGTATACATAGAAGAACCATAAAAGGTTGCTTTATTTCCGCTTAGCTCATGATGTCTAGGCGTACAATTCGAACTATCTAACCATACATCTGGCATTACTGCTTGAAAATGGAAGGAAAAATTTACAGATGAAAGGTTTGCGTAGGGCCTCGAATATGGGTTGACACCCTTACTATGCCCTACTGCACGTCTGCGCCTTTGCCTCTGTGTGGCTGAAGAGTTCCGCAAAGAGGATGATTATTCAGCAACGGGCCCTTGATAGGTGCTTTGATCTGTCGTCATATTGTTTGAGGCTTAATGCCTGATAGGTCTTGGATGGTACCTATTCGTCGTCCAAAGCCGCCTTACTTCATGATGCGGTTGATCCGAACTCATGGTACTTAAACCCCACAGCTGCCCATGGTATTTTGAGCAGAAAGTTGTGTCGGCGAGGTGCGTAACATGCCGCCTGGTTGGGCATGTCGTGGGGGCGTATCCCTATGTGCATCGAACGCAGGGAGGCTCCTTGAAAGGAGACAGGGCTCGGGCCCATTTGCTTCCCTCTCGTGCCATCACGGCGGGCGGATACTTCGGTCTGTCGACACCTGTGTGGTTACTGACCGCTAGAGCCACGGTGTGCTCCTCTGTCCAGAGTGAGCACTCCGTGTTACCATTTGTCGTGATGACGCCCTTTGGTCCGGGCATCTTAACTTTAAGTAGGCGTAGTGGGGAACGGCGTTGAATCGAGCAAATGCCCTCCGGCCTAGAAGGGCGTGATAGCCGGTGTGAAAGGGGACGATATCGAATATCAAGTCTTTGCTCCGGAAGTTGTCCGGGGAGCCGAACACTACTTCCAAGGTGATGGTGACCGAACAGCGGGCTTCAACACCTGGGATTACCCATTTAAAGGTGGTATTACTGGGCTTGATCCTTGATGGGTCGATTCCCATTTTCCTTACCGTATCTTCATAGATCATGTTGAGGCTGCTGCCATCGTCCATGAGGACTCTAGTAAGGTGGTATCCATCGATAATGGGATCGAGGACCAAAGTTATTGATCCTCCATGACGGATACTGGTTGGATGATCCTTGCGATCAAAAGTGATCGGACATGATGACCATGGATCAAATTTTGGGGCTACCGGTCGACGACATAGACATCCCGAAGGGCGCATTTCCTTTCCTTCTTGGGTATGTCAGTTGCAATATCATGTTCACTGTTTTGACCTCAGGAGGGAACTGTTTTTGGCCTCCATTGTTTGGCCTGCGAGGCTCCTCATCGTCCTCGATGCGAGGGCTTTTGCCCGTGTCTTCGGCTGTGAGCTTTCTGGCCTGCTTGATAACTGATGACCCACAAGTATAGGGAATCTATCATAGTCCTTTTGATAAGTAAGAGTGTCGAACCCAACAAGGAGCAAAAGGAAATGACAAGCGGTTTTCAGTAAGGTATTCTCTACAAGCACTGAAATTATCGGTAACATATAGTTTTGTGATAAGATAATTTGTAACGGGTAACGAGTAATAAGTATAACAAAGGTGCAGCACGGTGGCCCAATCCTTTTTGTAGCAAAGGACAAGCCTAGACAAATTCTTATATAAAGCAAAGAGCTCCCGAGGACACATGGGAATTATTGTCAAGTTAGTTTTCATCATGCTCATATGATTCGCGTTCATTATTTTGATAATTTGATATGTGGGTTGACCGGTGCTTGGGTGCTGTCCTGTTGGAAAAATGCCCTAGAGGCAATAATAAAATGGTTATTATTATATTTCCTTGTTCATGATAATTGTCTATTGTTCATGCTATAATTGTATTAACCGGAAACCGTAATACATGTGTGAATACATAGACCACAACATGTCCCTAGTGAGCCTCTAGTTGACTAGCTCATTGATCAATAGATGGTTGTGGTTTCCTGACCATGGACATTGGATGTCGTTGATAACGGGATCACATCATTAGGAGAATGATGTGATGGACAAGACCCAATCCTAAGCATAGCACAAGATCGTGTAGTTCGTTTGCTAGAGCTTTTCTAATGTCAAGTATCATTTCCTTAGACCATGAGATTGTGCAACTCCCGGATACCGTAGGAATGCTTTGGGTGTATCAAATGTCACAATGTAACTGGGTGACTATAAAGGTGCACTACGGGTATCTCCGAAAGTGTCTGTTGGGTTGGCACGAATCGAGACTGGGATTTGTCACTCCGTGTGATGGAGAGGTATCTCTGGGCCCACTCGGTAATACATCATCATAATGAGCTCAATGTGACTAAGGAGTTAGTCATGGGATCATGTGTTACGGAACGAGTAAAGAGACTTGCCGGTAACGAGATTGAACAAGGTATAGGGATACCGACGATCAAATCTTGAGCAAGTAACATACCGATGGACAAAGGGAATTGTATACGGGATTGATTGAATCCCCGACATTGTGGTTCATTCGATGCGATCATCGTGGAACATGTGGGAGCCAATATGGGTATCCAGATCCCGCTATTGGTTATTGGCCGGAGAGGTGTCTCGGTCATGTCTGCATGGTTCCCAAACCCGTAGGGTCTACACACTTAAGGTTCCGTGACGCTAGAGTTGTTATGGGAAATTGTATGTGGTTACCGAAAGTTGTTTGGAGTCTCGGATGAGATCCCGTACGTCACGAGGAGTTCCGGAATGGTCCGGAGGTAACGATTTATATATGGGAAGTCCTATTTTGGCCACCGGAAAATGTTCGGGATTTTTCGGTATTGTACCGGGAAGGTTCTAGAAGGTTTCGGAGTGGGGCCCACCTGCATGGGGGACCCACATGAACGTGGGTAGTGGGGGCAAGGCCCCACACCCCTGGTCAAGGCGCACCAAGATCCCCCCTTAGAAGGAATAAGATCATATCCCGAAGGGATAAGATCAAGATCCCTAAAAGGGGGGATAACAATCGGTGGGGAAGGGAAAGGATGGGATTTCTTTCCTCCCACCTTTGCCAACGCCCCAATGGACTTGGAGGGCAAGAAACCAGCCCCCTCCACCCCTATATATAGTGGGGAGGTGCATGGGAGCTTCAACTCTTGCCCCTGGCGCAGCCCTTCCCCCTCCTACTCCTCCTCCGTAGTGCTTAGCGAAGCTCTGCCGGAGAACCACGAGCTCCACCGCCACCACGCCGTCGTGCTGCCGGAGCTCTCCCTCAACTTCTCCTCTCCCCTTGCTGGTTCAAGAAGGAGGAGACGTCCCCGGGCTGTACGTGTGTTGAACGCGGAGGCGCCGTCCGTTCGGCGCTTGAATCGGATCTTCCGCGATTTGAATTGCTCCGAGTACGACTCCATCAACCGTGTTCTTGTAACGCTTCCGCTTAGCGATCTTCAAGGGTATGAAGATGCACTCCCTCTCACTTGTTTCTAGCATCTCCTAGATTGATCTTGGTGACACGTAGGAAATTTTGAATTATTACTACGTTCCCCAACATGTCCTTACTTGGACAAGCCTCCCACTTATGATTAACCCCACTCGCAAGCATCCGCAACTACGAAAGAAGAATTAAGATAAATCTAACCATAGCATGAAACATGTGGATCCAAATCAGCCCTTATGAAGCAACACATAAACTAGGGTTTAAGCTTATGTCACTCTAGCAACTCATCATCTACTTATTACTTCCCAATGCCTTCCCCTAGGCCCAAATAATGGTGAGGTTTCATGTAGTCGATGTTCACATAACACCACTAGAGGAAAGACAACATACATCTCATCAAAATATCGAACGAATACCAAATTCACATGATTACTTATAACAAGACTTCTCCCATGTCCTCAGGAACAAAAGTAACTACTCACAAAGCATATTCATGGCCATAATCACAGGGGTATTGAATATCATTAAGGATCTGAACATATGATCTTCCACCAAATAAACCAACTAGCATCAACTACAAGGAGTAATCAACACTACTAGCAACCCACAGGTACCAATCTGAGGTTTTGAGACAAAGATCGGATACAAGAGATGAACTAGGGTTTGGAGACGAGATGGTGCTGATGAAGATGTTGATGGAGATTGACCCTCCCTTGATGAGAGAATCATTGGTGATGATGATGGCTTCGATTTCCCCCTCTGGGAGGGAAGTTTCCCCGGCAGAATCGATCTGCCGGAGCTCTAGATTGCTCCTGCCCAAGTTTCGCCTAGAGACGGCAGCGCTTCATTTCGAAAGCTCTCTTCTGATATTTTTTCCAGGTCAAAACCCTCCATATAGCAGAAGGGGGGCACCGGAGACCTGCCAGGGGGCCCACAAGCCCTGGGTTCGCGCCCCCCAGGCTTGTGGTCACCTGGTGGGTCCCCTTTGGTATTTTCTTCGCCGAGTATTTTTTATTAATTCCAAAATAATTCTCCGTAAATTTTTAGGACTTCTGGAGTTGTGCAGAATAGGTATCTCAGATTTGCTCCTTTGGGGTCCAAAATTCCAGCTGCCGGCATTCTCCCTCTTCATGCAAGTCTTGTTAAATAAGAGTGAAAAGGCATAAGTATTGTACCATAATATAAAATAACAGTCCATAATTCAATAAATATTCATATAAAAGCATGATGCAAAATGGACGTATCAACTCCCCCAAGCTTAGACCTCGCTTGTCCTCAAGCGAAAGCCGAAATCGATAATCATGCCCACATGTTTAGAGATAGAGGTGTCGATAAAATAAAATATGGACATGAGGGCATCATGATCATCTTTAGAACAACAACATATATTGTCATATAATTTCTTATGCTAAAGTAACAATTCGTTCACAAGGTAAAGTATGATCAAGAACTTTATTGAAAACCAACAAACTATGATCTCGGTCATTGAAGCAATTGCAATTTATCATAACCTCAGAGACAGTCAATGTAAGAGCTTTCATATAGCAAGTTTCACATACTCAACCATCTTCTAATCTTTTATAATTGCTAACACTCACGCGATACTTATGAGATCAAAGCTTTAAACGGACACAGAGAAAGATAGGGGCTTATATTTACCTCCCAACCATTTACCTCAAGGGTAACATCAACAATAATAGTTTATGAATATCTACATCCGAGTGGATATATATATATATCTGGATCTTCCCCAACATATAGTGCTTGCCAAAAAGAAAAAGTGTAAAAGAAGAGGTGACGATCACCATGACTCTTGTGTAAGGATAGAAGGTAAAAGTAAAAGATAGGCCTTCGCAGAGGGAAGCAGAGGTTGTCATGCACTTTTAGGGTTGGATGCACAAAATCTTAATGCAAAAGAACGTCACTTTATATTGCCCCTTGTGATAAAGAACTTTATTATGCAGTCCATCACTTTTATTTCTTCCATATCACAAGTTCGCATAAAGCTTATTTTCCTCACACTAATAGATCATACATATTTAAAGAGCAATTTTTATTGCTTGCCCCGATGACAACTTACTTGAAGGATCTTACTCAATCCATAGGTAGGTATGGTGGACTCTCATGGCAAAACTGGGTTAAGGGATTTTGGATGCACAAGTAGTATCTCTACTTGGTGCAAAGGATTTGGCTAGCATAGGATGAGAAGCAAGCTCAACATGTTGGAGGATCCATGACAATATAACTTCTATTCGGATATAAGGAAACATAACCTATTATGTTGTCTTCCTTGTCCAATATCAAATTTTTAGCATATAATATTTTAATGAGTGCTCACAATCACAAAAGATGTCCAAGATAGTATATTTATATGTGAGACCTCTCTTTCTTTATTACTTCCTATTAATTGCAACCATGACAACTATGTTTGTCAACTTCCCAACAAGTTTCATGCGACATACTTCTTACATGTGAAGTCATTACTTCCCATAAGATCATTACATAATCTCTCTTTTTCTTTCTTTTATTCTTTATTTATTTTTCTCAAGATCATAGCAAGAAAGCAAAGCCCTCAACTGAAACTAATCTTTATTATATAACTCTCAGACTCGATTACATAGAGGGAAACCAAAGCAAAACTCAAAGCTAGATCATACTAAAAACTTTTATTCTACTAGGTAAGGTATAACAAAAAGGATCGAACTAAGAAAAATGAAAAAGGTAAAGATGTGATGGTGATACGATACTGGGGCACCTCCCCCAAGCTTGGCGAAAGCCAAGGGGAGTGCCCTTACCCATATATTTAGTTCTCCTTCTTCGGAGGTGGTGGTGTCGTGGCGGCAAGTGATACGTCTCCGTCGTATCTATAATTTTTGATTGTTTCATGCCAATATTATACAACTTTCACATATTTTTGGCAACTTTTTATATGATTTATTGGACTAACCTATTGATCTAGTGCCCAGTGCCAGTTCCTGTTTGTTGCATGTTTTTTGTTTCGCAGAAAATCCATATCAAACAAAGTCCAAACACGATAAAAAATTACGAAGAATTATTTTGTAATATTTATGATTTTTGGGAGGTGGAATCAACGCAAACGGGGGCCCACAGTGACCACAACCCACCAGGGCACGCCGGGCACCCCCTGGCGCGCCCAGGTATCTTGTGCCCTCCTCGAATGTCGGTTGGGGCCCTTCTTCTGGCGCAAGAAAGATAATTTATGAAAAAAACCATGTAAAAGTTTCAGCGCAATCGGAGTTACGGATCTCCGAGAATTTAAGAAACGGTGAAGGGCCAGATCTGGGGAACACGAAACAGAAGAGAACAGAGAGGGAGATCCAATCTTGGAGGGGCTCCCACCCCTCCGCCGCCATGGAGGCCATGGACCAGATGGGGAGCTCTCCTCCCATCTAGGGGGGAGGCCAAGGAAGAAGAAGAAGGAGGGGGGCTCTCTCCCCCTCTCTCCCGGTGGCGCCGGAGTGCCGCCGGGGCAAGGATCATGACGGTGATCTACATCAACAATCTTGCTACCGTCAACACCAATTTTCTCCCCCTCTATGCAGCGGTGTAGCACCCCTTCTCCCCGCTGTAATCTCTACTTAAACATGGTGCTCAACTCCATATATTATTTCCCAATGATCTATGGTTATCCTATGATGTTTGAGTAGATCCGTTTTGTCCTATGGGTTAATCGTGATCTTCATTGGTATGATTGTATATTTTATTTATGGTGCTGTCCTACGGTGCCCTCCATCTCGCGCAAATGTGAGGGGCCCCCGCTATAGGGTGTTGCAATATGTTCATGATTCGCTTATGGTGGGTTGCGAGAGTGACAGAAGCTTAAACCCAAGTAAGTGGGTTGTTGCGTATGGGATAAAGAGGACTTGATACTTAATGCTATGATTGGGTTTCATGACCTTAATGATCTTTAGTAGTTGCGGATGCTTGCTAGGGGTCCAATCATAAGTGCATATGATCCAAGTAGAGAAAGTATGTTAGCTCATGCCTCTCCCTCATATAAAATTACAAGAATGATTACCGGTACTTGTTATCGATTGCCTAGGGACAAATGACTTTCTTGTTGACAAAAGCTATCCACTTTTATTATCTCGCAATTTATTCGTAGTTTTATTCTCGCAAAGTACTTGTAGTTTTATTCTTGCAAAATAGTTTCATACTTGTTTTAGGTAAAGCAAACATCAAGTGTGCGTAGAGTTGTATCGGTGGTCGATAGAACTTGAGGGAATATTTGTTCTGCCTTTAGCTCCTCATTGGGTTCGACACTCTTATTTATCGAAGAAGGCTACAAATGATCCCCTATACTTGTGAGTTATCAGCAAGCTTCTCCAATTTGCGTCTAAAGCTAAAGTTTTCCTCCCTTAAATCCTCATTCTCAAGCTCGAGTTTTAGTATCTTTTTGCACAATGACGCCTTACTGTCTTCTAGAAAACAAGATGGGATAGTTTGAACCTTAGGAAGACTTGACTTCTTGAATTCCACGTGCATATCTCTAGGTTGGGGTAGTAGAGCTACATCCTCATCAGAGCTTTCATCTCTGGTTTTCATGTCGGAATCTTCCTCCTCTTCTGTGGTCCAACCATAAGGATCCACCTCCCCATAGACTTTTGGGTTTGCAATAAAATTAGCGACATAACTCTCTCCTTCTGAATCTTGGGATGACATATTTTCAGACCTATCAAAAAACAACATGAAACAAGAACACAGGATTTTGCCGTGGTACGGTGGTCAAAACCTTCGGGAGATGATATAATAAGATTTTACCGACCAAAAGAAATTTACTACAAGAAAACGGAGTCCGGATGGCACACGAGGTGGCCACAAGCCAGGGAGGCACGCCCAGGGGGGTAGGGCGCGCCCCCACGGCTTGTCGCCTCCTCGTGCACTATTCAGACTGCCTTTTATTTTTCTAATTTTTTAAATATTCCAAAACGGTGTAAGATTGCCATTGGAAAAGTTTTGGAGTCGGTTTACTTACCGTACCACATACCTATTCCTTTTCGGAGTCTGGAACGTTCTGGTAGGTTTCCCTTATGTACTCCTCCGGTGTTATGGTATTAATAATATTTGTTTCAACATTTATGGGAGTACCTGAGATATAATGTTTGATTCTTTGCCCGTTTACCACCTTCGGGTTATTGCCTTCGGCGTTGTTGATTTTGATGGCACCGGAATGATAAACTTCCTCGATAATGTAAGGCCCTTCCCATTTAGAGAGAAGTTTTCCTACAAAAAATCTTAAACGAGAATTATATAGCAAGACATGGTTACCTACATTGAATTCATGCTTTTGTATCATTTTATCATGCCATCTTTTAACTTTCTCTTTAAATAGTTTGGCATTCTCATAGGCTTGGGTTCTCCATTCATCAAGTGAGCTAATGTCAAATAACCTCTTCTCACCGGCAAGTTTGAAATCATAATTGAGCTCTTTAATTGCCCAATAAGCTTTATGTTCTAGTTCAAGAGGTAAGTGACATGCTTTTCCATAAACCATTTTATATGGAGACATACCCATGGGATTCTTATAAGTAGTTCTATAAGCCCATAATGCATCATCAAGTTTCTTAGACCAATTCTTCCTAGATCAATTAATAGTCTTTTGCAAGA
This sequence comes from Thinopyrum elongatum, assembly GCA_011799875.1. NCBI lineage: Eukaryota > Viridiplantae > Streptophyta > Magnoliopsida > Poales > Poaceae > Thinopyrum > Thinopyrum elongatum. Next base: position 490,852,757 of record CM022302.1, on the reverse strand, counting down.
TCAATTTTATTTGTCTATTACTTAATTCTACTTGACCACTAGACTGAGGATGGTATGGTGATGCAATTCTATGGTTAACATCATACTTAGCAAGCAATTTACGGAAAGCACCATGAATAAAGTGTGAACCACCATCAGTCATTAAATATCTAGGGACTCCAAACCTCGGGAAAATAACTTCTTTAAGCATTTTAATGGAAGTGTTATGATCAGCACTACTAGTTGGAATAGTTTCTACCCACTTAGTAACATAATCAACAGCCACCAAAATATGTGTATACCCATTAGAGGAAGGAAAAAGTCCCATATAATCAAATCCCCAAACATCAAATGGTTCAATAACAAGTGAATAATTCATAGGCACTTCCTGACATCTACTAATATTACCAATTCTTTGACATTCATCACAAGACAAGACAAACTTACGAGCATCTTTGAAGAGAGTAGGCCAATAAAAACCAGATTGTAATACCTTGTGTGCAGTTCTATCACTAGCATGGTGTCCTCCATAGGCCTGGGAATGACACGTGCGTATGATCTATTCCTGTTCATGCTCAGGTACACAATGTCTAATAACACCATCTACTCCTTCTTTATAAAGATGTGGGTCATCCCAGAAGTAATGTCTTAAATCATAGAAAAACTTTTTCTTTTGTTGGTATGTGAAACTAGGTGGTATAAATTTAGCAACAATATAATTGGCATAGTCTGCACCATGGTGTACTATGAGAAGCATTTATGACAGCTAGTTGTTCATCTGGAAAGCTATCATCAATAGGTAGTGGGTCATCAAGAACATTTTCTAACCTAGACAAGTTATCCGCTACGGGGTTCTCAGCTCCCTTTCTATCAATAATATGTAAATCAAATTCTTGCAGCAGGAGAACCCATCTTATAAGTCTGGGTTTAGCATCTTTCTTTTCCATAAGGTATTTAATAGCAGCATGATCAGTGTGAACAGTTACTTTAGAATCAACAATATAAGATCTGAACTTATCACAAGCAAATAGAACTGCTAAAAATTCCTTTTCAGTAGTAGCATAATTTCTTTGAGCACAGTCTAGAGTTTTACTGGCATAATGGATAACATTTAATTTCTTATCAACTCTTTGTCCTAGAACAGCACCAACAGCATAATCACTAGCATCACACATAATTTCAAAAGGCAAGTTCCAATCAGGCGGTTGAACAATAGGTGCAGAGATTAAGGCTTTCTTAAGGATTTCAAATACTTCTACACAATCATCATCAAAAGTAAATGGAACATCTTTTTGCAAAAGATTAGTGAGAGACCAACAAATTTTAGAGAAGTCTTTAATAAATCTCCTATAGAAACCAGCATGACTAAGGAAACTTCTTATACCTTTGATATCTCTAGGACATGGCATTTTTTCAATAGCCTCAACTTTAGCTTTGTCAACTTCAATACCGCTTTCAGAGATTTTATGTCCCAAGACAATACCTTCATTAACCATAAAGTGGCACTTCTCCCAATTCAAGACAAGATTAGTTTATTCACATCTCTGGAAAACTCGATCAAGGTTGCTTAAGCAATCATCAAAAGAAGTTCTGTAAACAGAAAAATCATCCATGAAAACCTCAAAAATCTTCTCACAGAAGTCAGAGAATATAGCAGTCATACATCTTTGAAAGGTAGCAGGTGCATTGCATAAACCAAAAGGCATACATCTGTAAGCAAAGGTACCGAAAGGGCAAGTAAAAGTAGTTTTTTCTTGATCCTCTTGTCACACAGGTATTTGGGAAAAACCAGAATAACCATCTAGAAAGAAGAAGTGTGTATGTTTTGATAGTCTTTCTAGCATTTGATCAATAAAAGGTAGAGGGTAATGATCTTTCCTAGCAGCTTTGTTTAATTTTCTAAAATCAATTACCATCCTATAACCTATGACGATTCTTTGCGGGATCAATTCATTTTTATCATTAGGCACAGCAGTAATACCACCCTTCTTAGGGACACAGTGAACATGACTTACCCATCTACTATCAGCAATAGGATAAATTATACCTGCTTCCAGAAGCTTTAATATTTCATTTCTTACCACTTCTTTCATCTTTGGATTTAACCGTCGCTGGTGTCAACGACTGGTTTAGCATCAGGCTCCATATTAATTTTGTGCTGACATAGAGTGGGACTGATGCCCTTAAGATCATCCAGAGTATATCCAATAGCAGCACAATGCTTCTTCAGAGTTTTCAATAATGTCTTTTCTTCATGCTCTGAAAGGTTAGCACTAATAATAACAGGATATATCTTCTTTTCATCAAGATAAGCATATTTCAAAGTATCAGGTAATTGTTTAAGATCGAACATGGGATCACTCTTGGGTAATAGAGGATCTCCAAGAGTCTCAACAGGCAAGTTGTGTTTCAAAACATGCATTTGTTTAAAGAAAATCTCATCTAATTCCTGTCTTTTATTCATGAACATATCATTTTCATGGTCTAGCACATATTGTTATAAAGGATCAGTAGGAGGCACGGCAATAGAAGCAAGACCAATAATTTCATCTTTATTAGGCAATTCTTTCTCATGGGGTTGTCTACGAAATTTGGAGAAATTAAACTCATGAGACACATCCCCAAAACTCACACTAACAGTTTCTTTTTCAGAATCTATCTTAGCATTAACAGTGTTCAAGAAAGGTCTACCAAATATAATGGGACAAAAATCATCTTGTGGGGAACCAAGAACTAGAAAATCAGTAGGGTATTTGATTTTCCCACACAAGACTTCGACATCTCTAACAATTCCGATTGGTGAGATAGTATTCTATTAACAACCTTAATAGTAACATCAATATCTTCTATTTCAGCAGGTGCAATATCATTCATAATTTCTTGATATAAGGTAAAGGGAATTGCACTCACACTAGCACCCACATCACATAAGCCATGATAACATTGATCTCCTATTTTAACAGAAACAACAGGCATGCCAACAATAGGTCTATGTTTATCTTTATTATCAGGTCTAGCAATTCTAGCAGCTTCATCACAGAAGTAAATGATACGTCTCCAACGTATCTATAATTTTTGATTGTTCCATGCTATTATATTATCTGTTTTGGATGTTTTATATGCATTAATATGCTATTTTATATTATTTTTGGGACTAACTTATTAACCTAGAGCCCAGTGCCAGTTTCTATTTTTTCCTTGTTTTTTAGTTTTACAGAAAAGGAATATAAAACGGAGTCCAAATGGAATAAAACTTTCGCGATGATTTTTCTTGGACCAGAAGACACACGTAGGACTTGGAGAGGAAGTCAGAAGAGTCCCGAGGACTCCACAAGCCCTCAGGGCGCGCCCTAGGGGGCGCCGCCCTGGCTTGTGGGCCCCCCGGGAGTCCTCCAACCCTAATCTTTGGCCTATAAATTCAGAAATATTCCCAAACGACCAGAAGCGTCCACCAAAATACTTTTCCGCCACCATAACCTTCTGTACCCGTGAGATCCCATCTTGGGGCCTTTTCAGGCACCCTTCCAGAGGAGAATTTAATCACGGAGGGCATCTACATCAACTCTATTGCCCTTCCGATGAAGCGTGAGTAGTTTACCACAGACCTACGGGTCCATAGCTAGTAGCTAGATGGCTTCTTCTCTCTCTCTTTGATCCTCAATACAAAGTTCTCCTCGATGTGCTTGGAGATCTATCCGATGTAATATTCTTTTGCGGTGTGTTTGTCAAGATCCGATGAATTATGGATTTATGATCAGATTATCTATGAATATTATTTGAATCTTCTCTGAATTATTATATGCATGATTTGATATCTTTGTATTTCTCTTCGAATTATCTGTTTGGTTTGGCCAACTAGATTGGTTCTTCTTGCAATGGGAGAGGTGCTTAGTTTTGGGTTCAATCTTGTGGTGTCCTCACCCAGTGACATAGTAGGGGTAGCGAGGCACGTATTGCATTGTTGCCATCAAGGGTAAAAAGATGGGGTTTTCATCATATTGCTTGAGTTTATCCGTCTACATCATGTCATCTTGCTTAAAGCGTTACTCTATTCTCTTGAACTTAATACTCTAGATGCAGGCAGGAGTCAGTCAATGTGTGGAGTAACAGTAGTAGATGCAGAATCGTTTCGGTCTACTTGACACGGACATGATGCCTATATTCATAATCATTGCCTTGGATATCATCATAACTTTGCGCTTTTCTATCAATTGCTCGACAGTAATTTGTTCACCCACCGTATGTTTTCTTTCAAGAGAGAAGCCTCTAGTGAAACCTATGGCCCCCGGGTCTATTTTCCATCATATATTTTCAGATCTATAAACCAAAAAACTCAAAAATACCTTGCTGCAATTTATTTATTTTTACTTTGTTTTACGTTTTAGAAATCTTATATACCTACCTCTATCAGATCTCACCTTTGCAATTGACCGTGAAGGGATTGACAACCCCTTTATCGCGTTGGGTGCAAGTGTTTGATTGTTTGTGCAGGTGCATAGATTGGAGACTTGCTTGTACCTCCTACTGGATTGATACATTGGTTCTCTAACTGTGGGAAATACTTATCTCTACTTTGCTGCATCACCCTTTCCTCTTCAAGGGAAAAACCAACGCAAGCTCAAGAAGTAGCAGGAAGAATTTCTGGCGCCATTGCCGGGGATGTCTACATCAAGCCTACCAAGTACCGATCATAAACTCTCATCTCTTGCATTACATTATTCGACATTTGCCTCTCGTTTTACTCTCCCCCACTTCTAAAACGATTTTCAGAAAAATGCAAAAAGATTTGCCTTTTTATTCGCCCTTCTTCCATTCGTCTTTTCGTTTGCTTTTTGTTTGCCCGTTTGTTAGATTGGTTTGTTGCCACCATGTCTGAATCTGGGGAGTTTACAATTGAAAAAGATAGCAATAATCTTGAGGAAGGTTTTAGTGATATTGCCAATAATGATTCTCATGAAGAACCCACTATTATTTGATGTCTACTATGCAACCTTCTTCTTGTAGACTCGTGTTGGGCCTCCAAGCGCAGAGTTTTGTAGGATAGTAGCAAATTTCCCTCAAGTGGATGACCTAAGGTTTATCAATCCGTGGGAGGCGTAGGATGAAGATGGTCTCTCTCAAACAACACTGCAACCAAATAACAAAGAGTCTCTTGTGTCCCCAACACACCCAATGCAATGGTAAATTGTATAGGTGCACTAGTTCGGTAAAGAGATGGTGATACAAGTGTAATATGGATGGTAGATATAGGTTTTTGTAATCTGGAAATATAAAAACAGCAAGGTAACTAGTAACAAAAGTGAGCAAAAACGGTATTGCAATGCTTGGAAACAAGGCCTAGTGTTGGTGCAATAGACCCTGGGTCCATTGCACGGACTGTGCACAGGCCAGAGACAAGATTGCAAGACCAAGATCATACCAAGCAAGAAGGATCAATTCCTTTGAAGGATCCAAGAGCAAGTCAAGAAGGCCAAGGCGAGCCAGAGGAACGAGGCATCACTAAGGGAAGGGCCTACCTTGCCGGGCAGACGAGCCTGGCAGGGTTGGGTTTTTGCCCGGAAGCAAGCTCCCAGATCGTCCCGGCTGGCCTGCCGGGGCTGGCGGAGGCAAACCACTCCACCGCTCCACCTCACAAACGATGCAAGTCAATAATCGAAGCGGTGTCAAGCTCCAAGGTCACTAAGTGGCTGCTTTCTGCCACATGGCAGCCACTTCCTATAGCAAACACCTCCATAGGACACCCGTCCTGAGACGTGTCAAGCAAGCAGGCGCAAAGCTGGCAAAACAGCCTGGCAGGGCCTGCCGGGCAAGCTGTGATGTGACACAGAGCGGCGCATTTAATGCGCTCTGTCAGCCTGCAGAGTTAGATATGATAGCACTGTTAGCTATCTAATCAGTACACAAAGACTGATTTGCCAGTGTGGTGACCCCTTAATCTATAAAAGAAGGCCCATGGCGACCGTAGAAAGGTTGTTGGATCTTGGCATATCCATACGCGCGTAGCCACTCTCGCCCCTAGAGCAACCTTGCCGGGCGAGCTACATTTCACCACCATTATCCACCATCAATCCACCAAAGCAGGAGTAGGGTTTTACGCCTCACGGCGGCCCGAACCTGGGTAAAGACTGCATGTGTGATCTCTGTCGTGCTGCGCGATGCTTCTCCACTCTTTGTGCAACGTGTCCATCCCCCCGCCGAACCAAAAGGGGCTGATGGCCCCATAGGTGGCCGTGGTTTCCCACGACATCTTTAGCGCGCCAGGTAGGGGAATCACTTGCGCGAAATCGAGAGTGTATGCTGCGTGTCATCTTCATCGACATTTTCATCATCGATGGCGTCATCGACTATGGCGCCCAAGAGGAAGCCCGGAGCTGCAAATCACCCGTCCACCTCGAAGGCTCCGCCGCCCGCAACCGCCGACGACGCGGGGAATGCGGGGGCTCACGAGGGTGTGGATGCTGCGGGGGACGTGGTTGGCGCAGGCGGCGCTGTCACCACCTCCCCCACGGCCGAAGCAGGAATGGAGGTACCGGGGAAGGGCAGCATCAGCAACATCCCGACGGCCATGCTCCACGAGGTACGGGTGGAGGGGTCGTTCCGCCTGAACCCTTTCTCCTAGCCAACGGGCACAGCCGCAGTGATGATGCTCACTCCGGGATGAATCGCAACCCTTCGGCCGCCCCCGCTGCGGGCGCAACCGCAGGGCACACGCCACCCTCGGGGCGGGCTGACCCAGCTACTGTGCCCAATGGAGCCGTTGGCCCTCATGCGCCTCCGCCGCGTCACCATGCCGTCGAAACGGCTGGTTCACAGTGGCAAGGGTGCGGCGCAGTCGCTACCGGCAACGTCAGGAGCCGAGCGACACTACGATCTATATCGTCATCACCTATGCCAAGCACTGCCTCAGAGGCCAAGGCGCGAGCCCAACTGCTGTTGAGATTTCCGCCGGCGGCAGACCAGATGGATGAGTGGCGAGCCACCATCCAAAGTTTGATTGGTCTTGCCGAGGCGGAAGGATCACAGCGGGCCAGACCACCACGGCCTCCCCAGGCAGCAACAACGGCTTGTGCGGCTGGTCGTGAGGGAGGGGCCACCCTCACAGTGCAATCCCCACCACGGCAAGCCGCCCGGGAGCCGCAAGTCCAGGCGCCCGATGACGTCTCGATGGCCTCGTCAGATCCTCAAGCGCGTCAAGGCCGACAGCGTGTCCCGGAGGGCAGGCGAAGGGAAGGCGCGTGCTTCATCGACGAGCAGCGCCGCGACAACCCCCACCAGATCAATGGGTGCGATGGCCCCGACGTCGACGAGCCCGCGCTCGGGGATGGCGGGTGCCTGCCTTTCGAGGTTGGGTGCCCTGCCTTCACCCGTGAGCTGCGGCAAGTCCGTTCGCCGTCCACTCGCACATTCAAGCCAGAGATACCCGAGAAGTATGATGGGAGACTAAACCCGGCAGAGTTTTTGAGCATCTACACCATCGCTGTTCAAGCTACCAGGGGAAGAGATGAGAAGGTGTTCACCAACTACTTCCCTTTGGTCCTCAAGTCAAATGTGAGGTCTTGGCTGATGCACCTGCTGGAGAACTCCATTTCGATCTGGGCTGACCTGTGCCACGAGTTCATTGGTGCCTTCACGGGTGGCCATCAAGAACCAGGGCGGCCCAGCGACTTGCAGCTTCTCCGGCAGAAAGAACGAGAATCTTTGCGGAAGTATTTGCAGAGATTCAATCGAGTCCACAGAAATATCCCAGATATCCACCCAGCTACCGTGATAGCTGCCTTCCAATCCAACGTGCGCAACCGCAGGATACGTTCCAAGATGAACATTCGGTTGCCCAAGACTGTGAAGGAGCTCTACACTTTGGTGGACAAGTGTGCTCGGGTGGAGGAGGGGAGGAAGCTTCCTAGGGAGGAAGACTGCATCAACATCGACTCAGAAGACCACGACGAAACCATCAGTAAGAAGAAGAAGAACAAGATGTGCAAGGATAAGACAGTGATGGCTGTTGAGGGGTCAGGCACGCCTAGTACCGGCAAGAAGGCCAAGGCTGAAGCCCCCGGCAAGGAGGCTACCACATGCGCTGACTGCCGGGAGGCAACGGCTGCCGAGAAAGCTGGGAAAGGTGAGGGGCCGTACTATAAGATTCATCAGACCAAGGGCCTTGATCTCCAGGAGTGTTATCAAGTGGAATAGCTCGTCAAGAGACAGAAGGCTGAGTATGAGAAGCATGATAAGGAAAAAGGTCAGAATGGCGCTGGCGGGAAGGGCCGGGGGTGGTGAAGCAAATCGCCCCGGCAAGGCTCCTCGAAACCAAGGAAAACCCGCCAAGGGCCGAGAGAAGGAGGATTGCAGTAATAAGAGTGATGGAGGGAATGAAGAGGAAACCAGCAAGCAGGAATTCCAGAAGGCCACTGACGCCCTGTGCATTGACGGGGGTGCATCTTTGCACTCCTCTCACCGCCAACTTAAACAGTGGGCGCGTGAAGTCAATGCCATGGAGCCAGCGGCAGATTCCCGGAAGCCGCTCAAGTGGTCACGCACGCCCATCATCTTTGATGAAGATGACCACCCCGATCGCATCACTGCGGTAGGGTGCTTGCCATTGTTGGTCTCACCAACAATTCGCAACCTCAAGGTCACAAATATGCTGGTTGACGGCGGGGCCGGGTTGAATCTGATTTCCCCAAAGGTTATCAACAAACTCCAGATAGTAGAGGAAGAACTTCAGGCCACAGGCACGTTTCAAGGAATCAATCCCGGCAGGAGCCGTCCTAAGGGAAAGGTTACGTTGCCAGTGACATTTGGAGGGGAGTTGAACTACAGGACTAAGAAAGTTGTGTTTGATGTGGTTAACCTCCCTCTGCCGTACAATGGGATCCTTGGGCGCCCGGCCCTGGCCAAATTCATGGCATTATCCCACTATGCTTACAACACCTTGAAGATGCCAGGGCCGATGGGCATCATTTCTGTTCCATCAGACAAGAAAGCCACAATTATTTGCGTGGATAAGATGTACCGGGACACGGTCGTGGCAGAGGTCGCGGAAGCCACAGTTCCCGCCAAGGAAAAGCATAGCAGAGGCGCTGGCAAGGAATCCGGGAAGCGTACCTCTGTGGAATGTGCCGCGCCCGTTGATGACACACCAGAGAGTTCCAACAGCAAGAGATCCAAGGCTACTCCACCCCAAGTGAAAAAGGTCGCGGCAGGGCTGGCTAGCGCTGATGGTACTTTCACTATTAGCACAACCCTTGATGACAAATAGGAAAGCGTGCTTGTTGCCTTCCTGCGGGTGAATATAGATGTGTTTGCCTGGCAACCATCTGATATCCTCGGTGTTCCCAGGGAGGTAATCGAGCACCTCCTTGCTGTCTGCCCACATGCCCGGCCCGTCAAGCAGAAGGTTCGGAAGCAGGCCTTGGAATGGCAGCAGTTCATTGCCGAGGAAATCAAGAAACTTGAAGCAGCTGGTTTGGTCAGAGGAGTACTGCATCCAACATGGTTAGCAAACCCAGTGGTTGTGCGCAAGGCTAATGGAAAATGGAGGCTTTGCATAGATTTTACGGATCTGAACAAGGCATGCCCAAAGGACCCATTTCCCTTGCCGCGCATCGACCAGATCGTGGATTCTACTTCAGGATATGAGTTGCTCTCTTTTTTGGATGCATATTCTGGATACCATCAGATTTTTATGTCCAAGGAAGACAAAGAAAAGACCTCATTCATCACCCCATGCAGCACGTACTGCTTTGTGCACATGCCTTTCGGGTTGAAGAGTGCCGGGTCCACTTTTGCAAGAGCAGTCCAGATTGGCTTTGAACCATAGTTGCACAGGAACATTGAAGCCTATATGGATGATATTGTGGTCAAAACCAAGGACAGATCAACCCTCATTCAGGATTTAGAAGAGACATTTGCTAATCTGCGCAAGATCAACTTGAAGCTGAATCCGGAGAAGTGCGTGTTTGGCGTTCCCTCTGGCAAGCTACTTGGTTTCTTTGTGTCCCACCGTGGGACAGAGGCCAACCCCGATAAGATCAAGGCTATTGAGCAGATACAGGCACCCAAGACAGTTAAGGATGTGAGGCATTTGACATGATGTGTTGCCGCGCTTAGCAGGTTCATCTCCAAGTCTGCCGAGCGTGCCTTGCCGTTCTTCAAGATTTTGAAGAAGGCAGGACCCATGAAGTGGACTCCGGAAGCAGATGCAGTGCTGCAGGATTTGAAGGCCTACTTATCTTCTGTGCCTACTTTGCTCGCACCCAAACCACAAGAGCCGTTACTGCTATATCTGGCAGCAACTAATCAAGTGGTTAGTGTGGCCCTAGTAGCACAGCGAGAAGAGGAAGAGAGCAGCCCGGCAAGGCCAGATACGGATCAGGACAAAGAAGAGCACGACAGCGGAAGCAACCCCAAGGACACGGTAAGGAAGAAAGTGGTGCAGTGCCCAGTATACTTCGTCAGCTCCCTGTTGCAGGGGGCTAGATCCAGGTATTCTGGTATGCAAAAGTTGATCTTTGGCCTTGTCATGGCCTCAAGGAAACTGTGCCACTACTTCCAAGCCCATGAGATCATGGTTGTCACCCGCTTCCCATTGCAAAGGATACTTCGAAACCCAGAGGCCACCGGTAGGATAGTGGAGTGGGCTTTGGAGTTATCTAGCTTTGGCCTGAAGTTTGAAAGCATGTCAACAATCTAGAGCAGAGCATTGGCGGAGTTTATTGCAGAATGGACGCCAACCCCTCATGAAGAAGTACAGGAAACAGTTATCCCCGGCAAGGAAGCGCCCCAAGAATGGATCATGTATTTCGATGGTGCCTTCTCCCTACAAGGTAGGAAGCGCCCCAAGAATGGATCATGTATTTTGATGGTGCCTTCTCCCTACAAGGTGCTGGGGCTGGCGTGCTTCTCGTGGCTCCCACCGGAGAACACCTGAGGTACGTCATCCAGATGCACTTTCCTCGGGAGGAGGCAACCAACAATACAACAGAATATGAAGGGCTTCTTGCCGGGCTTAGAATTGCCACAGAATTGGGAATCAAGAAGCTGATCATTCGAGGAGATTCACAAATGGTGGTGAGACAAGTCAACAAGGATTACCAAAGCCCATTGATGGAGGCATACGTCGAGGAAGTGAGAAGATTGGAGGAGCGCTTTGACGGGTTGCAAACAGAACACGTACCCCGTGCGGAAAACAGCATTGCTGATCACCTGTCAAAGTGCGCTGCGTAGAAGCTTCCTGTGGAACCAAGGACTTTTGTTCTCCATCTTCCTCAGCCCTCCGTATCCCCAACAACAATGGCCTGAAAGAGGAGGAAATTGGACTCCGGTAAGCCTCTCCCGGTAGAGCCTTTCGGGGCTCCTGGCAGGGACCCTGCCGGAAACAACTCCCCTTCGCTTGCCGGGCTGCACCCTCCTGCCGGGCCATTGGTCCCCGTAGTCAAGGGATGCGCCCCCACGAATGAGGAGGTGCCGCTAGTCCTCATTGCCGAGCCCCAGGCTCCAACTTGGGCAAGGCACATAGTCCATTTCCTCCAAACCGGAGAACTTCCTGAAGAGTAAGAAGAAGCTGAAAGAGTAGCCCGGAGGGCCAGTATGTATCAGTTTGTCGATGACACACTATACAGAAGAAGGCCCAACGGTGTGAAATTGAAGTGCATTTGCCGGGAAGGAGGAAAGGAAGTGCTGGCAGAGATACACAAAGGCATGTGCGGCTCCCATATTGGATCAAGGGCTTTGGTTGGGAAAGCATTCCGGCAAGGATTCTATTGGCCCACAGCCCTCCAAGATGCGGTTGAGCTCGTCACCAAGTGTGAAGCCTGTCAGTTCCATTCCAAAAATATCCATCTGCCTGCCCAAGCACTCCAGACAATCCCTTTGTCATGGCCGTTTTCGGTCTGGGGGCTTGATATCCTCGGCCCCTTCCCCCGAGCTGCCGGGGGCTTTGAATTCTTGTTCGTTGCAATCGACAAGTTTACAAAGTGGCCGGAAGTAGATGCCGTGAGAAAGGTGACTGCTCAGTCAGCTATCAAGTTCTTGAAAGGATTGGTGTGCCGCTTTGGGGTTCCTGCCCGGATCATCACCGACAACGGCACCCAGTTCACGAGCCGCGCCTTCATGCAATATGTTCATGCCCTCGGAAGCAAGATCTCATTTGCATCTGTCGCACATCCCAGAAGCAATGGACAAGCTAAGAGGGCGAACGCTGAAGTGCTGCGAGGACTCAAGACAAGAACATTTGATAAGCTGCGGAAGCACGGCAGGAAATGGATCAACGAGCTGTCGGTGGTTCTTTGGTCCCTCAGAACGACACCAAACCGAGCTACCGGGTAGACTCCCTTCTCCCTAGTCTATGGGGCAGAAGCAGTTATCCCCACGGAACTCATTTACGGGTCACCTTGAGTGCTTGCCTACGATGAAGTAGCGCAGGAACAACACATGTGTGACGACGCCGTGCTTCTCGAGGAGAACCGTCTCCGGGCTGCTACGCGTGTTCCATGCTATCAGCAAGCCCTGCGTCGCTATCATAGCCGCACGGTTCATGCCCGGTGTTTTGAGGAAGGCGACCTTGTCCTTAGACGCGTCCAGTCCTCCAAGGGTACAAACAAGCTATCGCCAAAGTGGGAAGGCCCTTACCGGGTAGTACGAGTCACCAGACCTGGCGCAGTCCGTTGGAGACCAGAGATGGAATTCAATTGCAAAACTCATGGAATATTGAGCATCTCTGCAAGTTCTACCCGTAAGGCGCGGCTGCCGGGCAGGCCCGACAGCCACCCTTTTGTACAGGCCTTGCCTCAGCTGCATGTAACCCCTTGTACAAAGCCAGGCGAAGACCCTGAGCAACAGAGAAATAAATGAAGCGCTGGGGGCCCCCGACAAGTTGCATGCATGCATAAGCATTCCATAAGCATTGCATGATTCATGTAGATAGGTTGCATGATCATGTAGATAGATTGCATCTGGCATCATCTTCATTTGCATAAACTGCAGGCTCCTGCCGTGGACTCGGTCCTAGGAAGAGGATGCGAAGACAAGCCAACACTGTGATCTCCGGCAAGCCAAACAGATAAGTTCCATCTCTTATCCATACATGTTCCGTGAGTTGGACTTGTGCATACGAAAACCTCGCCGCCTCGGAAACAAAGGTGCTCCCATCTACTGGCACGAACATTGCTTTGGTCAGGATGGTCGTAGTGGCCTTTGGCTGAAAGGGGTTAGCGGGGGGCTGGTCTCTCCCAGTAGGTTTTGCGCCCGGCAGGCTCAGCCTCACGGCAGCAGTCCTATGGGGTGCTGGCAAGGTAGCTTACCAGGACCTACTTGTTTACGTGAAAGTATGGAGGTGTTTCACCTCTGCATAGATATCATGCATGCACAAGTGCCCGGCAAGCTTATCTTTTTCATTAATATGCTGATCAACAAGTACAAATCTCACGGAACATAAACATGGATACAAGAGATTACATTATTTGAACTAAAATTTGGCAAAGTGACAAGTACAAATCTCACGGAACATAAACATGGATACAAGAGATTACATTATTTGAACTAAAATTTGGCAAAGTGCCTACAGATTTAAGACTGAAAAAAGATAAGTGCCCTGTAATGCCTTTTCTTGTCCCTCTCCTCCTAGGCACGACAGTAGAAGGTGAAGAGGGCAAGAGGAGTGCCTAGGCAGAAGCCCAGCCGGACCCTGTCGGGCTCCAGGAGAGGATGCCCGGCAGGGGCGAGGAGGCGTGGACAAAGACGTCGATGGAGAGCATGGCGGAGGCGACCCGTCGACCGCCACCACCAAGGCCAGCAGGGCACGGCAGGGCTAACGGAGCTGCAGCCCGAGAGGAAGCCTCCCGGGGTCTAGCTGGAGGACTGCTGGAAGGGCCAGGGGAGCACCATCACCACCTCTGCATCCAACTTCCCGGAAAACCACCTTGCCGGGGAGAAAACACAGGTGCAGATGATGGTGTTGCCGCCTGATGAAGATGGTGCAGGCGACGTTCAGTCGGAGTTAGAGTCGTCACCCTCCCGACCGCTGCCGTGGTCATCGCCGTCAGTCTCCTCCTCGTCGCTTTCGCTCGAGAAGGAGCTTTCGTCGTCGGTCGAGCTCTCCACGCAGAACCCTAAGCGAGCTCCCGAGCGCCCAAAGACCTTGACGGAAAGCAGGCCGCTCTCCATTAATTTAAACTGGAGAACGTGCCCCTCCAACAAGCTATGGGCTCGATCAAAGGTCTTCCAGCCGCGGCGGAGGTACATGACATGAGGAGCAGGGAAGTCGACATCCACCCGCATGCTGCGATTCCCACAGCCCCTCATGTGCAACCTCACCGCACGCGGCTGTTCGAGCTCCATCACCCTGGCGAATGGAGTGGGGAGACAGAGGCGGCCGCGCAGAGGCTTGTACAGCCTGATGACGAACTCCAAGGGTTGATCTCCGACGTGGCCTTCCATCATAGGAAGAGCGTGTGGTGCGGGCGCAATTGAGGCGCCGCCCCGGCCTCCTCGGCCACGCACACCACGACGACCTCGGCCACGCCCCCTTCCACCTCCTCTCACAGCGGGTTCCACCCCCACATCATCAAGAGGAGGGGGGAGACGCCATCGAGAAGAAGTTCTCATCGCCACCACCGGAGTACTATCGCGCCCTCGCCACCTCACCATGGCAAGCAAGAGAAGCTTTGAAGAAAGGGAGAAGGAAGGTGTGTGAGTGGACACACTACTCCTGCCCCCTTTTATAGAAGAACGAGGCAGGAGGCTGACCTCTCACTCAGTAGGCGACCGCCTTGCTCCTCCAATGCGGTTCCCTTTTGCGTCTCCAACGGCTCGGGGAATCAGAGCCGCCCCTCTACACCACTCGGCGACGCCTGGCTTTCTACCATGGCGCCCATTCCTGCGCCCTCCGCGTCCACCACCTACCCTGTGCAATGCATGTAGTACACATGGCGGGGGCACTCCGGGGCAGGAGGCAAGTGGGATGGCAGTTTCCTACCCCGTGATCGTGGGGTGTGGGCCGCCCACAGATCATGGTTCAGTTTTTCCCTAAGCGTTGCACGACGCGCGGGAAAACCGGAAACTGACCCGAGCTCAAGTTAATGAAGAAGCAAAGAAGATCTCAAGGGGCGAAGCCGCCCTTACATTTCTGCCTATGCACTGGATAGGGCCTACCCCGACGACGCCTAGCTGCGCGTCCGTGCCAGGCCCGGGGGCTCCTGTTGGTGCAACAGACCCTGGGTCCATTGCACGGACTGTGCACAGGCCAGAGACAAGATTGCAAGACCAAGATCATACCAAGCAAGAAGGATCAATTCCTTTGAAGGATCCAAGAGTAGGTCAAGAAGGCCAAGGCGAGCCAGAGGAACGAGGCATCGGTAAGGGAAGGGCCTACCTTCCCGGGCAGGCGAGCCTGGCAGGGTTGGGTTTTTGCCCCGGAAGCAAGCTCCCAGATAATCCCGGCAGGCCTGCCGGGGCTGGCGAAGGCAAACCACTCCACTGCTCCACCTCACAAACGACGCAAGTCAATAATCGAAGCGGTGTCAAGCTCCAAGGTGACTAAGTGGCTGCTTTCTGCCACATGGCAGCCACTTCCTACAACAAACACCTCCATAAGACACCGTCCTGAGACGTGTCAAGCAAGCAGGCGCAAAGCTGGCAAAACAGCCCGGCAGGGCCTGCCGGGCAAGCTGTGATGTGACACAGAGCGGCGCATTTAATGCGCTCTGTCAGCCTGCAGAGTTAGATATGATAGCACTATTAACTATCTAATCAGTACGCAAAGACTGATTTGCCACTGTGGTGACCCCTTAATCTATAAAAGGAGGTCCATGGCGACCGTAGAAAGGTTGTTGGATCCTGGCATATCCATACGCGCGTAGCCACACTCACCCCCAGAGCAACCTTGCCGAGCGAGTGTGCTACGTTTCACCACCATTATCCACCATCAATCCACCAAATCAGGAGTAAGGTTTTACGCCTCACGGCGGCCCGAACCTGGGTAAAGACTGCCTGTGTGATCTTTGCCGTGCTGCACGATGCTTCTCTGCTCTTTGTGCAACGTGTCCATCCCCCCGCCGAACCAAAAGGGGCTGATGGACCCATAGGTGGCCGTGGTTTCCCACGACACCTAGGGTTCATACTTTCACTAGTGCAAATTCTCGCAACAATGATAACATAATTGGATCATATAACAATCCCTCAACGTGCAACAAAGAATCACTCCAAAGTTTCTATCGGAGAACGTAGGACGAAAATGTGCATCAACCCCTATGCATAGGTTACCCCAATGTCACCTCGGGAATCCGTGAGTTGAGTGCCAAAACATACATCAAGTGAATCAATAGAACATCCCATTGTCACCACAGATATCCCATCGCATGACATACATCAAGTGTTCTCAAATCCAATACTCAATCCAACTTAACGAAACCTCAAAGAGCAAGACTCAATTCATCACAACAAGAGATAGAGAGGGAAGAAACACCATATGATCCAACTATAATAAAAAAGCTCGCAGTACATCAAGATCGTGCCAAATCAAGAACACGAGAGAGAGAGAGAGATCAAACACATAGCTACTGGTACATACGCTCAGCCCCGAGGGTGAACTACTCCCTCCTCGTCATGGAGACCGCCGGGATGATGAAGATGGCCACCGGTAATGGTTTCCCCCTCCGGCAGGGTGCCGAAACGGGCTCCCGATTGGTTTTTCGTGGCTACAGAGGCTTACGGCGGCGGAACTTCCGATCTAGGTTTCTTTTCGGGGGTTTCTGTATTTATAGGAATTTTTGGCGTCGGTCTCACGTCAGGGGGGTCCACGAGACAGCGGCAAGACGGGGGGGGGGTGGCCCTCCACCCTTGCCGTCACCTCGGGACTCCTCTAGCCAACTCCGATGCTCCGTGGGCTTCTTCTGGTCCATAAAAAATCACCATAAATTTTCAGCTCGTTTGGACTCCGTTTGATATTCCTTTTCTGTAAAACTCAAAAACAAGGAAAAAACAGCAATTGGCACTTGGCTCTAGGTTAATAGGTTAGTCCCAAAAATAATATAAAATAGCATATAAATGCATATAAAACATCCAAGATGGATAATATAATAGCATGGAACAATAAAAAATTATAGATACGTTGGAGACGTATCAAGCATCCCCAAGCTTAATTCATGCTCATCCTTGAGTAGGTAAATGATAAAAACAAATTTTTTGATGTGGAATGCTACCTAACATATTTATCCATGTAATCTTCTTTATTGTGGCAAGAATATTCAGATCCATAAGATTCAAAACAAAAGTTTAATATTGACATAAAAACAATAATACTTCAAGCATACAAATAAAGCAATCATGTCTTCTCAAAATAACATGGCCAAAGAAAGTTATCCCTACAAAATCATATAGTCTGGCTATGCTCCATCTTCATCACACAAAGTATTTCATCATGCACAACCTCGATGACAAGCCAAGCAATTGTTTCATACTTTTGTTGTTCTCAAACTTTTTCAACTTTCATGCAATACATGAGCGTGAGCTATGGATATAGCACTATAAGTGGAATAGAATATGGTGTCTGTGGAGAAGACAAAAAGAAGGAGATAGTCTCACATCAACTAGGCGTATCAACGGGCTATGAAGATGCCAATTAATAAATATCAATGTGAGTGAGTAGGGATTGCCATGCAACGGATGCACTAGAGTTATAAGTGTATGAAAGCTCAAAATGAAACTAAGTGGGTGTGCATCCAACTTGCTTGCTCACGAAGACCTAGGGCAATTTGAGGAAGCCCATCATTGGAATATACAAACCAAGTTCTATAATGAAAAATTCCCACTAATATATGAAAGTGACAAAATAGGAGACTCTCTATCATGAAGATCATGGTGCTGCTTTGAAGCACAAGTGTGGTAAAAGGATAGTAGCATTGCCCGTTCTCTCTTTTCTCTTATTTTTTTTATTTTGGGCTCTTTGGCCTCTCTTTTTCCTTTTTTTTTTCTTTTTTTCTTTTTTTTTCCTTTTTTCCTTTTTTTTATTTTTCATCCGGAGTCTCATCCCGACTTGTAGGGGAATCATAGTCTCCATCATCCTTTCCTCACATGGGACAATGCTCTAATAATGATGATCATCACACTTTTATTTACTTACAACTCAAAAATTACAGCTCGATTCTAGAACAAAATATGACTATATGAATGCCTCCTGTGGTGTACCGAGATGTGCAATGACTCAAGAGTGACATGTATAAAAAATATGAATGGTGGCTTGCCACAAATACGATGTCAACTACATGATCATGCAAAGCAATATGACAATGATGAAGCGTGTCATAATAAACGAAACGGTGGAAGTTGCATGGCAATATATCTCGGAATGGCTATGGAAATGCCATAATAGGTAGGTATGGTGGCTGTTTTGAGGAAGGTATATGGTGGGTGTAATGCACCGGCGAAAGTTGCGCGGTACTAGAGAGGCTAGCAATGGTGGAAGGGTGAGAGTGCGTATAATCCATGGACTCAACATTAGACATAAAGAACTCACATGCTTATTGCAAAAGTCTATTAGCTATCAAAACAAAGTACTACACGCATGCTCCTAGGGGGATAGATTGGTAGGAAAAGACCATCGCTCGTCCCCGACCGCCACTCATAAGGAAGACAATCAATAAATAAATCATGCTCCGACTTCATCACATAACAGTTCACCATGCATGCATGCTTCGGGAATCACAAACCTTAACACAAGTATTTATACCAATCCACAATTACTCACTAGCATGACTCTAATATCACCATCTTTATATCTCAAAACAAATGCAAGGAATCAATCTTCTCATAGTATTCAACGCACTTTATATGAAATTTTTTATTATATCCCTCTTGGATGCCCATCATATTAGAACTAAATTCATAACCTAAGAAAATTACCATGCTGTTTAGAGACTCTCAAAATAATATAAGTGAAGCATGAGAGTTCATCAATTTCTTCAAAATAAAACCACCGCCGTGCTCTAAAAAGATATAAGTGAAGCACTAGAGCATATTGCCTAGCTCAAAAGATATAAGTGAAGCACATAGAGTATTCTAATAAATTCACGATTCATGTGTGTCCCTCTCAAAAGGTGTGTCCGGCAAGGATGATTGTGGCAAACTAAAAAGCAAAGACTCATATCATACAAGACGCTCCAAGCAAAACACATATCATGTGGTGAATAAAAATATAGCCTCTAGTAAATTTACCGATGGATTGAAGATGAAAGAGGGGATGCCATCTGGGGCATCCCCAAGCTTAGATGCTTGGTTGTCCTTGAATATTACCTTGGGGTGCCTTGGGCATCCCCAAGCTTAGGATCTTGCCACTCCTTATTCCATAGTCCATTAAATCTTTACCCAAAACTTGAAAACTTCACATAACAAAACTCAACAGAAAACTCGTAAGATCCGTTAGTATAATAAAACAAATCATTCACTTGGGTACTGTCAAAGTCAAGATTAATAATTGTTCTCACATAATTCCTACTGTAACTTATCATTTCTAAAATTTATATTGAGCAATATAAGCCATAGAAACTAGAAAACAAGCAAACTATGCATTGAAAACAGAATCTGTCAAAAACAGAACAGTCTGTAAAGATCTGAATTAAGGTCATACTTATATAACTCAAACAATTCTGAAAAATTAGGACAACATAGGAAATTTTTATATAAATCCTGTGTAAAAAATCACAGTTTTTCCACGTTCCAGTAAAAGATATGAATTTCAGTACTGGACGCAAAAGTTTCTGTTTTCGCACAGAATCAGGTCAACTATCATCCACACTATCCCAAAGGCTTTACTTGGCACTTTATTCAAACAAAAGCTATAAAACATGATTACTAAAGTAACTTAATCATGTTAACACACAAAAATAGTAGGGGTAAATATTGGGTTGTCTCCCAACAAGCGCTTTTCTTTAATGCCTTCTTAGCTAGGCATGATGATTTCAATGATGCTCACATAAAAGATAAGAATTGAAACACAAAGAGAGCATCATGAAGCATATGACTATCACAATTAAGCCTAACCCACTTCCTATGCATAGGGATTTTGTGAGCAAACAATTTATGGCAGCAAGAATCAACTAGCATAGGAAGGCAAAACAAGCATAACTTCAAGATTTTCAACACATAGAGAGGAAACATGACATTATTGAGATATGTAAAAGCGTATGTTTCTCTCTCATAATAATTTTCAGTAGCATCATGAATGAATTCAACAATATAAGTATCACACAAATCACTCTTTTCATGATCTACAAGCATAGAAATTTTATTACTCTCCACATAAGAAAATTTTTATTGCAATATGTAGAAGCATAGGTTCCTCTCTCATAATAATTTTCAGTAGCATCATGAATGAATTCAACAATATAGCTATCACATAAAGCATTCTTTTCATGATCCACAAGCATAGACATTTTATTACTCTCCACATAAGCAAATTTATTCTCATGAATAATAGTGGGAGCAAACTCAACAAAATAACTATCACGTGAGGCATAATCCAATTGAAAATTAAAATCATGATGACAAGTTTCATGGTTATCATTATTCTTTATAGCATACATGTCATCACAATAATCATCATAGATAGAAACTTTGTTCTCATAATCAATTGGAACCTCTTCCAAAATAGTGGATTCATTACTAAATAAAGTCATGACCTCTCCAAATCCACTTTTATCAATATTGTGAAAAGATTCAACACCCTACAAAATAGTGGGATCAATACTACCTAGAGTTGACACTCTTCCAAACCCACTTTCATCAATATAATCATCATAAATAGGAGGCATGCTATCATCATAATAAATATTCTCATCAAAACTTGGGGAACCAAAAATATCATCTTCATCAAACATAGCATCCCCAAGCTTGTGGCTTTGCATATCATTAGCATCACGGATATTCAAGGAATTCATACTAGCAATATTGCAATCATGCTCATCATTCAAAGATTTTATGCCAAACATTTTATTGCATTCTTCTTCTAACACTTTTGCACAATTTTCCGATCCGTCATTTTCAAGAAACACATTATAGAGATGAATAATATGAGGCAACCTCAATTCCATTTTTTTGTAGTTTTCTTTTATAGACTAAACTAGTGATAGAACAAGAAACTAAAAGATTCAATTGCAAGATCTAAAGATATACCTTCAAGCACTCACCTCCCCAGCAACGGCACCAGAAAAGAGCTTGATGTCTACTACGCAACCTTCTTCTTGTAGACTCGTGTTGGGCCTCCAAGCGCAGAGTTTTGTAGGACAGTAGCAAATTTCCCTCAAGTGGATGACCTAAGATTTATCAATCCATGGGAGGCATAGGATGAAGATGGTCTCTCTCAAACAACCCTGCAACCAAATAACAAAGAGTCTCTTGTGTCCCCAACACACCCAATACAATGGTAAATTGTATAGGTGCACTAGTTCGGCGAAGAGATGGTGATACAAGTGTAATATGGATGGTAGATATAGGTTTTTGTAATCTGAAAATATAAAAACCGCAAGGTAACTAGTAACAAAAGTGAGCAAAAATGGTATTGCAATGCTTGGAAACAAGGCCTAGGGTTCATACTTTCACTAGTGCAAATTCTCTCAACAATGATAACATAATTGGATCATACAACAATCCCTCAACGTGCAACAAAGAATCACTCCAAAGTTTTTATCGGAGAACGTAGGACAAAAATGTGCATCAACCCCTATGCATAGATTACCCCAATGTCACCTCGGGAATCCATGAGTTGAGTGCCAAAACATACATCAAGTGAATCAATAGAACATCCCATTGTCACCACAGATATCCCATCGCAAGACATACATCAAGTGTTCTCAAATCCAATATTCAATCCAACATAACGAAACCTTAAAGAGCAAGATTCAATTCATCATAACAAGAGATAGACAGGGAAGAAACACCATATGATCCAACTATAATAACAAAGCTCGCGGTACATCAAGATCATGCAAAATCAAGAACATGAGAGAGAGATCAAACACATAGCCACTGGTACATACCCTCAGCCCCGAGGGTGAACTACTCCCTCCTCGTCATGGAGACCGCCGGGATGATGAAGATGGCCACCGGTGATGGTTTCCCCCTCTGGCAGGGTGCCGGAACGGGCTCCCGATTGGTTTTTCATGGCTACAGTGGCTTACAGCGGCGGAACTTCCGATCTAGGTTTCTTTTCGGGGGTTTATGTATTTATAGGAATTTTTGGCATCGGTCTCATGTCAGGGGGGTCCACGAGGCAGCGGCAAGACAGGGGGCGCGCCTTCCACCCTTGCCGTCACCTCAGGACTCCTCTGGCCCAACTCCGATGCTCCGTGGGCTTCTTCTGGTCCATAAAAAATCACTGTAAATTTTTAGCTCGTTTGGACTCCGTTTGATATTCCTTTTCTATAAAACTCAAAAACAAGAAAAAAAAACAGAAACTGGCACTGGGCTCTAGGTTAATAGGTTAGTCCCAAAAATAATATAAAATAGCATATAAATGCATATAAAACATCCAAGATGGATAATATAATAGCATGGAACAATAAAAAATTATAGATACGTTGGAGACGTATCATTATCCATACTAAGAAACTCCGTGTCGGTAGCGGTAATATTATTGGAAAAGGGGTGATTAAAGATTTCTTTACTTGTGCCGGTACGCTACCTACGCTAGGAGGATCTATTCTTAATAAAACTAATAGCCTTGCGGATGCAATAACTTTGCTTATAATTGAACTTGAAAGACAATTTGTTCATATGCATCCATGCATACAAAGGATTTTTCTAGAGTTCTCCAATATTCAGCATTCTTCTGTTAAGCGTGCCGCCACTATATTTCTAGCTCATGAGTTTAGATTCATTATGAAAGAAGCTAGTGAAATTTTTTCGCATTATAAAATAAATTGTGGTTGTCCCCCCATAGAGGAGATCCTTTTTAACCAAGAGGAAATAATGAGATGGCAATCTCCTAACTATGCTGCCTATAATGAAAATTTGAGAAAAAGGGTCCCCACCGAGGTTTTGGTTGATAAGATTTCTGAGCTAAATGATAGTTTTTCTATACAAAATAATGGATTAGGGTTTGTGTTAAGAGATAGTCTTATGATGTTCCACCATAGGAACGCTTATAATGATGAGTTGATTATAAAATACAAGGGGCCGAAGGAGGAACCTATTCCTCCCAAACTCGATCTTAGGGATCCTTACCCTATTAAATTTAGCCCTTTTGATTATTTTTTCTTACCACAAAGGAAACTTGCCGCTGAAAGAAGGGAGTATGAGATGAGCATGGATGATCTCCCTTATTATTATGACAATACCTAGATCTATGTTTTATGCCTAGCTAGGGGCGTTAAACAATAACGCTTGTTGGGAGGCAACCCAATTTTATTTTTATGTTTTTTGTTTTTGGTTCTGTTTTGCAATAAATACACATTATTACATCTGTAGTAATTGTGTTTTGGTGTTTTAATTAGTGTTTGAGCCAAGTAAGACCTTTGGGATGGCTTACGGTGATAGTTGATTTGATCTTGCTGAAAAACAGAAACTTTTGCACCTAGTAAAATAATTTTAGAAATACACAAAAAAGTGCTTTTGCTCTGATTCTTTTTGCGCAAGATTAATATACAAATTGCTCAGGTTTTTCCTAATTTTTCAGAATTGTTGGAGGTACAGAAGTATACGAAGTTTCCAGATTGCTACAGACTGTTCTGTTTTTGACAGATTTTGTTTTCTATGTGTTGTTTGCTTATTTTGATGAATCTATGGGTAGTATTGGGGGGTATGAACCAAGGAAAAGTTGGAATACAGTAGATATTACACCAATATAAATAAAGAATGAGTTCACAACAGTACTGAAAAGTGGTGATTTATTTTCTTATACTAACGGATCTCATGAGTTTTGTGTTGTGAAGTTTTCAAGTTTTGGGTAAAGATTTGATGGACTATGGAATAAGGAGTTTCAAGAGCCTAAGCTTGGGGATGCCCAAGGCACCCCAAGGTAATATTAAAGGACAACCAAGCATCTAAGCTTCGGGATGCCCCGGATGGCATCCCCTCTTTTGTCTTCAATCCATCGATAAATTTACTAGAGGCTATATTTTTATTCACCACATGATATGTGTTTTGCTTGGAGCATCTTGTATGATATGAGTCTGTGCTTTTTAGTTTACCACAATCATCCTTGCTGTACACACCTTTTGAGAGGGACACGCATGAATCATGAATTTATTGGAATACTCTATGTGCTTCACTTATATCGTTTGAGCTAGGCAATTTTGCTCTAGTGCTTCACTTATATCTTTTTAGAGCACAGCGGTGGCTTTACTTTATAGAAATTGTTGAACTCTCATGCTTCACTTATATTATTTTGAGTCTCTAAACAGCATGGTAATTTTCTTAGGTTATGAATTTAGTCCTAATATGATGGGCATCCAAGAGGGATATAATAAAAACTTTCATATAAAGAGCGTTGAATACTATGAGAAGTTTGATTCCTTGCATTTGTTTTGAGATATAAAGATGGTGATATTAGAGTCATGCTAGTGAGTAATTGTGGATTGGTAGAAATAATTGTGTTAAAGTTTGTGATTCCCGTAGCATGCACATATCGTGAACCGTTATGTGATGAAGTCGGAGCATGATTTATTATTTGATTGTCTTCCTTATGAGTGGCGGTCGGGGACAAGCGATGCTCTTTTCCTACCAATCTATCCCCCTAGGAGCATGCGTGTAGTACTTTGTTTCGATAACTAATAGACTTTTGCAATAAGTATGTGAGTTCTTTATGACTAATGTTGAGTCCATGGATTATACGCACTCTCACCCTTCCACCATTACTAACCTCTCTAGTACCGCGCAACTTTCGTTGGTGCATACACCCACCATATACCCTTCCTAAAAACAGCCATCATACCTACCTATTATGGCATTTCCATAGCCATTCCGAGATATATTGCCATGCAACTTCCACCGTTCCGTTTATTATGACACGCTTCATCATTGTCATATTGCTTTGCATGATCATGTAGTTGGCATAGTATTTATGGCAAGGCCATCGTTCATTATTTTTTATACATGTCACTCTTTGCACATGCCGGTACATCGCCGGAGGCATTCATATAGAGTCATATTTTTGTTCTACGAATCAAGTTGTAATTCTTGAGTTGTAAGTAAATAATAGTGTGATGATCATCATTATTAGAGCATTGTACCATTTGAGGAAAGGATGATGGAAGCTATGATTCCCTCACAAGTTGGGATGAGTCTCCGGACTTTACAAAAAGTAAAAGAGGACAAAAGAAGCCCAAACAAAAAAAAATGAGAGAAAAGAGAGAAGTGGCAAGGCAATGCTACTATCCTTTTTCAACACTTGTGCTTCAAAGTAGCACCATGATCTTCATTATAGAGAGTCTCCTATGTTGTCATTTTCATATACTAGTGGGAATTTTCCATTATAGAACTTGGCTTGCATATTCCAATGATGGGCTTCCTCAAATTGCCCTAGGTCTTCGTGAGCAAGCAAGTTGGATGCACGCCCACTTAGTTTCTTTTGAGCTTTCATACACTTATAGCTCTAGTGCATCCGTTGCATGGTAATCCCTACTCACTCACATTGATATCTATTGATGGGCATCTCCATAGCCCATCAATACGCCTAGTTGATGTGAGACTATCTCCTTCTTTTTGTCTTCTCCACAACCACCATATTCTATTCCACCTATAGTGCTATATCCATGGCTCACGCTCATGTATTGCGTGAAAGTTGAAAAAGTTTGAGAACATCAAAAGTATGAAACAATTGCTTGGCTTGTCATCGGGGTTGTGCATGATTTAATACTTTGTGTGATGAATATGGAGCATAGCCAGACTATATGATTTTGTAGGGATAACTCTCTTTGGCCATGTTATTTTGAGAAGACATGATTGCTTTATTAGTATGCTTGAAGTATTATTGTTTGTATGTCAATATTAAACTTTTGTTTTGAATCTTATGGATCTGAATATACATGCCACAATAAAGAAAATTACATGGATAAATATGTTAGGTAGCATTCCACATCCAAAATTCTGTTTCTATCATTTACCTACTCGAGGACGAGTAGGAATTAAGCTTGGAGATGCTTGATACGTCTCCAACGTATCTATAATTTTTTATTGTTCCATGCTATTATATTATCTATTTTGGATGTTTTATATGCACTAATATGCTATTTTATATTATTTTTGGGACTAACTTATTAACCTATAGCCCAGTGCCAGTTCCTGTTTTTTCCTTGTTTTTGAGTTTTACAGAAAAGGAATATAAAACGGAGTCTAAACGGAATAAAACTTTCGCGATGATTTTTCTAGGACCAGAAGATACACGTAGGACTTGGAGAGGAAGTCAAAAGAGTCCCGAGGACTCCACAAGCCCTCAGGGCGCGCCCCCTGGCTTGTGGGCCCCCCGGGAGTCCTCCAACCCTAATCTTTGGCCTATAAATTCAGAAATATTCCCAAACGACCAGAAGCGTCCACCAAAATACTTTTCTGCCGCCGTAACCTTCTGTACCCGTGAGATCCCATCCTGGGGCCTTTTCCGGCACCCTGCCGAAGGAGGATTCGATCACGGAGGGCATCAACATCAACTCTATTGCCATTTCGATAAAGCGTGAGTAGTTTACCACAGACCTACGGGTCCATAGCTAGTAGCTAGGTGGCTTCTTCTCTCTCTTTGATCCTCGATACAAAGTTCTCCTCGATGTTCTTGGAGATCTATCTGATGTAATATTCTTTTGCGGTGTGCTTGTCGAGATCCGATGAATTGTGGATTTATGATCAGATTATCTATGAATATTATTTGAATGGGTTAATTGGATAAATGCCACTCCAATTCTTGCCATTTCGAAAAACGCCACTGCAATTTCCAATCTTTGACAAATGCCACTCCAATTCTCTCATACGCCTGTAGATGCCACTACACCCATTTGAGCTCGTTTTTGGTAGAAAAAGTGTCAGGTATTCTTCCCATATTTTTTCCCAGACGAAATTGCCCCTGGCCCCATGTACTAAAAAAACACAGCGGCAGCCCATCTTCTCCACTTCTCACTCCCGTCCCTTAACCCTAGGCAGGGCGCCGCCGCCGCCGCTGCCGCAGCCCTTCCCTCCGGCGCGCCCTGTAGCTCCCAAGCGTCGCCGCCCTGCAGCCCACCACTGCCGCCCCTCCTCTCCCCCATTCCTCCCCACAGCAGCCACAAGTTCCCAACCCTGTTCCCCACCTTTGTCGACCCTAGGCAGGGCGCTGCCGCCGCCCTTCCCTCGGGCGCCCCGCGGCTCCAACCGTCGCCGCCCTACAAGCCCTACTGCCGCCACCCCCTTATCTCCCCCGTTCCTCCCTCCAGCAGTGCCGCCGGCTCCCCGAAGCAGCACCGCCGTATCTGGTTTGGTTTCCTTGTTCAATCTCAAGCTTGCTGATCCAAGCCATGATTAACAGAAGATGAAGAATGAAGTAGAGCTGAAAGCTTGCTGCTAGTGGTTGTGCTGAAAGTGATGTAATCTTGTACTAATGCATGAAGTAGAGCTTTTGTTTGTTTGATGTAATCTTGTGCTGAAAGTGGTTGTACTGATGTAATCTTGTGTTTGAGCAAAGTTAACTTGGTACTGATCCATGAACTCATGTTGAAATAAAGTGCTTTTGTTTGATAAAGTTTGTACTGGTGCAAATGGTCCAGAACAGATTGTAAAGTTTGTATTGGTGCATATACTGTTTGAGATGAACATAAACAGATGCAAATGGTCGAGAACAAATTGTGAACCGGTGCATTTTCTGTTTGAGATGAACATAAACAGATGCAAATGGTCGAGAACAGCTTGTGAAGTTTGCCAAAAAAATCGACATGACCTCAGCCGAAATACAGCTAATTTGCACCAGATTACAAGTGATAATATTCTGCATAAATAGATGAACCAAAATAGTCTTAAGACTCCAGATTACTTAAGCCGAAATAGTAGAAGAACCAAAATAGTCTTAAAACTCCAGATTACACAAGTTTAACTCCAATAGCATCACATCACACACACACAAGTTCTAGCTCTAGTTTGAGCATCACAAACACACAAGTTCTAGCTCTAGTTTGAGCATCAAACACACAAGCTCCAGAACAGATTACAAGCAAGCGAATCATCCTCTGAGCCAATGAAGCAAACTTCTCTTGGTTCCTAAAGTTGGCTTGAGAACAACATCACTAGTAGATGGGGTAACAAACTGGAGTTTTTTGTTCTTCTTCGCTACAGGTTTCTTTCCGACAGTTTCATTTGTCTTCTCTTTCCCCTTTTCTTGAGCTGAATTCTTCTTGACTGGTGTCTTCTTCTTCTTGACCGGTGTCGTCTTCTTTTTTACCGGCGTCTTCTTCTTGACCGGCGTCTTCTTCTTGACCGGCGTCGTCTTCTTTTTTACCGGCGTCTTATTCTTGACTGGCGTATTCTTCTTCTTGACTGGCGTCTTTTGTCTGCAAATACATGTAGAGCATGTGTAAGAAGTAACAATTGTGTGTTCATACAAAGTAAAAGAATTAACACAAGTGAATTTGATACCTCTTATAATTTGCTATAGGTTCGTCATCTGCCACAGTATCTTCCTCGGTTGCAGTAGCATCTCTCTTTCTGCATGACAAAAAGGTGAAAATATTTAGCAACATTAACCCAATTGACATAATCAAAGTTAGTTGAGTAAAATTTCACCTTTTAGTAGGAGTGTGTTCCATTGGTGGTGGTTCTTCAGTAACTAAAGGAGGGAGATTGCAAGTTTTCGCAAAGTGGCCATTCCGACCACATTTCTTGCATTTCACCACTTTCCTGCCTGGGTCTTCAAGGAATCCTCTAATTCTTTGAACCCTAGGCCTCCCAGCTGGCCTTTTCTCTTGTACAGGTGGGTAAACCGGGAAGCCAAGCTCGACTTGCTCCCATTGTGTCCATCTACTGCATATGCTACATAATACAACCAGTTGTGTCCATCTACTGCAGTAGCTGATGCTAATTGACCAATATATTTGCCATTTAGTGTTGTTGCATCTACTCCTATGTATGATCGACATCCAGCTAAGAAACCATCTATGCATGGTTTGAATGCTACAAAGACTCTGTTGAAACAGTACTTTTCTTTTTCCTTCACCAAGTCAATTTCAACTATACTGCCTGGGCACCTCTTCTCTATTTCTGCTTTCCAATTAAACAACAACTGAAAACTATCCTCATATTTACCATGCATTTTTTCTAGAGCTATCTTCATACCTGCCCAAGCCTTCGAATACTTCAATTGGAAGTTGAACTCATCCTCCAACTTAGTTCTAGCTGCTTTTGCTCCCTGTCCTGGGTTTTTCTTCACCCAATCTGCAAGCTTCTCTGAAACCCAGCCTTGTGTTGCCATTTTGCTATCTTCAAGCTTTGTAGTAGGGCAATTGTGCTCAAAGGGAATCTTTTTTATCTGCAAGAAAATGTCATGGTTAGTTTTGCAAACAAACAAAAGATAAATATAAAGTATAACAGCCATAAGAGAAATACAAATAATGTTAACATCCATAAGAGAAATACCATGACAACTTTTTGATCACGCAACTTCGATGTGTGAATGCGCCAGGGGCAATCAGGATATAAGGAATTAGCCATGAATCTAGTAGAATCAGTTCTCACTTTAGCAAACTCAAAGTCTGCTACCACGGCATGATGTCTTATAGCTTTTCTAAATGTTACCATGTCAGGAAACAGAGCCCCCACTTTAACGTCAGCATTATAAGGATCATGCGCCACATTGTACTGAAGAGGAATGTCAGTAACCTCTTCCTCCTGCTGCATGAGATACTTAACATCAGAGATATCCATATCATCTTCAGCAGCATGAGATGCTTCCTCCTCAGGTGCTACAGCCGATGCTTCCACTATATGTTCAGGAATGCTAACACCAACTAGGTGTTCATCATCAACTCCAACATACTCCTCCTCGTTATCAAATGGATTAGCGGAAGGATTTTCAGGCTGCTGTGGTTGGTTAGCATGTGCCGCATTGTGCTGGTTTTTACTGCCAACCTCTGATGTGACACTCTCAGCTATAGGAGGAGGTGCAGGCTGAGTTGGTGTAGTTGGGGTAGGCTGAACTGTATTTGGACAATTTTGAGTGCCCATAACCAATGGATCATCAGCATGCACAAAATTAATAGGAACAAATTCTACATTTTTTTCTGCACCATTGGATACATTGGATCCAATTACATCCACCACTACCACACTAAGTGACACTTTCAGCTCGGCTGCATACATCTCAAACATCAAGTAGGGCTGCTTATCATGCAATAGCTGGACATCTTGGCCCAACACTTTGTCGAAATACCAGACTAACACCAATTGATTACTGCCAATGTTTAATTCTACAGCTAGCTGACCCGTTAGTGCATCAACATTGAACTTCTCTACGTCTACGGTCCATATCAAAGTCCTTCCCTTCACATAATTCTTCCTACCATCAAGCCTTCTACAGAAAAATGCCTCCACAAAAATTTGTAAATTAAAAGCATTGCTCCCACTGCACCTACCATAATCCAATGGCCACTCAAATATCAACAATTGGAGAAGAACTAAACACACATGCCATGAATAGGTGGAACTTCAGCAAGATCTACAAACTTACATCGATTTCGGGGTTGGGGATGACATTGTTGTTTCGAGAGGCGCTGTCAAGTGTCCTTCACCGCCATGGTCACCGCCCCAGAAATCGAAGTTTGGAGCAGGGCGGCAGCGCTTGGAACTGGGGCAGGTGGGACGGGGAGAGGAGGGGCGGCGGCAGTGGGCTGCAGGGCGGCGGCGCTTGGAGCTGCAGGGCGCGCCGGAGGGAAGAGCTGCGGCGGCGGCGGCGCCCTGCCTAGGGTTCGTGCGGGACAGAGGAGAGGAACATGAGTGAGAAGTGGAGAAGATGGGCTGCCGCTGTGTTGTTTTTAGTACATGGGGCCAGGGGCAATTTCGTCCGGGAAAAAATACGGGAAGAATACCTGACACTTTTTCTACCAAAAATGAGCTCAAATGGGTGTAGTGGCATCTACAGGCGTATGAGAGAATTGGAGTGGCATTTGTCAAACATTGGAAATTGCAGTGGCGTTTTTCGAAATGGCAAGAATTGGAGTGGCATTTATCCAATTAACCCTATTTGAATCTTCTCTGAATTCTCATCTGCATGATTTGATATCTTTGTATTTCTCTTCGAATTATCGGTTTGGTTTGGCCAACTAGATTGGTTCTTCTTGCAATGGGAGAGGTGCTTAGTTTTGGGTTCAATCTTGCGGTGTCCTCACCCAGTGACATAGTAGGGGTAGCGAGGCACGTATTGCATTGTTGCCATCAAGGGTAAAAAGATGGGGTTTTCATCATATTGCTTGAGTTTATCCCTCTACATCATGTCATCTTGCTTAAAGCGTTACTCTGTTCTCTTGAACTTAATACTCTAGATGCAGGCAGGAGTCAGTCGATGTGTGGAGTAATAGTAGTAGATGCAGAATCGTTTCGGTCTACTTGACACAGACATGATGCCTATATTCATAATCATTGCCTTGGATATCGTCATAACTTTACGCTTTTCTATCAATTGCTCGACAGTAATTTGTTCACCGACCATATGTTTTCTTTCAAGAGAGAAGCCTCTAGTGAAACCTATGGCCCCCGGGTCTATTTTCCATCATATATTTTCAGATCTATAAACCAAAAAACCCAAAAATACCTTGCTGCAATTTATTTGTTTTTACTTTGTTTTACATTTTAGAAATCTTATATACCTATCTCTATCAGATCTCACATTTGAAATTGACCGTGAAGGGATTGACAACCCCTTTATCGCGTTGGGTGCAAGTGTTTGATTGTTTGTGCAGGTGCATAGATTGGAGACTTGCTTGTACCTCCTACTGGATTGATACCTTGGTTCTCTAACTGAGGGAAATACTTATCTCTACTTTGCTGCATCACCCTTTCCTCTTCAAGGGAAAAACCAACGCAAGCTCAAGAAGTAGCAGTAAATAACATGCCCATCAATATTATTGACCAAGACATCTTTAACCATAGCAATACTAGGTTCAACTTTAATTTGTTCAGGGGGTGTAGGTGTTCTAGTATAACTCTTACGAACCACAGCTGAAGCTTTAGCATGTTCCTTTATTCTAATAGGGAAAGGCGGTTTCTCAACATAAGCAGTAGGAATAACAGGATCAACATTATAAGTGAATGTTTCCTCCTCAGCTTTAATGGGTTCTACTATTTTTACTTCAATGGGAGGATGATATTTTAACCACTTCTCTTTAGGGAGATCAACATGAGTAGCAAATGATTCACAGAAAGAAGCTACTATCTCAGAGTCAAGTCCATATCTAGTGCTAAATTCACGAAAAGCATCGGTATCCATAAAAGATTTAACACAATCAAACTTAAGGTTTATACCTGACTCCTTACCCTTGTCGAGCTCCCAATCTTCGGAGTTGCATTTAATTCTTTCCAAGAGATCCCATCTGAATTCAATAGTCTTCTTCATAAAAGAGCTAGTACAAGAGGTATCGAGCATGGATTGATCATTACGAGAAAGCCTAGCATAAAAATTCTGAATAATAATTTCTCTTGAGAGCTCATGATTGGGGCATGAATATAACATTGACTTAAGCCTCCCCCAAGCTTGAGCGATACTTTATCCTTCACGAGGCCAAAAATTATATATATAATTCCGATCATGATGAACCAAATGCATAGGATAAAACTTCTGATGAAATTCCAATTTCAATCAGTTGTAATTAAAAGATCCAATATCATCACATAGCCTATACCATGTACCATGTCAATGCCTTTCCCTTCAAAGATAAAGGGAAGACTTTCCTCTTGGCTTCATCCTCGGGCAAACCTGCAAGCTTAAATAATCCACAAAATTCATCCACATAGATTAGATGCATATCAGGATGTAGTGTTCCATCTCCTGCATAAGGATTGGCTAGCAGTTTCTCTAACATACCCGAAGGAATATCATAATAAATATTTTAAGTAGGTTCAGTAGGTTGATTAGCAACTCTTTGCTCTTCCGGTCGAGGTGAAGATACCCTGAACAGGCCTCTCAAAGGATGATTTTCCATAGTAACAAGTGACAGTAAATTTCAGCACACAATATAAATTTTTCCTTACCAAATTCCACTTAGCAAAGGCGCTTCACTCCCCGGCAAAGGCGCCAGAAAAGAGTCTTGATGACCCACAAGTATAGGGGATCTATCGTAGTCCTTTCGATAAGTAAGAGTGTCGAACCCAACGAGGAGCAGAAGGAAATGACAAGCGGTTTTTAGCAAAGTATTCTCTGCAAGCACTGAAATTATCGGTAACAGATAGTTTTGTGATAAGATAATTTGTAACGGGTAACGACTAATAAGTGTAACAAAGGTGCAGCAAGGTGGCCCAATCCTTTTTGTAGCAAAGGACAAGCCTGGACAAATTCTTATATAAAGCAAAGAGCTCCCGAGGACACATGGGAATTATTGTCAAGTTAGTTTTCATCATGCTCATATGATTCGCGTTCGCTACTTTGATAATTTGATATGTGGGTGGACCAGTGCTTGGGTGCTATCCTTACTTGGACAAGCCTCCCACTTATGATTAACCCCTCTCGCAAGCATCCGCAACTACGAAATAAGAATTAAGATAAATCTAACCATAGCATGAAACATGTTGGATCCAAATCAGTCCCTTACGAAGCAACACATAAACTAGGGTTTAAGCTTCTGTCACTCTAGCAACCCATCATCTACTTAATACTTCTCAATGCCTTCCCCTAGGCCCAAATAATGGTGAAGTGTCATGTAGTCGATGTTCACATAACACCACTAGAGGAAAGACAACATACATCTCATCAAAATATCGAACGAATACCAAATTCACATGATTACTTATAACAAGACTTCTCCCATGTCCTCAGGAACAAAAGTAACTACTCACAAAGCGTATTCATGTTCATAATCAAAGGGGTATTGAATATCTTTAAGGATCTGAACATATGATCTTCCACCAAATAAACCAACTAGCATCAACTACAAGGAGTAATCAACACTACTAGCAACCCACAGGTACCAATCTAAGGTTTTGAGACAAAGATCGGATACAAGAGATGAACTAGGGTTTGGAGAGGAGATGGTGCTGATGAAGATGTTGATGGAGATTGACCCTCCCTCGATGAGCGAATCATTGATGATGACGATGGCTTCGATTTCCCCCTCCGGGAGGGAAGTTTCCCCGGCAGAATCGCTCTGCTGGAGCTCTAGATTGCTCCTGCCCAAGTTCCACCTCAAGACGGTGGCGCTTCACTCCGAAAGCTCTCTTCTGATTTTTTTCCAGGTCAAAACCCTCCATATAGCAGAAGGGGGGCACCGGAGACCTGCCAGGGGGCCCACAAGCCCTGGGGCGCGCCCCCCAGGCTTGTGGCCACCTGGTGGGTCCCCTTTGGTATTTTCTTCGCCCAGTATTTTTTATTAATTCCAAAATAATTCTCCGTAAATTTTCAGGACTTTTGGAGTTGTGCAGAATAGGTATCTCAGATTTGCTCCTTTCTGGTCCAGAATTCCAGCTGCCGGCATTCTCCCTCTTCATGTAAGTCTTGTAAAATAAGAGAGAAAAGGCATAAGTATTGTACCATAATATGAAATAACTGTCCATAATGCAATAAATATTGATATAAAAGCATGATGGAAAATGGACGTATCAATAACCCAACAGTTACGGTTGGTATGGTTGGCAGGCTTGTCTGGGGTGCCATGGATCTGGCATGGCCTATCTAGGATGGCGTCCAACTTGTTGGGTCCATCCTGGTTTCCTTTAAAAGGCTTTTTCTGCGGCCCCGATTTAGGGTTGCGGAATCCGGCGTTTACTGCCGTGTCATCGACATCGGATCCATTGTGCATGCGCTTATTTTTGTTGCACCGTGGTTTTTCGTTGCCATCTCGAGCCTCCGAAGTGCCGGGGTCTTCTGGGTTGGTGCTTCTACGAGCCAACCAACTATCTTCACCCGCGCAAAAGCGGGTCATGAGTGGGGTGAGAGCCGCCATAGTCCTTGGTTTGTCTTGGCCGAGTTGACGCGCGAGCCATTTGTCCCGGATACTATGTTTGAATGCGGTTATGGCTTCGGCGTCCGTGCAATCAACTATCTAGTTCTTTTTGGTCAAAAACTTGTTCCAGAACTGCCGGGCCGACTCGCCGGACTGTTGGACCACATGGCTTAGGTCATCGACATCCGGCGGACGAACATTGGTGCCCTGAAAGTTGTCTTGGAATGCATCCTCGAGCTCTTCCCATCTCCCTATGGAGTCTTCGGGGAGGCTGTTCAACCAATGCCGGGCTGGTCCTTTGAGCTTTAGCGGCAGATATTTGATAGCGTGGAGGTCATCTCCTCGAGCCATGTGAATATGGAGAAGAAAGTCTTCGATCCATACAGCTGGGTCTGTAGTGCCATCGTATGGCTCAATGTTGACGGGTTTAAACCCCTCAGGGAATTGGTGTTGCATCACCTCATCGGTGAAGCACATAGGGTGAGCGGCGCCCCTTATTCGGGTCATGTCGCGTCGAACCTCGGATTCCATCCTGGCCCGACGTTGATCCTGAACTCTATCGTTTCGATCGAGCCATGCTTGGTATCCGTCTCTTCCATTCGGAGGGTTATCTCTTGATCTGTAGAAGGATCTTGACTGACCTGCTCTAGCGGCCAGTTCGTGCCGAAGATCATATTGATATTCCGGGTGTGCCGCCTCCTTGTCTTTACGGCGGGGAGGGGCAGGTGGGTGTTCGGCCTCGCATGCCGTCTGTCCCTTCCTCGAGGGGGCGGTCGGGCCAGTTGCCTTGAATTTGTTTGGGTGGTATGGGCTCGAGAGCCCCGTCATCGAATTGCGGCAGCAATTTGCGTTTGGGATAGCTCTTTGTTTGCCGTTCATAGCCATACCCTTCTTGGCTACAAGGACTTTCGTCCATCTGTCGTTGAGCCTGGTCGGCCTTTATTTGTTGCTGCTTCTTCTTCAAGCTTCACGCGGTCGCTATGAGCTGCTGCTTGAACCACTCTTGATCCAGTGGATCTTCTGGGATGATAAAATCTTCAGTTTCAAGGTTGATCTCCTCTTTGGAAAGAGGTATGTAGTTACTATCTTCGGAGCCATTAAAGTCTTCGGGGTTGAATTGATCCTCGTGTCCGGCGGAGTCGTCGGACTATTGTTCGGGGGCGGGATCGCCGAATTCCTCGATATTGTCCGGGGTGTTATCCTCCCCGGTTCCTGTGTTGCTTTCCATACCTCTTCGCCCCCTTGACTGTCGGCGCTGTCGTCGGTGTTTAGGCGGCTCCTCACCTAGCTTGATGTCATCCTTCTTGGGAGTGTCGTCGCCTTTATTGGCGCCATCGACATTGTCCTTGGGGGTATCCACCATATATACGTCATAGGTGGAGGTCGCCGTCCACCGTCCGGTGACGGAAGGGGCGGTGCTAGGGCAGGATGTGGCTCCGAAGTCTTCGTCCATGTCTTCGGCCTCCTCGGAGGCGTAGTCCAGCATATCGGTTAAGTCCTCGACAGTGGCTACCAGGTGGGTGGGACACAAAATTCCCTGTGATCTCTCTCGTGAACTGAGGATAGGTTGTCCATGATGCTCATCCTTTGGATCTGATCTAGCGCTTTGTTTATCAGGGCGACGCTGGTCAGGTTGATGCGTAGGATTCCTTCGGAGTTGACCTCCAGTGTGCTGGTAGGGAGAAAATCGGATTCGGCCAAGATTGAATCTCGGTTTTTGGATGACGAACTGGTGTCCGGACTTAAAGCCGGACCAGTGGCAAGGGGAGAGAGTCCGACCGGCACCATCTCCTGATCCGCGGGTGCCGAGATGGCGTTGAGGCCCGAAGCCTGACCCGGAGTGGAGGGAGTGGGTTCGGCCAGAGTTAACTCTGGGTCTTCAGAGGCAGCTGCGCCCGGGTTTGAATCCTGTTGCGCATTGATGGCCGATCCAGTGATCGGGCTGAGGGGGGATCCGGAAGCCAAGGCTCCGAGATAGTCAGACATCTCAGGTAAAGCCGAGAAGCCGGTGAAGATCAGGTCGCCTCGAGCATTAGCGACGTACTCCAGGTTACCGAACCTGATACGATGCTCAGGGGCAAAATTGTCGACCTGGTCGAGATGACCGGCCGAATTGGCGTGCAGAACAATGCTGCCGAACGCAAAAAGTTGACCAGGGACGAAGATGTCTTCGGTGTTGATGTTGTCTCCGATTATCAGGCGAGCCATCGATCCTTTGGCGATCCGACAGCGGAACTCTCAATGAAAGCACCAATGTCGGTGTTAAAACTGACGGATCTCGGGTAGGGGGTCCCGAACTGTGGACCTAGGATCGATGGGGAACAGTGGACGCGGGACACGATGTTTACCCAGGTTCGGGCCCTCTCTAAAAGGTAAAACCCTACGTCCTGCTTGATTATATTGCTTTTGTATAAGGGGGTTACAGAGTAGATCTACCACGAGATCAGACGAACTAAACCCTAGCTAGTAGGATCGTGATTGTTCTTCTAGCCTCTACGGACTAAACCCTCTGGTTTATATAGACACCAGGGGTATTAGGGTTTACATATAGTCGGTTACATCAAGGGTACGCCGGATCTTCTATCCTGACTTGGAGCACACACCAAGGCACAAAGGGTCTTCGGCCCGGACACTATGTGGCCCAACAGTCCGGCCCATGAGAGATAGGCCAACCTTCCAAGGACCCCCTAGTCCAGGACTCCCTCAGTCACCACTTTCACTTGACCAAATAGATTGACATTAGAAAGAAAAAACAATTAACATGAGAAAAGGGGAGCAGCAACAAGTTGAAGAAAAAGGGAATCGAAGACATACCTCTGGCTGGCAGCAAGAGGGAGACTAAGGAGATGACGGCAGAAGCGGACGATCGGTCGGTGGCGAACGACAGAGACAACTGCGTCGGCGGCAGCAAGACAAGGAATGCATCGGCGCCTGAGCTGACTCCACTCCAAATTGGTAGGGATCGTGCGCCCAGTCCAGCCGAGCCGAAGATTTGGAGGCTACGGGGCAGTTTTGGAGCCGAACGTAGGGTCGCTCGAGCCGAGAGAATCAACGAAGCGAGCGGATGAGCAGGGAATCATCGGATAGTGAGGTGGACCACGTGGCATCATCTCACACAGGGTTGCACGGCGAGGAGTCTGCAACCCGTACGCACAGATTCCCCCCCCCCCTCAAATGTGATGCACCATGCACAGAAGGAGGTTACACTTGCACTGTTTGTTAACTTGAGTGAGAAACAAGACATCCGAACATCATTTTTCACTAGGCTATCATCACATACTATGAAAAAAATCCATTTTAAACCCTGAACCGGTAGAGGTTCGGCGAATCAAATCCTCAAGTCCAAATCCCTGTCGTTTAGACCCTGAACTACGCAATTCCGGTCCAAATCGAACCCTGAAATCGTTTGCCAAACGGGGATTGCAAAGGATGGCCGGGATTGGTGGCAGATCCTATTTGCCGCTCGCGGGCGACAAACAGCAGTGGCTTCGCCCGCAGCGCCCGTGGGTGGGCCGGCCCATTTCGCGGCAGCGCGTCCTATCCATTCACTTGTTTGTTTTTCCATTCGGTTCTTCTGTTGACTTTTTGTTTTATTTTATCTTTTCAGTTTTTTTCTTTCTAGCTTTTTTTCTGGTTTTATCTTTCTTTCCTTTTTATTTTTACTTTTTATTCCATTAATACTTTATAACGAAATGTTTCATTGTGTATTTTTTCATTAATAATACATTAGTATGATGAACAATCTGGGTTTCTTCTGATTATTTTTACTTTTTTGTGTGTATATTATACAAGAGTTTACCCCCCTCCTCCCCCCCCAACAAAAAAAAGAGTTTATCATGTATTATGAAAATGGTCATCATATATTTAAGAAAATGTTCATTGTATATTAAAAAATGTACATTATGTACTTTAAAATGTTCAGCGTATATGAAAAAATGTTCAGTATTTATTTTCAAATTGTCCAGCGCACATCATAGTAATGTTCATTGTGTATTTTCAAAATGTTCAGCGTATATCACAATAATGTTCATTGTGTATTTACAAATTGTTTAGCGTATATCACAAAAATGTTCTATGTGTATTCAAGAAATGTTTGTCACTATGTGGTCTATGGATCTGGATGTAATTTTTATTACTTCTAGTGTTTGTTATACTACCATGATTGAAGATGAATAGATCGGAAGTTTTCCCACAAAATAGTATTCAAGAAATGTTCATCGTATATTATAAAAATGTTCAGTGTATATTAAAAAATGTTCGATGGTAAAAAAAAATGATTTTTTTGGATCTGTCACTATGCATAGTTCTTAAGCTTTAAAGCAGCACACTAATCCTATTGCGCATCAGCTGAAGTTGTAAGGAATGCTAGCTCTTTATCGTAGGGTTGCGTGTTTGACTCCTCGATACAGCATAATTTTTTTGAATTTTTAGTACTAGCTCGCGGTGACGCCGGTGATTTTGGAAAAAATGAAAAATTGAAAAGAATTCGTGGATTGGAAAAAAGTTCATGGATTCAAAAAGGTCCACGAGTTTTCAAAAAGATTCATGAAGTTGAAAAAAAAAACGTATCAACACTAGTAGAAAACAGGGCATCAGTCCCGGTTCTAGAGGGCCTTTAGTCCTGGTTCTGCAACCGGAACTAAACAATCGGGACTAAAGGCCCCCACTTTTAGTCCCGGTTGGGTTACGAACTGGGACTAAAGGAGCTCCACGTGACCGTTGTGGGGCGCCCAGGCAGGAGGACCTTTAGTCCCGGTTGGTAACACAAACCGGGAGTAAAAGGCAGCCACGCGTCAGCAGCTGCTAGGCGTTGGGGTTTTTGTTTTTTTTAAGGAGGGGTTTAGGGGTTTCATATTGTGTTTCCCCCTTTTCTTTTTGTATTTACCATTCAATTCTTTTAAATTTAGGGTTTTATTTTTCTTTTATATTTTTCATTCAACTCGACGTTAGCTACTACATATATCAATGAAGGAACCATTAATTACACAACATCGTCATGAATATATAGAGAGAAGTGACCTCTCTTTCTCCGTGCTTGGTCGAACAACAAGTTCTCGCATATCTATTCGACGCTACTACATATAGTACACGTTCATGCATATATACAATATAACATCGATCTCTTACGATCCCTAATGTCGAATTACCAAAATCTCATTGCAAATCCTGATGGTATTTGATACGTCTCCAACGTATCTATAATTTTTTATTGTTCCATGTTGTTATTTTATCAATCTTGGATGTTTTACAATCATTTTATAGCAACTTTATATCATTTTTTGGGACTAACCTATTGACATAGTGCTTAGTGCCAGTTGCTGTTTTTTGCTTGTTTTTTACTTCGCAGAAAATCAATACCAAACGGAGTCCAAACACAGTGAAACTTTTTGGTGATTTTTTCTGGACCAGAAGACACAAGTTGGGCCAAGGAAGTACCAGAGGGGTGCCCCGAGGGGGGCACAACCACCTGGGCGTGCCTGGGGGCCCAGGCGCGCCTTGGTGGGTTGTGCCCACCTCGGTGGCCTCCCGCACCGCCTCTTCGCCCTATAAATTCCCAAATATTCCAAAAACCCTCGGGGTAACCCTAGATCAGAAGTTCCACCACCGCAAGCCTCTGTAGCCACGAAAAACCAATCTAGACCCCGTTCCGGCACCCTGCCGGAGGGGGAAATCATCACCGGTGGC
Source organism: Thinopyrum elongatum (assembly GCA_011799875.1). Classification (NCBI taxonomy): domain Eukaryota; kingdom Viridiplantae; phylum Streptophyta; class Magnoliopsida; order Poales; family Poaceae; genus Thinopyrum; species Thinopyrum elongatum. The sequence continues at coordinate 490,812,009 of CM022302.1, read as the reverse complement.
CATCTTCATCATCCCGGCGGCCACCATGATGAGGAGGGAGTAGTCCACCCTCGGGGCTGAGGGTTTGTACCAGTAGCTATGTGTTTAATCTCTCTCTCTCGTGTTCTTGAGATGGCACGATCTTGATGTATCGCTGGCTTTATTAATATAGTTGGAACATATGGTGTTTTCCCCTCTCTATCTTGTTGTGATGAATTGAGTTTTCCCTTTGAGATTTCGTTTTTATCGGATTGAATACTTTTATGGATTTGAGAACACTTGATGTATGTCTTGCATATGAATACCTGTGGTGACAATGGGGTATTATATTGATTCACTTGAGATATGTTTTGGTACTCAACTCGCGGATTCCCGAGGTGATATTGGGGTGATCTATGCATAGGGGTTGATGCACGTTCTTGTCTTTTGTTTCTCCGGTAGAAATCTTGGGGCACTCTTTGAGGTTCTTTGTGTTGGATTGAGTATTATGAATCTGAATTTGCTTTAGTGTTATTTTAGTACGAACTCTTGATAGATCGATCGGAAAGAATAACTTAGTGTTATTTTAGTACGAACTCTTGATAGATCGATCAGAAAGAATAACTTGGTGTTATTTTAGTACGAACTCTTGGATAGATCGATTGGAAAGAATAGCTACAAATAATTTCTTCTTATGTTCTCCGCTAGATAAGAACTTTGGAGTGATTCTTCATCGCACTTTGAGGGATGGTTATATGATCCAATTAGATTAGCATTGTTGAGAGATTGCACTAGCGAAAGTACGGACCCTAGGCCTCATTTTCAAGCATTGCAATACCGTTTGTGCTCCGTTTTATCAATTGCTACCTTGCTGTTTTTTATTGTTCCTATTACAAAAAGCAACATCTACTATCATTACTACGCTTTTATTACCATCTCTTCGCCGAACTAGTGCACCTATACAAATTACCATTGTATTTGGTGTGTTGGGGACAGAAGAGACTTTTTATTATTTGGTTGCAGGGTTGTTTGAGAGAGACCATCTTCATTCTACACCTCCCACGGATTGATAAACCTTAGGTCATCCACTTGAGGAAAATTTGCTACCGTCGTACAAAACTCTGTGCTTGGAGGCCCAACACGAGTCTACAAGAACAAGTTGTGTAGTAGACATCAGTATTCTCCATATTTAGGTATGACATGGTCAACAAAGAATCCCGCCAATTCCTCTTGAATTGCTCGTATGCGATCATTTGGTAGGAGTTCGTCCCGCTTCCGCCAGATCTAATTTAAAGAAGGGGGTCAATATATATATATATATATATATATGAAAGAAAGTCAACACAATTGAAGGTGATAAAATAAAATTGTGAATATTGTTTACGTACTTCAAATTATTGTAAAGATATGCCCTGCTCAGAGGTCTTGTGGCGAATGAACTCGCAAACGTAGTACCCACATAAATTATTCCCGGGTGCCTGATACAAGCACTTTACGAGAATAGAGTTTAATCAAAATGATAATCAAGCATGATAATGGTATTGAAACTAGAATCAATGAGAGATGCGCGGAACTAGCTAGTACTACTTACTTTGGGGTGTGAAAATCGCAGCTCCTTTCTCCATTCACCCTTAGCCTCCTTGATGAACTTTTTCCAAACCCTGCCCGGCAAACAAAATGATTACGTGATATCAGGAAATGAACGAAAGTTTCTGATATAGTGCGATAATGATTCAACTTACTTATGGAGCATTTGACTCATGTCCATCCACGTCTTAGCCTCTTTACGTCTCGAGTCCAAGACAATTACTGCTCCCGCATCAAGCTCAATGATTAGCAGAATAAAGTGGAACCTGCGCGCGCATAACTCATCAATAACGATACTTAACCTCGTGTAAGCGAAACAGAATGTGCACAAGACAGTAACACTCACTGAAAGTTGTAAGGAAATAGTATTTCCCTTCTGTTTTCTTGTCGAATTAACGCATTTAGCAAGGTTTTCTCTGTGTCCTTGGGGTTGTGTTGTAACATATATTCATTTACGGTATGTGGGTTAATGAACCCAATGACATAGATTAGTCCTCCTCTTTTGCATTCAAGGATCTTCAATCTGCATAATATAGTGTGAGGATAATTATACATGCAATGAACGAGCTGAGCTAGAGACTTAATTATAGAAAAAATAACTTACAGACAAAAGCAACTGACAATAGTTTTTTTTTAGGGCGTCTTGATTGTATAACTGAAATAATTCTTCAAATTCAACGTACAACACCTCGACTCCATTGAAGTAGTGCTCATCTTTAATTCCCACGTAGATATTGTTGCTCCCTTCCTTGCAGGCTTTCAAGTACCAGTCATGCAATCTTCGCATCATCGTTGATAGACGTGGGAGCTGCTCAAGTCTGACGAGAGGCTTCCAGTGCTCGTATCTAAAGGCTAACTCAGCCATTTTGAACTGTACCTCATCGCCTAAGTAATCACCAAGAGTCAAACCAGGACCAGCGGCCGCTACCCCCGGATCAGTAGCGATATCGGGAAACACCTTGAGCGGGGGGCACGATTGTTTTTCCTGTTCACCGAGCTGGGGAATTGTTCTCCCACTTCTTGCAGCACTGCTGCTATAGGTAGTACTTCCTGACAGCTTCCCTTCATCAAATGTCTTTACAATACAGCGGTCATAGTGTGATAGCGGCGGAGGTGGTGGTGGTCACTTAAGGGCATCCAGACAGCGCTTCGCTTTTACCGGATCTATTTTCTCCTTTGGAGGTGGACGTTTCGGTGCAAGCTGGCATTTCACATCGGCAGCCACGATCTCGTCGTTTTCCTTGATAGTCATGTCGTATGGTAACTTGGCAGGAGCCTTCTTGACACTTGTACCTGCTCTGGATTTCTTCGTTGTTGTACTGCTAGTCGCCGGAGTGGCGGTGGCTCTCTTCCGCCATTGCTGAGGTGGCGGAGTCAGCTGCCACGGCGGAGGAGGTGGAGTCCGCTGACGCGGCGGAGGAGGTGGAGTCCACTAAGGCGGCGGAGACAGCTGATGCGGCGAAGGATTCTGCTGAGGGGCCTCCTCCGCCGGAGTCCGCTGACGCGATAGAGACAGCTGAGGCGGCAGAGTGTGCTGATGCAGTGGAGACGGCTGAGGCAACGGAGATAGAGCTGGACTGTGAGGAGTCTGCTGAGGGGCCACCTCCGGCTGAGTCTGCTGAGGCGGCGTCCAGTTTGGAAGCACAATGTTTTCCTTTGTCCATAGAATGGTAGTCCTTAAGGCATTTTCCATATGAGTCTCCCCTTCACCTGTAGGGTACTCAAGGTCGAGCCCCTCGAATCCGTTCATAACTTCATCCACTCCGACAACAACAAAGCCATCTGGAATCGGAGTGGAATGGAATGTTCCATCAGGTCGAAGAGGTAAGACATAGCCGACCGCCACCTTCAAGGTTAGGTTAAAAAAATAGCCTTTAGCTCACAATGTTCCCTCTTCGTGATATCATCCACGGGGTAGCGAGGAGCCATGATATCAGGCCGAACGAGCTCCATGGAAGCCATGCTGCTTCCTGGCTGATATGGTCGGGTAGCTTCGTGGGCAGTATCCAATGAAGGATCTTCGTGCCGCTGAGATGGTGGGCCGGTAGCTCGCTGGCTCTCAAGTTCCTCTAGTTTCTTCGCATGCAATGCTAATCTTTCTTCCATCTTCTGCATCCGGTCTGCTTCCTCTTTCTTCTTTCTCCCTCGGCTTCTATAACCAGTGCTGTCGGGAAACCCATGCTTCCACGAAACGGAGCCTGATGTGCCTCGTGTTCGTCCAGTGTGTTCAGGATTCCCGAGGGCGCGTGACAGCTCGTCCTTCTCTTTGTCGGGATGGAACCCCCCTTCCTGCACTTCCTAGATTGCTTCATGAATCTTTTTTATGGGTGTTTCAAGTTGATCTTTCGTGAAAACACACTTCCCTGTTTCTGGGTCCAAAGTTCCCCCATGCCCGAAGAACCAAGTCCTTGCCCGTTCGGGGCAGTTCAATGTCGCTGGTTGGACCCCTTTAGCAAGCAGGTCGTTCTCAGCTTTGTCCCACGTAGGCCGGGCAAAGCTGTAGCCACCTGACCCCGTAACATGGTGATACTTCTTCTTTGTAGCATTTTTCTTATTTATCTGTGACCTTTTCTTAGCTTTGTCCGATTTCTTGTACGCCACAAATGCGGGCGAGTGATCTTTTATCTTCGCATACTGACCGGTGAATTCTGGAGTCTCGTCTTTCTCGACAAACTGTTCGTTCAATCTTTTCTTCCAGTTCTTGAATTGTTCTGCCATCTTCTTAAGGGCCCACGCCTTGACTTGTCGCTGTATAACTGGGCTATTTGGATCCTCCTCTGGCAGTAGGCTAGAATTTGTCATGAGCGAGTTCCAAAGCTCATCTTTGTATCTATCATCGACATAAGATACTTCAACGTCATTCTTATTCCATTCTTGGATGCTGATCGGGATGCTGTCCCTAACAACAACTCCGCATTGATGTATAAATTTGTCTTTAGTCCGCTTGGGAGTAATCGGTTGGCCATCTGGAGCGACTTCTTCGATCGTGAACCTTTCATTCTCGCCCAACCTTTTCTTCGGGCCACGTCTCCTTATAGAAGTTTGGCTCGATCCGGAGGGCTAAAAGAAGAAAGAAGCATTAATATATATACATACAAAACAATTAATGCATCTAGTCAATAGAGGCTTAATTAATATTATATACCTCGCCGGACTTTGCAACAATTAAGGCTCCAACACCGGCGGAGCCGTCATCTCCTCCCTGCTCCATTCGATCACCAGAGTCGTCATCCTCTCTTCCCTCACCATCGGTCTCGTTGAGAAACGACAAGGTGATATCATCACCTCCGTCGCGGACTATATCCCCCAACAACTCTTCTTGGTCTAAGTCTCTGTCGTGTTCCATAGTTTCTGCAAATATTACAACATGGCAATATACAACCATGAGAGATGGATTAGTGGCAAACATAGACCTAATCACAACAAGGAATCATATGCATATGAACAATGGATTAGTGGCAAACATCATGCAAAGTTGACAAGCTTTATAACAGTCAATTTCAGACGATCGTCGAGGACTCCTCCCCCCTCATGTCGAAGTTATACCGAAATTATTGGGGTTATGTTTTAACGACCCCCCCTCATGTCGAAGTCAATGAACAACATGAAAAATTCTAAGTGATTCCTAAACTTTTATGCTTCATTTATATGAAGATCAATTATCCAATATAGGGTTTAGGGTGGCAGAAAACAGAGGATACTTTTGGGAGAGGATACTTTGAGGACCACCTCTCTTTCGGGATACAAAATGAATACAAGATTTATACACAAGATGAATACACAACTCAACAAATGAACCAACCATCATCCTATGAACAAAACTCAACATACAACAAATGGACACCTTTTGTCGAACAGCGGAGGGACGATCAGGGACCAACTCCACGGAGATGCAACACCACAACCTGTAATTCCACTGAGTGAAAAAATAGGCAAAACCCAAGTATGCCACTGGATAGAATAGAAGATTTTAGTTGAAATGGACCTAAAGATCATGGCAAACTTGTAGCTAGATACCAATTTGAAAGCAAGTTTCATACTTTGAGAAAAATAGCATGGCATTGTAGCTAGATACCAATTTGAAAGCAAGATTTGAACATGCTACAGAATTTCTACATGGCACCAAATGGCATGACATGAATGTGCATGTAACACATGGCAAAACATGCTTACTAAACTAATTCAAATGACCCCTGGATCAATGGCAATCATCTTGATCAAGTTGACAAGTATTAACATATTTTCAGACTTGGTGATATTTGCATAGTGGCTGAAAACAGATTCATGATGCAACCTTTGAGGCAAGTAAAATATACGCTAGAACAGTTTTTCATGGCAACAAAGAGCATGGCAAGCATATACTAATTACCCTCAACAAAACACCCTTACTGATCATGATCCAAAGATGCATAGATTTGTTGCAAACCTCAAGGTAAAATGCAAAGTATTAATACTGTCAGTTTCAGACTTGAGAGAAAATAGTATGGCATGGCAGAAATGATTAGATAGCAAGTTTAGAAGCTTGTAGCACTCACTACAGGTCCTAACATGGCATGAACTAAAATCTACCAGCAAGATGACATCAAAATGCTCCTGCTTCATGTTCAAAAGATTGCCCAAAAGATGCTTGCATTAAAACATACAATAAAAGACAAAATGAACTCTAATGCAAAAAAATTGTTCTTTGATTTGCAAAGGAGCTATACTCTCCCCAATTCTTTTGCACCCAAAAAAATTACTCCATCTATTTGACAGTACCCACAACCCATTCCACCAAAAACATTTGGTTCCATAGTTCAAATATTTCAAATTTCATTCAGTTCAAATTTGGACCTCATTCAAACTCCATGGTCAAAGCCAATTTAAATTGCTCCAAAAAATTTGAAACTTTGCCAGACTCTCTTTTGTGCATCAACACCTCACCACAAAAATTCTGAAAAATTCCTAAAATCCCTAGAGCCCTCTGGCATTTCATCATACACTTGATGTGCACTGTCAAAAAATTCAGAAATTTCATAACTTTGCCACAAATTGCCCAAAAGATGCTTGCCACAACATTACTAAATTTAGTAACTTTGCCACAACTTGAGATTACTAGAATTTGCCATATTACTTCTACAGAACCTTGACAGAAACTTGTTCTCTCCCTAACCCAAAAATTTGACAGAAACTTGAGGGGGAAAGAGTGCTCACTGAGGAGCACACGAAGGCTCGTTGAGTGACTAGTAGCAGCAGACGGCAGCGGGATCGGTGAGGAAGGCCGGTGAGAAGGTCCGGCCAGCGACGAGGAGCGGGCTCGGGGAGGCGACGGCGAGGTCCAGCAGCCTGGCGGCGTCGAGATGGTCTTTGGCGTTGGGGAAACTGCAGATGGCTTTTGGAATTTTTCCTAAGTCCTGCTTATATACCCCACCCTTTAGTCCCGGTTGGTGGCTCCAACCGAGACTAAAGGCCCCCCTTTAGTCCCAGTCCGAGCCACCAACCGGGACTAAAGGTGAATTTCACCAGCCCAAAGGGCGGGAAGCCCAGGCCTTTAGTCCCGGTTGGTGGCTCGGACCGGGACTAAAGGGGGCCTTTAGTCCCGGTTGGAGCCACCAACCGGGACTAAAGGGTTGGTCTTGGCACGGTGAGGGGCGTGGCAGTTTAGTCCCACCTCGCCAAGCGAAGCGCGCTCGCACCTGTTTATAAGCCCCGCTGCGGCTGCCTTGTCAAGTTCCTTTCAAAGCACAGACACCTCATCGTCTGACCTGGCCCTCTTTGCCCTGTGGGGCCTACTAACAGCAAAAATTCGTGCCCCGCGGGCCTGCATCCTGGCCCCTTAGGTTTCTAGTTGTATGCAGGGCGTGGTGTGTGAATTCTGCTGCCTAGTAGGCGAGTATTTTTTTTTGCATATGTTATGTCTATTTTTTGACCTTTTCAAATCACATCCTAATTTTATACATACTCACTTATGTGTAATACACATGATTATCAAATAATTTCAACAAAATATATGAAATTCTAAAAAATGCAAAACTTTCATATTCTTTCTGTGTTAAAGAAAGAGATCATGCCTATTTTTGGTTTTAGTTCTAAAGTTTTCTTTTAAACAGATGCATACATGCCTAGTTTTCATTTAATTCTTTTTGCTATTAAAGTTATTAACCAAAAATACTTTATGAAAATTTTAGTTGCATAAATTTTGTATAATTTTAAGTTAATATTATTTTGATCATAACTAGAGTTTTATAAAAGCTTTTTAGTTGATTCTTTTTGCAATTAGAGTTTTATAAAAGCTTTTTAGTTGATTATTTTAATGATTTTTTTGAGCTAAATGACACTGAAATTGAAAAGCGCTACAAATGAAGAATATTATAAAATACTTTTTATTAACCTAATAATGTTATATTTTCTTTTCTGTTAAGTAATTAGTTTAACCTAATACTTATTGTTAACCTAATTAATTTTGATGCATAGACACATAGTGATTCAAAAAAGCTGACACCAATGTTCTATGTTAAGGAGATAGACCCTTACTATGAATCTTCTAGAAGATTCGTAGTAATAGTCCATTTCCTTAACAAAGGATGCAATGATGTGAGAAGCTTATCCCTTCTGGACGACCTGGATATTTAAGGTGGTCGACTAGCTCGTCACTTGGCGAGGTGGGACTAAATACGGGTGTGAAAATGTACGGTAGGTCTTTAGTCTCAGTTGGTGCCACCAACCGGGACTAAAGCTAGGTTTTAGTTTAGTATTTTCTGTTAACCTAATAATGTTATATTTTTCTTTTCTGTTAAGTTATTATTTAGTATTTTTCTTTTCTGTTCAGTTATTAGTTTAATATTTTTCATTTCTATTAACCTAATATGCACCATTCAAAGCCACATCATCAATTTTCAACCCTTTTCTGACTTCATTTGCTATTTTTCATGAATTTAATGATTTATTTTGAGCTGAATGACCCTGAAATTGTAAAGCACTACAAATGAACTCTGAAAAGGTTGAAACTTGGCATGGTATCATAATTTCACCCACATAGTATGTGCTAAAAAGTTGAGAGGGTTACGGCAAAAACTGGATGCACTTCGTGTACAAACTGGACAATCTCTTTCAAATTTCAGGGTTCCGGACGAAAACTCATCTATTACAAAGGGATTTCATTTTTATAACTTATTTTAACTCCAGACTTTTTGTGCGTTCAATATGCACCATTCAAAGCCATATCATCAATTTTCAACCCTTTTCTGACTTAATTTGCTATTTTTCATGCATTTAATGATTTATTTTGAGCTAAATGCCCTGAAATTGAAAAGCACTACAAAAGAACTCTGAAAAGGTTGAAAATTGGCATGGTATCATAATTTCACCCACATATCATGTGCTAAAAAGTGAGAGGGTTACGGCAAAAACTGGATGCACTTCGTGTACAAACTGGACAATCTCTTTCGAAGTATTAGGGTTTCGGGCGAAAACTCATTTATTACAAAGGGATTTCATGTTTTTTAACTTATTTTAACTCCAGACTTTTTGTGCGTTCAATATGCACCATTAAAATCCACATCATCAATTTTCAACCCTTTTCTGACTTCATGTGCTATTTTTCATGCATTTAATGATTTATTTTGAGCTAAATGACCCTAAAATTGAAAAGCACTACAAATGAACTCTGAAAAGGTTGAAACTTGGCATGGTATTATAATTTCACCCACATAGCATGTGCTAAAAAGTTGAGAGGGGTACGGCAAAAACTAGATGCACTTCATGTACAAACTGGACAATCTCTTTCGAAGTATCAGGGTTTCGGACGAAAACTCATCTATTACAAAGGGATTTCGTTTTTTAACTTATTTTAACTCCAGAATTTTTTTGCGTTCAATATGCACCATTCAAAGCCACATCATCAATTTTCAACCCTTTTCTGACTTCATTTGCTATATTTCATGCATTTAATGATTTATTTTGAGCTAAATGACCCTGAAATTGAAAAGCACTACAAATGAACTCTGAAAAGGTTGAAACTTGGCATGGTATCATAATTTCACCCACATAGCATGTGCTAAAAAGTTGAGAGGGTTACGGCAAAAACTGGAAGCACTTCATGTACAAACTGGACAATCTCTTTCGAAGTATCAGTGTTTCGGATGAAAACTCATCTATTACAAATGGATTTCATTTTTAACTTATTTTAACTCCAGAATTTTTGTGCGCTCAATATGCACCATTCAAAGCCACATCATCAATTTTCAACCCTTTTCTGACTTCATTTGCTATTTTTCATGCATTTAATGATTTATTTTGAGCTAAATGACCCTGAAATTGAAAAGCACTACAAATGAACTCCGAAAAGGTTGAAACATGGCATGGTATTATAATTTCACCCACATAGCATGTGCTAAAAAGTTGAGAGGGTTACGGCAAAATCTGGATGCACTTCATGTACAAACTGGACAATCTCTTTCGAAGTATCAGGGTATCGGGTGAAAACTCATCTATTACAAAGGGATTTCAAGTGTGGAGCATAACTATGGCTTTCAACCCAGAATCAAAGGTGCAAAATATTCGGTTATCTTGTACATGTCGAACAGTTACTTGAACAATCGTACCATCTGATATGTTGTCTTCACTAGAGAGAAAGTCTTCACTTTTTCTTCGTGTGTGTCCCATGCTTATTGCACCGTAACCATGGATAATCTTCATCATTTAATTGGATGGTTGGTAGACATGTCCTTCACATAGAAAACCCGCTTCCTTATCTTTTCTTTCTCTCGGTTTGGTAGACATGTCGTTCACATAGAAAACCCACGCCACATCATTGGCTAGGACGAATGGTTCGTCTGTGTACCCAAGATTGTTGAGATCCACTTTTGTCATTCCGTACTGTGGGTCTACCTGTACCCCGCCTCCTGTCAGATTGACCCATTTGCACCGAAACAAAGAGACCTTAAATTCACGTCCATAGTCAAGTTCCCATATCTCCTCTATGTAACCATAATATGTGTCCTTTGCCCTATTGGTGTTTGTTGCATCAAAGCGGACACCACTGTTTTGGTTGGTGCTTTTTTTATCTTGGGCGATCGTGTAAAATGTTTTCCCATTTATCTCGTACCCTTGGTAAGTCAATACAGTCAAAGATGGTGTCCTGGCCAACAACTACAGCTCATCTCCAACTATGTTGTTACACATGAGATGTGTTTGCAACCAACCGCCGAAAGGCCCGTTGTGTTCACGTGTAATCCAGTCGTCAGACTGCTCCGGGTGTTTGGAGTGTAGAATATTCTTGTGTTCATTGATATACGGGGCCACCAAGGTAGAATTCTGTGGAACTGTGTAGTGTGCTTGCGCCCAAGAATGTCCGTCCCTACATATTATTGACTCTGCTCCTAGCATGCCTTTTCCACTCAGTCTCCCCTCATGCCACGATTGAGGAACACAATCGGCTTAAGGTCAGGAATAAAGTCAACACAATACGCAATGACCTCCTCTATTTCATGGCCCTTGGAGATGCTTCCTTCTGGCCTAGCACGGTTATGAACATATTTCTTTAAGACACCCATGAACCTCTCAAAGGGGAACATATTGTGTAGAAATACAGGACCCAGAAGGGCAATCTCATCGACTAGGTGAACTAGGATGTGCGTCATGATATTGAAGAAGGATGGTGGGAACACCAACTCAAAAATGACAAGACATTGGACCAAATCATTCTGTAACCTTGGTAGGATTTCTGGATCGATTACCTTCTGAGAGATTGCATTGAGGAATGCACATAGCTTCACAATGGCTAATCGAACATTTTCTAGTAGAAGCCCCCTCAATGCAACCGGAAGCAGTTGCGACATAATCACGTGGCAGTCATGAGACTTTAGGTTCTGGAATTTTTCTCTGCCATATTTATTATTCCCTTTATATTTGACGAGAAGCCAGACGGGACCTTGATACTAAGCAAGCATTCAAAAAATATTTCCTTCTCTACTTTGGTAAGAGCGTAGCTGGCAGGACCTTGATACTACTTTGGAGGCATGCCGTCTTTTTCGTTCATACGTTTCTGGTCCTCCCGTGCCTCCGGTGTATCTTTTGTCTTCCCATACACGCCCAAGAAGCCTAGCAGGTTCACGCAAAGATTCTTCGTCACGTGCATCACGTCAATTGCAGAGCGGACCTCTAGGTCTTTCCAATAGGGTAGGTCCCAAAATATAGATTTCTTCTTCCACATGGGTGCGTGTCCGTCAGCGTCATTTGGAACAGATTGTCCGCCAGGACCCTTTCCAAAGATTACTTGTAAATCCTTGACCATATCAAGTATATCATCACCAGTACAGAGGACAGGCTTCTTCTGGTGATCTGCCTCAGCTTTGAAATGCTTGCCTTTCTTTCTTAAGGCATGCTTGGTCGGAAGAAATTGACGATGTCCTAGGTACACACTCTTCTTGCATTTGTCCAAATATATACTTTCAGTCTCATCTAAATAGTGCGTGCATGCGTTGTATCCCTTGTTTGTCTGCCCTGGAAGGTTACTAAGAGCAGGCCAATCACTGATGGTTACAAACAGCAACGCTCATAGGTAAAATTCCTGTTGTTTGTGCTCATCCCACACACGTACACCTTTTTTACCCCACAACTGTATAAGTTCTTCAACTAATGGCCTTAGGTACACATCAATGTCGTTGCTGGGTTTCTTAGGGCCTTGGATGAGCACTGGCATCATAATGAACTTCCGCTTCATGCACAACCAAGGAGGAAGGTTATAGATGCATAGAGTCACGGGCCAGGTGCTATGATTGTTGCTCTGCTCCCCAAAATGATTAATGCCATCTGCACTTAAACCAAACCATATGTTCCTTGCGTCACCTGCAATGTCCTGCCACCTTCTCTCGATTTTTCTCCACTGCGACCCATCAACGGGTACTCTCAACTTCCCATCTTTCTTACGGTCTTCTTTGTGCCATCGCAACAACTTGGCATGCTCTTTGTTTCTGAACAGACGTTTCAACCGTGGTATTATAGGAGCATACCACATCACCTTGGCAGGAACCCTCTTCCTAGGGCGCTCGCCCTCGGCATCACCAGGGTCATCTTGTCTGATCTTATGCCGCAATGCACCGCATACCGGGCATGCATTCAAATTCTCGTACTCCTCACCATGGTAGAGGATGCAGTCATTAGGGCATGCATGTATCTTCTGCACCTCTAATCCTAGAGGGCAGAGAACCTTCTTTGCTTCGTACGTACTGTCAGCCAATTCTTTATCCTTTGGAAGCTTCTTCTTCTTCATTATTTTCAGTAGCTTTCCAAATCCCTTGTCAGATACACCATTCTCTGCCTTCCATTGCAGCAATTCCAGTATCACCGTATTCAGGGAACATAGGATAATTCTCATCATCCTCTTCTTCTTCATTGTCTTCGATCATAACCCCTGTTTCTCCGTTCTTGGTCCAAACATTATAGTGTGGCATGAAACCCTTCTCAAGCAGGTGGAAGTGACGGGTTTTAGAGTCAGAGTAATCCTTGTATTCCCACAGACAGTACATGCACAATACATAAAACCATTATGCTTGTTTGCCTCAGCCACATCTAGAAAAATATGCAGGCCCGTAATGTAGTCGGAGGTGCGTCGGTCACCGTACATCCATTGCCGGTTCATCTGCGTGCATTATATAATTAAGTATATGAAAAACCATTACAGAACATCATGAATAGAGAAATGACCAAATTAATACAAGTTCATCATCACATTAAAACCAAACTACAGTAGTTATCAAATGTTATTACTGAAAAAATAAATACATAAAGTTCATACATAGTTCTCATAGAGCATCTAATTAAAACATACATTGAAACTAACATACAACTATGTAAAACATTTAAATGTGACAACAAATGCGATCAAAATTGCAACTAAGGTAACAATTGATCCAACAACATAATGGTACCAAGCCTCATTATCAATGGCATATTTTCTAATCTTTCTAATCTTCAAGCGCATTGCATCCATCTGGATCTTGTGTATATCGACGACATCGGCAACATGCAACTCCAATTTCATTTTCTCCTCTTCAATTCTTTTCAATTTTTCTTTCAAATAATTGTTTTCTTTTTCAACTAAATTTAACCTCACGACAAGAGGGTCGGTTGGAATTTCTGGTTCACTTACCTCCTAGATAAAAACATCTATGTCACGTTGGTCGGCATAATTGTCATAAACACTAAATGAAACAAATAGTTATAAAAAATAATATACCACATCTGAATCATAGACCGGACGAGAGCCAACGGGGGCAGATACCAATACCATGGCACTATATAATAACAAACAATAATAAAAGTAAGAAAATTATACAAGTAGCTATCTAAATCATACAAGTAAGAATTTTTTTTTCTTTTAAAAAGAAGATAAGAACAAGAGGCTCACCACGGTGGTGCCGGCGAAGAGATCGGCGCGAGCGATCGATGGCGGTGAGGACGCGACGGCACCCTACACATGTGCAAACTCTAAGAAGTTAATTTGAGCTCAAATTGTGCATCTAAATCAAATGAATTCCCACATACACTCCTCCACTAAAACCCACAAACCACTCTACTTCTAGAGCGTTTGAAATGAGCTAAACTAGCAGTGAGAGATGAAAGGATGAAGTTGCTAACCTTTTAGAACACTTGTGTAGTTGGTGCACCGCCAAACCTAGACAAAACTTGGGGAAAATGTAGCTTGGAGGTCGAGCTTGGAGAGGAGAAAGCTTAAGTGTGGCTCGGGCATTTCATCGAACACCTCATGTGCATAGGAGGTGAGAACAGAGCAGCACACACCTCCCACACGCCGGCCGGCCAAACAACAGAGGAGTGAGCGGGTAGGGGCAATCATATATATATGCACTTTTTCAGTCCCTGTTGGTGGCCAGAACCGGGACTGAAGACTAACCTTTAGTCCCAGTTCCAGCCACCAACCAGGACTAAAGGAGTTGCGCCAGGAGCGAGGCCCTTTAGTCCCGGTTGCACTACACCATGACAAAAATTAGGGGGTCATCATATCTGCCGGGAAAACATGTCAGTGGAGGCAGTGTAACTGCCAGGAATGATTTTCGCCGGCAGATATGAACCGCCCTTGAAAGTCCCGTCGGGAAAACTTATTCCGGCAGTTGCAGGAATCACCGGCAGATACTGTGACGTCCCTTCTCAAACCTTTCCCGGCAGTTAGATACTTCGCCGACACGTAGACTTTTCCCGGTAGACTACCAATGCAGGGCAGATATTAGAACTCCCGGCAGTTTATCTGCCAGTAAGTGTATACAGCGGTCCACATGCAAACCACTCACATGTATCATTTATATACATATATCTTCATTCCATTTTGTGCCAAAAGTTGTGCATAAATATAACACACATGCACAATAACTAGTGTTGCATCACTTAAACATTATATAAATGCATCCCAGGAATCCATCATGTATACATACATATATAGGTTGACAAGTCAAGTATTACAACACAGCCAAAAGCACAAAGACCCAGATCATGTCTACATGCATACATACATAGGTTGACAAGTAAAGTATTACAACATAGCCAAAAGCACAAGGATCCGTATTATGTCTTCGTGCATACATCGGCATACCATTCTGGGTCACAAGTCTTGCAATACATCATAGACAAGTGCAGATTATTATCCGGATCCAATTAGAAACAGATTCAGCAGAAGATCCTTTTAGCTCACAAAACATGCCTCTTGAATCTTGTGGATCGATACAGGTGACTTGTAAATAAAAAGAAGCCATGTCAAACTTTCTATCAGATCATACATCTGTAACCAACTATAGGAAATGTTAAATCACCATGGTTATCCTATCTTTCAAATGATTGAGCTATGTAAATAAAAGTGAGGAAAATTCTTTCTACATTTGTTAGTGCACTGCCAGTTCCATCTTCCACAAGCAACAATTTTAAGTGAACAGCAAAAGTACGGTAATTCCTAGCTAAAAAGCATGGATAAAGAGACACGAACACGATAGACACAGCGATACATATACAGGGACACAGGATATGGCATTTTCCAAAACAACCATTCGGGGAATAAAAACATGCCATGTAATACAAAGATGAAGACACAAAATTAATGAGAAACTGAGATAAGATCAGAATACTGCCCATTTGAAGTCTCCTTTTTCAAGTGCTCAATGATCAGAATACTGCCTCGAGGCCCATGTCATTGCAACATGAAAAATACACCAAAAGCAGCCTAGTATTAGAGACCGAAGAAATTTGCTAACATTTGAAACTTGAAATAAGCTTAAGAACCAAATTAAACATAGTCTACCATGGGAAACTTGAATTCTAACATTTTTTCATGGCTACTAGTATTTGTTCAGCTTAGTTTTAACACGAGTGTGAAATGGTTTGGCTGAAACTATACAAAATGTTTTGTTCTCTACTACAGACAAATTCATCTTATATCCATGTTTTTCATGTGGAACACATGTCAAATTCAGCAAATACTTGAATCAATCCCTTGTAGAACCCATTTCTTGACTCAACTCTGTATCGGGAAAGTCATTGTTTACTGAACATGGGACATATGAAATTAAATATTCTATAGTGCAACTTTGGATATTTGGGAGGAAAACAACATATGCTTCCTGAATTTTGGCTTTGGGTTCTGTTTGCTAAACAACAAATGTTAAGTGCATGGAAGCGATCGAGAAGGGTGCTTACCCAGTCTCCATTCTGCAATGATATTTGGCTCCCAGATGCCATGCTCCCTAACAGCAAGCAGCAATCATCCAATCAACACAACACTTCAATAGCACCATGAGCAGCAGCAGCTCAACAGCATGGGTGCATGGGGAAGCGACAAGCAAGCAGCACCAACAGCATGTGGAAGTAAGCAGTAGCTCAACAGGAACAACAAAAAATCGAGGTCGAGAACTCGAGGAGGTTACCTGCTTGAGGAGTAGGAGCATCATTGGTTGTCAAGTCCTTTTGTGGCATTAGCGGTCGAGCAGCCTGAGAAATTAGGCTTCATATCAGGCAGTGTCTCACCATATTAGTACACCGATTCAGCATTTTCAGCCGTGTTCGTGCTTCGTGGATTCTTAGTATAAGTTTTTAACTATATGGTTACAAATGTATGTTTCCACTGGTGTACAACATGGTAAATTAAATGATCTATATGATAACTGGAATATAAAATATCATATGTAGGTCATCTTTGGTTTGTCTTGTACAGGCTAAAAATATTTCTGGACAATTTTCCAAAATCTGAAGCTACCCTGTTTTCTATCCTGTCCTAAACTAGGAAGTGAACTACTAGCCCAATTACCAGCCACCTACAGGAAAACTACCAGCACAGGTACAGCCTGGCTACCACAAGCAAGTCCCACAAAAAATAAAACTCCAAGCACAGCAGAGCATAAACGCTTCAAAGGAACTCTGGTTTTACTTGATGCTAGGTGAAAAGCTCGAGCCTAGCGCAACGTTGCCCATCCGTTGTGGTTTGTCGACTGATCACGTGACGGCGTGACGCTACAACGCCTAAGGGCCTTGACACCTTGATGCCCAGCCACACCTAACCTGCCCACAAGGCTACAGCCCCCACGGCTACGCCTAGGCCTGGCCACATCTGAACAAGGCCTGGCCTACGCATGAACCAATTCGGAACAAGGCCGCCATGGTCTCTGTATCTGATGCACCGCTGACAGCCTAACCCGGCGCATGACCAAACAACTGTACCCAATCGCTTCAAGAAATGAACATCGACCCTGATACTTGTGCATCAGGGAGGCTCCTAGTAGCTCCGCCCCTTGTTATTATCAAGAATCTCACCGAAATCTGCAAGTGGCACTTGTCTAGTATTGATGGCTGCAGCTTGATACCAGCTTCTTCACTTGCCAACCTAGACCTTAATAAAATTCAGTTTAGGCTTGTAAGCCTGCAAAGCATCAAAACTATAATTAGCATGGGTGAAGAACAATCAATAACACATGCCATCTAAACAGAAAAAACAAGTAAACAATGTACATCAATTTTAATTGGAATTAAGTAATTTTCAACAGACCAAAGCCCCATCAAGATGCACCACAAACTTCTCCAATGCATCATCCAGATCATTAATGAAACTAAATCAAAAGAATAAATCATATACTCCTCTAGAAGGCACATAATAGGCATATCTATTAGACCCATAGCTTAGAACTACCTCGGCACAACACGAAGACATTTACATGTTCGCACAATAAAACAAGCTTCTAAATTCATACCTGTAATGACCAAACACGAAGGGAGAAGAGAGCTCAGTGGCAGCCTCTATCGGCGACTCTGAGGCTGTTGCTGCTACTTCAGTTGACGGGTAGCACGAATAGTACAGAACAGAGCTTGGGACAGGGACATGGACGCGTGCCTTCAGGCTGTTATGCAGTGTGAGGTGAAGCGGGGAACGGGGGGTCGGGAAGGGGATGGGGAGGCATCGTTGCTGGGGATTGGGACAATGTTGTGGGTGGTGACCGGATGGGGTTGTGTCGTGGTTGAGGAATGGGATGGCGGTGCTGGATGGGGGATGCTGGTGTTGCGTGCATGGGGATGTGGCGGCGGCGTGGTTGGGGAATGGAGCGGCGGCGCTGGGTGGGGGTCACATTGCGGCGTGAATGTGTGGATGGGCGGCAGCATCGGTTGGAGGTGCGGGTGTGGGGCGCCGTCAAAGGGGATTGGGTGGCGGCGTGAGTACGGGATGCAGGGGAGGCAGCGTTGGGTTGAAGGCATCGATGGGGGTGACGGCGGGGGTTGGGTGAGTCGGCGATGTTGTTGCTAGGGTTAGTGGTGGCGACGTCGATGCTCGTGCGGCGGCTGAGGGAAAGCGATTGAGGGGGGCGGTGTGGATAAGGAAGGGAAATTGGGCCTGTGTGGCCGTGGTGGGCTTCTAGTGGCTTCTAAAAATAACTCTCCCGTGCTTGCCTCGCGCGCTTTTGGGCCCCAACTTTTCCTCGTCCCTGCCAACGTGGTTAACGATAGTACATTTGTCAGCGTTTGGATTTCACGGCAATTGCACTGACTCTGAAGATGCCGGCAGATGGTCTGCCCTTCTAGTTTTAGTATCCCCGGCAGTTGCAGTGACCTACAAAATTTTGCCCGGCACATAAATCTTCCCCGGCAGTTAATTGACCCGAATTCTTGATCTTTCCCGGCAATTGATTGCCCCCAAAATTTTGTCATGGTGTAGTGTTGGTGGCTGGAACCGGGACTAATGGTACCAGCCGAACCGGGACTGGTGCCTGCCGAGGCCCGGCTGGTGTCCTGGCCGCTCGAACCGGGACTAATGCACCCATTAGTCCCGGTTTGTAACATGACCGGGACTGTTGCTCTGATCTGGCTAAAACCAATGCCATGTTTTCTACTAGTGCAAAAAAGGTTCACACATTAGATAAAAAAGATGCGCGCATTTTTTTAGCAGTGTAACAGAAAAAAATGGGCCAGCCCAGCGCGAAGGACAAGTACACGCCGTGGTCAACACTGTCGCTCACTGACCCACCAGTCAGACGAATCCTGATTGACATTTGTCAGTTCAGCATTTTTATGCCTCAAACGATGCCAGGGTTCAATTTAGTCTCGAACTGCATAGTTCAGGTTGCAAACGACAGGGATTTGGACTTGAGGGTTTGATTCGCCGAACCTCTACGAGTTTAGGATTTAAAATGAACTTTTTCCCACATACTATATACTCCGATAGCAAAAAGAAAAGGAGCAGTATAGATTCATACTAGAAGGGGACGCGCGGCGTCAAAGGTCATTTATTGTGTGAGGACTTCTTGTGGTCACAATCCTTTTTTCAATGATATAAGCAATTCCGAATTGGGAAATCCATTTACTTGCTTATACTGGAACTTACAAAATTGCATATTATGTGTAGTACACACAGGCTCACTTCTATAAGGAGCAACATATCTAGAACTACAAACTCTATGCTGCTTAGAGCAACTTTAACGGAGTCATCATATTGGCAACCACCGTAGAATGGGGAGAGGGAATTTGGGACACATAGGTGCGGGGCACTGAGTCTCTCGCGCATGCTTTTTCTTTTGGTTTTTAATTTTTAAACTTTCATATCTTTTGAATAAAAAATTCTAAATTATGTTCTCTTTCCATATTCACGTTTTTCATGACAAGGTCTTTCAAATAAGATCCACATTGAATATGTTTTGATGAATTTTGAATTTTTTTTGTTAAGTTTCAACTCTTCAAACTTAGTACGAGCGACCGATAAAATCATGACCTTAGTACGTGCGATCTGCAAAAAAATCGCATAAAATTTCAACTCTAAAACTTAATACTCACGACCGAGAAAACGGTATTTTCTGATGCAAAATTGTAAGTTTCAATGATTAAAACTTAAAACTTACTATACCCTCGTACGGGATCCAACTACTTAGCGAATCGCGAGGCAATCGAGTGACCGGGCAGAGCTTGGCACGTGCGTGCCCCTGCGAATTTCCATCATAAAGTGTATGAAGCGTCCTCCATAATTTTATAGAGACTGCCAAGGCGATGTGTGAAAGAACATGCGGTGCCCCCATGTTTGGTTTTGGTAATTGATGACATTCTCTATGGACTAATGGTTGCCTTGAGTTATATTTGAAGGATTTGTCCATAGGAATTTCGTGAAGTCCATGTGTTGGTTTCAAGGAGTTTATGTGTTGGCCAAGGTACTTTACAAAGGAATTATCCAAAGATTGGTCATGTGAGGTTTGAGCTAATTGCAAGCATGTCTTGAAGAAGAAGATTGTGTGAACATTCAAGTTTACCTTCAAGACATCATCCTAATGAAGAGAGTTGGAAAGATTCAAGGTTGATCAAGACTAAGTCAAAGAGTGAATCAAGTTGATCAACTCACAAAGCGTAGAAGATGTACCAAGAGGTATGAAGTGATCCCTTGGTATGGTAAGCATTGTCCATTACGCTTTGTGTACTAAACCATGGTCTACGTGAGAGTTCTATGTGGGGTTAGGTATGTTTCCATGGGCTTGCGTCAAGAGGAAGATATCATACAACCCATGGAGAGGATGACATCAAGTGGTGATCGTCATCAAGATTGTGGTGTGCAAGTTCAAGTGGAGCATCATGAAGAGATCAAGTGCTTGACGCTTGCCGTCCATTGTGGGGACAATGGACTTGTGAAGATGTGCCGAAGAGTGGTTCACCCATAGTGGAGTATGGGGGAGCAATCAACTAGTCTTCGTCGAGCCAACGCAATCAAGAAAGGTGGTCCAACTTGAGGGAGTCAAGATCGTCATCATCTAGCTCAAGTGGACTATGTGCAAGGCAAAGGTTTGCCCTTGATAGGTTTTCTATTTTACCGGTCTAATGGTGGAAGTTGGGAGACCGGGTTATAGGATCGATTGCCATTCTATCAAGGGGGGGCTCTCAAGTTAGTGGCTTGATCGTATCGTTCGTAGAGAGCTCAAACCATTACATTCTTGCATCATCTTTCTTGGTTCTTGTTTGGTTTTTCTCCTTGTGAGTTTTGGAGCTTTTGGTCATCTTCATGACAAGCTTGAGTTCATCGAAAACGGAGTTCACATGCATCTTCTATGATGTTTTCGATGTTGGAGGTTATGTCGGTTCTTCTCGTTTGGAGGTTCACTCTATATCTTTGGCATACCTCCCCTGCCTCTTCTTACTATAACCTCTTCACTCGTTGTTGGATGCTACTCGTCGTCATCTATCCAACAAGCTTGAGTTTGCTCAATTCGGAGCTCATATGCAGAAGTTATGGCAGTTCTCGTTTTCTTGGTGCATCTGCTTTGCTTGTGGCTTGCGTGATGCACCCCCGCGGTAGTACCGCTCTGGAAAGTGGTAGTACCGCCCCTGCCGAGCGGTAGTACCGCTTGTAAGCGGTACTCCTGCTGTCCAGTTCTGCGGCTTCTACCGCTGCTTTTTGGGGGTTCTGTTTTTCGTGTCGGGTTCAGCGGTTGTAGGGCGGCAGTGTGTGCGGCAGTACCGCCTATAAGTGGTAGTACCGCCCCGGTCGGGCGGTAGTACCGCTCCCTCCAGGCGGTACTACTGGCCCAGGTTCATAGCCATTGCTCCTATTTCCTGTTACTACCGCCCGAGCGGTAGTACCGCTCACTGGAGCGGTAGTGCCGCTCGTGTGCGGGCTGAGCACATAACGGTTGGATTTTTCCCCTCCTATAAAAGGGGGTCTTCTTCCCCATTGAACCTTATCCTTTTAGCTCGTGTCCTTCCCCCATTGTTGACCTTCTTCGAGCTTGCTATCTCTCAATCCCTCCATGGATTCTTGCTAGTTTTTGGGGGAAAAGAGAGAGGAGATCTAGATCCACACTTCCACCAATCACTTTCTCCTCTATGTGAGGGGAACCCCTTGGATCTAGATCTTGGAGTTCTTGGTGTTCTCCTTCTTGTTCTTCCTCTCTTTTTCCTCCATAGCTTTCGTTGCTCTGGTGGGATTTGAGAGTGAGGGACTTGGGCACTCCGTGTGCCCTTGCCATTGCATTTGGTGCATCGGTTTGAGTTCTCCACGGTGATACGTGGAAGTGAAGTTGAGTAGATTATTACTCTTGGGTGCTTGGTACCCTTGAGCTTGTTCCTCTTGGGTGCTTGGGCGCCCTAGACGGTTGGTGGTGTTCGGAGCTCAATCATTGTGGTGTAAAGCTCGGGGTAAGCGTCGGGGTCTCCAATTAGGTTGTGGAGATCGCCCCGAGCAATTTGACGGGTACCGGTGACCGCCCCCAAGGGTTGCCAAAGTGTATGGGTTCGGTGACCGCCCCCAAGGGTTGCCATTTGTACGGGTTCGGTGACCGCCCTCAAGGGTCCCTTAGTGGATTCACGACATCTTGCATTGTGCGAGGGCGTGAGGAGATTACGGTGGCCCTAGTGGCTTCTTGGGGAGCATTGTGCCTCCACACCGCTCCAAATGGAGATTAGCATCCTCAAGGGTGTGAACTTCAGGATACATCGTCGTCTCCGCGTGCCTCGGTTATCTCTTACCCGAGCCCTTTACTTATGCACTTTACTTTGTGATAGCCATATTTTTTCTTGTCATATATCTTGCTATCACTTAGTTGTTTATCTTGCTTAGCATAAGTTGTTGGTGCACATAGGTTAGCCTAGTTGTTTTAGGTTTTGTGCTTGGCAAATTAACCGCTAGGTTTATTCCGCATTTGTTCAAGCCTAAACCGTAATTATTTTAAAGCGCCTATTCACCCCCCCCCCCTCTAGGCGACATCCACGATCTTTCAATATGCAAACACAAAATCCCATAAATGAAGCCTAAAAACAATCCATGTGGGGCCCGTTTGTAACAAGACCTCCTTCCTCGTCTAATCAAAAAACAATGAATTTGAACTTTGGGCCCAAAGTAACCACGTGCCGCATATGGGCCAAAGAAGCAACGGGTCGTAGTTATCTTGAAAGACCCACTAGCCGATAGTGGACTATCCCAACAAGGATTTCAACATTTCAACTTGGATTCTCTACTACGAGCGCGGCATCCGTTTGAAAGTAACCTCGCAGGCATGGGATGCTTCAGCTGCTTTTACTTCCATGGTCACACAGTCGACGAATGCATGTGTGTTCTTAATGCGGGAGAAGGCCACACAACTTTGTATCCTCTATTACCCTGACGTCCATTTCTGCCAAAGCGTCCGCTGACATACGAGCAAAGTAGTAGTGGGCGGTGGGGAGGCGTTGTGAGTCAATGGCTAATTCGCCTTACATACCGCATCCTTCCCATTTGAGATAGTCCTAGACCCTCTCCCAAAACTTTCTTTCGACGCTTTCCTCTTTGGTCTTGTCAGAGAAAGGGGCCACGACATGGCCGATGGGGTGGTGTGGCGGTGATGGGGAAGGAGAAAGATAGGAAAGGAGTGGCGCCGGAGAATGAGGCGGATGTATGAGGAGTGGCGCGGCCGAATGGGTGACCCGATTTATGCACCCATGAATGACGCACTTTTGATGGGAAATCTGGCTGAATTTGGCATGTGCGGTTGGTAAATGGGTATGAAATAAGGAGGCGATCATTAATGGGAGCTCTTTTCGAGTGAAAAGTGGTTGCGCCATTGGCAGGAGTGGAAGCGCCAATCATGTGAATGATAACACCATTGACCGGGCTGCACACGGGAGGAAGAGGGCACCCCCCCCCCCCCCACACACACACACACACACGAGCAATTGCATTTGTAGACCTCTTTGTATCAACGCCCCACAACCTTCAAATATGGAGGCTCGCAGACTCAAGTGGCCTCCAAACATTATGCAGGCCGAGGGGCATATGGTGACTTTCCTAGAGCACTCTTTTCGACCGCCGTCATCATTGAGCCAATACGGCACATATGCCAGAGTTGCTCTTAGAGTTCATTTGTTGTAGGAGGTTGTTGATTCCATGTTGCTTCTTTGTCCCCTTTATGAGAGCTAATAATTAGAGGGTACTCTTTAGGTGGGCTGCTCAAAGGTCACTTGTGAGAGCCTTTATATGATGTGTCCCAGTACCTTCACGTGTCACACATTGGACGCTCCCTCCCTGACCCTCCCATTTCCCCCTAGTTTTCTTTGATTTTTTCGGGTATTCTCATTTTTAGTTTTGTTATTTCTTTTTCACTGTTTTCCTGGTGTGTTTTTTCCGAGAGAATATGTATGCTTCCTCGTTGGAAAAAAAATCACCCTGCAGGAGCACAAATTAATTTCACTTGAGAGAACGAATCAGTACAATTTGGAACTTGGAAGCACATGTTAGTTCACTTCGCATGCACATTTTCTGCCCAAAAAAAGGGTTAGTCGAAACCCATTAACATTGGATCTAGTTTTAGAAGAATGGACACGAGGAACTCAACCATGAAAACAATTCATTATTTGGACACACGATTCAAGAGATATATCGTTTTGAAAGGATGGATCTACGAAAAAGTAGAAACAAACTCACCAATTCCTTCTGCATGTGAGAAAAAAAATCATCTAAACTCTCATGTTGCGACTAGTGACGCACATATGATGCGCCACTTCTCGATTAAACAAGACTGACCTTTGCAAAGGTTACCGCTTAACTCATGATCTCGTCCCTTTACATTAGTCATCCCCATCTTGACTGCATATATATTTTTGGCTGGAAGTCGTCGTCCAGCCCATGGAAACAAATGGAGACCCATTTTTCTTAAGGAGCTGATTTTTTTAGGAATCATTAGGGCCCATTATAAAAACCATTTACATTCGCATGCTATGATTAGCTCAGTTGTCTATTTCTTCTCACATACTCCCTTCAATTTTATTTACTCTGCATGTTGGATTTGACTGAAGTCAAACTTCATAAAGTTTGACCAAGTTTATAGAAAAAAATATGAACATTTACAATAAAAAATCTGTATGATGTGAAAGTATATTCAATAATGAATCTAATGGTATTGATTTCTTATTGCATATGTCCATATTTCTGTCTATAAACTTTGTCAAAATTTACAAAATTTGATTTTGACCAAATGTAATATGCGGAGTAAATAAAAACGGAGAGAGTATATCGAATTCACCATCATCATCAATCTTGCCCTAACAGCTATTCTTTTGATTGCGTACCATTAATCGAGTGATTATTGTCATCAATCATCATCGCCTGCCCCGCAAAAAAATAAAAAAAATCAATCATCATCGCCCACTGGTCCTTTGACAGATGCACGACAGCACGGGCCAATACTACGCGTTGGCAGCACGCACGCTAGAGCTTAGGTAGGGCGCCAAAGGCGTAGACGTGACATGCATGCTGCATACATATATCACCCAGTCTGCAGACCAATACAACCTGCATGCTCAATCACACGGTTCTCGTGACCTCCGAATAATTCCGATCGTCCTGCAGTGCGTAGGGATGAGCGTGTGTTCGTATGTGTAGGATCTGCACGCGAATCCCCTGTAGCTGAGCCTACGTAGATCATGCATCGAGGGCATAGGAGTGCGGCTATTTTGTGCCTGAACGCCTGCCTGCGCTACTGCACGCACGCAGCAGCAGCAGCTGAGAGTAGGAATGTAGGTACCACACGCAACAGCCAAGAGCAGGGATGCAGATTCGCGAGGTTAGAGCATCTTCACCCGTTCGGCCCTCCAGGGGCTTGAAATAGTGCCGCCTGGGGGTGAACCGGCGATAAATTCGGCATGAGGCCGGTAGGTTTTCCAGCCGTCGCCCCAAGGTCGCCCCAGACGTCGTTTTTTAAAACCATACTCGGCCAAAATTCGGCCGAACACGACACAGAATTGGGCGAAATTTAGGCGTTCCATTGTTTTTTTTACATATTGGAAACATAATTTAAAAACAAAATGGAGATTAAATAAATTCGGTGACCATTTTATTGATCTGTACATATGCAAGAGTGATGGATCAAGATGGAGATGCACATGTGTGTATGGGGAACCGAAGGCGAGCCAAAGGTACGTCATGTGGGAGCTTTTGAGACGAGTTAAATGTCTTGGTTCTGGCCCCTGGTTCATGGTCGGCGATTTTAATGAAGCTATGTGACAATATGAGCATTTTTCTCGTAATAAAAGATCGCCTAAACTCATGGATAATTTTCGGGAGGTTCTCTCTTGTTGCAATTTATTTGATCTGGGTTTTCACGGAGTACCTTGAACGTATGATAACAAGCAGGAAGGTTGTCGAAATGTCAAAGTGTGTCTTGATCGGGCGGTGGCGTGCCCTCAATGGTCTGCTATGTTTCCCCAGTGCAAGGTTCAACATGTCATTTCATCCAGGTCAGATCATTGCCCTTTATTTATTCAGTTGTTGGGTAGTCTGCCTAACGTCGCTTTTAATAAGCACTTGAGATATGAAGCTTTTTGGGAGAGGGAAAGTCTGGCTTTGGATGAACAGGTTAGGGCGTGTTGGAGCAAAAGTACGCAAGTTAGGGATTTAAAGGATGTGGCGACTAATCTCGGTAAATTAATGAAATCTCTGCACTCTTGGAGCCAAGCTCATATTGGCTACCTCCCAAAAAAGTTGGAGGCTGCTCGTAAAAGATTAAATATTCTTTTCAAAAGAAGTGATAGGGCAGCCGTGATGGAGAGAAAGAAAATTCTCCTGGAGATGGATGAGTTGCTTATAAAGGAAGAAATCATGTGGAAGCAAAGGTCTTGCATTGAGAAAATGATTTTGGGGGACCGGAATACAAATTTTTTTCAGAGAAAAGGCTTCTTGGAGGGTGAAAAAAAATATTTCTGCTATCAAGAGGAGTGATGGGTCTATCATGGAGAACTTGGATGAAATCATAGGTATCACAAATTCTTTCTTTCAACACCTTTATACTTGTGATACTAAAGTTGACCCCTCTCGTATTATTTCCATTGTGAAACCTCTCATCACTGATGATATGAATGCGGAGCTATGTAAACCGTTTTCTGAGGAGGAGATTAGTGATGCTCTTTTCCAAATAGGTCCGTTGAAAGCCCCAGGTCCGGATGGATTTCCTGCAAGATTTTTTCAGAGGAATTGGGATTTAATCAAGGAGGACATTGTAAGGGCGGTTCAGCAGTTCTTTATCTCAGGTGTTATGCCCGAAGGTGTAAATGATACTACCATTGTCCTTATTCCCAAAGTGAAGAATCCTCGGTCCATCAAGGAGTTTAGACCGATCAGCCTGTGTAAAGTCATTTATAAAATTATCTCGAAGTGCCTAGTAAATAGACTAAGACCTCTTTTGGATGGTATGATCTCTCCCACTCAGAGTGCCTTTATTCCTGGAAGATTAATTTTTGATAACGCTCTTATTGCCTTCGAATGTATTCATTCGTTGAGTATATTAAAAGATCAGCATGGAGAGTTTTGTGCATATAAGTTGGATCTGGCAAAAGCGTATGATCGTGTAGATTGGCAATTTTTAAAGAGTATGCTGGGGGCTTTTGGCTTTGCACCATCTTGGATTAACTGGATCATGACGTGTGTTACATCAGTGAAATTCTCGGTCCGGTTTAATGGACAATTGTTGGAACCTTTTTATCCATCGTGTGGGCTCAGGCAAGGGGATCCCTTATCGCCGTATTTGTTCCTATTTGTTGCTGAGGCCCTTTCCTTGCTGTTAAAGGATGCTTGTGACAAAGGTGCTCTAAAAGAATTCCACTTGAACAGACATGCGCCAGGTATTTCTCATCTTTTATTTGCGGATGACAGTCTCCTATTTTTCAAAGGGTCCATAGATCAAGCCTTAGTCATTTAAAATATTCTGTCAGGCTATGAGGTGGGAACGGGTCAGCTTCTGAGCCCCGATAAATGTTCAATCAAGTTTGGCAAAAAGTGTAGTATGGAGGATCAGGTGGCCACTATGGTTATTCTTAATATTACTGCAGAAGGTTTTGAAGATAAGTACCTTGGCTTACCGGTACCTGAGGGTAGAATGAAGGTTGGCAAGTTCCAATCAACAAAAGATAAGGCATTAAAAAGAGCATCAGATTGGATTGAAAAACATGTATCAAGTGGTATAAAAGAAAATCAAATCAAGGCAGTGTTGCAAACGCTCCCAGTGTACGCCATGGGTATCTTTAAATTTCTAGCTTCCTTATGTGATGAGTTGGCTCAGATTATAAGAAATTTTTGGTGGGGAGACGAAGAAGACAGAAGGAAAACACATTGGCTAGCTTGGGATAAACTCACTAAACCAAAAAGAGAGGGAGGCATGGGCTTCCGAGATCTTAGGTTGTTTAATCAAGCTCTATTGGCTAAACAGGCTTGGAGGTTACTGGTGAATCCGGATTCATTATGTGCTAAGGTTTTGAGGGCAAAATATTATCCCAATGGTCACATCCTGGATACTGCTTTCCCGCAGGCTACTTCCGTGAATTGGCAGGGTATTATGCATGGACTGGATCTGCTAAAAGAGGGGTGATCTGGAGAGTGGTTGATGGAAAAAATGTTAATGTTTGGAGAGATAACTGGCTACCTAGAAATTCCAGCCTCAGAGTTTTAGTCAAAAAGAACCGCACTAGACTGAAATGGGTCTCTGAATTATTCATGAGCGGAACAAGAAGATGGGATGAAAATTTAATAAGGCACTTGTTCTATAGCCATGATGCTGAGGAGATCCTAAATTTACGTATTCAGACTGGAGGTGAGGGTGATCTAATTGCTTAGCACTACGAGAAAAATGGCATGTTCTCGGTTAAAAGTGCGTACAGACTGGCCTTAAATCTGCAGGATGGCAAGGATGAGACGGGAATGTCCAGCACTGCCGTTGGCAAGGAAAGGAGTGCATGGGATGTTATTTGGAAGGACAATGTTCCTCAAAAAATAAGAACTTTTGCCTGGCGAGCTGCGTCCAACAGTTTGGCTACCCAGGTAAACAGAGTTACTCACCACCAAACGGTGTCAGGCAGGTGCACTATATGTGGGGTGGAGGATGAGAGTATTTTCCATGCCCTCGTGTCTTGTCCAAAGGCGCGCGCTTTCCGTTTCGCAGTGAGAGAAGTGTGGAATATTCCTAGCGAGTAGCTATTCAGATTTACGGGGCTCGACTGGATATTTATTCTGCTTGATCAACTGGGGTCGCTGGAACACGATCAAGTCTTATTCATGCTTTGGAGAGCGTGGCATCTATGGAATGACTTGATCTTTGGAAAGGGGAAAGAATCCTTATCTGCCTCTGTTACTTTTGTGGAAAATTACTGGAAATCCTTCTCTAAAGCAAAAAAACTGTGCGCAATTTGATTTAAGCATCAAAGGCAAGGGGGTGATAGATAATTGGAGGTATGTTATCCCAACCGTGAATGGTCGTCATGTTTGGGAACCCCCGGATCAAGGGTATATTAAGATAAACGTTGATGCTAGATTCGTGGAGAGCATGAGAGCAGCTAGTGTCGGGATTATTGCCAGGAATCATCTCGGCGAAGTTTTGCTTTCTTCATGGTATTTTATTCGGTCCTGCACCTGCGTGGATGAAGCGGAACTTCGTGCGGCTCTCGCCGGGTTATACATCGGCATTACTCTTCACACACCGGTTATTTTAGAAGCTGATTGTGCGTATGTTGCAGCTTCTCTGGAAAAAGAATCCATTGACAGGTCTCCTCTTGTCGATCTGAAAAAGGAGGCGATGAGCGTCTCAAAGCTCATTAAGGATTTTAAGATTGTGAAGATTGACAGGCAGGCTAATAGGGTCGCGCATGAGATTGCTAAATTTTGTTTTAATACCAGGTCCGATGGTGTCTTATGTAATAGTGTTTCCGGCCTGCGTGGCTACCTTTGTAATGAATGATTGTAAAAATCTTGGTTTTTTCTAATTAATATATGGGTGGGTTTTCAAAAAAAATTTAAAAAAAATGAAAACAACGACTACTACTACGCCGCGCCGCACGCCGCGCCGCCTACACGCCAAAGAGCTTGCCGAAGGCGCTGTAGTCGATGTCATCGTCGTCCTCCTCCTCCTTCTTCACGCCGCCACCGTCCTTACTACACCCCTGCCCTGGGTCACCTTGGCGGACGGGTTTGGTTGGTGGCGGTGCCTCGTCGTCGCTGTCCTCGAGGACGATGACGCCGCCCTCGTCGCGGCCGCGGCGCCGAGCGGTGATCTCCCGAAGGCACGGCGCTGGCGCTCCATCTCCAGCCGGACGTAGTTCTCCCGCGCCCACTTGAGGGCGGCCTCGTTGGCGGCAGCCATGTCCTCGTGCTCTTTCTTCACGGTGACGAGCCACGGCTCCGTCTTCAGCTTGACGAGGCGGGAGGAGGGAGCAGAGGGGCCACGGCCGCCCTCGTTGATGACGAGGGCGCCGCCGCGGGTGCGCCGCCCGAGCGGCATCTCCATGGGCTCGGCGGGCTCGGGCTTGACATTGGCCGCCGGGGAATCGCTCTCCCATCGGCTGTTGTAGATGCGGTGGCTGTAGACGAGGAGAGAGAGAGAGACGAGATGGGGGCGTCGGCGGCGAGAGAGGGACTGCGGGCGAAGGAGAGTGTGTCCACCGGTGAGGGAGGGGCGGCTTTTATAGCCGGCGAGCGGGCGGTAGACGTGTGTACGCGTGGCGGGAGGGGGCGGGGCGCACATCGCCGCGCCATCACTGTGCCGCCCGTGAGGAATCAATGGAAGGCTGCCGCCGGTCAGCCTTCGCATTGATTCCCCGCGGGAAACCAAGGCGATGAGGACGACGAACGCGCGCGGGTCGCTGACTCGGTGGGCCCGCCAGGTTTTCGCGCCAAAACTGTTTCCCCCGGCGCCCCCGAGTGCCCCCCAGCGCGCCGGCGAGGCCTGGGTCCGCCGGCGCCAAATTCGGCCCTAACCGGCAAGAAGTGGGCTTCTGGGGGCGCGACTGGGCCGATTTTCCGGCGCCGGCAATAAAAAAGGGCCTTGGGGGGCTTGTTGGGGCGCGGCTGGAGATGCTCTTAGGGCATATCGAGCGCGGACCCTCTAACCGCCGGCGTCCGTACGGATCGCATGGTTCTTTTATCATTCAATGTGGTCTCGTATCAGTTCGCTGGCCGGTCCGGACATTTTTTTTTTCACATAAACCGGAAGCAAACAAACCAAGGAGGGGTGTGGGGAAGGGGGGGCTTGCGGGCGTTCGGACAAATCCAACGCACGCGTTTGACAACACATGTCCCCGGAGGTCTTCGACAACGACCGGGGCGCCAGTCCATGCCGGCTTCACCATGGAGCAGGCACAGACGCACTTCAACGCCGCCATGGCGGAGGAGCAGCCGGTGTTGCCACCTATATTAGTGTTCTGGCAGGCGCGGGAGGAGCAGAGGTACAACCTCTTTCTCCTTGTGCGGCACCGGCTTGTAGAAGGCCAAATCTACAACGAGCGTGCGAGCAAGAAAGCCGTGGCAGCCATGGTCGCGGTGAACTCCAACTTCAACGCCGAGCAGCGGGCGCTCTACGAGGTCGCGCACACTCACGCCGCTCCTCGCAATGCGGTCCATGCGCAACCCGACGCGGAGGCGCAGAAAGACATGGAGCTTGCGCTGGCGATCGCAGACAAGAACGCCGCCAACGAACTTTCATTGTCGCCGATGGCACAAGGAGCGAGCCGCCCCGTCCACGTTCATCGTCGACCTCACGTCCATCGGCGACGGATAGGTCACAGACACCAACAAGGAAGAGGAGTGCATCTGAGGCGGCGGGGCCTCGAGTTTCAAGTGGGCTGATCCGTCTCCCATGTCCTACTCTTCCTCGCCAGCGACCACCCCTTCACTTCACGGGTCTCATCCCCGTCGCTCATGGAAACGGCGAGATGGACTCGACAAACGACGGAAGGGAACAACAAGGACGTGGAGGACGGGCGTCGTTGTAGGCTAGATTTAGTTCCGGTCGTTTTTTTAATGAAAAATGTCGAAAATGTAATGAATGTGCATTCATATGAAAACCAGGTTTGTATGTAATTCATCCATTTTGCTGATATCCGTTTTGAAATGTATGCGGGCGTGGTTGGATGGCCGCTCCCACATCAGTGTCTGCGGACTGGTCACGACCGGTCCACGGACGGATATGGTGTCCGGTTTGAGGGTCAGCGTTGGAAATGCCCCTAAACTTAAACTAATCGACTCCAAGAGCATCTCTCTAGCAGATGCCATAAACTTAATCTCAACCTTCTCCCTATCTAAAAAAAGCAATTTTTTAAAGGATTAAACTTTTGCTCAGCTATCACATCCCTTAAAACTTAACCCCTAAAAATATTGTTTTGCTAATTCATCCAACCATTTTCAAACTTTACCAGAACATATTAGTTGAATACTTAAGAATCCAAGTATGCACAATTTAAATCACATAACAAATTTAATATTCTCAAACATAACCATGGAAATTCAAACACAACAGATGGTCCAAATGAACTAAGAATCCAAATAAAGACGATAAAGGAACAATAATCAAGTGCTATGAAGGCACCAATGGTGCTCAATAAAATCTTCTTGAAGTCAGCTGTGAGCTTGACGGACCTCGATCTTTCGGCGTGGTTGGAGGAAGGCTTCAATCCTGTTTGGTTTATGTGCTGGCTCCACCGGTGCCCATTGAAGATATACTGAAAGTCATGTGGGTCCTCTCTCTCCCCTCATCCTCGATGATCATGTTGCGCAAGGTAACACATGTTGTCATGATCTTCCACAAGGTCTCTGGGTTCCAATACTCAGCAGGGCCATGGACAATCACGGAGCATCGCTGAAGCGCACCAAAAGCTTTCTCAACATCCTTTCTAGATATTTTTGCATAGTTGCAAAGTGAAATTTCTTGTTGCCTTTAGGACGATGGATTGTCTTCACAAATGTGGCTCATGGAGGATAGATGTCATCGGCTATGTAGTATCCCATGTTGTATTCATTGCCATTAACAACATAGTTGCATGGTGGATTGTCCCCGACAACAAGCCATGCAAAAAGAGGAGATCGAGAGAGCATATTGGTATCATTGTGAGAGCTAGGCATCCCGAAGTATGTGTGTCAAATCCAGATATCATGTGATGCAACTTCCTCAAGAATAATGGTTGGATCATGACAATACTGACCTTGCCATGCAACAGTGCAATTCTTCCATGTCCAATGCATACAATCAATTGATCCACACATCTCGGTCTAACCTCTCTCTTCATTTTTCTACCATGAGCCTCTCGGTATCTTCATCACTGGGAGTCCTCAAGAACTCTGCTCCATGGATTTTGATCACATCATCACAAAATCGTCTCATACACTCCAGTACGAGATCTTCCCTAATGCAAACATAGTCATCAATGACATCGGACGGACATCTACAACAAAGTACTCGAACGAATGCATTAATCTTCAATAATGTACTTGCACTCGCTGCTCCTGCTGCATTCCTTCTCAGTTGAAACCATGGATCATGTTTCTCCACAACTTTTGTAATGGTGTTAAAAAGATCTTCGTGCATCCAAAATCTGCGTTGAAAATAGGAAACAAATATTGCATTCGACGCAAAGTAATCCCTCACTAGACCATCATGACCCATGATTCTATCTCAAAGTAACCTCCTTCGACCAACCGAGAACCGAGCCTTCACCGCAGAAAATCCTCCTGAATAGAAACAACAGCAGCCTCCAACTCAAAGTCATCATCTTCTTCCTCCTCCTCCCACGATGAATCACTAAAGATCATCTCCCATAATATCTTCATCTACACAATTCGAGACCTTTATTTGATAAAAACAGGGAAAAAAGAAAAAAAGATCATAGAGCCATTTTGACAAATACCTTGTGGGTGGACAAGGTTAAAGACACAGGGCCCGACGATGTAGCTAGGCTAAGACCAAACGGTGATGGAGGACACAAGCGGTGTTGTCTAGCAGTTTGCAGAGGCAATTCACGGGCATGGATGAAACGAACATGGCTGGGATATCGGGGAGGCGACAAGGTGGCAGCAATGGTCTCCTTCGCCAGTTCAGACATGTCGGCTATGTAAGAGTTGCGCTGGACCTTCCTACGCCATCTCCAGGTTTGGCTGGTTCAATTCCTGGCAAAAACGGACCTCCACAGCCACCGAGCGGAACTACCAGGCGGCGGGCTCATCAGCGATGAAAAAGCTGATTCCAGCACCGGCAAGCGAGTAGAAGCTGCGAGAGAGGGTGGGGATTGTCAGATGGTCGCACGAAAAGGTTCCCTCGTAGGGGGTTGGATGGCGGTGATGAGGGCAGTGGGTTGTTGCCGAGAGGTAGGTGGGACGGCCGACTATTTTATTGACAATTTACCGCTTTGGACTAAATTTAGTAGGGACAACTATGTTTTGAGGGGTGAAAATCAATTTTTGAGGGATTATTGGTTTGAGGCGTCTGCTAGCTAGGACTTAATCCCTCAAAACATTTTTTTCCCAAATATAGCTATTCGGGCATCTATTACAGATGAACTAAGGGCTTATCCAGTTGCAATCACCA
This sequence comes from Thinopyrum elongatum, assembly GCA_011799875.1. Taxonomy (NCBI): domain Eukaryota; kingdom Viridiplantae; phylum Streptophyta; class Magnoliopsida; order Poales; family Poaceae; genus Thinopyrum; species Thinopyrum elongatum. The sequence goes on along the minus strand of CM022302.1, from coordinate 490,777,663 downwards.
AACGAACACTATGAAATGTCTCGTGAACACGTCCAGGCTTGTCCATGAACATCGGGCTGAACATCGACCATCCAACCATGTCCCTCAAATGACTCCTCATTTCAAACAGTTCAAACACAAATTAAGGATGGGATTTAATCTAGTATGATATATTACATGCATATTTGATAAAAATTAAAAAGTTTGATCCAAACTATTCTAAATTTAGCTAAACTAAACGAAAACCTAAGTTAAGCACCAGACCGTGACCTCGTAGGCATGGCCTCCGAGACCGGCGGCACCGCCGTCGTCGTCGCCGCCGACATTGTCGTTGTTTATCTCAACGCCAGTTAAGGAAGCCGAATCCAGCCGTGGTGGCATTCGTCCCCGGCCGCATGTCCGTTCGTGGCGCAGAAGCTCGGCCGCCTCTCCTCGACTTAAGGGTAGATCTCGTGCTCGGACTCAGCCAGCCCGACACAGAGGAGCTGCTCGTTCAGCTGGCAGCGAGTGTCCGTCTCTTTGATTGACTTGGACCGTCGAAGTCCCAAGCCTCTACGAGGACCCAGGGCGACGAAAACTGTATGTTGGCAAACATGTCAAGTGTTGCCCCTGTCGCGCCTCCGTCTTGATGAGATATTTTGAGCCCCCTCCCTAACGACAAGGACGGCACACCGTGAAGGTGTGTTGTGCAAAAACTTTGGGAGAGGGGAAGAGTGGGGAGCATAGGGTTCGGGGGAGGCCGGCCCACTTTAAAGCTGGAGTAGGTTTCTTAGGTGACGCGCCAGACCACCAGGATTTAATTTGGGTAAGTGAGTGGCCGGTGAACGTATGTGAATGCGTCGAGGTTTCTAGAACATCCAGGGTTTTGGGTGGGATCGGATTGTCGGAAACTTGCGTAGCAGACGTCCTGACTCCCCAAGACCGACCCTCGATTTAGAGTCGTTCTAAGGGATTTTGGATGTCCGAACCAATCTGACCGAAAACAAGATGCGTTCAAAAATCAAGACTTAAAAAGCATACGAACCATTCAATCCAAACACAAAGAGACGATTTGGTAAGGCGCGTTAACCATGCGGATTCTTATTGTTGAAGTCCAAAATTCAAGTCTCCTGTCTCTTTTCACGCTTTCTCACAAACGGATTAAAAATAGATTATTATTTTTGAAGCATGGATAAACCATGGGCTCAAAAAGTTAGATTACATGTGGTGGAACCAACTCATCAGGGTTCAAATCATACATTTAGCGTTGGTGGTCGCATTTTTCTGAATTTATTTCAGGCCTTGCGGCGGTGTCGAAGGCATCTATGGCGACTTCGTCAATCTCTTAATGATGTGTCGGCTTAGTCTCTCTGAGACGCTCATAAGGGGTAGAGTGTGTGGGCGTTTGTTCATAGGAATGAGTGTATGTGCGTATTTATGAGTGTTTGCGTCTATATTGTGTTGAAAAAATTACCGCACTTTTTTGTACATTCGAAAATTTACTACCCGGTACGCACGGGATGGACCGTGAAGCCAGTCTTCAAAAGAAAAGAAAAAAACCACGCGACGTGTCTTGCGTTTTTCTTGGGCGTGTTTTTCTGCCAATGTTGCATTTCCGGATGACTCGCATGTCGTCCCGTCATCTATGCACATGCATCCTCTTTTCTCTCTCTGTCTCTGCCATGGCACGACGCCGTGCCGTGCAGTGCCAGCAGTCCGACCAAATCATAGCCTAATCACACCGCAAACCACGTAAGCCCGCGCCCCGGCCGCTCCAGTGGTGCTGCGGGTATAAATTATTCTGGCAATGGAGCCATGGACCGAGAGCTAGAAGCTAGGTAGTGCGACATCTCTTCCGCGTGCGCATCTGCATCTTGGTCAATTCCTTGATCAAGCCGAGCGCGTATGGCGTTGGAGGCCGTGGTGTTCTCGAAAGGGTTATTTGGGCGCTGCGCCATGGCTGCCGAAGGAGTAGGAGGAGGCGCCGGAGTTTGGGGCGGGAATGGCCACGGGCACGGTGGTGGCATGGAGTTGGACGGAAGCAACGCCCACTGCGGCACCGCGGTTGCGAGCGCCTCCGTGATGATCCCGAGCACCGAAGTCCCGGAAGGCAGTTCCTCCTTGCCGGCGCTGCCGCCGCCGGGGCAAGGAGGTGACCGTGGAGACGCGGACGACGGTGCCGTGGGCGCGGCGTCGGCGTCAGGTGCGGCAGGGAGGAGGAAGCGGCGAAGAGCGAGGAGCGTGAAGAACATTGAGGAGGCGGAGAGCCAGCGGATGACCCACATCGCCGTCGAGCGCAACCGCCGCAAGCAAATGAACGAGTACCTTGCCGTGCTCCGGTCCCTCATGCCGGCCTCCTATGTGCACAGGGTACGTACTCCTTAGCTAACTATAGTGTTTGTTTGTACGGTGATTTCGTGAAAACTTGGATGTAATTTTCCTACCTTTTTCAAACTTGATCGATTGCGAACAGGGCGACCAGGCATCCATAATTGGTGGCGCGATCAACTACGTCAAGGAGCTAGAGCAGCTAGTTCAATCCCTGGAAGCGCACCGGCACGCTCGCCTCCGTGACGACTGTCCTATCAGCGGCGACGTCTCCGCCGCTGTGGTGCACTTCGCGGACTTCTTCACCTTCCCGCAGTACACGATGAGCGTCCGCCACGCCCCTGAGGCCGCCGCAGCCACAGCAGAAGCAGCAGGCGCACTCGCGGACGACGGCGGAGGCAATGCCGCCGACGGCGACACGACGTCGGGCTCGAAGCAGTCGGCAGTGGCGGACATCGAGGTGACCATCGTGGAGAGCCACGCGAACCTGAAGGTGCTCTCGCGGCGGCGGCCGAGGCAGCCGCTGAGGATCGTGGCAGGCCTGCAGGGCCACCGGCTCGCCGTGCTGCACCTCAACGCCACCAGCGCCGGCCACATGGCCCTCTACTGCCTCAGCCTCAAGGTACGTACCGTACGTACCACTCCCCATGCTAGCTAGCTGTAGCTGTTCCTTTTTCGAGACCATTCGCTCGCCTGGCAGCGCGTGACGCCGAAACAACTAACTGGCCTCGTTTTCCGTGCCCTTGTCCGGGACGACTCGTCCAAAACATCACACCTCCGTGTGTTTCACCACAAAGATGAAGCTGCATTATTGTTTTGACGCTAGATGAGGGGCTGCATGGATTGACTGCCACAGTGTTTGCTGCCGTATTGTCATGTACTCCCACCGTTTCTAAGTATAAGTCTTTCCAGAGATTCCAATTCATCGGCATGTAGTCCATATTGTAAAATCTCTAAAAATGTATATATTTAGGAACGGAGGAAGTAGTGACTAGCTGACTGCAGGATCGAACGTCCATTTCTTTGTGTCGTAGACTCACTAGTACGTGTAGCAAATGAATTCATGTGAATCGCTCTGTGTCTGGTTGATGATGCCATGCGTGATGGCCGCAGGTGGAAGACGACTGCCGGCTCTCGTCGGTGGACGACATCGCCGCGGCGGTCCACCGTATCGTCGAGACGATAGACAATGAGGAGGAGGAGGAGGAGGAGCGGCAGCAGCAGAGCTGTACGTAGGTAGCTAGGCATTGGCGTGTAACAGTTCACGAGCTACTTCTAATTAGTAAACAAGATCTAGAAGTACTTGCAGCCTTGTAGGCACTGCAGCTTGATAGCTCTCTATGTAATGTACCTTTATGTACTCTGTCGATGTACCTATGCATGTCCTACGCATCTCTCCGCGTGTTATCTGGTTGTGCGTGCACGGCATGGGCAGGAGTGGGGTTTCCGTCCATGCCCCACGCGCCCGAATGCAGGGAGCCTCTTGGTCATGGACATATTGTACGGTTGACACTACGTGGGCACGATTGACATGCATGTACAATTAAGGCTTACTTGGTTCAGTATCAATAATCCAAGGAAAAAATTATCAGTATAGTTTTTTATGTTATTTTACTGATCGTTTTGCGGTCAGTTGTCTTTTCATTGTACACCGGCTGTTTTCTTTGATAATTATCAGATCTAATATATCTTTTGGGGTAAAATAACACATTTGACAATCCCATATTTTGTAAAAACTAAATGTTGCCAAAATTGGAATGTTTTTTAAAAAGTGGTCAAAGAATTGGTAGCCAACCAATTGGTATCCAATTTTTAGACTTGCCAATACATCGGCATGCTAAATATTGGCATCAAACGAGCTACAATTGGTTAATAAAAAACAATTATGGTTTTGTCCTAGTTGGTTTCCACTACTAAGGATCGTTCCAAGTTTTGGAAAACCCCAGTTTTACTTCTATTCTGTTTGGTGGTGCTATGGAAATGCACTTTCGCTCCATTTCTGCATGGTCAATGGCGTTTCACCATTTTCTTTGTTCAAAATATCCCTAAGTAGCCGGCGGATAGGCTCTCTATATATAGGTCACTTGCATGTGGGACTCATCCCTTGCAAAGGGAAGAAAGGGGGGAAATGTAAAAATAAAAAGGGGGAAAACTTCATCTCTCCCCTCCTCCCTCTCTCCGCCATCATGCCCCCAACACACATCTCCTCTCGATCGCCCTTCTTCCTTCCACTGTGGCATCATCACCGTGCGGACGGGAACGACAACACATACAGGCAAAGGCACAACCCGGCAGACTAGTCGAACATGTTGTCCTTCGCCGCGCCAATGCATGTGGGGTGAATGACAGTCAACTATGAACGACCGTAGCCGCACTGTAGTGCGGAGAGGGCTGTGTGATGGTGACGAGGATCAACATGATAGAACATGAGGCACGAGAGGTCTTGGTGATGCCCAAGGAGAGAGGAATTGACCCCTAAGTCCGTAATTGTCGTGGCTGAGTTTGTTTTCCTTGCCTCTGATCGATCATCGCCACGAGCAATTTGTCACCACAGTAGGTCCTAGCACCCGTCTGTCCGTCTTAGCACTACTATGAGCTTCTAAATCCACCAGCGTCCTTCCCTGGCAACATTTCATCGTCAAGTGTTGGAAGAATATCCGTACGTGCGCTCATAGGGGTAAATGTGCGTGCACATATATGAGGGTCTATAGTATTGTGTTTTTAAAATGAAATAATTAAGAAGCCACGCTAAATAAACCGATTTGCAGAAAAGGAGTCTATAGGGGTTTTTCATGTCGCCGCGGGGAATGATAACCATTCTAAACCAAATATATCATAATAAGAACATCGTCCCCCGCCAGTTACTTTGTGTTACGCTATCATATCAACGGTCCCACCAGCCGTGGGGTTAAGAGCATGTAACACCTAGTAAAGATGATATGCGTTTGCCCAACAGATGGGCTAAGCTCCCCGCTAAATCCGAGCAACCCGGCGTCACAAAAGGGATCTCAAGGCTTGGCAACAAAATGATACTTCCTCCGTTTCATAATGGAGTGGGCATATAGATTTTTTTTAGAGAAGGCAAACTTTATAATTTTTGACCAAGCTTATAGATAGAACTACTAATATCTGCAGTACAATCATACTTCTCATGATATACCTTATTATATGTAATTGGTATTCTAGATATATCTATTTTTTCTATAAGCTTAAAGAAAATTTGTATAGGTTGACTTTTTAAAAAGTCAATATGTGTTGTAAAACGGAGTACTCCTAAAGGGATTTCCAATGTTTTTTCTTTTCTTTTTGATGAGAACAAGGGATTTCCAATGGTTTGACGAGGGGATTGTTGAACCATCATCGGATCCACGTCAGCCAGGAATTACGTGTCTGACGAGGCCCTTTCAGTTTCACCCGGAAGAAGAACACGAGAAGCTTTTGCGGAAAGGGAGGGAGATGGACAGGGAGCATGGGATCGAGAGCGAGCGATCAATCGACGCCACAGGACGCTGGACGAGCACGCGCGCGAGGCGACGACGAGAGCCAGCCAACCGGCCGGGGAAACAATGGGAAAAGACGTGCCCAGCCGCTGCGCCCGTGCCGTCCCATTGACCCTCGCCCAAGTTCGGGGTGTGGAGATTGTGATCTCTGGGTGCAGAGGCCCTTCCACCCCAACAGAGCGGTTCACCTTTTCCCTGCCTAGCCATGAATGATTGGTGACCCCAACGATAGTCGAGAGGGCCGGCGAGATGATCAGTCCCTCTCGGGATGTTTTTTACCTCGTGATTTGACCAATGTCACAAGGGCCGGCGCCGGCCACTGCTAGCCGCTGCCATTCATACTTCGGAGTCCACTAGCACGGATTTTTACCCCAAAAGGAAAAATAAGTTTTGAGTCTTGGTGTGGTGGTGACAGATCCAGAGCATGGCATGCACGAGAGCATCTTCCTCGCCGGTGAGAGTCGGGAGCAGGAGAAAGTGCCTTTCTCTCCTGTGGTACAGCGCAGCTAATGTCGAGACGTGGCCTTCCGGAAAGCGTCTGCATGCCCTGTCTAGGCATGTCAACTCAACCCAAAACCAGAATATGTGAGTAATTTACGAGCTACTCAGCCAATACATGCTTTAGATGTGGAAGAGAACTACCCAGCCATGTGGAACATTCAGCTTCGTATTCCTCGCTTACATGGCTCGTAGTCAAGATTACACAAGCAGATTGCTAGAGGTAACATGGAGAGAATAAATCAGTGAACTAGATACTTTATTACAGAAACCAGACATATGCTCGATGGAGCAGTATCACCATGTAAACACAAGCACACAAGTTTTCTGTCAACTCTTATTTGATCACTGGGTGTTTCCAAAGCTTAGGCCAATAAGTTACTCTCCTACTTACGAGTTTCAGTGTCCTTCCCTACAAAAGAAAAACAGTTTTCAGTCGGCTACCTAACGCCGGCAACTCTGTCCCGATTCTGAAAGAAATCATTGGAGTAGACCTGCTGGACAGCAAACATGACAAGAACAAATTCATAAAAAGTATTCCTGTATCTACAGTCTGTCGGCCCAAATATCTGTTGATATCACGGAGACAATAGTACATCAAAGTACATTTACTTGACATCCATTAACTAGATCCACTGATCGTTAGGTCTTTCAAAGGAACAGTTTCACACTGCAGCATCATTGGCATATTGCCCGCTGTCTAGTGCAGCATATAATCAGAGAGTAGAGCCAATCTGAATATCACAAGACAAACGTATTAACGAATCACAATACATTAAAAAAAATTACTTGATGAAGGAAACTCGATAGGACTATCAGGGGATTTATTATATGAAAAAAATGTTTATTCCCTTAAAAATGATAAGGAAATAAGATAAGTGATATGTTTTGTACTTTTACAATACGTGATCTGCTAGAGATGCCCAAAGAGAGTATCTATGTTTTTCGCGAGTATCTATGTTTGCCGACGATGTGATGCTTTTCATCAAGCCCAGAGAGCTTGATCTCCAAGTCTCAGCTGCAATCCTCCAACTTTATGGTGAGGCGTCCGGCCTTCGCACAAACCTCACTAAGAGCGCCGCACTGTCAATTCGGTGCAATGTGCAGACAATGACTAGGGTTAGCCAGGTGCTTGGATGCCCGACAGGCACGTTCCCATGCAAATATCTCGGACTTCCATTAACCATCAGGAAACAAAGTGAGGCGCAACTGCAGGGTCTCGTTGACCAGCTGGCTGGGTGCTTGCCAGAGTGGAAAGCTTCATCCATGCCCAAGAGTGGTAGACTGATCTTGGTTCAGTCCGTATTATGCGCGATCCCGATTCATGCTATGCTAGCTTTGGATTTCCCCCAAAAAACTATCAAGGCGATGAACAAGATATGTCGAGGCTTTCTCTGGTGCGCAAAAGAACAGGCGAGTGGAGGACAGTGCTTGGTTGCTTGGGAGAAAGTATGCTCTCCACAATGGGCAGGCGGACTGGGCATTCCCAACCTCAGGTGGAGGAACATAGCTATTCAGGCTAGATGGCCGTGGCTTCAACGTACTGACCGCCAATGATCATGGGCGGAATTTGACATACCGGTACCTCAGGAGGCGATACAGCCATTCTAGCCTCGCAGGCGACGGTGGATGATGGCACACATCGACCCTCTTCTGGGAAGACAGATGGTTTGAGGGATCGCGAATTCAAGAGGTTGCACCGGCCCTTTATGAAAGAGTCAGCACTGGTATCAAGAACTCTTGAACGGTTCACCAGGTAGTGGCGGACGGCATGTGGGTCTCCGATGTCGGACTGGAGATGTTCGACAATGAGATTCTGGAGTACCTTAGCCTCTGGGCGGCTATACAGCAGGTGGAGCTCAACCATAGTGTCTCGGATTCGATAACCTGGGTATGGGAAAAGCCGGGATTTTTTCAGCTCGTTCGGCTTATGCGGCGAAATTCTGGGCAAGAGAGGTTAGCCCTACTGCCGCGTTCACTTGGAAGTCAAAGGAGCCTCTCCAATGCTGCTTCTTCGCTTGGCTTGCGCTCCAAAACAGGTGTTGGACTTCAGATAGGCTTGCGAGGCGTGGCCTGGATCACCAAGAGGCGTGTCCGTTCTGCGGACAAGAACAATAAACCATTGATCACATCTTCCTCAATTGCATCTTTGCGAAGCAAATATGGAGCATCATATGCGATGGCCTCAACAAACCGGAATGGGCCCCCAATCAAGAGTCCAACTTGCTACTATGGTGTGCCAACATGCAAAATACTACGGCATGCACAAAGGATGTGCGAGCAATGCTACTACTTGTGCTCTGGGAGTTGTGGAAACATAGGAACTCCATAGTGTTTGATGCATGTTCTCCTTCTATGCTCAGGTTGGCGACGACAATCATGCAGGAAGGCACAAATTGGAAACAAGCGGGAATTTTCAAAGGAGACGTGGAGCCGATGCTACGGGCATTATCTAGGTGGGTAGATAGGAGGAGTTAATCATATAGTAGGGTCTTGGCGTGGAGTTGATGTACATGTAATTTGTAACATCCAACATGGAGGGATTTATTTTCCCCACCCCCTCTTTAACATATAGTACGTACACGTGCGTATTCGAGAAAAAAAAGATGCCCATAGAAAGAGTAATTGGGGAACCTGACTCAAACATGACAGGATTTTGTGTGTGTATAATGAGAGGATCTAGCAACATCTTGTTTGGAAACCAGCAAAATCCGTTATTGTTTGGTTACGATAATTAATCATTCATCACAAGTTCGTTTACAATCTGGTAGTTTGTTAAAATAAAAATATTTCAGATTCTGCGCACCTATCAGCAAGGAGTAGAAAACAGAGAGATTATAGTGATAATTCCAGACATAGTGATGGATTCACCAAAACAAAAAATAACAGTTGCTAAACCAGAGTTCTGGTGCAAAATCATTTAAAGGCAGGTTATCTATATGTTTGTTTCATGATTGCAGTTTTACAGATACAAGTTGTACATGAGACTTCAGAGGCAGTTCGAGATGGTATGGATGGTATGGTCAGTGGGGTGTGAAGTATGATCTACACAAGCAAGGAACTCATTCAAGATGGTATGGATGTTTTGATGTTTTTTCTGGTAAAGAGCATTTTCATTCAATCGATATATCGAGATCATTCATAAAGGCCATCATAAGATGGGGTAGATCATATCCAAAGAGTTACACAATCATCTATAATGGGAGAAAAATTTCTTGGCAGTATGCTCCAACCAGGTAGATGCCATCATAAAAAGGTATTTGTCCTCAGACCTCTAATAAACCAAGTACGGAGCCATCGCATACATGAATGAATAATCTACACTTGATATGAAACGCATTTTTTGTTCAAAAAACACATCATCTCTGGTAAGCCATAGATCCAAATATAAGGTTGCTGATTGTCGAACATACTATGCGCACTATGGGGGGGTAAAGATTTAAAACTACTTGAACTATTTCCTACACTACACGGGCAAACTTACACTAAAAGAATAGGTGTTTAATAGACTCGTCATATTGGCAAAAGTCACAGGTCTTGTGACCATGCAAATTACAACACATCAGGTTAATTATCTCTAGTTAGGATCACATCTCTGTTTAAAAATCATAGAAATATCTTCACTCGAAGAGATAGTTTGATCCTCCATTTGTTTTCAACGAGAACATCACTATGGGCATTCGCCTCATATAAGGACTTGACAATAAACATGTCATTCTAGGTCCATCGAAACCAGTTCGTTTGACACCCAAATGTGCTCCAGGATATTTTGATAATTGAGGTGTGAACCATGAATCCAAGGAGCAAAACACACATCATCTTAGGCATGTGTAAGATTAGTGAGGTGTGAAGTATGAATCTACACCAGCAATGAACGCACCTCATGGCTGCCGCTCATCCCACACTACTCATTTTCACAGCTTCGATCGTCGTGTTAAACATATTGTTATGTTGCAGGACACTTGGGCTGGCCGAGCCAACCTTGGCCCTCACGTTGGAGTAGTTAGGGTAGATATTATGTTAAGTTGTATCTCTATCTCCTAACCTCCATCTCCTGTAATATCTCCCGTGGTTAGCCTCAACGCTGCCACCTCCTGTATCACACTACAAATCAATATATACCTGCGGGTCTCCATGTATGGAGATTGAGATGCTTACCCAATAATTTCTTCCTGGTATACAGAGCCTAATCACATCCATCACATCTAGCGCCTTTCATCAATTCCTTCATCCACCATGTCGTCTTCCTCAGCCATCTCATCCGGCCTCAACAACAACACATCCGAACCCTTAACCCCCACCAATTATATCCTATGGCATGCTCAAGCTAGATCACAAATCATTGGAGCTGGCCTATACGGCTACCTCGACTAAATCACCGAAGAACCCCCCAAAACCATCATTACCAAGACCACCGACGGCAAGGATCAGGTTGTCGTGAACCCTTCCTATGCCCCCTGGTTGATCCAGGACCAACAAATTGTAGCATACCTTCTTAGGAATCTGTCCAAGGAGGTTCTTGTCCAAGTTGCATCTCTTGAGAAATCACATGCAATCTGGAGTGCCCTAGCAAACATGTTCTCTGCCCTCTCCTTGTCCCACGCCAACAATATTCGAGCTGCACCCACCAATGCACAAAAGGGGTCTCAATCCGCCTTTGCATACTTCGGCCACATGCGCTCTCTCTCTGATGAACTCACGGCGGCGGGAAAACCCATCAAAGAGCCCGAGCTCATCTCCTTCATAATCATAGGGCTAGACATGGAGTACCAGCCGATTGTTTCCGCGTTGGATGTCCGCACAGAGCCGAACACCGTCGATACAGTCTTCTCCATGGTGGCCAACTTCGAATAGAGGGTCGAGATGTTCCACGGGAACGACAGCGACGCCTTCAAATTGTCGGCGAACGCTGCCTCTCGTGGCCGGCAAGGAGGTAACAAGGGCAACTATCGCAACTAGAAGGGCAACGGGGGTGGATCCCGTGGTTATGGTGGCTACGGCGGCGGCTACAATGGCGGCCACGGTGGTGGCGGCCATGGTGGCGGCGGCTACGGCGGCGGCCAAAAGGAGGCTATGGTGGCAGCGGAGGCCATAATGGTGTTGGCAGCTACTACTAGAACAATCAAGGCGGAGGCGGTGGTGGGGGCTATGGTAGTAGCGGCGGCTACTATCACCAAGGCACCCCCAACGGCAACAACAACCATCGGCGCCCCCCCCCCCCCACACAGCAACAACAGGGGGCGCAACTTCCAAGGCTACGAAGGCTACGAGGGTAAATGCCAAATTTGCAAAAAAAAAACAAATCACATTGCTAAAGATTGGGATTGGCGTTACGCCAATGACACTCCCCAAAAGAAAAAAGTTGCAGCTGCAGCCGACATGTCCTATGGTGTTAACACCAATTGGTACATGGACACGGGCACCACAAATCACATCACTGGCGAACTGGAGAAGATGACAATGCATGAGAAGTATCGTGGCCAAGATCAAGTTTACACCGCCGCAAACGGTGCAGGTAATGACAGTAGTCATATTGGTCAAGCGATTATCAAAACACCACACAAAAACCTTGAAATCAATGATATGTTGCATGTTCCAGATGCATCCAAAACTTTGTTATTTGTCCATCGCATTGCTCTTGACAATAATGTTTTTCTAGAATTTCACCCATTCTTCTTTTTGATCAAGGATCAGGCCACCAGGAGAATTCTCCATAGGGGTGTGTGTGTGCAAGGGCTCTATGCGTTGCTTCCCAAGTATTGCCAGTTCAATAAACAAGTGTATGGTGCCATCAAGCTTTCTGCTGAAAGGTGGCACAATCATTTAGGTCATCCATCATTTGCTACAGTTTATCAAATTCTTAGTAGAAATAAACTCTCAGTTGTTGGTGAGAGAAACTCAGAAACTATTTGTGATTCATGACAAAGAGCAAAAAGTCATCAACTGTCGTATCCTGTTTCGAATAGTGTGTCAACCAAGCCTTTGCAACTTGTTTTTTCTAATGTTTGGGGTCCAACACCCACTCCTGTTGGAAGACATACTTACTATGTGAGCTTTGTTGATGATTATAGCAAGTATACATGGATCTACCTCCTTAAAAAACATTTTGATGTGTTCCAAGTATTTCACAATTTTCAAGCTCTTGTCGAACTTAAATTTGATAGCAAAATTCTTGCCATGCAATTAGACTGGGGTGGTGAATATGAAAAGCTAATTTTTTTTAAAAGAAAGATTGGTATTTCTCATGTCTCATGCCCACATACTCATCAACATAATGGTTCTGCGGAACACAAGCACCGTCACATTGTTGAAGTAGGTTTAGCTATCCCCGAACTGAAGTTCATCTTATTAACATGTGGCCTAGTCGTGTCATATCCAATGAAACTCCCACTGAATGTCTCTTGCATGTTGCACCTGATTACACCACTCTTCGTGTCTTTGGTTGTGCATGTTGGCCCAATCTCCGCCCCTATAACACTCGTAAGTTCATGTTTCGCTCCAAACAGTGTGTCTTCCTTGGGTACAGTGCTCAACATAAAGGTGTTAAATGCCTTGATGTTGCGACCGGTCGTGTGTACATCTCTCGTGATGTTGTGTTTGATGAAGCACAATTCCCGTTTGAAAAGCTTCATCCCAACGCCGGTGCTCTTCATCGAAAAGAAGTCCTTCTACTTCCATCTAATCTTCATGTGGGTGATGATAATTGTGATGATCATATTTTGACTAATGCTCCTAATCCCCTACCTGAATTTGATACAGGAAGAAATTGCAGTTCCAACAGTGCAGGAAACCGTAATGTTTGTGCTCAAAATACCGTTCCCACCGGTGCTGACTCTGTCACAGGAGATCTGGCGCAATCTCCCTCGGGATCGACGCTTTCGACCGCGTCAGACCGGCCCGAATCATCCTCGGGCTCCTCTCCGTGCCAGGAGGATCGCGCCGCACCAGCTGCGTCCAACCCGCGCCAACCCACATCTCCCATGAGGCCCAGCGCTGCGGCATCCGACCCCGCGGGCTCGGCGCACCAATCACAGTTCGAGGACCGGTCGCTCATGCGCTACACGCCAACCCCGCGGGTCTACACCCCGCCGGCCCCGTGCTCCACCCCCAACGTGCCAGGCGGGCACGGTGCACATGTCGATCCGGATTCGGCTAGCTCCTCTGGATCCTCTATGCCGGATTCGTCTTCCCCGCTGTTTGAGCCAGCCACAGAAGATCTGGGTGGTCTGCACACGCCAGCTTCCTCGGGATCAGCCGGATCTGCTGGCCAGTTTGCAGCAGCTCCTGCTGGATCTTCTGTGCCTCCTACGTTGCCTCGCACCCGCCTTCAAACAGGGACACTTGTACCTGTTAATTATAGAAGGAAAACGTCCATTTTAAACCTTGATCTTGTAGAGGTTCGGCGAAATAAACCCCGACGTCGAAATCCCTGTCGATTGCACCCTGAACTATGCAATCCCGGTCTAAATCGAACCCTGGCAGATGTAAACAAGGATTCGTCTGACTGGTGGGCCAAGAAGCGGCAATCTTGACACGATGCAGTGGGCCGGCCCATTTGTTTTTCTATTACACTGCTAAAAAATATGTAATGCGTGGAACTCTTTTTTTATTTTTTATATAATTCGTGAAAAATATCTAATTTTTGAAACTTTTTCAATTTGTTTTTTAATTTCTGAACTTTTTTAAAAAACTGGTGGACTTTTTAGAATCCGTGATTTTTTTTTCAAAAAAACCGTGAACTATTTTCCAAAATCATTAAAAAATCTAAATACATATTTTTTTCAAAGTTCATAAACTTTTTTTCTAAATTGATGAACTTTTTCTAAAGCTGTGAACTTTTTTTTTGAAAATTGACAAGATTTTTTGAAAATCGATGAATTTTTTTAAAAGTTGATGAACTTTAAGCCGCAGTTTTGATGGCGTGCACCCGTCCCCGCGCTGGGCCGACCCATTTTTTCTGTTAGACTGCTAAAAAATATCTAATGTAGGATTTTTTATTTTTTATATAATCCATGAAACTTTTTATTTTTTATATAATCTGTGAAAAATATGTAATGCATGAAACTTTTTTCAATATGTTTCTCTAATTTGTGAACTTTTTTTACATAATGGTGGACATTTTAGAATCTATGAACATTTTGAAATCCATGAAATTTTTTCAAAGTCATGATTTTTTTATTTCCGTGAACTATTTCGAATTTCTCTATTTTTTTCATTTCCGTGAACGAAAGAAGGGTCAAATAGGACTACTTTTCTAAATGTGTACGACTAAGTGAAGTTGACGTGGTGGTTAATGGCTAGAACTGTCTAACATACGCGACCGCAGTTCGATTCTTGCTACCAATAAATTAATAATTGTGCATTTTTTTTCTTTTGCGTTCTGTGTAAGACACGACTGCAGTTCGATTCTTGCTACTCGCAAATTAATAATTGAGCATTTTTTTTTCTTTCATGTTCTCTGTAGGTTGCTGGGCTTCACAGACTGCACGAAGTGGACAGTAAATTGGGCTGGCCCAGTTTTTTTCCCGCGCGCAAGACCAATCCGGGTCACGACCACAATCCCCGTGTTCCAAACGACCCCAGGGTTCTTTTTAGACTGGAATTGCATAGTTCAGTGTGCAATCGACAGAGATTTCGATGTGGGGTTTCGTTTCACTGAACCTCTACGAGTTCAGAGTTTAAAATGGATCTTTTCCATTATAAAACTAAATACGGTATGGTTGTTTCAGATACTGCTCCAAGAGAACTTCACACTGTTTCTCAAGCCCTTGTTGATCCTAAGTGGAAACAAGCGATGGTTGAAGAATTTGGAGCTCTTCACAAAAATCGTACCTGGCATCTTGTTCCTTCACGGCCTGGTGCAAATGTGATTGACTGCAAGTGGGTGTTCCGCATCAAGCGACGGTCTGACGGTGCTACAGACCGCTACAAGTCCCGACTTGTTGCCAAAGGGTTCAAGCAGAGGTATGGACTTGACTATGAGGACACTTTTAGTCCCTTTGTTAAAGCTGCCACTATTCGTCTTGTTCTTTCTATTGCTATGTCTCGTGGATGGTGTCTCCGCCAGCTAGATGTGCAGAATGCGTTCCTTCATGGTGTTCTGGAAAAGGAAGTATATATCAAGCAACCTCCTGGGTTTGAAGATCCTCATAAAGCATTTCATGTTTGCAGGCTTGATAAGTCACTCTATGGCTTGAAACAGGCTCCAAGAGCATGGTACTCTCGGTTGAGCTCAAAACTGCAAACTCTTGGCTTTGTTCCTTCCAAGTCTGATACTTCCCTGTTTATTTATCATCGATGCCACACCATTATCTTTGTGCTCATTTATGTTGATGACATTATTGTTACTAGTTCATCTAATGAGGCAGTCACAACCCCTTTGAAAGATTTGAAGTTAGACTTTGCTCTAAAAGATTTAGGTGACTTGCACTTCTTTCTTGGCATTGAGGTAAAGAGAAACAGGGAAGATGGTCTTCATCTTTCTCAAGAAAAATATGCATCTGATCTTTTGAGCAAGGCAGGGTTACAGGGCTGCAAGCCATCAACAACACCACTCTCCAGTTCAGAAAAATTATCTGTTGCAGAGGGCGTACCCCTGAGTCAAGAGGATGGTACCAAATACAAAAGTTTGGTAGGAGCGCTTCAGTACCTGACACACACCATTCCTGGTATTTCCTTTGCAGTAAATAAAGTGTGTTAGTTTCTTCATGCATCTACTTCTTCTCATTGGACTGTGCTACTTCTTAAGCTTGCGTTGTTATTTCCCTTGAAGATGAAAGGGTGATGCAGCAAAGTAGAGATAAGTATTTCCCTCAGTTAAGAACCAATGTATCAATCCAGTAGGAGGAACAACCAAGTCCCCAATAGATGCACCTGCACCAAATAACAAACACTTGCACACAACGCGAGAAGGGGTTGTCAATCCCTTCACGGTCACTTGCAAGGGTGAGATCTAATAGAGATAGGTATAAAAAATAAGTAAAAGGTAAAATATATTAAAGGTAAATAAATTGCACCAAGGTATTTTTGTATTTTTGGTTTTATAGATTTGAAAATAATATGATGGAAACTAGACCCGGGGGCCATAGGTTTCACTAGAGGCTTCACTCTTGAAAGAAAACACATGGTGGGTGAACAAATTACTGTTGAGCAATTGATAGAAAATCGCATAGTTATGATGATATCCAAGGCAATGATCATGAATATAGGCATCACGTCCGTGACAAGTAGACCGACTCCTGCCTGCATCTACTACTATTACTCCACACATCGACCGACTCCTGCCTGCATCTAGAGTATTAAGTTCACAAGAATAGAGTAACGCATTAAGCAAGATGACATGATGTAGAGGGATGAACTCAAGCAATATAATATAAACCCCATATTTTTATACTTAATGGAAACAATACAATACGTGCCTCGCTACCTCTTCTATGATTGGATGAGGACACCACAAGATTGAACCCATCACAAAGCACCTCTCCCATGGCAAGATAGATCAATCTAGTTGGCCAAACCAAATCAATAGATCGTAGATAAATACAAAGCTATCTTAATCATGCATAAAAGAGTTCAGAGAAGACTCAAATAAAATTCATAGATAATCTGATCATAAATCCATAATTCATCGGATCTCAACAAACACACTGCAAAAGAAGATTACATCGAATAGAACTCCAAGAACATCGAGGAGAACATTGTATTGAAGATCAAAGAGAAAGAAGAAGCCATCTAGCTACTAGCTATGGACCCGTAGGTCTGTGGTAAACTACTCACACATCATCGGTAGGGCAGTAAGGTTGGTGTAGAGTCCCTTCGTGATCGAATCCCCCTCCGGCAGAGTGCCAGAAAAGGCCCCAAGATGGGATCTCACAAGAACAGAAGCTTGCAGCGGTAGAAAAGTATTTTTGTGGACGCTTCTGATGTAGATGGAATATTTGGGTATTTATGGAGCAAGAATTAGGGTTAGACGGTCTACGGGGGACCCACAAGCCAGGGGGCGTGCCCCTAGGGCTTGTGGACTCCCCGTAGGTCTTCTGGCCTCCTCTCCAAGTCTCTTGGGTATCTTCTGGTCCAAGAAAAATCATCGTAAAGTTTTATTCCGTTTGGACTCTATTTGACATTGATTTTCTGTAAAAGACAAAAACAAGGAAAAAATAGCAACTGACACTTGGCACTGGGTTAATAGGTTAGTCCGAAAAAAGATATAAATAGTACCATAATGCATATAAAACATTCAAGATGGATAATATAATAGCATGGAACAATAAAAAATTATAAATACGTTGGAGACGTATCAGACTGTTGTTAAACGCATACTGACATATGTGAAGAACACACTTAGTGTTGGGCTAACCTTCATCAAGTCAACCTCTACACTTGTTAGTGCTTTTTCTGATTCTAACTGGGCAGGTTGCTTGGATGACAGAAGGTCCACAGGTGGCTTTGCAAGTTTCTTTGGACCCAACTTAATTTCCTGGTGTGCAAAGAAACGGGCAACGGTGTCAAGATCAAGTACTGAGGCACAATACAAGGCACTAGTGATACGTATCCAAAGTATCTATAATTTATGAAGTATTCATGCCATGTTTACAACAATTTTATATGGTTTTGGTATAATTTGAATGGAACTAACCCGGACTGACACTGTTTTCAGCAGAACTACCGTGGTGTTGTTTTTTGTGCAGAAATAAAAGTTCTCGGAATTGGACGAAACTTTTTGGAGATTTTTTATGGAATAAATGAAGAATATTGGAGCAAAGAACACCTGGAGGGGGGGGTTGCTGCCCACTAGGCACCAGGGCGCGCCACCCTCCTCTAGCATGCCCTGGAGAGTAGTGGGCCCCTCGAGGCCCATCTCAGCGTGAGAACGACGCCAAAAAATCCTATAAATACAGAAACCCCCAGAAATAACCCTAAATCCGCAAGCCTCTGTAGCCACGAAAAAACAATCGGGAGCCCATTCCGGCACCCTGCTGGAGGGGGAAATCATCACCGGAGCCATCTTCATCATCCCTATGGCCACCATGATGAGGAGGGAATAGTCCACCCTCGGGGCTGAGGGTTTGTACTAGTTGCTATGTGTTTGATCTCTCTCTCTCTCTCTCTCTCTCTCGTGTTCTTGATTTGGCACGATCTTGATGTATCACGAGCTTTGTTAATATAGTTGGATCATATGGTGTTTCTCCCTCTCTATCTTGTTGTGATGAATTGAGTTTTCCCTTTGAGATTTCGTTATTATCGGATTGAATACTTTTATGGATTTGAGAGCACTTGATGTATGTCTTGCTATGAATACCCGTGGTGACAATGAGGTATCATATTGATTCACTTGATATATGTTTTGGAACTCAACTCGCGGATTCCCGAGGTGACAATGAGGTATCATATTGATTCACTTGATATATGTTTTGGAACTCAACTCGCGGATTCCCGAGGTGACATTGGGGTAATCTATGCATAGGGGTTGATGCACGTTTTCGTCCTTGTTTCTTTGGTAGAAATATTGAGGCACTCTTTGAAGTTCTTTGTGTTGTATTGAGTGTTATGAATCTGAAATTGTTTGATGCATATTGTATAATCAACTCACGGATACTCGTAGTGACATTGGAGTATCTAGGTGACATTAGAGTTGGTTGATGTGTATCATATGGTGTTATTTTAGTACGAACTCCTGGGCTGTTTGTTACACTTATAGGAGTAGATCGATAGATAAATCGGAAAGGATAACTTTGAGGTGGTTCCGTACCCTACAAACAATTTCTATCTTATGTTCTCCGCTAGATAAGAACTTTGGAGTGATTCTTCATCGCACGTTGAGGGATGGTTATATGATCCAATTATATTAGCATCGTTGAGAGATTGCACTAGTGAAAGTATGAACCTTAGGCCTCATTTTGAAGCATTGCAATACCGTTTGTGCTCACTTTTGTTACTTATTACCTTGATGTTTTTTTATTGTTACTATTACAAAAATCAATATCTACTACCATTACTACACTAGTATCACCATCTCTTCGCCGCACTAGTGCACCTATACAATTTACCATAGTATTTGGTGTGTTGGGGACACAAGAGACTTTTTATTATTTGATTGCAGGGTTCTTTGAGATAGACCATCTTCATCATACGCCTGCCACGGATTGATAAACCTTAGGAGATCCACTTGAGGGAAAATTGCTACTGTCCTACAAAACTCTGCGCTTGGAGGCCCAACACGAGTCTACAAGAATTAGTTGTGTAGTAGACATCAAGCTCTTTTCTGGCGCCGTTGCCGGGGAGGTGAGTGCTTGAAGGTATATATTTATATCTTGCAATTGAATCTTTTAGTTTCTTGTTTATCACTAGTTTGGCTTATAAAAAGAAAACTACAAAAAAATGGAATTGAGGTTGCCTCATATTATTCGTCTTTATCATGTCTTTCTTGAAAATGATGGATCGGAAAATTGTGCTCAATTGATAGAAGAAGAATTCAATAAAATGTTTGGCATAAGATATTTGAATGATGAGCATGATTGCAATGTTGCTAGTAGAATTCTTTGAATATCCATGATGCTAATGATATGCAAAGATACAAGCTTGGGGATGCTATGTTTGATGAAAATAATATTTTTTGTCCCCCAAGTTTTGATGAGAAAATTTATTATGATGATAGCATGCCTCATATTTATGATGATTATATTGATGAAAGTGGATTTGGAGAGGTCATGACTTTATTTAATGATGATTCCACTATTTCGGAAGAGGTTTCAATTGATTATGACAACAAAGTTGCTATCTATGATGATTATGTGATGACATGTATGCTATGAAGAATAATGATAACCATGAAACTTGTCATCATGATTTCAATTTTCAATCACATGATAGTTATTTTGTTGAGTTTGCTCCCAGTACTATTCATGAGAATAATTTTTCTTATGTGGAGAGTAATAAACTTTCTATGCTTGTAGATCATGAAAAGAGTGATTTGTGTGATACTTATATTGTTGAATTCATTCATGATGCTACTGAAAATTATTATGAGAGAGGAACATACGCTTTTACATATCTCAATAATGTCATGTTTCCTCTCTATGTGTTGAAAATCTTGAAGTTTTGCTTGTTTTTCCTTCCTATGCTAGTTGATTCTTGTTCCCATAAATTGTTACCTCACAAAATCCCTATGCATGGGAAGTGTGTTAGGCTTAAATGTGCTAGTCATATGCTTCATGATGCTCCCGTTATGTTTCAATTCTTTACTCCTATGTGAGCATCATTGAAATCATCATGCCTAGCTAAAAAGGCATTAAAGAAAAGCTCTTGTTGGGAGACAACGCAATATTTATAACTACTGTTTTTGTGTGTTAACAGGATTAAACTACCGTATTAATCATGTTTTATTGCTTTTGTCTCAATAAAGTGCCAAGTAAAGCCTTCGGGATAGTGTGGATGATGGTTGACTTGATTCTGTGCAAAAACAGAAACTTTTGCGTTAAGTACAAGAATTTTGATAATTCACTGGAGTGTCCAAAAATTCTTAATTATTTACATATTATTTATATACAAAATTTCTATTATTTCCTAATTTTTCAGAATTTTGAAGTTACATAAGTATAGTCATTATTCAGATCTTTACAGACTGTTCTGTTTTTGACAGATTCTGTTTGCAATGCATAGTTTGCTTGTTGTATGATTTCTATGGCTTATATTGATTAATATAATTTGTGGAAATTATAGATTAGAGTAGGCATTATGTGGAAAAAAATATGAGTCTTGTCTTTGACAGTACCCAAGTGAATGATTTGTTGTACTATACTAACCCATCTCATGAAGTTCCGTTAAGTTTTGTGTGATTGAAGTTTTCAAGTTTTGGGTGAGATATCGATATGAGGAGAATAAGGAGTGAAAAAAACCTAAGCTTGGGGATGCCCAAGGCACCCCAAGGTAATATTCAAGGAAGACCCAAGCAACTAAGCTTGGGGATGCCCCGGAAGGCATCCCCTCTTTCGTCTTCAACATTATCGGTAACCTCACTTGGAGCTATATTTTTATTCGTCACATGATATGTGTTTTGCTTGGAGCGTCATGTTATTTTATTAGGATTTTCTTGCTGTTGTTTAGAATAATTTTTTACATCTTTATTTCAATAAAAGTGTCAAGGATAGCCTTTACCATGCTTATTTTGCAAGTCTATATGTTGCTGTTTGAAAACAGAAAGTTTTTGTTATGTTTTGAATATTTGTGAATAGTCAGAACATGATAAAATCTTAAAAAATTTACATAGTGAGCTATGATAAATTTTCTACAGTGTGGTAATTTTTCAGAATTTTTTGAGTTAGGGAAGTATGAATATTATTGCACTCTTGACAGACTATCCTATTTAGACAGATTGCTGCTATGTTTGCATATGCTTGCTTGTTTAATGATTCTATTTGAGGATAGAAGTATTAAATATGCAGAGGCATTTAGTATGCAATGTTAAATAATAATTTTAGTGATTTGTTACAGTAGAGAATGATAAGGTTATTGCATTGATTTATACTAACTTATCTCACGAGTTCTTGTTGAGTTTTGTGTGGATGAAGTTTTTAAGATTTAGGGAAACCGTGATATAAAAGGAATTAAGGAGACACAGAAGCTCAAGCTTGGGGATGCCCAAGGCATCCCAAGATAACATTTCAAGAAGTCTCAAGCATCTAAGCTTGGGGATGTCTCGGTAGGCATCCCACCTTTCTTTATCAACAATTATCGGTTAGAATCGGTTGAGCCTAAGTTTTTGCTTCTTCACATGAGTTGTGCTATTCTTGGAATGTCATTTTATTTTGTTTTGCTTGCTATTTTAATATAGATCCGAAAGTTTTTAAATGAGAGAGATTCCTCAAATAGCTACCCATTTACTTAACTACTCGTTTGATCTTCACTTATATCTTTTTGGAGTAGTTTGTCTTTTGCTCTCGTGCTTCACTTAAATTTATTTGAGAGCTTGCTAGTAGCAATGGTAATATATAAATTTAGTCCCAAAGTGATAGATATTCAAGAGGGATATAATAAAAACGTTCATGAAGATCATTGGATATTATAAATTTGATTCCTTGTAATAGTTTTGAGATATGGAGATAGTAATATGTGAGTCATGTTGGTGAGTAATTGTGCTTTAGTAAGAATATTGGTGTTAGGATTTGTGATTCCCTATGCAAGCACGAAAGTCAATAATTATGCAATGAAGTTACATCCTACTTGTGGTGCATTAATCGGTGTTAGTTATGTTTAATGTTCGTTTATGATCGTTTTCGTTTCTTGGTTGGTCGCTTCTCAATCTATTTGCTAGCCTCCATTTGTACTAAGCGGGAATACTGCTTGTGCATCCAACTCCTTAAACCCAAAGTTGTGCCAAATGAGTCCACCATACCTACCTATATGCGGTATTTCCATGCCGTTCCAAGTAAATTTTTATGTGCCAACTCTAATTTTCAAAATGAATTTCCTTTTTGTGTGCCCGTTTCGCTCATGAAGCGGCACGGGGTGGCCAATATTTTCCATGCTAGATATGTTATTCTCAAGATGAGTGTTTATTCACTTGTCATTGCACGAGAGTGTGGCAGGTCATAGGGATGCCCAGTCCCGAAATGAAAAAAAATTATTTATGTTGTCAATAATAAATTCCTTGGAAAGTTTTGGTATGGAAGGCACCAATTGATACGGCTAGCCACGGAATGTGAAAGAATGGTGGAAAAAGGAATAAACTTTATTTTATGTTTGGGAACCGCCTATGATTTATCTAGCATGGAAAGTATTGGAAATTCTCGGTCATTTTTGTTGACAGGAAAAGCATGCCTCTCAAAATAAGTTTATCTCTCAATTTAAGCTTTGAGCTCTGGCACCTCTACAAATCTCTGCTTCCCTCTGTGAAGGGCCTATCAATTTACTTTATGCAATTTTTATTTTTATTCAGTCTCCATCTTCTCTTATAAAGCACCAACTAGGGAACAATATTATCATACTTGTGCATTGGGCATAGCTAATATTTGAGGGTGTTTCATGAATGGATCAATGATTGAGCATAATGTGCTAGGGATAACTTTCTTTAGCATTGATATTTTGAAAGACATGGTTGCTTGTTAGTATGCTTGAGTATTGATGTCTTCATGTCAAATTATAGACTATTGCTTTGAATCATTCAAGTCCAAATTTCCATGAAAGAAAAGAGTATATGATGAATATGATAGGTATCATTCCACATCAAAAATTCCGTTTTCAATTGCTGCTTTATCACGATGAGTTTTATGAGAAAGAGTTGTTGTTACTATGCTACGAAAAGTGATTGAAATTATCATTGATCTAACTTATGCACTATGCTAGCATTCACACTTCATAAATTATTTCTTTTATCATTTACCTACTCGAGGACAAGTAGGAATTAAGCTTGGGGATGCTGATACGTCTTCAATGTATCTATAATTTATGGAGTATTCATGCCATGTTTACAACAATTTTATATGGTTTTGGTATGATTTGTATGGAACTAACCCGGACTGACGCTGTTTTCAGCAGAACTACCGTGGTGTTGTTTTTTGTGCAGAAATAAAAGTTCTCGAAATTGGACGAAACTTTTTGGAGATTTTTTATGGAACAAATGAAGAATATTGGAGCAAAGAACCACTGGAGGGGGCCCCTGCTGCCCACTAGGCAGCAGGGCGCGCCACCCCCCTCTGGCGTGCCCTGGTGGGTAGTGGGCCCCTCAAGGCCCATCTCAGCATGAGACCGACGCCAAATAATCCTATAAATACAGAACCCCTCAGAAATAACCCTAGATTGGAAGTTTCACCGCCGCAATCCTCTGTAGCCTCGAAAAACCAAACGAATCCCGTTCCGGCACCCTGCCGGAGGGGGAAATCATCACCGAAGGCCATCTTCATCATCCCTATGGCCACCATAATGAGGAGGGAGTAGTCCACCCTCGGGGCTGAGGGTTTGTACTAGTAGCTATGTGTTTGATCTCTCTCTCGTGTTCTTGATTTGGCACGATCTTGATGTATCACGAGCTTTGTAAATATAGTTGGATCATATGGTGTTTCTCCCTCTCTATCTTGTTGTGATGAATTGATTTTTCCCTTTGTGGTTTCGTTATTATCAGATTGAATACTTTTATGGATTTGAGAGCACTTGATATGTCTTGCTATGAATACCCATGGTGACAATGGGGTATCATATTGATTAACTTGATATATGTTTTGGCACTCAACTCACGGATTTCCGAGGTGACATTGGGGTAATCTATGCATAGGGGTTGTGCATGTTTTTGTCCTTGTTTCTCCGGTAGAAATCTTGGGGCACTCTTTGAAGTTCTTCGTGTTGGATTGAGTATTATGAATATGAAATTGTTTGATGCATATTGTGTAATCAACTCACGGATACTTGTAGTGACATTGGAGTATCTAGGTGACGTTAGAGATGGTTGATGTGTATCATATGGTGTTATTTTAGTACGAACTCTTGGGCTGTTTGTGACACTTATAGGAGTAGATCGATAGATCGATCGGAAATGATAACTTTGAGGTGGTTTCGTACCCTACAAACAATTTCTATCTTATGTTGTCCGCTAGATATGAACTTTGGAGTGATTTTTCATCGCACGTTGAGCGATGGTTATATGATCCAATTATATTAGCATTGTTGAGAGATTGCACTAGTGAAAGTATGAACCCTAGGTCTCATTTTCAAGCATTGCAATACCGTTTGGGCTCACTTTTGTTACTTGTTACCTTGCTGTTTTTTATTGTTACTATTACAAAAATCAATATCTACTATCATTACTACACTTGTATCACCATCTCTTCGCCGAACTAGTGCACCTATACAATTTACCATTGTATTTGGTGTGTTGGGGACACAAGAGACTTTTTATTATTTGGTTGCAGGGTTGTTTGAGAGAGACCATCTTCATCCTACGCCTGCCACGGATTGATAAACCTTAGGTGATCCACTTGAGGGAAAATTGCTACTGTCCTACAAAACTCTGCGCTTGGAGGCCTGATGTTTGCTTGAACTACGTCGGTATTTCCCCAAAGAGGAAGGGATGATGCAGCACAGCAACGGTAGGTATTTCCCCCAGTGATGAGACCAAGGTTATCGAACTAGTAGGAGAACCACGCAACACCACGTAAACAGCTCCTGCACACAAAGAACAAATACTTGCAACCCGACGTAAGAGAGGGGTTGTCAATCCCTCACGGGTAAAAAGATAGGTAAAATTGTAGTAGATTGGATAAATAGATCTCGCGGGAACGCGAGATAAAATAAATAAGTAAAAATTGCAGCAAGGTATTTTTGTATTTTTGGATTAATAGATCTGAAAATAAAAACAAATAAAAATAGATCGCGAAGGCAAATAGCAAATAGATCTGAAAATATATGATGAGAAAATAGACCCGGGGGCCGTAGGTTTCACTAGTGGCTTCTCTCGAGAAAAATAGCTTACGGTGGGTAAACAAATTACTGTTGGGCAATTGATAGAACTTCAAATAACCATGACGATATCCAGGCAATGATCATTATATAGGCATCACGTCCAAGATTAGTAGACCGACTCCTGCCTGCATCTACTACTATTACTCCACACATCGACTGCTATCTAGCATGCATCTAGTGTATTAAGTTCATGGAAAAATGGAGTAACGCAATAAGAACGATGACATGATGTAGACAAGATCTATTTATGTAGAAATAGACCCCATCTTGTTATCCTTAATAGCAACGATACATACGTGTCGGTTCCTCTTCTGTCACTGGGATCAAGCACCGTAAGATTGAACCCATCACAAAGCACCTCTTCCCATTGGAAAATAAATAGATCAAGTTGGCTAAACAAAACCCAAATATTGGAGAAGAAATACGAGGCTATAAGCAATCATGCATATAAGAGATCAAAGAAGACTCAAATAACTTTCATGGATAAAAACATAGATCTGATCATAAACTCAAAGTTCATCGGATCCCAACAAACACACCGCAAAAAGAGTTACATCATATGGATCTCCAAGAGACCATTGTATTGAGAATCAAACGAGAGAGAGAAAGCCATCTAGCTACTGCCTACAGACCCATAGGTCTACAATGAACTACTCACGCATCATCGGAGAGGCACCAATGAGGATGATGAACCCCTCTGTGATGGTGTCTAGATTAGATCTGTGGTTTCTGGAACTTGCGGCGGCTGGAATTGATTTTCGTCAACTCCCTTAGGGTTTCTGGAATATTGGGGTATTTACAGAGCAAAGAGGCGGTGCGAGAGGCCACCGAGGTGGGCACAACCCACCTGGGCGCGCCTGGGCCTCCATGCGTGCCCTGGTGGGTTGTGCTCCCCTCGGAGCTCCCCTCAGGTGCTTCTCTGGCCCATCTGGTGTTTTCTGGTCCAAAAAAAATCCACAAAAAGTTTCGCTGCATTTGGACTCCGTTTGGTATTGATTTCCTGTGATGTAAAAAACAAGCAGAAAACAGCAACTGGCACTGGGCACTATGTCAATAGGTTAGTACCAAAAAATGATATAAAATGATTGTAAAACATCCAAGAATGATAATATAACAGCATGGAACAATCAAAAATTATAGATACGTTGGAGACGTATCAGCATCCCCAAGCTTAATTCCTGCTCGTCCTCGAGTAGGTAAATGATAAAAACAGAATTTTTGATGTGGAATGCTGCGTAACATGTTCATCACATATTTTTTTCTTTGTAGCATGGACATTTGGACTTTTATATGGTTCAAAGCAATAGTCTAGTTTTGACATGAGGACTTTAATACTCAAGCATATCAATAAGCAACCATGTCTTTCAAAATATCAACACTAAAGCAAGTTATCCCTAGCCCATTATGCTCAATCATTGTTCCATTCATGAAACACACTCGAATACTAGATATACCCAATGCTCAAGTACGATCATAGTGCCCCTTAGTTGGTTCTTTATAAGAGAAGATGGAGACTCAAATAAAAATAAAAATTGCATAAAGTAAAAGAAAGGCCCTTCGCGGAGGGAAGTAGGGATTTGTAGAGGTGCCAGAGCTCAAAGCTTAAATTGAGAGATAAAAAACATTTTGAGAGGCATACTTTTCCCACCAATGAAAACGACTTAGAGTTTCCTATACTTTCCAGGCTAGATATATCATAGGCGGTTCCCAAACAGAAATTAAAGTTTATTCCTTTTTCCACCATACTTTCACTTTCCATGGCTAGCCGTATCCACGGGTGCCCTCCATACCAACACTTTCCAAGGAATTTATTATTTGATAACATAAAGTAAATTAATTTTTTATTTCAGGACTGGGCATCCCTAATACCTTTGCCGTACTCTCGTGCAATGACAAGTGACTAAACACTCATCGTGAGAATAACACATCCAGCATGGAAAAATATCGGCCACCCCTCACCGCCTCACGAGCGGTACGAGCACACAAAAGAGAAATTTATTTTGAAAATTAGAGATGGCACATACAAATTTTCTTAGAACGGCACGGAAATACCGCATATAGGTAGGTATAGTGGACTCATATGGTAAAACTGGTTTAAAGGGTTTTGGATGCACAAGTAGTGATCATACTTGGTGCAAATGAAGGCTAGCAAAAAGATTGAGAAGCGTCCAACCAAGAAACGAAAAATCTTGTAAGCAAGCATTAAGCATAATTAACACCGAATAATGCACCACAAGTAGGATATAATTTCATTGCATAACTATTGACTTTCGTGCTTGCATAGGGAATCACAAACCTTAACACCAATATTCTTACTAAAGCATAATTACTCATCAACATGACTCACATATCATATCGTCATATCTCAAAACTATTACTAAGAATCAAGGTTATTTTGTCCAATGATCTTCATGAAAGTTTTTATTATATCCTCCTTGGATATCTATCACTTTGGAACTAATTTCATATGTTGCTTTTACTAAGCTCAAACAAATATAAGTGAAGAACATGAGCATAATATTTCTTTCTCTCAAATTAATTTAACTGAAGCAAGAGAGAATTTCTTTAAATTTTTACTAACTCCTAAATAAATCTAAGTGAAGCATGAGAGCATTTCTTCAAAAATAACAAAGCACACCGTGCTCAAAAAGATATAAGTGAAGCACTAGAGCAATTCCATAGCTCTAAAAAAATTAAGTGAAGCATAGGAGCAAGCATAGCATAATTTTTGGCTCTCTCAAAAGGGTGTGTCCAGCCAGGATTCAAGAATTAAAATAAAAAGCAAAACAAGCAAAGACTCATATCATACAAGACGCTCCAAGCAAAACTCATAATATGTGACGAATAAAAATATAGCTCCAAGTAAAATACCGATGGTCGTTAGAAGAAAGAGGGGATGCCACTCGGGGGCATCCCCAAGCTTAGTTGCTTGATACTTCTTGAAAATTATCTTGGGGTGCCTCGGGAATCCCCAAGCTTAGACTTTTGCTACTCCTTATTCCTTCATCCATCGTGATCTCACCCAAAACTTGAAAACTTCAATCACACAAAACTCAACAAAACCTTTGTGAGATCCGTTAGTATAAGAAAACCAATCTTTACTTTAAGTACTGTAGAAAACCCATTCAAATTTTGTTCTTGCATTATATCTACTGTATTCCAACTTTTCTACGGCAAAAACTCTTCAAAGAAAACCATAGATTCATCAAAATAAGCACACAATGCAAAGAAAACAGAATCTGTCAAAAACAGAACAGTCTGCAAAGATACGAATTGTTATAACACTTCTATAACTCCAAAAATTCTGAAAAATTAGGGTAACATAGGAAATTTGTATATAAATCTTGTGTAAAAAATTCAGAATTTTTCATCTCTGCTGTGAATTTTCAAAAAAAAAATAATGGACGCAAAAGTTTCTGTTTTCCAACAAGATCAAATCAACTATCACCCAAATCATCCCAAAGGCTTTTCTTGGCACAAACACTAATTTAAACCATAAAAACACATCTAATCAGAGGCATAATTGGGTATTTTATTGAAAACAGCAAGAAAACCAAAAAGCAAAAAGATACAAGTTGGGTTGCCTCCCAACGAACGCTATCGTTCTACGCCCCTAGCTAGGCATAATGCAAAGATCTAAGTTTTGTCATCTTTGTTCTCCAACTCTTCAATCAAACACTAGAATTCTTCAAGGATTTAGCATATAAATTCTCACCGACAATACTTCTAGGAACGAGATTGAAAAATTCATTCTTGCAAAAAGGGTCTCTTATCACTTCAATAAAATTGGGGTGGATACTAATCATCTTAAGATCTCCTTTATCATTACTAGAAGTTGCACCCTTGTTTTTAGTAACTTGAGTAGTCTTGCCAATTTTTACGGGAGTTTTGGCGGAAGCAAAATCCGTACTTAAATTACTAAAGATTTCTTCCAGTTTATCAATCCAAGAAGGGCTTTCTTCAATTCTTTCATGAATTATAGTCCCCTTTTCTTTTAACAACTTAAAAACTTCTCCCGCTTTTGACCCAAATTTAGTAGCAAAATTATGCATATTTTTATCCAAGTTTTCAATATGTTCTTCGGTAAGCATTTTCTTTTCAATAGCATCTAGTCTTTCCATAACATGCTCGAGAGACAAAGTTGTTTCATTGATCATAAGCGGTGGTGAACCCACTAAATTTCCCATAGCATTAAAAGCATCAAGAGAGGGACACATTAAGAAATTTCCACCAGTAATTGTATCAAGGACGAATCTATACCAAGTGGTGATGCCCACATAAAAACAGCGAAGAAGAACAACGGTAGATTGCTTACGGATAGATCTATTATGAGCATTGCAAATCCTATACCAAGCATCTTTTAAATTCTCCCCTCCCCTTTGTTTAAAGTTAAGAACTTCGTTATCGGGGGTGTATGCAATAGAGGAAGAACTATCCATGATGACAAAAAGTGGTCAACAAGATTGCACACAAAAACAGATCTGACGAGAAAACGGCGAATGAAAAAGAGGGCGAATAAAACGGCAATTTTTTTTGTGAAGTGGGGGAGAGGAAAACGAGAGGCAAATGGCAAATAATGTAAATTGCAAGGAGATGAGATTTATGATTAGGAACCTGGTAGATGTTGATGATGTCTCCCCGGCAACGGCGCCAGAAATTCCTTTTGATGTTTGCTTGAACTACATCGGTATTTTCCCAAAGAGGAAGGGACGATGCAGCACAGCAACGGTAGGTATTTCCCTCAGTGATGAGACAAGGTTATCGAACTAGTAGGAGAACCACGCAACACCACGTAAACAGCTCCTGCACACAAAGAACAAATACTTGCAACCCGACGTAAGAGAGGGGTTGTCAATCCCTCACGGGTAAAAAGATAGGTAAAATTGTAGTAGATTGGATAAATAGATCTCGCGGGAACGCGAGATAAAATAAATAAGTAAAAATTGCAGCAAGGTATTTTTGTATTTTTGGATTAATAGATCTGAAAATAAAAGCAAATAAAAATAGATCGCGAAGGCAAATAGCAAATAGATCTGAAAATATATGATGAGAAAATAGACCCGGGGGCCGTAGGTTTCACTAGTGGCTTCTCTCGAGAAAAATAGCATACGGTGGGTAAACAAATTACTGTTGGGCAATTGATAGAACTTCAAATAATCATGATGATATCCAGGCAATGATCATTATATAGGAATCACGTCCAAGATTAGTAGACCGACTCCTGCCTCCATCTACTACTATTACTCCACACATCGACCGCTATCCAGCATGCATCTAGTGTATTAAGTTCATGGAAAAATGAAGTAATGCAATAAGAACGATGACATGATGTAGACAAGATCTATTTATGTAGAAATAGACCCCATCTTGTTATCCTTAATAGCAACGATACATACGTGTTGGTTCCCCTTCTATCACTGGGATCAAGCACCGTAAGATCGAACCCATCACAAAGCACCTCTTCCCATTGCAAGATAAATAGATCAAGTTGGCCAAACAAAACCCAAATATCGGAGAAGAAATACGAGGCTATAAGCAATCATGCATATAAGAGATCAAAGAAGACTCAAATAACTTTCATGGATAAAAACATAGATCTGATCATAAGCTCAAAGTTCATCGGATCCCAACAAACACACCGCAAAAAGAGTTACATCATATGGATCTCCAAGAGACCATTGTGTTGAGAATCAAACGAGAGAGAGAAAGCCATCTAGCTACTACCTACGGACCCGTAGGTCTACAATGAACTACTCACGCATCATCGGAGAGGCACCAATGAGGATGATGAACCCCTCCGTGATGGTGTCTAGATTGTATCTGTGGTTTCTGGAACTTGAGGCGGCTGGAATTGATTTTCGTCGACTCCCCTAGGGTTTCTGGAATATTGGGGTATTTATAGAGCAAAGAGGCGGTGCGGGAGGCCATCGAGGTGGGCACAACCCACCTGGGCGCGCCTGGGCCTCCAGGCGTGCCCTGGTGGGTTGTGCTCCCCTCGGAGCTCCCCTCAGGTGCTTATCTGGCCCATCTGGTGTCTTCTGGTCCAAAAAAAATCCACAAAAAGTTTCGCTGCATTTGGACTCCGTTTGGTATTGAATTCCTGCGATGTAAAAAACAAGCAAAAAACAACAACTGGCACTGGGCAATATGTCAATAGGTTAGTACCAAATAATGATATAAAATGATTGTAAAACATCCAAGAATGATAATATAATAGTATGGAACAATAAAAAATTATAGATACATTGAAGACGTATCAAGGACCAACTCGAGTCTACAAGAATTAGTTGTGTAGTAGACATCAAGCTCTTTTCTGGCGCCGTTGCCGGGGAGGTGAGTGCTTGAAGGTATATATTTATATCTTCCAATTGAATCTTTTAGTTTCTTGTTTATCACTAGTTTGTCTTATAAAAAGAAGACTACGAAAATTGGAATTGAGGTTGCCTCATATTATTTGTCTTTATCATGTCTTTCTTCAAAATGATGGATCAGAAAATTGTGCTCAATTGATAGAAGAAGAATTCAATAAAATGTTTGGCATAAAATATTTGAATGATGAGCATGATTGCAATGTTGCTAGTTGAATTCTTTGAATATCCATGATGCTAATGATATGCAAAGATACAAGCTTGGGGATGCTATGTTTGATGAAACTAATATTTTTTGTCCCCCAAGTTTTGATGAGAAAATTTATTATGATGATAGCATGCCTCATTTTTATGATGATTATATTGATGAAAGTGGATTTGGAGAGGTCATGAATTTATTTAATGATGATTCCACTATTTCGGAGGTTTCAATTGATTATGACAACAAAGTTGCTATCTATGATGATTATGGCGATGACATGTATGCTATAAAGAATAATGATAACCATGAAACTTGTCATCATGATTTCAATTTTCAATCACATGATAGTTATTTTGTTGAGTTTGCTCCCAGTACTATTCATGAGAATAATTTTTCTTATGTGGAGAGTAATAAAATTTCTATGCTTGTAGATCATGAAAAGAGTGATTTGTGTGATACTTATATTGTTGAATTCATTCATGATGCTACTAAAAATATTATGAGAGAGGAACATATGCTTTTACATATCGCAATAATGTCATTTTTCCTCTCTATGTGTTGAAAATCTTGAAGTTTTTGCTTGTTTTTCCTTCCTATGCTAGTTGATTCTTGTTCCCATAAATTGTTAGCTCACAAAATCCCTATGCATAGGAAGTGTGTTAGGCTTAAATGTGCTAGTCATATGCTTCATGATGCTCCCGTTATGTTTCAATTCTTTACTCCTATGTGAGCATCATTGAAATCATCATGCCTAGCTAAAAAGGCATTAAAGAAAAGCTCTTGTTGGGAGACAACGCAATATTTATACCTACTATTTTTGTGTGTTAACAGGATTAAACTACTGTATTAATCATGTTTTATAGCTTTTGTTTCAATAAAGTGCCAAGTAAATCCATTGGGATAGTGTGGATGATGGTTGACTTGATTCTGTGCAAAAACAGAAACTTTTGCGTTAAGTACAAGAATTTTTATAATTCACTGGAGTGTCCAAAAATTCTTCATTTTTTACAGATTCTTTATATACAAAATTTCTACGATTACCTAATTTTTCAATCTTATGTTGTCCGCTAGATATGAACTTTGGAGTGATTCTTCATCGCACGTTGAGGGATGGTTATATGATCCAATTATATTAGCATTGTTGAGAGATTGCACTAGTGAAAGTATGAACCCTAGGCCTCATTTTCAAGCATTGCAATACCATTTGGGCTCACTTTTGTTACTTGTTACCTTGCTGTTTTTTATTGTTACTATTACAAAAATCAATATCTACTATCATTACTACACTTGTATCACCATCTCTTCGCCGAACTAGTGCACCTATACAATTTACCATTGTATTTGGTGTGTTGGGGACACAAGAGACTTTTTATTATTTGGTTGCAGGGTTGTTTGAGAGAGACCATCTTCATCCTACGCCTGCCACGGATTGATAAACCTTAGGTGATCCACTTGAGGGAAAATTGCTACTGTCCTACAAAACTCTGCGCTTGGAGGCCTGATGTTTGCTTGAACTACGTCGGTATTTCCCCAAAGAGGAAGGGATGATACAGCACAGCAACGGTAGGTATTTCCCTCAGTGATGAGACCAAGGTTATCGAACTAGTAGGAGAACCACGCAACACCACGTAAACAGCTCCTGCACACAAAGAACAAATACTTGCAACCCGACGTAAGAGAGGGGTTGTCAATCCCTCATGGGTAAAAAGATAGGTAAAATTGTAGTAGATTGGATAAATAGATCTCGCGGGAACGCGAGATAAAATAAATAAGTAAAAATTGCAGCAAGGTATTTTTGTATTTTTGGATTAATAGATCTGAAAATAAAAACAAATAAAAATAGATCGCGAAGGCAAATAGCAAATAGATCTGAAAATATATGATGAGAAAATAGACCCGGGGGCCGTAGGTTTCACTAGTGGCTTCTCTCGAGAAAAATAGCTTACGGTGGGTAAACAATTTACTGTTGGGCAATTGATAGAACTTCAAATAATCATGACGATATCCAGGCAATGGTCATTATATAGGCATCACGTCCAAGATTAGTAGACCGACTCCTGCCTGCATCTACTACTATTACTCCACACATCGACCGCTATCTAGCATGCATCTAGTGTATTAAGTTCATGGAAAAACGGAGTAATGCAATAAGAATGATGACATGATGTAGACAAGATCTATTTATGTAGAAATAGACCCCATCTTGTTATCCTTAATCGCAACGATACATACGTGTCGGTTCCCCTTCTGTCACTAGGATCAAGCACCGTAAGATTGAACCCATCACAAAGCACCTCTTCCCATTGTAAAATAAATAGATCAAGTTGGCCAAACAAAACCCAAATATTGGAGAAGAAATACGAGGCTATAAGCAATCATGCATATAAGAGATCAAAGAAGACTCAAATAACTTTCATGGATAAAAACATAGATCTGATCATAAACTCAAAGTTCATCGGATCCCAACAAACACACCGCAAAAAGAGTTACATCATATGGATCTCCAAGAGACCATTGTATTGAGAATCAAACGAGAGAGAGAAAGCCATCTAGCTACTGCCTACAGACCCATAGGTCTACAATGAACTACTCACGCATCATCGGAGAGGCACCAATGAGGATGATGAACCCCTCTGTGATGGTGTCTAGATTAGATCTGTGGTTTCTGGAACTTGCGGCGGCTGGAATTGATTTTCGTCAACTCCCCTAGGGTTTCTGGAATATTGGGGTATTTATAGAGCAAAGAGGCGGTGCGAGAGGCCACCGAGGTGGGCACAACCCACCTGGGCGCGCCTGGGCCTCCATGCGCGCCCTGGTGGGTTGTGCTCCCCTCGGAGCTCCCCTCAGGTGCTTCTCTGGCCCATCTGGTGTTTTCTGGTCCAAAAAAAATCCACAAAAAGTTTCGCTGCATTTGGACTCCGTTTGGTATTGATTTCCTGCGATGTAAAAAACAAGCAGAAAACAGCAACTGGCACTGGGCACTATGTCAATAGGTTAGTACCAAAAAATGATATAAAATGATTATAAAATGATTGTAAAACATCCAAGAATGATAATGTAACAGCATGGAACAATCAAAAATTATAGATACGTTGGAGACGTATCAGCATCCCCAAGCTTAATTCCTGCTCGTCCTCAAGTAGGTAAATGATAAAAACAGAATTTTTGATGTGGAATGCTGCCTAACATGTTCATCACATATTTTTTTCTTTGTAGCATGGACATTTGGACTTTTATATGGTTCAAAGCAATAGTCTAGTTTTGACATGAGGACTTTAATACTCAAGCATATCAATAAGCAACCATGTCTTTCAAAATATCAACACTAAAGCAAGTTATCCCTAGCCCATTATGCTCAATCATTGTTCCATTCATGAAACACACTCGAATACTAGATATACCCAATGCTCAAGTACGATCATAGTGCCCCTTAGTTGGTTCTTTATAAGAGAAGATGGAGACTCAAATAAAAATAAAAATTGCATAAAGTAAAAGAAAGGCCCTTCGCGGAGGGAAGTAGGGATTTGTAGAGGTGCCAGAGCTCAAAGCTTAAATTGAGAGATAAAAAACATTTTGAGAGGCATACTTTTCCCACCAATGAAAACGACTTAGAGTTTCCTATACTTTCCAGGCTAGATATATCATAGGCGGTTCCCAAACAGAAATTAAAGTTTATTCCTTTTTCCACCATACTTTCACTTTCCATGGCTAGCCGTATCCACGGGTGCCCTCCATACCAACACTTTCCAAGGAATTTATTATTTGATAACATAAAGTAAATTAATTTTTTATTTCAGGACTGGGCATCCCTAATACCTTTGCCGTACTCTCGTGCAATGACAAGTGACTAAACACTCATCGTGAGAATAACACATCCAGCATGGAAAAATATCGGCCACCCCTCACCGCCTCACGAGCGGTACGAGCACACAAAAGAGAAATTTATTTTGAAAATTAGAGATGGCACATACAAATTTGCTTAGAACGGCACGGAAATACCGCATATAGGTAGGTATAGTGGACTCATATGGTAAAACTGGTTTAAAGGGTTTTGGATGCACAAGTAGTGATCATACTTGGTGCAAATGAAGGCTAGCAAAAAGATTGAGAAGCGTCCAACCAAGAAACGAAAAATCTTGTAAGCAAGCATTAAGCATAATTAACACCGAATAATGCACCACAAGTAGGATATAATTTCATTGCATAACTATTGACTTTCGTGCTTGCATAGGGAATCACAAACCTTAACACCAATATTCTTACTAAAGCATAATTACTCATCAACATGACTCACATATCATATCGTCATATCTCAAAACTATTACTAAGAATCAAGGTTATTTTGTCTAATGATCTTCATGAAAGTTTTTATTATATCCTCCTTGGATATCTATCACTTTGGAACTAATTTCATATGTTGCTTTTACTAAGCTCAAACAAATATAAGTGAAGAACATGAGCATAATATTTCTTTCTCTCAAATTAATTTAACTGAAGCAAGAGAGAATTTCTTTAAATTTTTACTAACTCCTAAATAAATCTAAGTGAAGCATGAGAGCATTTCTTCAAAAATAACAAAGCACACCGTGCTCAAAAAGATATAAGTGAAGCACTAGAGCAATTCCATAGCTCTAAAAAAATTAAGTGAAGCATAGGAGCAAGCATAGCATAATTTTTGGCTCTCTCAAAAGGGTGTGTCCAGCCAGGATTCAAGAATTAAAATAAAAAGCAAAACAAGCAAAGACTCATATCATACAAGACGCTCCAAGCAAAACTCATAATATGTGACGAATAAAAATATAGCTCCAAGTAAAATACCGATGGTCGTTAGAAGAAAGAGGGGATGCCACTCGGGGGCATCCCCAAGCTTAGTTGCTTGATACTTCTTGAAAATTATCTTGGGGTGCCTCGGGAATCCCCAAGCTTAGACTTTTGCTACTCCTTATTCCTTCATCCATCGTGATCTCACCCGAAACTTGAAAAACTTCAATCACACAAAACTCAACAAAACCTTTATGAGATCCGTTAGTATAAGAAAACCAATCTTTACTTTAAGTACCGTAGAAAACCCATTCAAATTTTGTTCTTGCATTATATCTACTGTATTCCAACTTTTCTACGGCAAAAACTCTTCAAAGAAAACCATAGATTCATCAAAATAAGCACACAATGCAAAGAAAACAGAATCTGTCAAAAACAGAACAGTCTGCAAAGATACGAATTGTTATAACACTTCTGTAACTCCAAAAATTCTGAAAAATGATGGAAACATAGGAAATTTGTATATAAATCTTGTGTAAAAAATTCAGAATTTTTTGTATCTTCTGTGAATTTTAAAAAAAAGGACACAAAAGTTTCTGTTTTCCAACAAGATCAAATCAACTATCACCCAAATCATCCCAAAGGCTTTTCTTGGCACAAACACTAATTTAAACCATAAAAACACATCTAATCAGAGGCATAATTGGGTATTTTATTGAAAACAGCAAGAAAACCAAAAAGCAAAAAGATACAAGTTGGGTTGCCTCCCAACGAACGCTATCGTTCTACGCCCCTAGCTAGGCATAATGCAAAGATCTAAGTTTTGTCATTTTTGTTCTCCAACTCTTCAATCAAACACTAGAATTCTTCAAGGATTTAGCATATAAATTCTCAACGACAATACTTCTAGGAACGAGATTGAAAAATTCATTCTTGCAAAAAGGGTCTCTTATCACTTCAATAAAATTGGGGTGGATACTAATCATCTTAAGATCTCCTTTATCATTACTAGAAGTTGCACCCTTGTTTTTAGTAACTTGAGTAGTCTTGCCAATTTTTACGGGAGTTTTGGCGGAAGCAAAAGCCGTACTTAAATTACTAAAGATTTCTTCCAGTTTATCAATCCTAGAAGGGCTTTCTTCAATTCTTTCATGAATTATAGTCCCCTTTTCTTTTAACAACTTAAAAACTTCTCCCGCTTTTGACCCAAATTTAGTAGCAAAATTATGCATATTTTTATCCAAGTTTTCAATATGTTCTTCGGTAAGCATTTTCTTTTCAATAGCATCTAGTCTTTCCATAACATGCTCGAGAGACAAAGTTGTTTCATTGATCATAAGCGGTGGTGAACCCACTAAATTTCCCATAGCATTAAAAGCATCAAGAGAGGGACACATTAAGAAATTTCCACCAGTAATTGTATCAAGGACGAATCTATACCAAGTGATGATGCCCACATAAAAACAACGAAGAAGAACAACGGTAGATTGCTTACGGATAGATCTATTATGAGCATTGCAAATCCTATACCAAGCATCTTTTAAATTCTCCCCTCCCCTTTGTTTAAAGTTAAGAACTTCGTTATCGGGGGTGTACGCAATAGAGGAAGAACTATCCATGATGACAAAAAGTGGTCAACAAGATTGCACACAAAAACAGATCTGACGAGAAAACGGCGAATGAAAAAGAGGGCGAATAAAACGGCAATTTTTTTTGTGAAGTGGGGGAGAGGAAAACGAGAGGCAAATGGCAAATAATGTAAATTGCAAGGAGATGAGATTTGTGATTAGGAACCTGGTAGATGTTGATGATGTCTCCCCGGCAACGGCGCCAGAAATTCCTTTTGATGTTTGCTTGAACTACATCGGTATTTTCCCAAAGAGGAAGGGATGATGCAGCACAGCAACGGTAGGTATTTCCCTCAGTGATGAGACCAAGGTTATCGAACCAGTAGGAGAACCACGCAACACCACGTAAACAGCTCCTGCACACAAAGAACAAATACTTGCAACCCGACGTAAGAGAGGGGTTGTCAATCCCTCACGGGTAAAAAGATAGGTAAAATTGTAGTAGATTGGATAAATAGATCTCGCGGGAACGCGAGATAAAATAAATAAGTAAAAATTGCAGCAAGGTATTTTTGTATTTTTGGATTAATAGATCTGAAAATAAAAGCAAATAAAAATAGATCGCGAAGGCAAATAGCAAATAGATCTGAAAATATATGATGAGAAAATAGACCCGGGGGCCGTAGGTTTCACTAGTGGCTTCTCTCGAGAAAAATAGCATACGGTGGGTAAACAAATTACTGTTGGGCAATTGATAGAACTTCAAATAATCATGATGATATCCAGGCAATGATCATTATATAGGAATCACGTC
Source organism: Thinopyrum elongatum (assembly GCA_011799875.1). Classification (NCBI taxonomy): domain Eukaryota; kingdom Viridiplantae; phylum Streptophyta; class Magnoliopsida; order Poales; family Poaceae; genus Thinopyrum; species Thinopyrum elongatum. The sequence continues at coordinate 490,738,217 of CM022302.1, read as the reverse complement.
CAAGATTAGTAGACCGACTCCTGCCTCCATCTACTACTATTACTCCACACATCGACCGCTATCCAGCATGCATCTAGTGTATTAAGTTCATGGAAAAATGAAGTAATGCAATAAGAACGATGACATGATGTAGACAAGATCTATTTATATAGAAATAGACCCCATCTTGTTATCCTTAATAGCAACGATACATACGTGTTGGTTCCCCTTCTATCACTGGGATCAAGCACCGTAAGATCGAACCCATCACAAAGCACCTCTTCCCATTGCAAGATAAATAGATCAAGTTGGCCAAACAAAACCCAAATATCGGAGAAGAAATACGAGGCTATAAGCAATCATGCATATAAGAGATCAAAGAAGACTCAAATAACTTTCATGGATAAAAACATAGATCTGATCATAAGCTCAAAGTTCATCGGATCCCAACAAACACACCGCAAAAAGAGTTACATCATATGGATCTCCAAGAGACCATTGTGTTGAGAATCAAACGAGAGAGAGAAAGCCATCTAGCTACTACCTACGGACCCGTAGGTCTACAATGAACTACTCACGCATCATCGGAGAGGCACCAATGAGGATGATGAACCCCTCCGTGATGGTGTCTAGATTGTATCTGTGGTTTCTGGAACTTGAGGCGGCTGGAATTGATTTTCGTCGACTCCCCTAGGGTTTCTGGAATATTGGGGTATTTATAGAGCAAAGAGGCGGTGCGGGAGGCCACCGAGGTGGGCACAACCCACCTGGGCGTGCCTGGGCCTCCAGGCACGTCCTGGTGGGTTGTGCTCCCCTCGGAGCTCCCCTCAGGTGCTTATCTGGCCCATCTGGTGTCTTCTGGTCCAAAAAAAATCCACAAAAAGTTTCGCTGCATTTGGACTCCGTTTGGTATTGAATTCCTGCGATGTAAAAAACAAGCAAAAAACAACAACTGGCACTGGGCACTATGTCAATAGGTTAGTACCAAATAATGATATAAAATGATTGTAAAACATCCAAGAATGATAATATAATAGTATGGAACAATAAAAAATTATAGATACATTGGAGACGTATCAAGGACCAACTCGAGTCTACAAGAATTAGTTGTGTAGTAGACATCAAGCTCTTTTCTGGCGCCGTTGCCGGGGAGGTGAGTGCTTGAAGGTATATATTTATATCTTGCAATTGAATCTTTTAGTTTCTTGTTTATCACTAGTTTGGCTTATAAAAAGAAAACTACGAAAATTGGAATTGAGGTTGCCTCATATTATTTGTCTTTATCATGTCTTTCTTGAAAATGATGGATCAGAAAATTATGCTCAATTGATAGAAGAAGAATTCAATAAAATGTTTGGCATAAAATATTTGAATGATGAGCATGATTGCAATGTTGCTAGTTGAATTCTTTGAATATCCATGATGCTAATGATATGCAAAGATACAAGCTTGGGGATGCTATGTTTGATGAAACTAATATTTTTTGTCCCCCAAGTTTTGATGAGAAAATTTATTATGATGATAGCATGCCTCATATTTATGATGATTATATTGATGAAAGTGGATTTGGAGAGGTCATGAATTTATTTAATGATGATTCCACTATTTCGGAGGTTTCAATTGATTATGACAACAAAGTTGCTATCTATGATGATTATGGCGATGACATGTATGCTATAAAGAATAATGATAACCATGAAACTTGTCATCATGATTTCAATTTTCAATCACATGATAGTTATTTTGTTGAGTTTGCTCCCAGTACTATTCATGAGAATAATTTTTCTTATGTGGAGAGTAATAAAATTTTTATGCTTGTAGATCATGAAAAGAGTGATTTGTGTGATACTTATATTGTTGAATTCATTCATGATGCTACTAAAAATTATTATGAGAGAGGAACATATGCTTTTACATATCGCAATAATGTCATGTTTCCTCTCTATGTGTTGAAAATCTTGAAGTTTTTGCTTGTTTTTCCTTCCTATGCTAGTTGATTCTTGTTCCCATAAATTGTTAGCTCACAAAATCCCTATGCATAGGAAGTGTGTTAGGCTTAAATGTGCTAGTCATATGCTTCATGATGCTCCCGTTATGTTTCAATTCTTTACTCCTATGTGAGCATCATTGAAATCATCATGCCTAGCTAAAAAGGCATTAAAGAAAAGCTCTTGTTGGGAGACAACGCAATATTTATACCTACTGTTTTTGTGTGTTAACAGGATTAAACTACTGTATTAATCATGTTTTATAGCTTTTGTTTCAATAAAGTGCCAAGTAAATCCATTGGGATAGTGTGGATGATGGTTGACTTGATTCTGTGCAAAAACAGAAACTTTTGCATTAAGTACAATAATTTTTACAATTCACTGGAGTGTCTAAAAATTCTTAATTTTTTACAGATTCTTTATATACAAAATTTCTACGAATACCTAATTTTTCAGAATTTTGAAGTTTCATAAGTATAGTCATTATTCAGATCTTAACAGACTGTTCTGTTTTTGACAGATTCTGTTTGCAATGCATAGTTTGCTTGTTTTATGATTTCTGTTTGCAATCCATAGTTTGCTTGTTTTATGGTTTCTATGGCTTATATTGCTTAATATAATTTGTGGAAATTATAGAGTAGAGTATGAATTATGTGGAAAAAAATTTGAGTCTTGTCTTTGACAGTACCCAAGTGAATGATTTGTTGTACTATACTAACCCATCTCATGAAGTTCCGTTAAGTTTTGTGTGATTGAAGTTTTCAAGTTTTGGGTGAGATATCGATATGAGGAGAATAAGGAGTGACAAGACCCTAATTTTGGGGATGCCCAAGGCACCCCAAGGTAATATTCAAGGAAGACCCAAGCAACTAAGCTTGGGGATGCCCCGGAAGGCATCCCCTCTTTCGTCTTCAACATTATCGGTAACCTTACTTGGAGCTCTATTTTTATTCGTCACATGATATGTGTTTTGCTTGGAGCATCATGTTATTTTATTAGTATTTTCTTGCTGTTATTTAGAATAATGTTTTACATCTTTATTTCAATAAAAGTGTCAAGGATAGCCTTTACCATGCTTATTTTGCAAGTCTATATGTTGCTGTTTGAAAACAGAAAGTTTTTGTTATGTTTTGAATATTTGTGAATAGTCAGAACATGATAAAATCTTAAAAAATTTACATAGTGAGCTATGATAAATTTTCTACAGTGTGGTAATTTTTCAGAATTTTTTGAGTTAGGGAAGTATGAATATTATTGCACTCTTTACAGACTATCCTATTTAGACAGATTGCTGTTATGTTTGCATATGCTTGCTTGTTTAATGATTCTATTTGAGGATAGAAGTATTAAATATGCAGAGGCATTTAGTATGCAATGTTAAATAATAATTTTAGTGATTTGTTATAGTAGAGAATGATAAGGTTATTGCATTGATTTATACTAACTTATCTCACGAGTTCTTGTTGAGTTTTGTGTGGATGAAGTTTTTAAGATTTAGGGAAACCATGATATAAAAGGAATTAAGGAGACACAGAAGCTCAAGCTTGGGGATGCCCAAGGCATCCCAAGATAACATTTCAAGAAGTCTCAAGCATCTAAGCTTGGGGATGTCCCGGTAGGCATCCCACCTTTCTTTATCAACAATTATCGGTTAGTATCGGTTGAGCCTAAGTTTTTGCTTCTTCACATGAGTTGTGCTATTCTTGGAATGTCATTTTATTTTGTTTTGCTTGCTGTTTTAATAAAATACTTAGATCCAAAAGTTTTTAAATGAGAGAGAGTCCTCAAATAGCTACCCATTTACTTAACTACTCGTTTGATCTTCACTTATATCTTTTTGGAGTAGTTTGTCTTTTGCTCTCGTGCTGCACTTAAATTTATTTGAGAGCTTGCTAGTTGCAATGGTAAATATATGAATTTAGTCCCAAAGTGATAGATATTCAAGAGGGATATAATAAAAATGTTCATGAAGATCATTGGATATTATAAATTTGATTGCATGTAATAGTTTTGAGATATGGAGATAGTAATATGTGAGTCATGTTGGTGAGTAATTGTGCTTTAGTAAGAATATTGGTGTTAAGGTTTGTGATTCCCTATGCAAGCACGAAAGTCAATAATTATGCAATGAAGTTACATCCTACTTGTGGTGCATTAATCGGTGTTAGTTATGTTTAATGTTCGTTTATGATCGTTTTCATTTCTTGGTTGGTTGCTTCTCAATCTATTTGCTAGCCTCCATTTGTACTAAACGGGAATACTGCTTGTGCATCCAACTCCTTAAACCCAAAGTTGTGCCAAATGAGTCCACCATACCTACCTATATGCGGTATTTCCATGCCGTTCCGAGTAAATTTTTATGTGCCAACTCTAATTTTCAAAATGAATTTCCTTTTTGTGTGCCCGTTTTGCTCATGAAGCGGCACGGGGTGGCCAATATTTTCCATGCTAGATATGTTATTCTCGAGATGAGTGTTTATTCACTTGTCATTGCACAAGAGTGTGGCAGGTCATAGGGATGCCCAGTCCCGAAATGAAAAAAATTATTTATGTTGTCAATAATAAATTCCTTGGAAAGTGTTGGTATGGAAGGCACCAGTGGATATGACTAGCCATGGAATGTGAAAGAATGGTGGAAAAAGGAATAAACTTTATTTTATGTTTGGGAACCGCCTATGATTTATCTAGCATGGAAAGTATTGGAAATTCTCGGTCATTTTTGTTGACAGGAAAAGCATGCCTCTCAAAATAAGTTTATCTCTCAATTTAAGCTTTGACCTCTGCCACCTCTACAAATCTCTGCTTCCCTCTGTGAAGGGCCTATCTATTTACTTTATGCAATTTTTATTTTTATTGAGTCTCCATCTTCTCTTATAAAGCACCAACTAGGGAACAATATTATCATACTTGTGCATTGGGCATAGCTAATATTTGAGTGTGTTTCATGAATGGATCAATGATTGAGCATAATGTGCTAGGGATAACTTTCTTTAGCATTGATATTTTGAAAGACATGGTTGCTTGTTAGTATGCTTGAATATTGATGTCTTCATGTCAAATTATAGACTATTGCTTTGAATCATTCAAGTCCAAATGTCCATGAAAGAAAAGAGTATATGATTAATATGATAGGTAGCATTCCACATCAAAAATTCCGTTTCCAATTGCTGCTTTATCATGATGAGTTTTATGAGAAAGAGTTGTTGTTACTATGCTAGGAAAAGTGATTGAAATTATCATTGATCAAACTTATGCACTATGCTAGCATTCACACTTCATAAATTATTTCTTTTATCATTTACCTACTCGAGGACGAGTAGGAATTAAGCTTGGGGATGCTGATACGTCTTCAACCTATCTATAATTTATGAAGTATTCATGCCATGTTTACACCGATTTTATATGGTTTTGGTATGATTTGAATGGAACTAACCCGGACTGAAGCTGTTTTCAGCAGAACTACCGTGGTGGTGTTTTTTGTGCAGAAATAAAAGTTCTCGAAATTGGACGAAACTTTTTGGAGATTTATTATGGAACAAATGAAGAATATTGGAGCAAAGAACCAATGGAGGGCCCCCCTGCTGCCCACTAGGCAGCAGGGCGCGCCACCCCCCTCTGGCGTGCCCTGGTGGGTAGTGGGCCCCTCGAGGCCCATCTCAATGTGAGACCGACGCCAAAAAATCCTATAAATACAGAACCCCCCAGAAATAACCCTAGATTAGAAGTTTCGCCGCCACAAGCCTCTGTAGCCACGAAAAACCAATTGCAGCCCGTTCCGGCACCCTGCCGGAGGGGGAAATTATCACCGGAGGCCATCTTCATCATCCCTATGGCCACCATGATGAGGAGGGAGTAGTCCACCCTCGGGGCTGAGGGTTTGTACTAGTAGCTATGTGTTTGATCTCTCTCTCGTGTTCTTGATTTGGCACGATCTTGATGTATCGCGAGCTTTGTTAATATAGTTGGATCATATGGTGTTTCTCCCTCTCTATCTTGTTGTGATGAATTGAGTTTTCCCTTTGAGGTTTCGTTATTATCAGATTGAATACTTTTATGGATTTGAGAGCACTTGATGTATGTCTTGCTATGAATACTCGTGGTGACAATGGGGTATCATATTGATTAACTTGATGTATGTTTTGGCACTCAACTCGCGGATTTCTGAGGTGACATTGGGGTAATCTATGCATAGGGGTTGTGCATGTTTTTGTCCTTGTTTCTCTGGTAGAAATCTTGGGGCTCTCTTTGAAGTTCTTTGTGTTGGATTGAGTATTATGAATCTGAAAGTGTTTGATGCATATCGTGTAATCAACTCACGGATACTTGTAGTTACATTATTGGAGTATCTAGGTGATGTTAGAGATGGTTGATGTGTATCATATGGTGTTATTTTAGTACGAACTCTTGGGCTGTTTGTGACACTTATAGGAGTAGATCGATCGGAAATGATAACTTTGAGGTGGTTTCGTACCCTACAAACAATTTCTATCTTATGTTGTCCGCTAGATAAGAACTTTGGAGTGATTCTTCATCGCACATTGAGGGATGGTTATATGATCCAATTATATTAGCATTGTTGAGAGATTGCACTAGTGAAAGTATGAACCCTAGGCCTCATTTTCAAGCATTGCAATACCGTTTGGGCTCACTTTTGTTACTTGTTACGTTGCTGTTTTTTATTGTTACTATTACAAAATCAATATCTACTATCATTACTACACTTGTATCACCATCTCTTCGCCGAACTAGTGCACCTATACAATTTACCATTGCATTTGGTGTGTTGGGGACACAAGAGACTTTTTATTATTTTGTTGCAGGGTTGTTTGAGAGAGACCATCTTCATCCTATGCCTCCCATAGATTGATAAACATTAGGTCATCCACTTGAGGGAAAATTGCTATTGTCCTTCAAAACTCCACGCTTGGAGGCCCAACACGAGTCTATAAGAATAAGTTGTGTAGTAGACATCAACTAGCCAATGCAACAACAGAAACCATATGGGTTAAGTCTTTGCTTAAAGAAATTGGGATATGTCATACACAAACTACATGTATCTGGTGTGACAACATTGGTGCCACACACCTCTCTGCTAACCCCGTTTTTCATGCAAGAACTAAACATATTGAGATTGATTATCACTTTGTTAGAGAGAGTATTGCTAGTAAAGAACTGAATATTCGGTTCATTCCTTCAAAGGACCAAGTCGTTGATAGGTTCACAAAAGCATTACCCACAGGACCGTTTGAGGAGTTCAAGCGTAATCTAAACTTGAGAAGTTCTGATTAAGGGAGGATGTTAAACATATTGTTTTGTTGCATGACACTTGGGTTGGCCGAACCAACCTAGGCCCTCATGTTGGAGTAGTTAGGATAGATATTCTGTTAAGTTGTAACTCTATCTCCTAACCTCCATCTCCCATTAAAAAGGCAGGTCCCATATTTGAAATACAAAAATAAGATCAGATAGCGCTCAAGAGGTTTTTCTCTCCTGTAATATCTCCCGTGGTTAGCTCGACGCTGCCACCTCCTGTATCATGCTACAAATCAATATATACCTGCGGGTCTCCATGTATGGAGATGGAGAACCTTACCCAATAATTTCTTCACGCCGAACGGGATGCAACTATGTATATTATTTCCCACCGCAGTTTCTGCTACGGGGATGACTTCCTTCGCCATGACACCTAGAGGATCCTGCTGATCTATCGACCGAGGCATTGCATCGAACAATGGTGCGCATGGTGGTTGTCCTCGTGTCGTACTTCTTTAGACGTGCATGGTGCTCGCGGCCCAGCCGGGAGCTGTCGTATCAAGATTGAAGAGCCCAGATTGAATGGAAGTTTAGCATATCTTCTCGGTGTACACTCCACACAATTACAGACTTCTCATTCTAAATCTTTGGCATTGAGAACCTTGGATTTACTCACTAATTTATGGTCAGTTACTTGGAAATTTTTCTATGTGCTTTGAGATAGGTAATAATTGTAACTATAGACAATGGCCTTGTGTAATTTACCTTGTTGTTTTTGATTCATCGCAAGAGCATTATATTAATGATCATGCTTTATATTAGGATAGCATTTAAACTTAAAAAAAAATCTTTTGGGTTATCATCATACTACCTCCGTCTTGGTTTATTAGCCCCTTTCATATTTTGTGTCAACTTTGACAAGATATTTGACTACATAAGTACAAGTGATATGCCACAAAAATTATATATTAGATTTGTATTTGGAAGTAGTTTCTCATGGTACTATTTTGTAACATATTACATATATTTTGCTAGTCAAATATACGGTCAAAATTTGACACAATATACGGCAGGGACCAATAAACCCGGATGGATGTAATACATGCTAAAGGACAAGCATCGATGAAACGGATGCTGATAGACACTGAAAGTATATAAATTTTTTGAAGTTTTCATGTCACTTCCTTATGGAAACATACATTTTTTTGGTTTGACTAACTTATTAATAAAGTATCAGAGATGTTAGTTGTCTATTTCCGTGTCTCTATTTTCAGGTTTTTGGACTAAAATATGTTGTTAAAGACAAAGAATGTCACTCAATGTGATTGTTCATTAGGCAATGAATAAACCTATATAATTGATGTTAATGCAAGGACTAGGGATTGTTATGCAATTAAGCTACACATATAACTTTGAACATGCGAAAGCTCTCCTATGTACAAAGTAGAGACATGTCAAACTTGCTTACTCATGAAGACCTAGCATTTGAGGAGGCTCATCATTAGAATATAAAGTCAAATTCTATAACTTAAGTTCCCACTAGTGTAAATGACAATATGAATATGATGAGCATCTTAAATTCCAATGATTGAAGTAATTAATTTTTCCTAGGAAGCATCACTACTGCAGGATGCTGCTAACGCAACACTACAATCAGAGACCCTTCGACGAAACTGTGTGCGATGCATTAATCGCAAACGGTGATGTAAAAAACCCATCAAAAAAGATGCAAAACGTTTGTGATGGTGGATACATCAAACACGGTTCAGATTTTAGTTGCGTGTGCGATGCGGGGCATATGGTTGATCCATACGAACTGTTTGTGATGAGACAGAACAACAAAAATGGGCAGCCAGATCAAGGTGTGTGCGATATACGGCATACAGTTCACCCCGATAAACTGTTTGTGATGAGGCAGAACAATAGAAATGGGCAGCCAGATGAAGGTGTGTGCGATATACGGCATACAGTTCACTCGGATGAACTATTTGTGATTAGGCAACACAAAAGAAACGATCAGCCAGATGAAGGTGTGTGCGATATACGACATACAGTTCACTTGGATGAACTGTTTGCGTTGAGACAAGAGAACAGAAACGGTTCAACTTAACAAGATGTGTGTGATATGCGTCAAACAGGTCTATAATCGGAAATGTGTGGGAAGACCGATAACAACACACACGATTCCTCTTACCAAGTCGTGTGTGTTGTGAGCAAACGGTTGCTGGTATACAATTGTGAGTGATTGATGAAATCATCACCGACGGGTTCCATTGTTTAGTCCGTGTGCGATGTGATTTACTCTGTCTACAGAACATCAACATATATACTTATAAGAACAACATTGCATAACCAAATTAAGAATAAATTACATAAGTGACTACACACATAACATTTCCACACACCAAAGTAAGCAATTACATGCGTACGAAACTAGGAGAAACGAGCATCTAATCATCTACATCTTGTTGCGATGACGCTTGCCATTGCTCTGCTTCCAGCTGGATCCCTGGCCGTTTTGGGGAAGGAGGCACTTCCTCATGTCAATGATCCGCCTGTACATCTCATAGCTCGTGTACGCCTCCTTGGTTGCGTACACGATGTGAGCTTTGTCGAGTTTCTCCATCCAGGCCGAGTGCCAGGCATGCTTGTCCTTGTTGCAGGAATCCTTCATGTCTCTATAGTAGGGGTCGATGATGGCCTCGGTGAGGTGAACCAGTGAGTCCTTCTCATGCTCCTTGCTGCCTCAGATCTTGTATTAGCCCTGGATGTCGACAAGATTCAGGCAGGCGATGCCCGAATTCTTGAGCACCTTTACATCGTTGGTGATATCCACTGTAGCAAACATGTAGTGGGGTTGTCAACAAACCTGGCGAAACTCTCGCAAAGCCTTGTGGCCAGGCAGTAGTGGTAGACGAGGATGAGATTGCGCATGCACATATGGGCGACGACGACCTTGGGACGAGACCCGGCACAAGCACGGGTGTACTCGAGGTCGAACCCGACCACCTTGTACTTCTCCTCAGCAAGCAACAGCTCCATGATGTGGATGGAGTGCTCCACCCAGACCGGGTTGTTGGTGTACACCACCGAGAGCTCCGTGAACCTTCTGTGGGTGTCCACCACATCATGGATGGTGAACTGCTGCTCGTCGTCGTCAGCCGCTCGGAGCGCCATGGGAGCCGCGCAGGATACCCGGCCCTCTAAGAATTTGTCGTGGTGGGTGTGCATCTTGCAATACTGGGGCGCGATTGAAAGGTTGAAGAGGCACAATGGTTAAATGGCCGCTATAATAAATGGGGGCCGGCCGGCCTGTAATCGTTACGTCTTGTCACTGCGCATGGTGGAGGATTCCAGTTCACGCTTCACCGGCGACCGCCTCGTCGTCTGGTGCTCCCTGCTGGAGCCGGGGAGCCCTGTTGACGTCGTACACCTTCGCCCCCATCTCCGGCCAACGCAGCTCGCCGTCGTCGCCTCTGCACTCCCGTTCACCCTGAGGGCCTCCGTGTGCCCGCTAGGTGAGCCGCCTACCTCCTCTGCCCTCAAGCTGCTCTAGGTTGCGCCGTAGCCGTAGCCACCGCCATGGCCGTACTCGCCGCCGCCGTTCACCTCGCCGACGCGGCCACCGCTAACACAGACCGCGTCCGAGCTCATGGCCGTGCTCAGCGCACTCGTGCGAGTCCAACGCGCTAGATCTCGTCGCCTGCCATGCTCGACCTCATCGTTTGCTGAGATGGCCGAACTCCGGCACGGCTTCTGCTCGTCGCCGGTGTCGTTCCGGTCACCCCCGACGCCTCACGCTCGCCCAGTTGGATGCGACGCTGCACGCTCGTTCGAACGAGCCCCAAAACACGCGATTTACCTCTCTGTAGAAGAATCCCGAGCCACTCCGGCAAGAGCGCCGCCGCAGGAGGCTCGCCGGAGCGATTCCGGCGCCGGCGTCTGACGTGGCGCCACGTGGCCTCCCCTGTGAGGCTGACGTGTGGGCCCCGCGAGCCCCTTTGACCGCGTTGACCACGGTCAGCGCTGCTGACGTGGCGCTACAGTCACTGACCAGTGGGCCCGTTCTATTTAGCTAAACTAATTAACTATTTTTAAATAAAATTTGATTAGATTAGTTAACTAGACACTGACAGTCCGGGCCCACAAGCTAATTAACCCAGATTAGTTTAAATCTAACTCTGTTTTAACCCTCTGTCTACGACAGGTGGGTCCCGCAGGTCAGGTTTGACCTGACCCAGGCGGTTTGACTCGCTGATGTCACAGTGATGTCAGGCTGACGTAGTATTTCCTTTTCTGTTATAATAAATAAATCCAGAAAATGCTAAAATCTTTGAAAATTCATAGAAAATAATCCGTAGCTCGGATGGAAAAACTTTCTACATGAAAGTTGCTCAGAACGTCGAGACGAATCCAAATATGCCATCCTCATACCTGTCACATGCCTCTAGCATGATGAACATGGAACTTTCCCCTCCGGTTCATCTGACCGATAATTGCCCGGAGCTTGTAAAATATTTCTGGATATTTTCCCGCTCCGTCTGTAGCACTCAACATTTCACTAGGTTACCCCTGCGTTGCGTAATACCATGTCTTGCTATGTGTTGCATTTATTTGTTGTGTATTTATTTGTTTCTTCCCCCTCTTCTCTCAGTAGATCCCGGTACCGACATAGTCCCTGAGACCGACGCAGCTCCGGAGATCGACTACGCCCTTGACGACCAGGCCTTTGCCACAGAGCTTCCAGGCAAGCACCCCCCCCTTGAACATGCCTATATCGCCTATTCTTTCCCTCTTATGCTTGCATTAGAAATTGCTGCTGCTACTGTTTATCCTATTTCTGATGCATAGCCTGTTTTTGTAACTTCTGTTGATACCTACATGCTTATTCTAAACTGCTTAGTATAGGCTGGATAGAGATCCACCAGAGACCCCCCACTTTGACCCAGTTGCCCCCGCTAGATTATTAGATGACTCGATCAATGTGATCGATGACCAGGCCCCGGCACCGCACATCACCCCCTTAGTTGTACGACACTACTGGGTTACTATCGAGTGTCGAGGGTGATACCTTGTCAGCACTTCTGATGTTAACCTTGTAGGGTAGTTAATTGGTCGTGGTCATCGAGGGTGATTCCTCCTTCACCACTCCCAATACGACTCTGTCGTGCAGCACTTCAAGTGTGAACCTCGAGGGTGATTCCTCCTAGGTTCACCTTGATGATTACATCGGGTGGAATTCCATCGAGGGTGATTCCTCAGGTTTCCCCCTGGTGTTTGGACACACGGTTACTTTGACTTAACACTGAACCATGATGACATCGGGTCGGCCCTGAGGGGTACCCGCGAGTGATGCGAAGTCGGGTTGACCTGGAGGGTACCCGAGAGATAATTACAAGGCGTGGTCGGGCATTCTTAGCCCTTGCCGCAAGTCCTCGAGACGGGGCGACGGGGTCACATCGATCGTGAGTCTCTGCTCATTACCGCACGCTACCAATACACTAACAATTTGGATATTTGATCAGAGTGGGCCTCTGGCCCGATAGCACTAACCATCACGCAGGAATAAGTATGGGCACTCTGCGTCGTACGTTTCTTCCGAAAGCTTTGTTAGACGTCCAGTTCAGCATAGTGGCACGGACGGACCAGCGCCATCCAGGACAGAGGTGGTGCCTGGCTTCACCGTGTGCGCAATGACCCGGAGTGCACAGGGCGATGGCCCAAGACCCCTGAGCGCTTAGGATATAGACCGACAGGGACCTCTATGCTGAGCCTAGGTAGGACTATGGCGTGTCGTTTGGCCGAGGCCGGGCATGACCCAGAAAAGTGTGTCCGGCCGGAGTTAAGCGAGCGTGGTGGGTAAGTTGGTGCACCCCTGCAGGGAAGAACTAATCTATGCATAGCCGGATCCGCGGTAACGGACACACAGAGTTGTATCCCGATCGATACAACTAGAACTGGATACTTCTGATGAGAAATGGATAGTATGGCTCTGGGATTTGCTTTCTCGCAGGGAGTCGAGGAAGGATCTCTGGGCGAGGTTTATACTTATTACTACTATTACTTTATACTATACTAATCTACACTCTTCTAATGCTGCAAGACCGCTGAAGATGCTAGTCTTTGATAGGACTAGGCCTTCTCTCTATTCTGGCATTTCTGCAGCCCAGTCCACATATACAGCCTTTTCCCTTTGATAACAGTGCATATGTAGTGTAGATCCTTGCTTGCTGAGTACTTTGGATGAGTACTCACGGTTGCTTTGCTCCCTCTTTTCCCCCATACCCGAATGATGCTTTCAGACGACGGAGCCCCGGAGCCAGCTGCCCCTGTCGCCGATCACTACTACTACCCCGAGGATGGCTACTACTACGAGTTGGCTGACGACCAGGAGTAGGTTCGGAGGGTCCCAGGCAGGAGGCCTGCGCCTTTTCGATCATAGTGGTTTTTTTGCCTCGCCTTTTAAAGGCTTATCTGTCTTTCTTTTATATCTATACTCAGATATCTGATGCTTCCGCTGATGCTTGTAAGCAAGCTTATGTATTCGAGCCCTTGAGCCCCTGGCTTGTAATATAAAGCTTGTATGACCTTTTTTTTGTGTTTTAGAGTTGTGTTGTGATTCCTTCAAGTGAGTCCTTAGGCTTGATCGTGTGCATTTGCGTGTATGATTAGTGCATGATTGAGCCGGGGGCGTCACAGGTTGGTATCAGAGCCGACTGCCTGTAGGAACCCCCTTTCCAACTCCTTGGCCGAAGTTGAGTCTAGTAATCAAAAACCATTTTACTAACATGGCTGTGTGGCTTACGGGCCCACGTCGCCAATTGGGTGGTATTAGGATCTTTTATTCCTCGTTTATACTCTGGGACTCTGATCTCTCTTCTATTCGGGTTAAATGAATTTACTAACTACATTAGGTTCTCGTAACGGCTTTCCCCGGAGAGCCCCTTCATTCCGGATGGTTGCCTGATTCACCAGAAGACTTCGAAGATACTCTCCGATCTTCTCCCGAGAACTTGTGTTCATTCCTTTTGCATTCCCTTAACACCGTTAAATCCTTATGGATAACTGCGTACCCTCGCCGTTCATACTTCCATCCCTAGTTGTTCTTGTTATTACAAGATACCCAAAAGTATTCTCCGACTTTCGAGAATCCTTTTTCCGACTGCCTTGCAGCACTTTTCTGCCTGAATACCCCTACTAATAATTCCTCACACTTATCGGGGATTCGTTCATCCCCAGTTGTTCATATGTCTCACAAAATTCTTCGAATGCAATTCGATCTCCCGAAAATCCTCTGCAGCCTATTGCTCTTGAATCTCCATGCCTGCTTGCATTATGGTTAATTCCACATGTCTAGCAGTATTTACTATAATCCTTTGTGATTGACATTCTGATCCTATTGAGTCAACATGTGTGCGAATACTCGCAATCATCAATTAATCCTTAGAAAATTTTCTTTTCGTCTCAGACATCGTTCCGGATATGAGCTGGTTCTTGCCCAATCAAGATTTGATTGTTGTGCATCTAAGTCTGTTCAACCTATCCATCTTCGATCAGAGCATCTAATTCTGATACACCAATCTAGAAATCAAGTTTCTTTGTATTTAAAGCATCGAATTATTCAGATGTTTTAATAAGCTGATGCCTTTGCATCCCTTCTCCCTCTGACTGATTACCGATACTCACATCAACTCCGTCGTGAATCGCCAGATCCATTATTGGGTTGTTATCCGACAGTGTCCTTAACATCTGAAATCTTGAGAGTTTTTCCCTGATACATAATGCCTTTGGTAAATTGTATCCTCTCCTTTTGTCAACCATGCTCTGCTGTCGAGCTTGTGTTAATTACTCCTGAAGTTCGTGGTATATGTTCCTAAGATGCCCCGATGGGTTGAACCTATGCCTTCTTAATCCGTGTGAGCCCGATAATTTTCGCAGGCCATACTCCTCTGGTAATTCACCAGGTAGTTCTTCACGATCATATAAATTTTAACAGAACAGTGAATGAAAGATCATGCATTGGAGAAGTGGGAGTCGACCTTGAACTTTGTGTTCATGCCCATAGACACGATGTAGATCTTATCATGGAAGCTTCTCTTAAAATCAATTGTTCCATTGGTATAAGTTCATCTTGTATCTGTAAATTGTTCCTTTGCAACTCTTGTGCTCTTCAGATCCAACCTTTTACTTGAAACACCATACCAATGCTACCTCGAAGCATGGCTGTGGTATTCCGAATATCAACAAGAACATTGGAGGCACATTGCCAAATGTTTCTTGCTCTACTATCCAGACACCGTTGTATGGATAACATCATGAATTCCCTTGCCCCTTTATTTAAATGGTGGTGTACCTGTTGATCTGACATGTATATCGTGCTCTACTTTTCCTTGGGAAAAGTTACACTCCTAATTCTTGTGTATAAACACATTTTCCTTTCCATTGGTTTGTTTAACCTTTCTTGTGATCTATATGATATAAGAAGAAATTATTCCCTGCTTATGAAACACGCCGATGTACAACCTTGACAGTGAGACCCTGTTACTATTGTTGATGACATTCCGGTAACCACCAATGGACGAGAACTTTTCCTATTGGTCCGCCTCATTTTAACGAGCAGGAAAATGGTTCTCTTCATCCCTCGCCCTTGGTACCGATGTTGACATCAACATAACTGACAGACTATTCTCTGACATACCTTGTTGTCGTGACTGGTAAGATGTCACCATTCTCCCTACTTTTGATCGACACCCCCCCACAGTTCCACAGGATCGGAACCTGACTCTCCTGTATATCCTTGATTCTGAAGTATCATATGCTCTTGGCTTTGTGTGTTATCACGAGCCACCCTCCGAGAGATGGTCTATTCCAATGCTCTGAACCCCTTTACACATTCTGATCAGATATCGATCGTTTGTCCATTCGCTTGAAACTTCCTATTGTACCTTCATACTTTGCTCTTGATGTTTTCCTAGGTTTCAACTCGAGAGGTACTTCTGCCACATTCCCTGAATTGTTCACCAGATAATTAACCCTATAAGGGTCAGTTCTCCCGAAGTTACTCTTTACTTCCCCACTTAAATCTCGGGATGAGATTTCTTGTAGTGGAGGAGAATTGTAACACCCCTCTATAAATGAGTAATAGTAATCCATCATGATGCAGCTAAACCACTATGATTTGCAATGATAAATCATGTTGGATAAATATCTCATTTCAAATTCTTATCTGCATCCAATTCAAATTCAAAGTGAAATTTCAAGTTGCACAAAAGTTGCTGGAAAAATGTTCATTATTCATCAAATATTCCAAAACAAATTGTTGTTAAGGAAAACAACATCACCATCAACCATAACTTGGGTTAGGGCAATAAAACAGTGCCAAAATAGCACTATAAATGTCTTTTCTATTTTTGAAAAATTCAAATGGATTCCTAATTTGCCCAAACTTTTTGAGGCAATGGGGAATAATCCATTGTATTTATGTGACCAAGTTTCACATTTATACAAAATCATTTGGCAGCTCATTTTAATTCAAAAACCCTTCTGAAAAAGAAAAACAGAAAAAGAAAATGGGAAAAGAAGAAATGCCACTGTGCACTGGGCCCATGGCCCAGCCCAACCGGCCCACCTCTCCATCCTCTCTTCTCTCTCTCGCGCGCTGTCAGCGCGCCCATGGTTGCGCGCGCGTTCGCCGTCGAGACGGCGACGCCCACCGACAGCCGAGGGGATAAGGACCCCCTCGTTCACTCCCCCTGGAGGCCGCCCTCACTCTCCCCTCTCCCTCGCTCCCCATCGCCACTGCTCTTCGCTTCTTCTCTTGCCGAGCGCCATCGCCGCCGAGCACCGCGCTCCACCGCGGCCACCGGTGCCCGTTCCTCCCTCCGAGGTGTCCAGATGGTCCGCCGGCGACCGCCTCGTCGTCTGGTGCTCCCTGCTGGAGCCGGGGAGCCCTGTTGACGTCGTACGCCTTCGCCCCCATCTCCGGCCACCGCAGCTCGCCGTCGTCAATTCGCCGTCGCCTCTGCGCTCCCGTTCACCCAGAGGGCCTCCGTGTGCCCGCTAAGTGAGCCGCCTACCTCCTCTGTCCTCTAGCTACTCTAGGTTGCGTCGTAGCCATAGCCACCACCATGGCCGTACTCGCCGCCGCCGTTCACCACGCCGGCGCGGCCACCACTAACACAGACTGCGTCCGAGCTCATGGCCGTGCTCGGCGCACTCGTGCGAGTCCAACGCGCTAGATCTCGTCGCCTGCCGTGCTCTTTGTCGCCGTTTGCGGAGATGGCCGAACTCCGGCGCCGCTTCTGCTCGGCGCCGGCGCCGTTCCGGTCGCCCCCGACGCCTCGCGCTAGCCCAGTTGGATGCGGTGCTGCACACTCGTTCGAACGAGCCCAAAAACATGTGATTTGGCCCTCTATACAAGAATCCCCAGCCACTCCGGCGAGAGCGCCGCCGCGCGAGGCTCGCCGGAGCGATTCCGGCACCGACGTCCGACGTGGCACCACGTGGCCTCCCCTGTGAGGCTGACGTGTGGGCCCCGCGGGCCCCTTTGACCGCGTTGACCACGGTCAGTGCTGCTGACGTGGCGCTACAGTCACTGACCAGTGGGCCCGTCCTGTTTAGCTAAACTAATTAACTGTTTTAAATAAAACTTGATTACATTAGTTAACTAGACACTGACAGTCCGGGCCCACAAGCTAATTAACCCAGATTAGTTTAAATCTAACTCTATTTTAACCCTCTGTCTATGACAGGTGGGTCCCGCAGGTTAGGTTTGACCTGACCCAGGTGGATTGACTCGCTGACGTCACAGTGACATCAGGCTGACGTAGTATTTCCTTTTCTGTTATAATAAATAAATCCAGAAAATGCTAAAATATTTGAAAATTCATAGAAAATAATCCGTAGCTCGGATGGAAAAACTTTCTACATGAAAGTTGCTCAGAACGTCGAGACGAATCCGAATATGCCATCCTCATACCTGTCACATGCCTCTAGCATGATGAACATGGAACTTTCCCCTCCGGTTCATCTGACCGATAATTGCCCGGAGCTGGTAAAATATTTCCGGATATATTCCCGCTCCGTCTGTAGCACTTAACATTTCACTAGGTCACCCCTGTGTTGTGTAATACCATGTATTGCTATGTGTTGCATTTATTTGTTGTGTATTTATTTGTTTGTTCCCCCTCTTCTCTCGGTAGATCCCGGTACCGACATAGTCCCTGAGACCGACGCAGCTCCGGAGATCAACTACGCCCCTGACGACCAGGCCTTTTCCGCAGAGCTTCCAGGAAAGCACCCCCCCTTGAACATGCCTATATCGCCTATTCTTTCCCTCTTATGCTTGCATTAGAAATTGCTGCTGCTACTGTTTATCCTATTTCTGATGCATAGCCTGTTTTTGTAACTGCTATTGATACCTACCTGCTTATCCTAAACTGCTTAGTATAGGCTGGATAGAGATCCACCAGAGACCCCCCACTTTGACCCAGTTGCCCCCGCTGGATTATCAGATGACTCGATCAACGTGATCGATGACCAGGCCCCGGGACCGCACATCACCCCCTTAGTTGTACGGCACTACTGGGTTACTATCGAGTGCCGAGGGTGATACCTCGTCAGCACTTCTGATGTTAACCTTGTAGGGTAGTTAATTGGTCGTGGTCATCGAGGGTGATTCCTCCTTCACCACTCCCAATACGACTCTGTCGTGCAGCACTTCAAGTGTGAACCTCGAGGGTGATTCCCCCTAGGTTCACCTTGATGATTACATGCCGGGGCCGGGACATGAAATCCCAGAAATTTAACCCCTCGTGTTACCACCAGCCCAGGATTACTGTTACTGGTGGACACGTCCTTGTTACAGATTACCAAGCTATTACAAGAATTGGATACAAGACCATAAAGGTCTAATGATACAACAGTGATTCCGGTGGTGGATGACGGAAATGACTCGTGGTTCTCCAACGTCGATGGGGCTCCATTTCCACAGGAACAGCTGACCCGGATAATTCCTATCCCCCATGGCTATCATCCTAGGCTCCACACGGACGTCGCTGTGGTACTCCTTGTAGAAATCCTAACCTGGCCAAGTAAATAGCCAGGGACAAGCCAGTGAGTACGTTTGAATGTACTCGCAAACATCATGAACAAAAGATATACCGAATGCAACAGACAAAATATATGATCATGATGAGCCAAACTATATGCATATGCTCATGCTGACTGAAATTTAAGTCATGACAATAAATGATATGAACGTGAACATAGCATGTTAGTCATGATCAAACTAAAAGCAAATGAATGCCACGGGTAGTCTAGCCAGCCCAAGTGACATTCAGCAAAATAGAAGAAATGCCAATTGGGTGTCCACAAGAGTAGTGGCGGGACCGCCTGTAAACTCGAGGGACGTGACGAAGAGGTCTTGAAGAGAAATGCCAGTCGGGTGTCAAGTGACGCCACGGTCGGACTTGAAGAGAAATGCCAATCGGGTGTCCACAAGAGTAGTGGCGGGATAAACCACTTGTTAACTCGAGAGACGCCATGAGAGGTCTTGAAAATAAAATTGAGTGCCCGGGGTAGTCTAGCCAGCCCCTGAGACACTCAGGAAAATAAAATAAGAGAAACGGGTTAGTCCACAATAATATGCATAACCATAATAATATTAACATGCATAGCAAAAATATTCATGGTAGCATCAGGGTGACAATAATTATCCTGCAAAATAAATCAGGCACATTTTAATTATTTCCTCCGAAGACCGACACTAAGACCGACACTTGACCAACCCAGACTGTAGTCCTTAACCACAGACACGGCTATTCGAATAGGTTTAAACTCTGCAGAGGGTGTACTCTTTACCCACAAGTAAAGGATTTCTTTAGTCAGTACCGTGACACTGACTAATTCCCGTTACAGTCTTTGGGTTGAAAACACACCTGACCAGCACACACCAGATTAACTTTCCGGATGCCAGGAATCACCCAAAGCATCGTTCAAGAAAAACTCTGAGACGGAGAGACCAACGTCCTGCATGGGATCACTATTAATACGTGCGGATTACAAGGGGTGCCCCCCTCTCAGTCACAACTGGAAACACCCATGCCCCCTGACCCGATGACAGGATTTAGTCCACCCACATGGAAACCCTCATTGTAGCCCTCTATGTGGTGTGTGCACGGAAAGGGGTTAACAACTTACTGAACCGTACCCCACCTGTGGCAGGGACAAGTGGCAGCACAAATCAAGTATGGGGGTTACCGGAATAAGACCCGATCTACGGTTGACTCAGGAGGTTCAATTTTTCCTGCAGTGGTTAGCACAATATATTCCTTGGTGATACCCAACAGTATCACCACCCGGCATGTCCCGACATGCCCTTACTGATCATTCTCGTCACCACGAGAAATTTCAGTCTCACGGTCACTTTTCTTGTGACTGATTCTTTCCTGCAGATTAGTCCAGATCACATAGACATAGGTGACATGTGAAAGTAACCATCCTTATTCATGCTTCATGAAGATGCAATATCATCAAGGAATCATGCATGCATAACTAGCTATATTCAAAATTTATTCGAATTCAACATACTCATGATTTAATCATTCTTGCAAATAATTCAACCATGCAATCACCATATCAAGTGTTCAAGATGCTTGCCTTGAGTATGCAGGGGTGTTGGTAGCACTCAAAAAGTTTGAAAACTTTATCTTCCCTCCATTTCCTATTTTCAAAAATATTTGAATTACCACATATAGCAACAATAGTGCTAAAAAGTTGTTTCAATTATTTTTAAAATAAATACTAAAATAAACTATATGAAATATGAGGAATAACAGAAAAGGAATCAATTTATTTAGAGCTCATATGAATTAGTTATGGAATTTCTAAGCTGGAATAAACAAGGAAAAGAACTGTTTAATAGATCCAGTGGGAACAAGGCTTGGAAAAAAAAGTTCACCTAATCTAGATAAATAGAGCATGATTTTAGAAATCTGTAGAAATTTGAAACATCAAATTTGGATTTGAAACGGAGGCTGTAGAAATATTTGAAATCCGCAGGAAAAGAAAATGGAAAAAAAGGCAAAAGTGCGCCTGGGTGCGATTTAGTCGCCTGGCACTACTGGGCCGAGCCCAGCCGCTCAGCTATGCGTTAGGTGGATGACGTCGATGGCGTATTTGGAAAATACGCTTCCACTTTCAGACGTGGGTCCCGAGCCCAGCCACTGACGGTGGGTCCCACGGGCCCAGCAGTCAGGTTTGACCAGTCCATGCGCGTTGCCTTTCCTGCGGCAGAACAGAGGAGGCCGCGTCGGCGGCCTTCGCCGGTGAACGACGGCGACTCACGGGGAGCTGAGCACATCGACGTACTTAGGAGCTCGAGGCGATCCTCTGGGTACCCGTCTTGGTCTCCGGGGTGGCCGGAGTCGCCGACGACGAAGTCTCCCGAAGAGCTCCGGTGGAGGTGAGAGAGGGCTTTCGTGCACGGCGCTTCTTCGGTGGAATTGGTGGGTGGATTGGATCGGTGGGGGTTCTAGGAGTCTGGTGGTGAGGAAACGGGCAAGGGGGAGGCATCGGTTGCGTCGAAATCAACCGGAAAGGTGGCGGCGGCTGTCTTCGTCGGAGATGAGGAAGACGGTCGTTTCCGGTCGGATGGCTACTCTGGGAGGCTAAGGTGAAACGAGGGAGTGGGCTGAGGAGCTGGGCGAGCTCGGTCTCGAGAATTTATAGGCAGGGGAGGTCGGTTCGGCCATGCGCGGTCTCTCCCGATTCGGCGGCGCCATTGATGGCAAATAAGGGCAGTGGCGAGGTTGGTGAGGACGGTGGTGGTCCTTAGTTAATGCCCAGGTGAGTTGGCTGGCTCGTAAGGCTCCAGGTGGCTTGGGCGGTGCCATCCCCGAGCTAATCGTGGCGGCGGCCATTGATGGCCAGCGAGGATGTTGGCGAGGTAGGTGTGGCCGGTGGGGTGGTCGGTGTGACCGGCGGTGTCCCGCAGTGAAGATAGGGCGCGCTGGTTGGCTCGAGTTGAGCCATGCGTCCAGGACGGTGGCGTGCCCGAGACGGCGGCGGTGCTGGACGGCGGCAGACGGTGCTTGGCCGTCACTAGAGGCAAAGAGAAGGTGTCGGCTATGCTCACGGGCATCGTGGTGATCCAGGGAAAGATCTAGAGCAAGGAGGGGAAGCCGCAGAGGAGCCACAGCGGCTCGGGCGTCGTCGGGTGCAGTTCGCGTGCTCTGGTCGCGCCCAGTGCATGCACGCAGCGTGCTCGATCAAATGCCAGGGGTCCTAGAGGGGTCTATTGGAAATGAAACTTAACAGGATTATGCACTTGGTTATGGGGAAGCTAATAGACAAGATGGTTTGCTTAGATGATCAAGTTCCCAATGCAGGCTTAAGACCTTGACAAAATCTGTCATGCACACAGTGTGCTTGATGAAATGCTAGAGCCATCTAGAAGATTTTGTTGGAAGTGATACTTGGCAGGGTAGTGTCTCTCTAGATGATAAAGATGATGGTGAAGTTGTTTTGTGAAAAGGAGTAACTTGCTAGTGCAAGTTTTACTGAAATTCAGTACTTGACAGAAGCTAAAGGGGAATATTTGGTGGTCTTGCAAGAAGAGATTAAGGCTGACCTTCTGGACTTAAGGGTTTGGTTGGATGGACTATGAGTGGGAAAAATTTCAGGATTTTTGGAGCAAGGAAAAATAGGGTTGTAGTTGAAACTCAAATACAAGACAGAATTGAAAAGAGGTTGTTTCACTCAAAATTTACAAAAGACCAAGTTAGGTTTCTGCATAAAACTGATCTATGGACATCACATGACCACCCATAATTTTTGTGGAATTTTGAAAGAATTATTTAAAATAGTTGTAGTGCAACAGAGGCATTTAAAGAATTGAAAATGCCTTTTTAAAAGAATTGTTTTGGGCAAAATTTTATTATGAAAATGATTCCTACTATTGTTAAGTAATAATGAAATGGTTTAAGAAAACTCCCAAAGCCACAACATTATTTTCAAAATTTCTATATGGAGGGAAGAATTTTGGAAAACGGAAACAGAAATTGGTTCTGAAATTAATAAAAGACCTAGTAAAATTCAAAATTTTATTTCTGGCCAAATTTTACTTAATAAAAAACATGATTAAATTTTTGGGGTGTTACATTACATCGGGTGGAATTCCATCGAGGGTGATTCCTCAGGTTTCCCCCTGGTGTTTGGACACACAGTTACTTTGACTTAACACTGAACCATGATGACATCGGGTCGGCCCTGAGGGGTACCCGCGAGTGATGGGAAGTCGGGTTGACCTGGAGGGTACCCGAGAGATAATTACGAGGCGTGGTCGGGCATTCTTAGCCCTTGCCGCAAGTCCTCGAGACGGGGTGACGGGGTCACATCGATTGTGAGTCTCTGCTCGTTACCGCACTCTACCAATACACTAACGATTTGGATATTTGATCTGAGTGGGCCTCTGGCCCGATAGCACTAACCATCATGCGGGAATAAGTATGGGCACTATGCGTCGTACGTTTCTTTCGAAAGCTTTGTCAGACATCCAGTTCAGCATAGCGGCACGGATGGACCGGCGCCATCCAGGACAGAGGTGGTGCCTGGCTTCACCGTGTGCGCAACGACCTGGAGTGCACATGGCGATGGCCCAAGACCCCTGAGCGCTTAGGATATAGACCGACGGGGACCTCTCTGCTGAGCCTAGGTAGGACTATGGCGTGTCGTTTGGCCGAGGCCGGGCATGACCCAGAAAAGTGTGTCCGGCCGGAGTTAAGCGAGCGTGGTGGGTAAGTTGGTGCACCCCTGCAGGGAAGAACTAATCTATGCATAGCTGGATCCTCGGCAACGGACACTCGGAGTTGTATCCCGATCGATACAACTAGAACTAGATACTTGTGATGAGAAATGGATAGTATGGCTCTGGGATTTGCTTTCTCCCAGGGAGTTGAGGAAGGATCTCTGGGCGAGGTTTATACTTATTACTACTATTACTTTATACTGTACTAATCTACACTCTTCTAATGCTGCAAGACCGCTGAAGATGCTAGTCTTCGATAGGACTAGGCCTTCTCTCTATTCTAGCATTTCTGCAACCCAGTCCACATATACAGCCTTTTCCCTTTGATAACAGTGCATATGTAGTGTAGATCCTTGCTTGCTGAGTACTTTGGATGAGTACTCATGGTTGCTTTGCTCCCTCTTTTCCCCATACCTGAATGATGCTTTCAGACGACGGAGCCCCGGAGCCAGCTGCCCCTGTCGATGATCACTACTACTACCCCGAGGATGGCAACTACTAGGAGTTGGCTGACGACCAGGAGTAGGTTCGGAGGGTCCCAGGCAGGAGGCCTGCGCCTTTTCGATCGTAGTGTTTTCTTTTGCCTCGCCTTTTAAAGGCTTATCTATCTTTCTTTTATATATGTACTCAGATATCTGATGCTTCCGCTGACGCTTGTAAGCAAGCTTATGTATTCGAGCCCTCGAGGCCCCTGGCTTGTAATATAAAGCTTGTATGACCTTTTTTTTGTGTTTTAGAGTTGTGTTGTGATTCCTTCAAGTGTGTCCTTAGCCTTGATTGTGTGCATTTGCATGTATGATTAGTGCACGATTGAGCCGGGGGCGTCACATCAGGAAACTGACAACTTGGTCCAGGTTGGGGCCAATAGATTCTAGTGCCAAGACCTTCACTGTGCGCAGTTTCGGGGTCAAGCTTGTCGGAATCATTTTCTGGATGACAGACGAACACACATCTTCAAAATTAGAAATAATGTTAATTTCAAAAAGGAGAGGTAGAAGGCGACTGTTGTACCTGAACGGGTGTGGATCCAATAACAAGTTCGGAGTATTTGTCAGACGAGTAGCCCACCACTCTCAATTTCGGAGCAGAAATGACATTGATTCTTGTTGGACCTTCTTGATCAACTATAATTAATCTCTCAAGTGAAGGTGTGTCCTCAATGACCATATCGTGGTACCCCTTTTGTGATGTCTTGTTGCAGCACCAGCAACACACTAAATAGTCCGGAGAGTCATGGAGGTGATGTGGAAGCTACTCAACCCATTGATCGCCTGAAGACGAAGGTACTTGAGTGCAGTACAGCCGCAGAGCAGGCGCTCCATGTCACCGTTTGGGAGGCAGACGGCGACGAGCTCGAGGTGCTTCAGTCGTGGTAGAATAAGAGCAGGCGCGTCATTAAGAGGGGGGGAATGGTAGTGCATGAACTTGGCGACGCGCAGCGTGGGCGCGAGGCGGAGCGCGAACGTTGGCAGCGAGCGCATATGCCCATCATCAAAAGTGAGCTCCTCGAGCTGATCTAGGGCAGAGATCAGAACCACTCGTCAAGCTTGGCTCGGTCCTTGCCATTGGAACAGAACTTGCCCATGCTAAGGCCTCTGGTTGGGCCATGGTGACTGCCGAGGATCTGGGAGAATGCATCCAAGCTTTTATGATAGCCATGGTAGAGCTCGTGGGTGTCAATGAGGTCGAGAGGGGTGGAGTGCCATAGGGGTCGCCACCGCCGGGAAAGGACGGTTGTCCGCGCCCCATATTTGATTGGGAGGAGGGAGATGATGACTATCAACATATCATCGGGGAGGCTGCTGATGAAGTCTAGGCCTGCTGGAGTCCCTTTCGGTTCTTGCTTGACCCGCCTCCGCTTGTTGGCAGCCCCATTCTCCACATCTGGAGTCTCCTTGTCAGCGACGCTTTCTGATAGAAGTGGGAGTACAGGGAATATTTAGTTAAACAAGGCAAAAGAAAAGTGTATTAGTAACTAGAAGTTAGTAGGTAGGAATATAGTAAAAATGGAATAACAATTGGTTGCTTAAATACTACACAATTCCTTTGATATTGCTGGGTAAGTCAACATGCAGATACTTGAAAAGAACACTTACTTCGAACAAAGTCTGGATGGATGATATCGTCGGGGAAGTTAGCATATATCTCATGACCAGGCTCTTTTATGTGCAGTGCAATTTTAGTGCCAACTTTCAGTACATAAAACTTAGAAATTTCTGTCCAAAGGCCCCTGCCAAAATAGGAGTCACCACGTTCATCAAGTCTTACAGTAGCAACGATTGTAAATCCATGGTTTGTGTTCAGTATGACGTCCCTATAGTCTTGAGTTATGTAAAGGGCAAGATTGTGTACTACATATGTTGTTGCATAGTAAGGGATGTGCTGCAGAAAATGTTAGGATTGTTAAAGAATATGGTAAAATGCAAATATGGGTGAAATTGAAAGAACAGTACAACAGTTGAAATCAAAGGACAAAAAACTATAATTAAACAGATAGGGTAACCATGATGTCATGGAAATATGAGAGTAATCGAAAGAACAATACATCATTAATTTTCCTAATATAGAAAGAAGAGGAAAAAAATCCCCTTTGACGTATATGTTCCATGTGGCACCTTTTATCCAGATGTAGCAATATATAGTGTATGTTCAGCAAAGTAGGCCATGCCAACCGATGTAGGGTGAGATTGAACATACCGTGCGCATCCTGAGGTCATCTGGTATAGTGAGATGGAACTCCACGGATGTCTGGCCGAGGCCGCAAAGTCCTAACGTGTCCGTTTACTGTAGACTATGAATGAAAGAAAACCCTCAAATCAGCTCGAATAAAAGTGAATTCACGGCAATTTCGGCCGGGTGAGTAAAGGAGGCAGATGAACTGGTATAAGAGATGAGAGAATATCTCAGTAAAATAGTTACCTTGTTGTCCATGGGAAAAAAACCCTCAATACCGTGGATTCCCCAATCGGGCGGAGCTGGGTCAACCGCGAGTAGCATCGAGAAAGTCGATGGCGATAGGCGGCGGCAAGCGGAAGTGGCAAAATGCGTTAGGGTTTGCCGGTAGCCTAGCGGCGGCGACATGCGTCAAGCTAAGTGGTTGCCGCGGTGATAGGCGGTGCCATGCAGAGTCCTGGAGAAGCTTGTGCAGGTGTGAATGGGGACCGGAGGTGGTGTCGGGCGGGGTGAGGGTTTTTGTGACGTGGGGATGGTGAGGGTTTTCTTTTTTCTTTTTGAATTGGGTGGTGAGGGTTTTCTGTTCCACAAAGAGTTTTGGAGGCAACGGTTTGCTAGAGCCAACCGTGTGTGATTGACGTAGCTGGGAAAATGAAAGTCATTGCACACGGTTCTAATTTGGGAAGCATGTGTGATTGACGTACTACCTCCGTCCTGGTTTATTGGTCCCCTTTGTAATTTGTGCCAAATTTTGACCCAAGATTTAACTAACAAATGTTTATGCATGTCACCCGAAAATTATATCATTGAACACTATGTTCAAATACAAATCCAACGATATAATTTTTGCTAACATGCACTAACATTTTGTCAGTTAAATCTTTGGTCAAAATTTGACACAATTTTTTTTTACCACTGAAACAGTAGGAAAGGCTCCTACTGTGAATTAAATTAATAAATCAGGTGATGTACATGTAGTGCAATTTACAAGTCCATCCCACTTTGGGGGTGGAGGGGGGAGGAGGTACTTATTACAGGGTATCTAAGAAAGGAAGTAAAAAGGGTTTATTCTTTTCTCCCACCCTGTAAATGAGGAGGGATAGGTCTTCCTTCAACCTAGTTAGCCAGGAGCTTCTTGATGGCGTGATTCCTCTGAAATGTTTGTTGTTTCTTTCTTTCCATATGCTCCAAACTGATTGCAGAAGGATTTCGATGAACAAGGGTATGTTCCATGAAGTTTTAGCTGATTCAACCCATTCCAATCTATTGCCTTTGGTGTAGCCCTGCATTCCAATATCTGACCATCATTGTAGACTAAAAGGGCATTCAAAGAATAGGTGCTCTACTGTTTCATCCGTGCATGTTGAACATAATAGGCAGCCAAAGTTGTTACCAATGTTGTAATGCCTCCTTTTTAGCATGTTTCTGGTATTCAATCTATCTGATAGTAGTAACCTTCCGAAAACTTTGATTTTCATAGTTGCTTTTGATTTCCATAGCCACGTATAGGCTGGATGGGCTTGGATGTGTCGGAAGTAGAAGGCATAGAATTTATTGGCTGAATAGTGAGGTGATCCCCAAATGCATGTCCAATCATCATGAATTGAATGCTCGGCCAGTTGTACTTCTGAGGTCTTTTACTGTAATTCTCTGGTTTCTTCATGTGCCTGCGCGTAGAGTGGGAGGTGGAACATTTCCTGCAAGCTGGTGGTCCCCAGGAATTCACGGACCGAGATGTCCTCGTCTTTGGCAAATGAAAAAGCTCAGGGGTGAGTTTCGGCCAGAATTTCACCCAGCCACATGTCTTCCCAAAAAAGACTATCTGAACCATTGTTCACCGTTATCTGAGTGATCTGTCTGTATGTTGGCATTAGCTTAGTGACGTCTCACCACCAGAATGAACCGCAGGATTCAGTAGCGTGTGGGATCTTGGTGGTGTAGTATGTGCTCCAAAGTAAGTCCACCCAAGGAAGGTCCCAATGATTATAAAACTTGTGTAGGAATTTGAGAAGTAAAGCCTCGTTCTGGATTTTCAAATTTAGGACCCCAAGACCTCCACATTTCTTTGGTTTGCAAACCATGTCCCATGCAGCAAGTGAGTTACATTTGTCGCTTTGGTCCGTTTTCTTTGTCCAAAGGCATTTTCTGCGGATCTTATCCAAAAGTTTAATGATTCTAGCTGGGAGTTTGAGCATGCACATGGCAAAAATAATGAGGGAAGTTATTACTGAATTTAGTAACGATAACTTGCCGCCATAGGATATCATATTGAGTGTCGTCGATAGCCTTCTTTCCACACGACAAACCAGTGGCATAAGATCATGCATAGTGGGCTTTGTTAATCCCATGGGGAGACCGAGGTATGTGAATGGCATCTTTCCCACGACACACCCAAAGATGTTGGCCAAACTGGTGTAGACTGATTCATCATAGTTGATCGGGATTAGGGTGGATTTGTGAAAGTTAATCTTTAAACCAATGGAGGTTGCATAGTCTGAAAGAATGTTCTTGATGGTTGTTGCTTGCAATGGACAAGCCGGCATTGCGAGAATCGTGTCATCTGCATATTGGATTACCGGGTAGTCTTTTTGGTTATTGCTTGGGAATGGCAGCTTGATGAGATCTCTGGCAATGGTATCATTGATTGCAGCTTGTAATAAATCTGTGGCCAGAACAACAATTAGGGGTGACAAGGGGTCACCTTGGCGAACGCCACGAATTGACGTCCTGGGACACCATTAAGAAGGATAGCTGATTTACCCGAGGCAAAGATGCATTTGATCCAGCCGAGCCATTTGTTATTAAATCCCATGTTACGCATGATCTCCAGCATAGCGTCATGATCGATCGTGTCAAAGGCCTTGGCAAAATCTAGTTTGAGAAGCACAATCTCTTTTTTGGAAGCTTGGCATTGGTAAATGTACTCGAATGCCCAGGCTAGACAGTCTTGGATTGTGCGTCCTTTGAGGAAACCATATTGGTTGCGGTGTACGATCTTGAGTATAATTCTTTGCAGACGGTTGGCCAAAATTTTAGTGATCACCTTAAGACAACAATTAAGCAAAGTGATTGGTCTGTAATCATTGACTGTCGAGGGCGCATTAGTCTTCGGGATTAGAGTGATAAGGCCCTCATTAATGCTCTCAAGGTTAAGGTTACCGTCAAAGAACTGATTGCAGAGTTTGTAAAAATCTTCCTTGATCACTTCCCAGCAAGATTTAAGAAATACGCGAGTAAATCCATCAGGGCCCGGGGCTCGATCAGCCGTCATCATTTTGATCACATTGTCTATTTCCTCCTTTGTGAACGGTACCGTGAGTTCATCGAGGCCATCAATTTTTTTTTATGATTCTGGACAGGTCAAATTTCATGTCATAGTGAGAGTTCGTACCCAGTCGTTCTTTGAAAGTTTGAAAAATAATGGACTCTTTGCTTGCATGATCCTCCGCACAGAAACCAGAATCTGTCATGAGGGATGCAATATTATTTCTTCGATATCTCTCTGATGCCATTGCTTGGAAAAACTTGGAATTTTCATCACGAAACTGGACCCATCATATGGTGCAACGTTTCTTCCAATATTGTTTTTGGTATGAAAGAAGTCTCATGAGATGCTTCTTGAGTATAGCCCTGAAATTTGCTTCTGGTGTTGTGAGAGATCTCCTGTTCTCCAGCCCATCAAATTCTAGCAAAGCCTTGTTAGTGTTCTCAATTGCAATAGATAACTTGGAGATGTTCTTACTCCAAATTTTAAGATCATGCCTTAGGTTCTTGAATTTCTTACAAAGATTTGTCGCCATATTCTGAGAAACAGCTGGTTTGGCCCAGGACTTCTTGACAGTGTCTAAAAACCCAGGATGATGAATCCAATAAGATTCAAAGCAGAAGAGCTTGGATCGTGGAGTTGTCATTTCAATATTAATGGCTCAGGGTATGTGATCTGAGACGGGCCGGCCAAGGGGTTTAACAAGGGTATTTGGGTTTGAAATAGTCCAGTGATTGCTTGTAAAAAACCAATCTATCTGTTCAAGCAAGGGGTCTGTTTGCATGTTGCTCCACGTGTATGCCCTGCCCTTGATGGGTAATTCAATCAATGCCTGTGATCTGATGAAATCATTAAAAGTGATCATATCGCCAAAATTACTACCTAGTTTGTTTCGATTGTCGGGGCCTCTAATGAAGTTGAAATCGCCAATGAGGAGCCAATCCTCATCAGAGGGGATATGAAGTGAAAATATCCAAGCAATGGAGTTATTTCTTTGTTCTCCCTGACATGGCCCGTACACATTAACTAAGGTCCAAGATTGAGCCGATTGGGTGGATCGAAAGCGAGTAACCAGAGCAAATTCTTCAGAAGCGACAGTGGTAGCTGTAAATATAGCACTATTGCAGATGGTAACAAGCCCCCCCTGACACTCCCCGAGAGGGGACAAAATCGAACTGATCAAATCTTCGAGGGCAACAAGATTTAATGAAAGCATTATCAAACGAGGATTTTTTAGTTTCCTACAAACAGATAACCGCACAACCACTGGAGTTGATAGCATTAGAAAGCGCTAATTGTTTGGCTTCAGAGTTTAGCCCACGTACATTCCAACAAAGAATGTTCCAATTAACCAAAAGTGGCATAAATAAGAAAAAAAGGAAGATTAGGCAGCATCCGAAGATGGCCCTGCCTCCTTGCTAGCAAGAAGCTCCTCCTTCGAGAGTTCATCAGCCGGAATCCCACACATGACCGTGCCAATATGTTGTATGACTAGGATTGGAGTTGGTGGTGGCATTGCAGAGTCATCAGAAATCTCAGTTATAGTAACTGAGGAGGCAGTAGAGGGAGTAACCCGTGGCTTCACCTTAGAGACCCTGGGTTTAACATCAGTGATTGGTGGCAGTTTGAAACCTTCGTATTTGTTCTTACGGGCACTTCTACGAAGATTGATCGAAGACTCAGGAGCTTGCATTTTACCACAGCGACAGAGGTCAAGTCCATTATCCTTATCCACAGTAACAGTGGCTTCCTGAGCAGACAAGGCTTCTGGAGCTAGAGGACCAGGCTGCTGCAACGGCAGCCTCTCAGTAGTATTATTGTTCTCAGCCAATAGATTCAGAGACATGGAGCTCTGCATATTAGGAACAGTGTCCATCAAAGAGGAGAGGCTGCCATGAAGCTCAACTCCTGATGCAGCAACAGGCATTTCAGTTAAGTAAAGTGCAGCAGTGGTGGTCATCTGTTCCACAAGAGAGGAGCTGGAGGAGTGATGAGTGACAGTTTTGGTGGCCTCAGAGAGAGTCAGAACTCCATCTTCTTCAGTGATCACAACTTTAAAATCCACTCTTTCATCTCTAAGACCAAAACCAGTACTCCAAGGACCATAAGCCGCGATGATTGGCATAATTGCAGACCTGAGGAAAGTGTTGAGCCTGACTACAGGAAACCCTGCATTGATCATCATGGAGCTGGCAATATTGCCATGTGTTGTCATTGCAAACCGCAGCCCAGAGGCAGAGAGAGAAACTTCAATATTCAGAGCATTGTGCTGTGGGGCAGTGCTAGTCACCAAACTATTTCCAGGTGTGGTAGAGCCTTCTCCCAGAGTCAGAGCATTGAAAATATTGCTTGGTATCATCACATAGCTGTCAGATATTGTTGCACTTGAGTCTAAACTGTCATAAGCCGAGAAGGAGTCATTCCATGCAGTGCATGGACTGTCCTGAATGTTATTGGCAGGTAGGATCCCATCCTGGATTTGCAATCCCTCAGCCGCCAACCAGGCTTGGTAGTTATACAGAGCAGGTGGAGCAGGCGGAGGAGAAGGAGGCCAGGCGCCCCAAACAGCTTGGAAGTGCACATCATTTCCTTGAGCAGCATTATGGAGTGGCTCTTCTGCATTAGGATTTGGCTTTGCATTCTGAGCAAGCCAGTTGTGGAGCTGTGCTTGATACATTTGTTCTGCAGTGAGTCCATCTCCAAACAGAGGGTGGGGAATCCCATCTGCAGGTGGCGGATCAATGCCGGCCGGAGGAACATCAGGAATATGTGCATTCCAGTCACTACTTCGAAGGATCGTGACACAGACAGTCCAGCAATGGCGCTCCCCTCCTAACTGATGCATGATAAAGCTTTTGGGAACCCGACGCAGACTAAGCACTCTGGCTTTGATCAAAACAAACTTCCTGTCCCCTCTAGGATTATTCCAAGTGACTAATTCTCCAAATTTGTCCACAGACTTATGAATGTAATGAGAAGTTTGGTAATCATGAGGAAATCCAATATAGAGCAACCAAACTTGAGGCCCAAAGCTAGTCTAACGCATGTTGATAGCAGCATCATGAGGGACAAAAGACACAACAGTACCCTGATTATCGTCATCCTCATCTAACTCAAAAGTAGTACCGACCACAGCATCTCTGACAGCAGAGTCCACAAAACCCAAAATGCCAATCCCAAGCGGATAATCATCTACTTTAGTGGGGAAGAAGTTAGACTCATGGAGCAAACCTTCAATGGTGTGGCGGAGCATGGCTTTCTGATGGAAAGGGACGAAGCGGTTCACCTCTGCAATGTCCAGGAAGTCGTGGCAAAGCGGAGGGACGGGGCTGATCACCATCTCATCTCTTACAAGTCTGTCTTCAGGGCCTAGCTCGATGGTCATGCCTTGCGGCAGGTAGGGGACGACATTCACTGGATAGTTCGCCATGGGAGGGGTGGAAGGAGCAGCAGGAGGAGGAATCGAGGGAATGACAGGTAACAGGGAGGGAGGCGTATCGGCAGGGGTATTTTGCTTCTTGGGAACCCAAATGCGATGCCTCTGCCTCCGCTTGACTCCACAGGAGGTCACCACATGGCCAGGTTCACCACACGATCTGCATCGGACGGTGTCGATGTGTTTTCTGTCATCTTTGGCTCCCCGGTGGTTGAAGGTAAGTGAATCATTAAAATTGGACTGGGTGATTTGATGCCGCTGGTAGTCATTGACTGGAACAGACTGTGATATATTGCCATTTTTAATAAGATAAGGATCCGTCAAAGTGGATGCTCTATTTTCCTCAGAGGAAAATAAATCCTTAGGATTGTTGAGATGCCTATTCATAAGTGGGCCTGGATCGTTAGATGTGGGCTGGCCTCCCAGAGCTGACTTGGGTGCCCATTTCAAACGAGGAATCTGGCCCACCCAGCATTCGCTAATGTAATGGCCCAACCAACCACAATGAGAGCAAAGTTTTAAGCCCAAGCAAAAAAAATAAGAGTGGTCCGGAGAGTTGCAAGTTGGACAACCTTTATGGGGAGTAGATGCAGAATGAGTGTGGTTCGACTCAAAATTGCGTGTATTATCAGAGGTTCCCATAACTGGACTAGGACTAGGTTGTAACATGCATTGGCAAGGAGCCTCAAAGCAACTGGAGCAAGGTAGTCCAGGACAACTATCTGAGAGGTGTCCCAAGTTATCACAAGTAGAGCATATACATAGTCGCTTGTAAATGTAGTCCAATGGCGGGATGGAAGTGAGGGACCATATAGTTGCAATGTGACTTACAGAATATCCAAAACGTAATTGGTCCAGAATGTGAAAGATCATAAATGTTGGTATGGAATCCCAATATCCTTGTTTAAAAATCTGGCCTTCAAAACGCATCTTATCCAGAGGGGGTCGACGGGTGGATAATTCACAATTAATTTTGCCCAAACACAATCCATATGGTAATAAATGTTGATTGCCCCGATTCCCCGTGGATTCATTAAGATGATTGGACATGCGGAAACTCCCAAAAGTGAGGTCGGCCACTGATGGAAAGTCATTAATAACATTAACTACCCGTACCTTATTGCCAAAAGTGCGAGTGATGGCCGGAGTTTCGGTGGTGGTCGTCGGCGGTAAGAAAGCCGGTGAACTATGTGGGAGAATACCCTCAGAAAAACCTTGCCTATCCAGGCCAACATTTGAAGCAAAATTCACTTGGCTACTAGAGTGTAAGAAATCCATATTAGTCCTGATAGCAATTGGAGATCGAATAGAGATGTCATGAGCACTCTCATCTGAGTGCCAAAAATTGTCCAACGGGGTAGTGACATGATCCCTGGCTCAAAAGAGTTGAAAGTGATAGATGAAGTCCGGCCAGATACAGTCTTTGAGGTGGTAAATGAAATGACCAACCTTATTAGAAGCCACCGAAAACCGAAAACATCGATCGCTTAAGCTTTGAACATTGAATCCCGAGGGTAAACCTCCAATGCAGCATTGTAAAGCCAATCCAACAGATTCAACAGAGAGAACAAAGGAAGCCAAAGAGAAGTAGACAACCAAGAAGAATTCCTTGGTCCCATGAGCGGGAGAGAAATGGACCGTAGATCCAAAGCTGCGACACACCTGATCCGCGACCGCAAGGCCTGGGTTGAAATCCCAATGCAATAGTCCCTCCATAGCATGCGACGGCCGGGATCTCCATTAGAGTGGTGGGAGAGCAGGTGGAGAGGAGGGGAGGAGGAGGAGAGCCATCGACATCAATAAGACCTATTATTTTCTTCTAGCACCATGATCTTCATGATAGAGAGTCTCCTATGTTGTCACTCAAATTTAACACAAATTACAAAGGGGACCAATAAACCAGGATGGAGGTAGATTCCATCAACCGAACTGATTGCATCCATATCCCACATTTAGACATAAGTAAACATAGATTAAACATACTCAGGCATAGATAATAAACGTACACAAGCATAGTTCAACCATATATAGTTCAACCGTCATTAAGCATACTCAAGCACATTTATAATTAAGACACTACATAGCCATACATAGTTCAATCTCATCTGCCGGCACGATCGTGAAGCTTCTCCAGCACTATTGTAGGATGCTGCTAAAGCGACACTACGATCAGAGACCCTTTGACGAAACTGTGTGCGATGCATTAATCGCAAACGGTGATGTAAAAAAACTGTCAAAAAAGATGCAAAACATTTGCGATGGCGGAGACATCAAACATGGTTCAGATTTCAGTTGCGTGTGCGATGCAAGGCATATGGTTGATCCATATGAACTGTTTGTGATGAGACAGAACAATAGAAACGGGCAGCCATATCAAGGTGTGTGCGATATACGGCATACAATTCACTCAGATGAACTATTTGCTATTAGGGAATGCAACAGAAATGGTTAGCCAGATCAAGGTGTGTGTGATATACGACATACGGTTCACTCGGACGAACTGTTTTCCATTAGGGAACAGAACAGAAATAGTTCAACTTAACAAGATGTGTGTGATATGCGGCATACAGTTCACATAGATGAACTGTTTGCGATGAGCCAAAAGAACACAAACGATTCATGTAAATAGGATGTGTGTGATACACGGCAAACAGCCCACTCAGATGAACTGTTTGCGATGAGAAATTATAACACAGACGGTTACTACAGTTAATTCATGTGCGATTCTGTGTGTACAAAAAACTTTGAAAAATGCAAACCAGTTGCTTGCGGTGGCTAGGAGTATCGCACACGATGCGTCTGTGAGTACTCATGTGCGATGATTAGTAAGTTACACATATGTTTCCTTATGTTAACACGTGTGTGATAGATAACACGTGGCACCGCATATGGTATTTGGGTTGTGTGCTCCACTTAGTCTTCCCGCGCTCTAGCGAATGCTTCCCGCGCTCCACATGGGTGAATTGTAAAATCCCCGCCTCTTCCCTCATCGGTTTCCCGCCACCAGCTAATGGCTTGCTGCATATAACCCAGGCGGCAACGCACCGTCGCGACACTGTGCGCAGATCTAGTCCTCACCCATCTACCATTAGTTATTCCAAGCATGTCAGGCAATGACCAAAGCTTCGACGTTGACCCCTACCTGTGTTACATCTTCTGCGAGGAGAACGAGCCGGAGCAGGTCGGGGAGCAAGAGCTTCATCGGCTGGTGTAGGTAGCATGGCCCATCGGCAGCGATATCAGTGTGACAGTCCTTGGGCGCACAATCGACATATTGCAGAGGAAGTGTGATGAGAAGTTTGCCATCCACTGTGCAAAAGATCCAGAGCTGCTCGGCGGCATGATCGATGACCCACCCGAAGAGCCGCTGTCACCAGTGCTCATCGAGAGCCTGCTGCCCCGCAAGGAATGGGCAGAGGACCTCTGCGATTCAGTCAAGACACAGCCAGCCTGCGGCTTCATCATTGCCGGCGGCGGCTATGTCAACCTCGATCCCGACGATGTGGTGGCGAGGCTCGAGCGCATCCTTGGCGGAGTTGATGTCCCCGACGAGGTAGAACATCGCCAATGTGGTATCTTGAGGATGCAGGTGATGGACGGAATTTGCTACCAGGCCAGAGACATGGAAATGGAGCGGTTCCGTGGAGATGTCATGCGCGTGATTGCACGCTGTCAAGCTCTTCTGGAAGAGGCCCAGCAGGCCCAAGAGACTCCAAGCGCTAGCAGCTCCGTAGGCGGAGGCGGGTCGGGACACTTGGAATGAACGGCCGTAAGGGTGCTGTGCTGATCATGGAGTCTGAGAAGACCGTCATCGGAAGGCCGCCAGCTCAGCATTTTAGCCTATATTTTATTATAATTGTATGCATATGTAGGTCGTGAGTGTTTTGGGCGTTGCCGCATGTGGCATTTTAAATTATCCAAAATATGTAAGACAATTATTAACTGTTGCCATTGTAAATTTGCCTAAACGGCGAGCAGAGCACGCGCAGGGACGCCAGAGCGGAGCGCGCCGCGGCCGCCTCAATGGCGAGCAAAACACACGGACGGACGCGAGCAGAGCACGCCGCGGCCTCCTCAATGGCGAGCAAAATGCACGGACGGACGCGAGCAGAGCGCGCCACAGCCGCCTCAACGTCGAGCAAAATGTGCGGACGGACGCGAGCAGAGTGCGCTGCGGCCGCCTCAACGACGAGGAGAGCGCGTCGCGGCCACCTCAACGGCGAGAAACCACGTGGTCAACCTTCTGGCACCCCGTGGGAGGCGCGACGGCGCATCCATCGGACACGATGGTGATATCTTGACCATGTGTGATCGTGGGCAGACACGTACACATACATTCGAGAACACGGGCCCACGTACGCCATCCGGGGACCGTTTTGGGTTCCGATGCGTGGCATACGGTTGATCCAAAAGAACTGTTTGCGATGAGCCATCAATAAATTTTGACCTTGTTTCTCGTCACATTGCAGATTACAAGGCAATAAGTAATTGCAAATATGTTCACACCGATCAAGCCAATATGTGTTCACACCTGGCATCGGGCTATAAAAACAACCCACTCGAAAATCACTTCACAGTTCCTCTCCTCACCACCCAAAAACTGGTCTTTCCTGTCAAGTCGTTCCGCCATGACCGGTAGGAGGAGTTTCGGGTGGACATAAAACCAGGGAGCAAAGATCAAGTTCATGGAAGCACTAGAGAGGTCCCGCCGCTACGCGGCAGCCGCAATAGAGATGTCCCGGCGCGCCGCGGAGCCCTCGAACGAGCTCTCACCGGCACACGAGGGCTCTTACAAGCGCACTCGCCGTGTCGGCGATCACGACGAGCTGGCGTTGCTGAAGTCCTTGGCTAGCGACGACGGCATTCTCGCTGGCCTCATTAAGCAGAAGGAGCTGGTCGACGGCTTGATGAAGCTGCTCAAGATCAGCGATGCCTCGGTTGAGAAGGCGACTGGCCTCGTCGAGCAACTCATGGGTGACAATGCGAAGCTCCTCAAGGCGCTAGCCGAGAAGGAGGAGGCCACCGGCTGGAAGATGTTGCATGAGCAGAGCAGTGCCTCGGGGATGATGCTGAAAGCGGTCATTGAGGACTGATGGGTGACTTGAGGAAGCTCCGAATCGAGCGCGAGCAGGAGGTGGAGGAATCCGTGGCTGCTGTCAAGCAAAGTCGTGAGGGATTGAAGAAGGAGCCGGAGGATGTCGTCGCCCGGCGATCCATTGAGGAGTGGAGACAGTAGCGACCCATACCGCTGTCTGCGATTTCCTTCTTCTCTTGCCCCCGTGTATTCCGGGCTTTGCCGCATGTGGCATTTTAAATTATCCGGAATATGTAAGACAATTATTATCCGCGCCATTGTAAATTTGTCGTCGTATTATCCGTTGCCATTTTATTTGTCGTCGTATTATCCATTGCCATTTTATTTTCGTCGTATTATCCGTTGCCCTATGTGGCATTTTAAATTATCCGAAATACGAGTTGAAAACACGAACAAAGCAAATGCTAACGTTGAGAGGGGCCATGGGATCATAAGCAAACACCCTCCGTCCAAGTGCTTTAATTAACCACGTGTTAAACAGCGGCTCGGCCGCCATTAATGGAGAAGTTGTGAGCGAGGCGGGCGGCTGGTGGACGGAGGTCAAAGAGCTTGCTTCCCAGTGAGCATGGGCGGCCTTGCTGCTCGCACGTGTCCCGTCGAGCCTGCGAGGTGGACAGGATGCACGCGTCCCGTCGAGCCTGCGCGGCGGACTGCTCGCACGCGTCCTATCGAGCCTGCACGGTGGACTTCTCGGGCTCGCCCCGTCTAATCAAACAACTGCACGCACGCCACCGAGTATGGTTAAATTTTGGCACAAAATACAAAGATAACCAATGAACGAGGACGGAGGTAGTACTATCCCATAAGAAAAGAGGGACGCGTGGCCACACTTAAATGGTTACGGGAACACACGGTTCATATAATACAACCGTTTGCGATATTAACGTGTCAGCTATTTGTTTCAAAAGGACTTCGTTGGCTATTAATGTGTGCGCCTTGTCTCAAACTGGACGTTTTTTTACCACGGCATATATGTGCCATGTCATGAAACCATGCCAAGTTTCATGTTTTTGGGTGAGTTTTTTGATTTACTGGGATTTAAAAACCAAGATTCTCAATGTTTCAGGATGATGAGACGTTTGTAATTCATTCCCATTCCTTCAATGAGACCTAAACATGCACCCAATGACACATGTACGATTTTCCACCCATTTTGCTTCACTGGAGCATGTGCTTGTAGTTCAAATTTGAATTATGGACTACATTAAATGCCTAGAGAACTCAATTAATATATAAAATGGCCAAACAAACCCTAAACAGTTTCAAATTTCAGCACGACACTCATGTTATTCTATGTTGCCTGTAGAAAACAAAATTCAAGGCGAGAAGAGGCAGCGATTATTGTTTCGCCCACAAGAGGGGCATGTTTCCCTACCGGAGCCATGAGGGTTACGAGAAGCATCGGTTTGTAAGAGGCTTGTAGTATAGCTCGGCCCAAATTGGATATTTTTTTACCACGACATATCTGTGCCATGTAGTGACACTATGCCAAGTTTCATGATTTTCTAGTGAGTTTTGGATTTACGGAGATTTAAAAACCTTTATTCGCAATGTTTGAGGCCGAGCCAGGACGCTGAGACGGTCGAATTCATTCCCATTCCTTCCATGGGACCGAAACATGCACCCCAAGGACACATGTATGATTTTTCTAGCCATTTTGGTGCACTGGAGCATGTATTTGTAGTTCGGATTTGAATTATGGACATTAAATGCCTAGAAAACTTAATTAATGAATAAAAAAGGTCAAACGAACCCTGAATAATTTCAAAGTTCAGCGCGAATCTCCCGTTGTTCCATGTTGCGTGTAGAATAAAATACAAGGCTAGAAGAGGGAGCGATTAACGTTTCGCCCACAAGGGGACACGTTTCCCTATCGAAACCACGAGGGTTCTTGCGACAGGCTCCGGTTTGTAATAAAGCTTGGCCCAAATTGGACAATGTTTTTACCATGACATATATGTGCCATGATGTGACACCATGCCAACTTTCATGACTTTTTGGTGAATTTTGAATTTACGAGGATTTAAAAACCGAGATTCCAAATGTTTGAGGACAAGCCAGGACGCCGGTACGGTTATAATTCATTCTCATTCCTTGCATGGGACCTAAACATGCACCCAAGGACACATGTATGATTTTTCTAGCCATTTTGGTGAACTGGAGCATGTATTTGTAGTTCAGATTTGAATTATGGACATTAAATGCCTAGGAAACTCAATTAATGTAAAAAAAGGCCAAACGAACCCTGAGTAATTTTAAATTTTAGTACGGATATCCTGTCGTTCCATGTTGCCTGTAGAAGAAAATACAAGGCGAAAAGAGGCAGTGATTATCGTTTCACCCACAAGGGGGACACGTTTCCCTATCGGAACCACGAGGCTTCTTGAGAGAAGCTCCGGTTTGTAAGAGGCTTGTAATAAAACTTGCCCCAAAATGGACAAAAAAAATTCCTTGACATATATGTGTCATGTCGTGACACCATGCCAAGTTTCACGATTTTCGGGTGAGTTTTGGATTTACAGGGATTTAAAAACCTAGATTCTCACGAAATGTTTTCAAATAGCACACGGTTCACTCACAAAAGCCGTGTGCCTACCAAACCGTGGCCGATGCCCCCTGCTGCGCACGCGATCTGAGTCGTGCGTTTTGATTGGCCAGAACCCAAACCCCACGGATCATACGCCTGCATCGTTGGATGCTCCCAGATCAAACGGCAATCCTCATCCCTTTCGACAACACATGCAGTTCCGGTTGTGATTTTATTTATATGGGTAAGCACTGTGCGCATGTGTCGTGCTAGCTCACGCTTCCTTCTCTACTAAGTTTTCCATATTCATGTAAAAAAACTTTTCCATATTAATGTTGTTATATATCCAAACACGCTACCGTTTCCCGCCACTCCTCCCATCGGTTTCCCGCCTCTTCTCCCATCGTTTTCCCACTGCGAATGTCAGTGCTCATAGAAGGCTAGGCGGCGACACACCGGCCATGTAATTATTGCACACAGTTTCTAAAAGCACAAACGTGTGTGATAGTAGGGAGTAGGTCCCATAGGGTGACCAGCGTGAAATGCCTTAAAGGCAAGGAGGCAATTCCTATCAGCAATGGGTGGCTTCCCATCCGCTAGCCTAGTCGAATAGAACGCAAAAGTTAAGCATGCTCGGGCTGGAGGAGTCTAAGGATGGGTAACCCGGTGGGAAGTTGCATATCTCAAGCTTCATTTAAACGCTATGATACGGTCATTATAGAGATACATGTCTCTATAGTGACCTATCATGACGATTATATAAACCTTGGGATCCTTGTTTTGCTAATTTGTAGACTATGTTTTTTATTTTTTATTTTTTGTTCTCAAAAATCAAAGAATGATCGACATCTATAGGCCCACACAAATTATCCCTTTGACCCAACGCATGAGAAGGGTTTACTCTTTGCTCCGTGTGCTATGTTAGAGCAAATCAAGTTTCAGCACATGCGTTGGATGGCACCCGGCCCCTACCCCCTGATACGTCTCCCACGTATCTATAATTTTTGATTGTTCCATGCTGTTATATTATCATTATTGGATGTTTTACAATCATTTTATACAACTTTATATCATTTTTTGGGACTAACCTATTGGCATAGTGCCCAGTGCCAGTTGTTGTTTTTTGCTTGTTTTTTACTTCGCAAGAAATCAATACCAAACGGAGTCCAAACGCAGTGGAACTTTTTGGAGATTTTTTTGGACCAGAAGACATCCAGTGGGCCAAAGAAGTACCGAAGAGGGGGCCCGAGGTGAGCACAAGACACCAGGGCGCGCCTGGAGGCCCAGGCGCCCCCTGATGGGTTGTGCCCACCTCGGTGGCCTCCCGCACCGCCTCTTTGCTCTATAAATACCCCAATATTCCAGAAACCCTAGGGGAGTCGACGAAAATCAATTCCAGCCGCCGCAAGTTCCAGAAACCACAAATCCAATCTAGACACCATCATGGAGGGGTTCATCATCCTCATTGGTGCCTCTCCGATGATGCGTGAGTAGTCCATTGTAGACCTACGAGTCCGTAGTTAGTAGCTAGATGGCTTTCTCTCTCTCTTTTGATTCTCAATACAACGGTCTCTTGGAGATCTATTTGATGTAACTCTTTTTTGCGGTGTGTTTGTTGGGATCCGATGAACTTTGAGTTTATGATCAGATCTATGTTTTTTTCCATGAAAGTTATTTGAGTCTTTTGATCTCTTATATGCATGATTACTTATAGCCTCGTATTTCTTCTTCGAATCTTTTGTTTAGTTAGGCCAACTAGATCGATTTTTCTTACCATGGGAAGAGGTGCTTTGTGATGGGTTCGATCTTACGGTGCTTGATCCCAGTGACAGAAGGGGAACCGACACGTATGTATCGTTGCCACTAAGGATAACAAGATGGGGTCTATTTCTACATAAATAGATCTTGTCTACATCATGTCATCGTTCTTAATGCATTACTCCGTTTCTCCATGAACTTAATACACTAGATGCATGCTGGATAGCAGTCGATGTGTGGAGTAATAGTAGTAGATGCAGGCAGGAGTCGGTCTACTAATCTTGGACGTGATGCCTATATAATGATCATTGCCTGGATATCGTCATAATTATTTGAAGTTCTATCAATTGCCCAACAGTAATTTGTTTACCCACCGTATGCTATTTTTCTCGAGAGAAGCCACTAGTGAAATCTACGGCCCCAGGGTCTATTTTCTGATCATATATTTTAAGATCTATTTTGCTATTTGCCTTTTTATTTATTTGCCACTTTTATTTTCAGATCTATATTTCTAAAAACCCAAAAATATTTTGCTGCACTTTATTTTATTCGCGATCTATTTATCCAATCTACTACAATTTATCTCCCGTCAACTTGCCAATTTCTGGCACCGTTACCCGAAAGGGATTGACAACCCCTTTAACACGTAGGGTTGCAAGTATTTGTTCTTTGTGTGCAGGTGTTGTTTACGTAGTGTTGCTTGGTTCTCCTACTGTTTCGATAACCTTGGTCTCATCACTGAGGGAAATACCTACCGTTGCTGTGCTGCATCATCCCTTCCTCTTTGGGGAAATGCCGACGTAGTTCAAGCAAACATCAAAAGGAATTTCTGGCGCTGTTGCCGGGGAGGATCAAGTCAAAATAGTC
Organism: Thinopyrum elongatum; assembly: GCA_011799875.1. Classification (NCBI taxonomy): domain Eukaryota; kingdom Viridiplantae; phylum Streptophyta; class Magnoliopsida; order Poales; family Poaceae; genus Thinopyrum; species Thinopyrum elongatum. Next base: position 490,694,569 of record CM022302.1, on the reverse strand, counting down.
TCCCGACAACTTGCCAATTTCTGGCGCCGTTGCCGGGGAGACATCATCAACATCTACCAGGTTCCTAATCACAAATCTCATCTCCTTGCAATTTACATTATTTGCCATTTGCCTCTCGTTTTCCTCTCCCCCACTTCACAAAAAAAATTGTCATTTTATTCGCCCACTTTTTCATTTGTCGTTTTCTCGTCAGATCTGTTTTTGAGTGCAATCTTGTTGCGTAGTCACAATGACTCAAGAGAACACCAAGTTGTGTGATTTCTCCAATACCAACAACAATGATTTTATTAGCACTCTGATTGCTCCTCCCGCCACTAGTGCAGAGTCTTGTGATATTAATGCCGCTTTGCTGAATCTTGTTATGAAAGATCAATTTTCCGGTACTCCTAATGAGGATGCCGCGTCCCATCTTAACACATTCGTCGAATTATGCGATATGCAAAATAAAAAAGATGTGGACAATGATATTGTGAAGTTTAAATTATTTCCGTTTTCTTTGCGAGATCGTGCAAAAATTTGTTTTTCTTCTTTGCCTCGCAATAGTATCGATTCTTGGGATAAGTGCAAGGATGCTTTTATTACTAAATATTTTCCGCCCGCGAAAATTATTTCCCTTAGGATGCAAATCATGAATTTTAAGCAACTTGAGCATGAACATGTTGCGCAATCTTGGGAAAGAATGAAATTGATGCTAAGAAATGAACTCATGGGTTAAATCTTTGGATGATCATACAAATTTTTTATGCAGGATTGAATTTTGTTTCTAGAAATCTTTTAGATTCCGCCGCGGGGGGTACTTTTATGAAAATTACTTTGGGTGAAACTACTAAATTGCTTGATAATATTATGGCAAATTATTCACAATGGCATACCGAAAGAGCTCCTACTAGTAAAAAGGTTAATTCGGTTGAAGAAATTTCTTCTTTGAGTGAAAAAGTTGATGCTCTTATGAAATTGGTTGCTAATAAAAATGCTCCTATTGATTTTAATGATGTGCCTTTGTCTACTTTGATTGAGCAAAATAGTGATGCCATAGATGTGAATTTTATCTCGCGAAATAATTTCAATAACAATGCTTATAGAGGTAATTTTAATCCTAGGCCTTTTCCTAATAATTCCTCTAATAATTATGGTAATCCTTCTTATAATAATAATAGGAACACCTCTGATCTTGAGAATAATATTAAAGGATTTATCAATACTCAAAAAGTTTCAATGCTACAATAGAAGAAAAGCTGAATAAGATTGATGATATGTCTAGAAGTATTGATAGAATTTCCCATGATGTAGAAAATCTCAAGATGAAAATTTTTGTGCCTAAGGTTGAAGAATCAATTAAGGCTCTTTATGTTTCTATGGATGAAAGTAAGAAAAGAACCGCTATGCTTAGAGCTAGAAGAGAATTTTTAGAAAAAGCGTTTTCTAGTGAGTGCTTTCATAAAAGTGATGAAGATCTTCAAATGATTGGTGTTTCTTCTATTGATTCTTTGTTTAGTAAAATTAAGATTGATGAAAAAGGGACTGAAGAAGAGTCAACTTTAGCTAGAAGGCATCCCGATAATTTGAAGGGTGAAAATCTTGTTGAGAAAATTGATAAAAGTGGGTTTAAAGAGGTCAAAACTTTAACTAGTGATGTGCCCACTCTTTTGGATTACAAAGACTTTAATTATGATAGTTGCTCTTTGATTGATTGTATTTCTTTGTTGCAATCCATGATAAATTCACCCCATGCTTATGAACAAAATAAAGCTTTTACTAAACATATTGTTGATGCTATGATGAAAGCTTTAGAAGAAAAGTTGGAATTAGAGGTTTCAATTCCTAGAAAATTACATGATGAATGGGAACCTACTATCAAAGTCAAGATAAAAAATTATGAGTGTTTTGCTTTATGTGACTTGGGTGCTAGTGTTTCTACAATTCCGAAATATTTATGTGATGTGCTTGGTCTTACCGATATTGAAGAATGTTCCTTAAATTTGCACTTGGCGGATTCCACTATTAAAAAGCCTATGGGAAGAATTAATGATGTTCTTATTCTTGCAAATAGGAATTATGTGCCCATAGATTTTATTGTTCTTGATATTGATTGCAATCCGTCTTGTCCAATTATTCTTGGTAGACCGTTTTTACGTACTATTGGTGTCGTGATTGATATGAAAGAAGGCAATATTAAATTTAAATTTCCACTAAGGAAGGGTATGGAACACTTCCCTAGAACTAGAATTAAGCCACCATATGAATAAATCATGAGGGCATCTTATGGGACTAGAAACAAAGATGACAACACTTAGATCCCTTGCATTACGCCTAGCTAGGGGCGTAAAACGATAGCGCTCGTTGGGAGGCAACCCAACTTGTATCTTTTTTCTTTTTAGTTTTCTTGCTGTTTTCAATAAAATACCCAATTATGCCTCTGGTTAGATGTGTTTTTGTGGTTTAAATTAGTGTTTGTGCCAAGCAAATCCTTTGGGATGATTTGGGTGAGAGTTGATTTGATCTTGCTGAAAAACAGAAACTGTTGTGCTCAGGAAAACAATTCTAATTTTTAACAGAAGAGTGCTTTTGATTTGATTCTTTTTGAAGAAGATTAATAAACAAATTTCTCACGCTGTCCTAATCTTTCAGAATTTTTGGAGTTACAGAAGTATTCGAAGTTTTCAGATTGCTACAAACTGTTCTGTTTTTGACAGATTCTGTTTTCTTTGCGTTGTGTGCTTGTTTTGATGATTCTATGGTTTCCTTTGAAGAGTTTTTGCCATAGAAAAGTTGGAATACAGTAGATATAATGCAAAAATAAAATATGAATGGGTTTGCAACAGCGCTTATAGTAGTTATTTGCTTTCTTATACTAACGGATCTCACAAAGATTTTTATTGAGTTTTGTGTGATTGAAGTTTTCAAGTTTTGGGTGAGATCACGATGGATGAAGGAATAAGGATTAGCAAAAGGCTAAGCTTGGGGATGCTTGAGGCACCCCAAGATAATATTCAAGAAGTATCAAGCAACTAAGCTTGGGGATGCCCCCGAGTGGCATCCCCTCTTTCTTCTAACGACCATCGGTATTTTACTTGGAGCTATATTTTTATTCGTCACATATTATGAGTTTTCCTTGGAGCGTCTTGTATGATATGAGTCTTTGCTTGTTTTGCTTTTTATTTTAAGTCTTGAATCCTTGCTGTACACCCCTTTTTGAGAGAGCCAAAAATTATGCTATGCTTGCTCCTATGCTTCACTTAAATTTTTAGAGCCTTGGAATTGCTCTAGTGCTTCACTTATCTCTTTTTGAGCACGGTGTGCTTTGTTATTTTTGAAGAAATGCTCTCATGCTTTAATTAGATTTATTTGAGAGTTAGTAAAATTTTGAAGAAATTCTCTCTTGCTTCACTTAGATTAATTTGAGAGAAAGAAATATGATGCTCACGTTCTTCACTTATATTTGTTTGAGCTTATTAAAAGCAACATATGAAATTAGTCCCAAAGTGATAGATATCCAAGGAGGATATAATAAAAACTTTCATGAAGATCATTGGACAAAATAAACTTGATTCTTTGTAATAGTTTTGAGATATGATGATAGTGATTTGTGAGTCATGTTGATGAGTAATTATGCTTTAGTAAGAATATTGGTGTTAAGGTTTGTGATTCCCTATGCAAGCACGAAAGTCAATAGTTATGCAATGAAATTACATCCTACTTGTGGTGTATTATTCGGTGTTAGTTATGCTTAATGCTCGCTTATGAGAATTTTCGTTTCTTGGTTGGATGCTTCTCAATCTTTTGCTAGCCTTCATTTGCACTAAGTATGATCACTACTTGTGCATCCAAAATCCTTTAAATCAGTTTTTGCCATATGAGTCCACCATACCTACCTATATGCGGTATTTCCGTGCCATTCTAAGCAAATTTGTATGTGCCATCTCTAATTTTCAAAATAAATTTCTCTTTTGTGTGCTCGTACCGCTCATGAAACGGTAGGGGGTGGCTAATATATTTCCATGCTAGATGTGTTATTCTCAAGATGAGTGTTTATTCACTTGTCATTGCACAAGAGTACGGCAAAGGTATTAGGGATGTCTAGTCCCGAAATGAAAAATGAATTTACTTTATGTTGTCAAATAATAAATTCCTTGGAAAGTGTTGGTAGGGAGGGCACCCGTGGATATGGCTAGCCATGGAAAGTGAAAGTATGGTGGAAAAAGGAATAAACTTTATTTTCTGTTTGGGAACTGCCTATGATATATCTAGCATGGAAAGTATTGGGAACTACTCGATCGTTCTCGTTGGCAGGAAAAGCATGCCTCCCAAAATGTTTTTATCTCTATCTTTTTCGCTTTGAGCTCTGGCACCTCTACAAATCCCTACTTCCCTCCGCGAAGGGCCTTTCTATTTACTTTATGCAATTTTTATTTTTACTTGAGTCTCCACCTTCTCTTATAAAGTACCAACTAAGGGGCACTATGATCATATTTGAGCATTGGGTGTAGCTAATATGCGAGTGTGTTTCATGAATGGATCAATGATTGAGCATAATGGGCTAGGGATAACTTGCTTTAGTGTTGATATTTTGAAAGACATGGTTGCTTGTTGATATGCTTGAGTATTAAAGTCCTCATGTCAAAACTAGACTATTGCTTTGAACCATATAAAAGTTCAAATGTCCATGCTACAAAGAAAAGAATATGTGATGAACATGTTAGGCAGCATTCCACATCAAAAATACTGTTTTTATCATTTACCTACTCGAGGACGAGTAGGAATTAAGCTTGGGGATGCTGATACGTCTCCCACGTATCTATAATTTTTTATTGTTCCATGCTGTTATATTATCATTCTTGGATGTTTTACAATCATTTTATAGCAACTTTATATCATTTTTTGGGACTAACCTATTGACATAGTGCCCAATGCCAGTTGCTGTTTTCTGCTTGTTTTTTACTTCGCAGGAAATCAATACCAAACGGAATCCAAACGCAGCGAAACTTTTTGGAGATTTTTTTGGACCAGAAGACATCCAGTGGGCCAAAGAAGTACCGAAGAGGGGGCCCGAGGTGAGCACAAGACACCAGGGCGCGCCTGGAGGCCCTGGCGCTCCTTGATGGGTTGTGCCCACCTCGGTGGCCTCCCGCACCGCCTCTTTGCTCTATAAATACCCCAATATTTCAGAAACCCTAGGGGAGTCGACGAAAATCAATTCCAGCCGCCGCAAGTTCCAGAAACCACAGATCCAATCTAGACACCATCACGGAGGGGTTCATCATCCTCATTGGTGCCTCTCCGATGATGCGTGAGTAGTCCATTGTAGACCTACGGGTCCGTAGTTAGTAGCTAGATGGCTTTCTCTCTCTCTTTTGATTCTCAATACAATGGTCTCTTGGAGATCTATTTGATGTAACTCTTTTTTGTGGTGTGTTTGTTGGGATCCGATGAACTTTGAGTTTATGATCAGATCTATGTTTTTATCCATGAAAATTATTTGAGTCTTTTGATCTCTTATATGCATGATTACTTATAGCCTCGTATTTCTTCTTCGAATCTTTGGTTTAGTTAGGCCAACTAGATTGATTTTTCTTGCCATGGGAAGAGGTGCTTTGTGATGGGTTTGATCTTACGGTGCTTGATCCCAGTGATAGAAAGGGAACCGACACGTATGTATCGTTGCCATTAAGGATAACAAGATGGGGTCTATTTCTACATAAATAGATCTTGTCTACATCATGTCATCGTTCTTATTGCATTACTCCATTTCTCCATGAACTTAATACACTAGATGCATGCTGGATAGCGGTCGATGTGTGGAGTAATAGTAGTAGATGCAGGCAGGAGTCGGTCTACTAATCTTGGACGTGATGCCTATATAATGATCATTGCCTGGATATCGTCATAATTATTTGAAGTTCTATCAATTGCCCAATAGTAATTTGTTTACCCACCGTATGCTATTTTTCTCGAGAGAAGCCACTAGTGAAATCTACGGCCCCCGGGTCTATTTTCTCATCATATATTTTCAGATCTATTTTGCTATTTGCCTTCTTATTTATTTGCCACTTTTATTTTTAGATCTATATTTCTTAAAACCCGAAAATATTTTGCTGCACTTTATTTTATTCGCGATCTATTTATCCAATCTACTACAATTTATCTCCCGTCAACTTGCCAATTTCTGGCGCCGTTACCCGAAAGGGATTGACAACCCCTTTAACACGTCAGGTTGCAAGTATTTGTTCTTTGTGTGCAGGTGCTGTTTACGTAGTGTTGCTTGGTTCTCCTACTGGTTCGATAACCTTGGTCTCATCACTGAGGGAAATACCTACCGTTGTTGTGCTGCATCATCCCTTCCTCTTTGGGGAAATACCGACGTAGTTCAAGCAAACATCACCCCCCCCCACCCGCCTCGAAGTTGCGTTCCCGACATCGTACGTCTTTAACCTATCCGTGGGGGTATGATGTTCAGTTTGTAATGCTACTAATGTAGTTGGTGCCCCATCGAACTTGTGCTTTCGGGATTTGAACAAATCACACACCAAACCCATACATTTTTTTCGGGCCGCATGCAGGGTATAGGGGGCCGGGTGTTCTGATCGAGCATGCATGTCTCCCTTGTGTGGTTTATAGACGCCGCACATATATGTGGGCTCCCCGAGGTATATTTATATATATATATATATATATATCATCCTTGATCGATAATGCGGGGGGCCCACACAATATATCCCTTTGACCCAACATACGAGAAGGGTTTGACCATGATGGTTTACTATTGCTATGTGTGCCATGTTAGACCAAATAAAGTTTGAGCGCATGCGTTGGATGCCACCCCCCCCCCCGCCTCGAAGTTGGGGAACCAACATCGTATGTATTGAACCTGGCTTGGGGTCGGGTACAGTGTTCAGTTTGTAATGTAGTTGGTGCCCCATCGAAGTTGTGCATTCGGGATTTGAATACATCACAAACCACCATACCCATACATATTTTTGGGCCGCATGCAGTGTATAGGGGGTCTTCTGATCGACCACATCTCCCTTATGCGGTTTTTTGTGATGACACGCATATCTGTGGGCTTCCCGAGTGTATATATATCATCCCTTTGACCGATAACGAGGGGTATGTGTTGGCCATGAATGGATTCCTCCTAGTTCGTGTTAGGGTCGGTCACCATCACATGTCGTTCAACCAAAGCTCGAGCTCATGTGTTGTTAGGATTCCCTCCCACTCGCTCGGATTGCTGGGTTCGACCAACACCGTACCCTGCGTATCTCATCCTTAACTACCTGGCTTTCATGGTTGTTGTATGTATCGAGAGGCAGGCGCCACATCTAAATTGTACATTATTCGATATTGAAAACACACATCACCCCTTCCAACATACATCATTTTGGGCCGCATGCAGGCGGTGCTGGTTTTGTGGTCCCTCTTGTGCGATTTTTTATGATGGTTCAATCTATTGGCCTAAGCGGTTTATATATATTCTATCCATTTTTTATCGACCACAACAGTTGCCGTTTGACCAAGCGATAGATTCACTGGTCTAATGGCTCGTGTCCGCGTCAGTTTTTTTCCTGAAGAGGAAGGGATGATGCAGCACAGCTACAGTAGGTATTTCCGTCAGTGATGAAACCAAGGTTATCGAACCAGTAGGAGAACCAAGCAACACTATGTAAACGGTACCTACACACAAAGAACAAATACTTGCAACCCGACGTGTAAGAGGTGTTGTCAATCCCTCTCGGGTAAAAGATTGGTAAAGATATAATTTGGTAGATGCAAATAGAATAACGGCAAATAAAATTCAGCGAGGTATTTTTGGGTTTTTGATAATATAGATTTGAAAATAAAAGAGGCAAATAAATAAAAGGCAAATAGCAATATAGATCTGAAGATACATGATGAGAAAACAGACCCGAGGGCCGTAGATTTCACTAGTGGCTTCTCTTGAGAAAATAGCATACGGTGGGTAAACAAATTACTGTTGGGAAATTGATATAACTTCAAATAATTATGACGATATCCAGGCAATGATCATTATATAGGCATCACGTCCAAGATTAGTAGACCGACTCCTGCCTGCATCTACTACTATTACTCCACACATCGATCGCTATCCAGCATGCATCTAGTGTATTAAGTTCATGGAGAAATGGAGTAATGCAATAAGAACGATGACATGATGTAGACAAGATCTATTTATGTAGGAATAGACCCCATCTTGTTATCCTTAATGGCAACGATCAATACGTGTCTTGCTGCCCCTTCTGTCACTGGGAAAGAACACCGCACGACCGAACCCATCACAAAGCACCTCTTCCCATGGCAAGAAAAATTGATCTAGTTGGCCTAACTAAACCAAAGATTCGAAGAAGAAATACGAGGCTATAAGTAATCATGCATATAAGAGATCAAAAGAAGATTCAAATAACTTTCATGGATAAAAATATAGATCTGATCATAAACCCAAAGTTCATCGGATCCCAACAAACACACCGCAAAAAAGAGTTACATCAAATAGATCTCCAAGAGACCATTGTATTGAGAATCAAAAGAGAGAGAGGAAGCCATCTAGCTACTGCCTACGGACCCGTAGGTCTACAATGAACTACTCACGCATCATCGGAGAGGCACCAATGAGGATAATGAACCCCTCCGTGATGGTGTCTAGATTGGATCTGGTGGTTCTGGAACTTGCGGTGGCTGGAATTGTGTTTCGTCGACTCCCCTAGGGTTTTTGGAATATTGGGGTATTTATAGAGCAAAGAGGCGGTGCAGGAGGCCACCGGGGTGGGCACAACCCACCAGGGCACGCCTGGGCCCCCAGGCGCGCCCAGGTGGGTTGTGCCCCCCTCTGGGCACCCCTCTGGTACTTCTTTGGCCCATCCTGTGTCTTCTGGCCCAGAAAAATTCTCCAAAAAGTTTCGCTGCGTTTGCACTCCGTTTGGTATTGATTTTCTGTGAAGTAAAAATCAATTAAAAAACAACAACTGGCACTGGGCACTATGTCAATAGGTTAGTCCCAAAAAGTGATATAAAGTTGCTATAAAATGATTGTAAAACATCCAAGAATGATAATATAACAGCATGAAACAATAAAAAATTATAGATACGTTGGAGATGTATCAGCATCCCCAAGCTTAATTCCTACTCGTCCTCAAGTAGGTAAATGATAAAAACAGAATTTTTGATGTGGAATTCTGCCTAACATGTTCATCACATTCTTTTCTTTCGTAGCATGGACATATGGACTTTTATATGGTTCAAAGCAATAGTCTAGTTTTGATATGAAGATTTCAATACTCAAGCATATCAACAAGCAACCATGTCTTTCAAAATATCAACACTAAAGCAAGTTATCCCTAGCCCATCATGCTCAATCATTTCATGAAACACACTCGCATATTAGCTACATCCAATGCTCAAGTACGGTCATAGTGCCCCTTAGTTGGTGCTTTATAAGAGAAGATGGAGACTCAAATAAAAAAAAATTGCATAAAGTAAATAGAAAGGCCCTTCGCAGAGGGAAGTAGGGATTTGTAGAGGTGCCAGAGCTCAAAGCGAAAAAAAAAGAGATAAAACATTTTGGGTGGCATACTTTTCCCGTCAACAAAAATGACCGAGTAATTCCCAACACTTTCCATGCTAGATATATCATAGGCGGTTCCCAAACAGAAAATAAAGTTTATTCCTTTTCCACCATACTTTCACATTCCACGGCTAGCCGTATCCACGGGTGTCGTCCATACAAACACTTTCCAAGGAATTTATTAATTTGCAACATAAAGTAAATTTCTTTTTCATTTCGGGACTGGGCATCCCTAATACTTTTGCCGTACTCTCATGCAATGACAAGTGAATAAACACTCATCTTGAGAATAACACATATAGCATGGAAAATATTGGCCACCCCCTATCGTTTCATGAGCGGTACGAGCACACAAAAAGGAAATTTATTTTGAAATTAGAGATGGCACATACAAATTTGCTTAGAACGGCACAGAAATACCGCATATAGGAAGGTATAGTGGACTCATATGGCAAAACTGGGTTTAAGGTTTTGGATGCACAAGTAGTAATCCTACTTAGTACAAGTGAAGTCTAGCAAAAAGATTGAGAAGCATCCAACCAAGAAACGAAAAATCTCATAAGCCAGCATTGAGCATAACTAACACCAAATAATGCACCACAAGTTGGATGTAATTTCATTGCATAACTATTGACTTTCGTGCTTGCATAGGGAATCACAAACCTTAACATCAATATTCTTACTAAAACACAATTACTCATCAACATGACTCACATATCACTATCATCATATCTCAAAACTATTACAAAGAATCAAGTTTATTTTGTCCAATGATCTTCATGAAAGTTTTTATTATATCCCTCTTGAATATCTATCACTTTGGGACTAGTTTAATATGTTGCTTTTGATAGCTCAAAAAAATAAAGTGAAGAACATGAGCATAAAAATTTTCATCTCTCAAAATAATATAAGTGAAGCATGAGAGATTTTCTTTAAAATTACTACTCTCAAATAAATCTAAGTGAAGCACGAGAGCATTTCTTCAAAAATATTACAGCACACCGTGCTCAAAAAGATATAAGTGAAGCACTAGAGCAATTCCATAGCTCAAAGAATTTAAGTGAAGCATAAAGAGCAATTCTAACAAATCATAGCATAATTTTGGATCTCTCAAATAGGTGTCTTCAGCAAGGATACTTGACACAAAACAAAAAGCAAAATAAGCAAAGACCCATATCATACAAGACGCTCCAAGCAAAACTCATGATATGTGACGAATAAAAATATAGCTCCAAGTAAAATACCGATGGTTGTTAGAAGAAAGAGGGGATGCCACCCGGGGCATCCCCAAGCTTAGTTGATTTTTCATCCTTGAATATTACATTGGGGTGCGGTAGCATCCCCAAGCTTAAGCTCTTCTTACTCCTTATTCCTTCATCCATCGTGATCTCACCCAAAACTTGAAAACTTCAATCACACAAAACTTAACAAAACCTTCGTGAGATCCGTTAGTATAACAAAGCAAATCACCACTCTAAGTACTGTTGCAAACCAATTAATATTTTATTTTTGCATTATATCTACTGTATTCCAACTTTACTATGGCCTATACCCCCCGATAAAGTCCATAGATTCATTATAATAAGCACACAATGCAAAGAAAACAGAATTTGTCAAAAACAGAACAGTCTGTAGCAATCTGAATATTTCGTATACTTCTCTAACTCCAAAATTCTGAAAATTTAGGAAAGCTTAGCCAATTTGTATATACATCTTGTGTAAAAAATTCAGAATTTTTCGTCGCTTGTGTGAATTTCTAAAATTATTTTACTGGATGCAAAAGTTTCTGTTTTCCAACAAGATCAAATCAACTATCACCCAACATGATCCCAAAGGCTTTGCTTGGCCCAAACACTAATTAAAACATAAAAACACAATCAAAACAGAGGCAAAATTGTGCAAACACTCAAGAACAGAAATAAAAAGGCAAAAATAAATTTTATTCATTGGGTTGCCTCCCAACAAGCGCTATCGTTTTACGCCCTTAGCTAGGCATAAATATTATTGATGCTCACAAGAAAGATAATAATTGAAACACAAAGAGAGCATCATAAAAAATGTTACAAACACATTTAAGTCTAACATACTTCCTATGCATAGGCATTTTATAAGGGAACAAATTATCAAGACAAAAATAACCTAGCATATGCAAGGAAGGACAAAGAAACAATAGCAATCTCAACATGACGAGAGGTAATTTAGTAACATGAAAATTTCTACAACCATATTTTCCTCTCTCATAATAATTACATGTAGGATCATAATCAAATTCAATAATATAGCTATCAAATAAAATTTTCTTTTCATGATCCATACGCATGCAAAGTTGACACTCTTCCGAAATAGTGGGATTATTATCAAATAAAGCCATGACCTCTCCAAGCCCACTTTTATCAAAAATTTCATAAGATTGATCACTCTCCAAATATGTGGGATTATTTTTACCTAGAGTTGAAACTCTTCCGAACCCACTTTCAATATTATTGCAAACATATTCATTACGAGGCTTAAATAAATTTTCAAGATCACAAGAATCATTATCACCCCAATCATGATCATTGCAATAAGTAGTGGACCTAGCAATATTAGCATCCCCAAGCTTGGGGTTTTGCATATTATTAGCACAATTGACATTAATAGAATTTATAATAACATCATTGCAATCATGCTTTTCATTCAAGGAGCTATCATGAATCACTTTATAAATTCCTTCGTTTAACACTTCATCACAATTTTCAGATTCATAAATCTCAAGCAAAACTTCATAAAGAAAATCTAGTGAACTCAATTCACTAGCAATTGGTTCATCATAATTGGATCTTTTGAAAAGATTAGCAAGTGGATGAGGATCCATATCAATAGATTTTTAGCAAGCAACGATGCAAGCAAATAGAAGGCACATGGAAACACAAGCAAACATGAGATTTGACGAGAAAAAGGCAAACGAAAAAGGGGGCGAATAAAATGGCAAATTTTTGTGAACTGGGGAGATGAAAATGAGAGGCAAATGGCGAATAATGTAAATTGCAATGAGATGAGATTTGTGATTAGGAACCTGATAGATGTTGATGATGTCTCCCCGGCAACGGCGCCAGAAATCCTTTCTTGGCTCGTGCCCGTGTCAGTTTTTTGTCCCGAAGAGGAAGGGATGATGCAGCACAGCTACGGTAGGTATTTCCCTCAGTGATGAAACCAAGGTTATCGAACCAGTAGGAGAACCAAGCAACACTATGTAAACGGTACCTACACACAAAGAACAAATACTTGCAACCCGACGCGTAAGAGGGGTTGTCAATCCCTCCCGGGTAAAAGATTGGTAAAGATATAATTTGGTAGATGCAAATAGAATAACGGCAAATAAAATTCAGCGATGTATTTTTGGGTTTTTGATAATATAGATCTGAAAATAAAAGAGGCAAATAAATAAAAGGCAAATAGCAATATAGATCTGAAGATATATGAAGAGAAAATAGACCCGGGGGGCGTAGATTTCACTAGTGGCTTCTCTCGAGAAAATAGCATACGGTGGGTAAACAAATTACTGTTGGGCAATTGATAGAACTTCAAATAATTATGATGATATCCAGGCAATGATCATTATATAGGCATCACGTCCAAGATTAGTAGACCGACTCCTGCCTACATCTACTGCTATTACTCCACACATCGACCGCTATCCAGCATGCATCTAGTGTATTAAGTTCATGGAGAAATAGAGTAATGCAATAAGAACAATGACATGATCTAGACAAGATCTATTCATGTAGGAATAGACCCCATCTTGTTATCCTTAATGGCAACGATCAATACGTGTCTTGCTGCCTCTTCTGTCACTGGGAAAGAACACCGCACGACCGAACCCATCACAAAGCACCTCTTCCCATGGCAAAAAAATCGATCTAGTTGGCCTAACTAAACCAAAGATTCGAAGAAGAAATACGAGGCTATAATTAATCATGCATATAAGAGATCAAAAGAAGACTCAAATAACTTTCATGGATAAAAATATAGATGTGATCATAAACTCAAAGTTCATCGAATCCCAACAAACACACCGCAAAAAAGAGTTACATCAAATAGATCTCCAAGAGACCATTGTATTGAGAATCATAAGAGAGAGAGGAAGCCATCTAGCTACTCCTACGGACCCGTAGGTCTACAATGAACTACTCACGCATCATCGGAGAGTGATACGTCTCCAACGTATCTATAATTTTTTATTATTCCATGCTATTATATTATCTATTTTGGATGTTTTATATGCATTAATATGCTATTTTATATTATTTTTGGGACTAACCTATTAACCCAGAGCCCAGTGCCAGTTTCTGTTTCTTCCTTCTTTTTGAGTTTCACAGAAAAGGAATATCAAACAGAGTCCAATTGGAATAAAACTTTACGATGATTTTTCTTGGACCAGAAGACACACGTAGGACTTGGAGACCAAGGAAAAGGAGTCTCGAGGTGATGACAAGGGTGCAGGGCGCACCCCAGGGGGGCGCCCCTGCCTTGTGGGTCCCTTGGAGCTCCTCTAACCCTAATCTTCGGCCTATAAATTCCTAAATATTCCCAAACCATCAGGGGCATCCACAAAAATACTTTTCTGCCATCGCAAGCCTCTGTTCCCATGAGATCCCATCTTGGGGCCTTTTCCGGTGATCTGCCGGAGGGGGATTCGATCATGGAGGGCATCTACATCAACCCTATCGCCCTTTCGATGAAGCGTGAGTAGTTTACCTCAGACCTACGGGTCCATAGCTAGTAGCTAGATGGCTTCTTCTCTCTCTATGATCTTCAATACCATGTTCTCCTCGATGTTCTTGGAGTTCTATCCGATGTAATATTCTTTTGCGATGTGTTTGTCGAGATCCGATGAATTGTGGATTTATGATCAGATTATCTATGAATATTATTTGAATCTTCTCTGAATTCTTATATGCATGATTTGATATCTTTGTATTTCTCTTCGAATTATCGGTTTGGTTTGGCCAACTAGATTGGTATTTCTTGCAATGGGAGAGGTGCTTAGTTTTGGGTTCAATCTTGTGGTGTCCTCACCCAGTGACATAGTAGGGGTAGCGAGGCACGTATTTCTATTGTTGCCATCAAGGATAAAAAGATGGGGTTTTCATCATATTGCTTGAGTTTATCCCTCTACATCATGTCATCTTACTTAATGCGTTACTATGTTCTCTTGAACTTAATACTCTAGATGCAGGCAGGAGTCGGTCGATGTGTGGAGTAATAGTAGTAGATGTAGAATCATTTCGGTCTACTTGACACGGACGTGATGCCTATATGCATAATCATTGCCTTGGATATCGTCAAAACTTTGCGCTTTTCTATCAATTGCTCGACAGTAATTTTTTCACCCACCGTATTATTTTCCTTCAAGAGAGAAGCTTCTAGTGAAACCTATGGCCCCCGGGTCTATTTTCCCTTATATATTTTCAGATCTGTAAACCAAAAATACCAAAAATATCTTGCTGCAATTTATTTACTTTTATTTTATGTTTTAGTAATCTTTTATATCTATCTCTATCAGATCTCACCATTGCAATTGACCGTGAAGGGATTGACAACCCATTTATCGCGTTGGGTGCAAGTGTTTGATTGTTTGTGTAGGTGCATAGATTGGAGACTTGCTTGTGCCTCCTACTGGATTGATACCTTGGTTCTCTAACTGAGGGAAATACTTATCTCTACCTTGCTGCATCACCCTTTCCTCTTCAAGGGAAAAACCAACACAAGCTCAGGAAGTAGCATGAAGAATTTCTGGCGCCGTTGCCGGGGAGGTTCTACATCAAGCCTACCAAGTACCCATCATAAACTCTCATCTCTTGCATTACATTATTCGCCATTTGCCTCTCGTTTTCCTATCCCCCACTTCTAAAACGATTTTCAGAAAAATACAAAAAGATTTACCTTTTTATTCGCCCTTCTTCCGTTCGTCTTTTCGTTTGCTTTTTGGTTGCTCGTGTGTTAGATTGCTTGCTTTGTCACGATGACTCAAGAGAATACCAAGTTGTGTGATTTTTCCAAAACTAATAATAATGATTTTATTAACACTAATAATAATGATTTTATTAGTACTCCGATTGCTCCCGCCACTAGTGCGGAATCTTATGAAATTAATGCCGCTTTGCTGAATCTTGTTATGAAAGAACAAATTTCCGGCCTTCCTAGTGAAGATGTCGCGTCCCATCTAAATACTTTCGGTGAGTTGTGTGATATGAAAAAGAAGAAAGATATGGATAATGATATTGTTAAACTAAAGCTATTTCCATTATCACTACGAGATCGTGCTAAAACTTGGTTTTCATCTTTGCCTAAAAATAGTATTGTTTCATGGAATAAGTGTAAAGATGCTTTTATTTCCAAGTATTTTCCACCCGCTAAGATCATCTCCCTTAGGAACGATATAATGAATTTTAAGCAATTTGATCATGAGCATGTTGCACAATCTTGGGAGAGGATGAAATTGATGATAAGAAATTGTCCTACGCATGGTTTGAGTTTATGGATGATTATACAAAAAATTTATGCGGGATTGAATTTTGCATCTAGAAATCTTTTGGATTCCGCCGTGGGTGATACTTTTATGGAAATTGCATTAGGAGAATCTACTAAACTCCTAGATAATATTATGGCAAATTACTCTCAATGGCATACCGAAAGATCTTCCACTAGTAAAAAAGTGCATGCAATTGAAGAAATAAATACTTTGAGTGGAAAGATGGATGAATTAATGAAATTATTTGCTAGTAAGAGTGCTCCTATTGATCCTAATGATATGCCTTTGTCTTCTTTGATTGGAAATAATAATGAATCTATGGATGTGAATTTTGTTGGTAGGAACAATTTTGGTAATAACGCGTATAGAGGTAATTTCAACCCTAGGCCGTTTCCTAGTAATGCCTCTAATAATTATGGTAATTCCTACAACAATTCTTATGGAAATTATAATAAGATTCCCTCTGATCTTGAGAACAATATTAAAGAATTTATTAGTTCTCAAAAAGTTTTCAATGCTATGGTTGAAGAAAAATTGCTCAAGATTGATGATTTGGCTAGGAACGTTGATAGAATTTCGCTTGAGATTGATTCTTTGAAAATTAGATCTATTCCACCCAAGAATGATATTAATGAGTCTCTAAAATCTATGAGAATTTCTATTGATGAATGTAAAGAAAGAACCGCTAGGATGCGTGCTAAGCGAGATTGGCTTGTAAAAGTGTGTTCTTCAATTTCTCGTGAAAATAATGATGAAGATCTTAAAGTGATTGATCTAACTCCTATTGAATCTTTGTTTTATAATATAAATCTTGATAAAGATGGGACTGGAGATGAGTCAACTTTATCTAGAAGGCGTCCCAATGATTCGGAGTTTATAGATCTTGATTCAAAAATTGATAAAAGTGGGATTGGAGAGGTCAAAACTTTAAGTAGCAATGAACCCACTCTTTCGGATTTCAAGGACTTTAATTATGATAATTGTTCTTTGATAGATTGTATTTCCTTTTTGCAATCCATGTTGAATTCTCCTCATGCTTATAATCAAAATAAAGCTTTTACTAAACATATCGTTGATGCTATGATGAAATCTTTTGAAGAAAAACTTGAGTTGAAAGTTTCTATCCCTAGAAAGCTTTATGATGAGTGGGAACCTACTATTATGATTAAAATTAAAGATTATGAGTGCCATGCTTTGTGTGATTTGGGTGCTAGCGTTTCCACTATTCCAAAAACTTTATGTGATGTGCTAGGTTTCTGTGAATTTGATGATTGTTCTTTAAATTTGCATCTAGCGGATTCCACCATTAAAAAACCTATGGGAAGGATTAATGATGTTCTTATTATTGCAAATAGGAATTATGTGCCCGTAGATTTCATTGTTCTTGATATATATTGCAATCCTACATGTCCTATTATTCTTGGTAGACCTTTCCTTAGAACAATTGGTGCAATTATTGATATGAAAGAAGGAAACATTAGATTGCAATTTCCGTTATGGAAGGGCATGGAACACTTTCCAAGAAAGGAAATTAAGTTACCATATGAATCCATTATGAGAGCTACTTATGGATTGCATACCAAAGATGACAATACCTAGATCTATTGCATTATGCCTAGCTAGGGGCGTTAAACAATAGCGCTTGTTGGGAGGCAACCCAATTTTATTTTTATGTTTTTTGTTTTGCTTGTGTTCTTGAATAAAATACACATTATTACCTCTGTAGTAATTGTGTTTTGGTGTTTTAATTAGTGTTTGAGCCAAGTAAGACCTTTGGGATGGCTTACGGTGATAGTTGATTTGATCTTGCTGAAAAACAGAAACTTTTGAGTCCAGTAGCAGAATTTTAATAATTCACATAAGTGACAAAACCTCTGAATTCCTTACACAAGACTTATATACAAATTTACTCTGTTGTCCTAATTTTTCAGAATTTTTGGAGTTACATAAGTATTATAACAATTCGGATCTTCACAGACTGTTCTGTTTTTGACAGATTCTGTTTTCTATGTGTTGTTTGCTTATTTTGATGAATCTCTAGGTAGTATCGGGGGGTATGAACCATGGAGAAGTTGGAATACAGTATATATTACACCTATATAAATAAATAATGAGTTCACAACAGTACCAAAGTGGTGATTTATTTTTCTTATACTAACGGATCTCATGAGTTTTCTGTTGAGTTTTGTGTTGTGAAGTTTTCAAGTTTTGGGTAAAGATTCGATGGACTATGGAATAAGGAGTGGCAAGAGCCTAAGCTTGGGGATGCCCAAGGCACCCCAAGGTAACATTCAAGGACAACCAAGAGCCTAAGCTTGGGGATGCCCCGGAAGGCATCCCCTCTTTCGTCTTCAATCCATCGGTAAATTTACTTGAGGCTATATTTTTATTCACCACATGATATGTGTTTTGCTTGGAGCGTCTTGTATGTTATGAGTCTTTGCTTTTTAGTTTGCCACAATCATCCTTGCTGTACACACCTTTTGATAGGGACACGCATTAATCGTAAATTTATTAGAATACTCTATGTGCTTCACTTATATCTTTTGAGCTAGGCAATATGCTCTAGTGCTTCACTTATATCTTTTTAGAGCACGGCGGTGGCTTTATTTTATAGAAATTGTTGAACTCTATTGCTTCACTTATATTATTTTGAGAATCTCTAAACAGCATGGTAATTTTCTTATGTTATGAATTTAGTCCTAATATGATGGGCATCCAAGAGGGATATAATAAAAACTTTCATATTAAGTGCATTGAATACTATGAGAAGTTTGATTCCTTGCATATTGTTTTGAGATATAAAGATGGTGATATTAGAGTCATGCTAGTGAGTAATTGTGGAATGATAGAAATACTTGTGTTAATGTTTGTGATTCCCGTAGCATGCACGTATGGTGAACCGTTATGTGATGAAGTCGGAACATGATTTATTTATTGATTGTCTTCCTTATGAGTGGCGGTCGGGGACGGGCGATGGTCTTTTCCTACCAATCTATCCCCCTAGGAGCATGCGTGTAATACTTTGTTTCGATAGCTAATAGACTTTTGCAATAAGCATGTGAGTTCTTTATGACTAATGTTGAGTCCATGGATTATATGCACTCTCACCCTTCCACCATTGCTAGCCTCTCTAGTACCGCGCAACTTTCGCCGGTGCATTACACCCACCATATACCTTCCTCAAAACAGCCACCATACCTACCTATTATGGCATTTCCATAGCCATTCCAAGATATATTGCCATGCAACTTCCACCGTTCCGTTTATTATGACACGCTTCATCATTGTCATATTGCTTTGCATGATCATGTAGTTGACATTGTATTTGTGGCAAAGCCACCATTCATATTTTTTATACATGTCATTCTTGAGTTATTGCACATCCCGGTACACCACCGGAGGCATTCATATAGAGCCATATTTTGGTCTAAGTATCGAGTTGTAATTCTTGAGTTGTAAATAAATAAAAGTGTGATGATCATCATTATTAGAGCATTGTCCCATGTGAGGAAAGGATGATGGCGATCATGATTCCCCCACAAGTCGGGATGAGACTCCGGACGAAAAAAAGAGAGGCCAAAGAGCCCAAAATAAAAAAAATGAGAGAAAAGAGAGAAGGGGCAATGCTACTATCCTTTTTCCACACTTGTGCTTCAAAGTAGCACCATGATCTTCATGATAGAGAGTCTCCTATATTGTCACTTTCATATACTAGTGGGAATTTTTCATTATAGAACTTGGCTTGTATATTCCAATGATGAGCTTCCTCAAATTGCCCTAGGTCTTCGTGAGCAAGCGAGTTGGATGCACACCCACTTAGTTTCTTTTTGAGCTTTCATACACTTATAGCTCTAGTGCATCCGTTGCATGGCAATCCCTACTCAATCACATTGATATCTATTGATGGGCATCTCCATAGCCCGTTGATATGCTTAGTTGATGTGAGACTATATCCTTCTTTTTGTCTTCTCCACAACCACCATATTCTATTCCACCTATAGTGCTATATCCATGGCTCACGCTCATGTATTGCGTGAAAGTTGAAAAAGTTTGAGAACATCAAAAGTATGAAACAATTGCTTGGCTTGTCATCGGGGTTGTGCATGATTTAATACTTTGTGTGATGAAGATTGAGCATAGCCAGACTATATGACTTTGTAGGGATAACTTTCTTTGGCCATGTTATTTTGAGAAGACATGATTGCTTTATTAGTATGCTTGAAGTATTATTGTTTTTATGTCAATATTAAACTTTTGTTTTGAATCTTATGGATCTGAATATTCATGCCACAATAAAGAAAATTACATGGATAAATATGTTGGGTAGCATTCCACATCAAAAATTCTTTTTTTATCATTTACCTACTCGAGGACGAGCAGGAATTAAGCTTGGGGATGCTTGATACGTCTCCAACGTATCTATAATTTTTGATTGTTCCATGCTATTATATTATCTATTTTGGATGTTTTATATGCATTAATATGCTATTTTATATTATTTTTGGGACTAACCTATTAACCCAGAGCCCAATGACAGTTTTTGTTTTTTTCCTTGTTTTTGAGTTTCGCAGAAAAGGAATATCAAACGGAGTCCAAACGGAATAAAACTTTACGATCATTTTTCTTGGACCAGAAGACACACGTAGGACTTGGAGACCAAGGAAAAGGATTCCCGAGGCGACGGCAAGGGTGTAGGGCACACCCCCTGCCTTGTGGGTCCCTCGAAGCTCCCCTAACCCTAATCTTCGGCCTATAAATTCCCAAATATTCCCAAGCCATCAGAGGCATCCACAAAAATACTTTTCCACCGCCGCAAGCCTCTTTTCCCGTGAGATCCCATCTTGGGGCCTTTTTCGGCGATCTGCCGGAGGGGGATTCGATCACGGAGGGCATCTACATCAACCCTATTTCCCTTTCGATGAAGTGTGAGTAGTTTACCTCAGACCTACGGGTCCATAGCTAGTAGCTAGATGGCTTCTTCTCTCTCTATGATCTTCAATAACATGTTCTCCTCGATGTTCTTGGAGTTCTAACCAATGTAATATTCTTTTGCGGTGTGTTTGTCGAGATCCGATGAATTGTGGATTTATGATCAGATTATCTATGAATATTATTTGAATCTTCTCTGAATTCTTATATGCATGATTTGATATCTTTGTATTTCTCTTCGAATTATCGGTTTGGTTTGGCCAACTAGATTGGTATTTCTTGCAATGGGAGAGATGCTTAGTTTTGGGTTCAATCTTGCGGTATCCTCACCTAGTGACATAGTAGGGGTAGCGAGGCACGTATTTCTATTGTTGCCATCAAGGATAAAAGGGTGGGGTTTTCATCATATTGCTTGAGTTTATCCCTCTACATCATGTCATCTTACTTAATGCGTTACTCTGTTCTCTTGAACTTAATACTCTAGATGCAGGCAGGAGTCGGTCGATGTATGGAGTAATAGTAGTAGATGCAGAATCATTTCGGTCTACTTGACACGGACGTGATGCCTATATGCATAATCATTGCCTTGGATATCGTCATAACTTTGCGCTTTTCTATCAATTGCTCGACAGTAATTTGTTCACCCACCGTATTATTTTCTTTCAAGAGAGAAGCCTCTAGTGAAACCTATGGCCCCCGGGTCTATTTTCCCTTATATATTTTAGATCTATAAACCAAAAATACCAAAAATATCTTGCTGTAATTTATTTACTTTTATTTTATTTTATGTTTTAGTAATCTTTTATATCTATCTCTATCAGATCTCACCATTGCAATTGACCGTGAAGGGATTGACAACCCCTTTATCGCGTTGGGTGCAAGTGTTTGATTGTTTGTGTAGGTGCATAGATTGGAGACTTGCTTGTGCCTCCTACTGGATTGATACCTTGGTTCTCTAACTGAGGGAAATACTTATCTCTACTTTGCTGCATCACCCTTTCCTCTTCAAGGGAAAAACCAACGCAAGCTCAGGAAGTAGCAGAGAAGCACCAATGAGGATGATGAACCCCTCCGTGATTGTGTCTAGATTGGATCTGGTGGTTCTGGAACTTGCGGCGGCTGGAATTGTGTTTCGTCGACTCCCCTAGGGTTTTTGGAATATTGGGGTATTTATAGAGCAAAGAGGCGGTGCGGGA
The DNA here is from genome assembly GCA_011799875.1 of Thinopyrum elongatum. NCBI lineage: Eukaryota > Viridiplantae > Streptophyta > Magnoliopsida > Poales > Poaceae > Thinopyrum > Thinopyrum elongatum. The sequence goes on along the minus strand of CM022302.1, from coordinate 490,672,353 downwards.
GGCCACCGAGGTGGGCACAACCCACCAGGGCGCGCCTGGGACCCCAGGCGCGCCCAGGTTGGTTGTGCCCCCCTCGAGGCACTCCTCTGGTACTTCTTTGGCCCATCCTGTGTCTTCTGGCCCAGAAAAATTCTCCAAAAAGTTTCGCTGCATTTGGACTCCGTTTGGTATTGATTTTCTGTGAAGTAAAAAACAAGCAAAAAACAGCAACTTGCACTGGGCACTATGTCAATAGGTTAGTCCCAAAAAATGATATAAAGTTGCTATAAAATGATTGTAAAACATCCAAGAATGATAATATAACAACATGGAACAATAAAAAATTATAGATACGTTGAGACGTATCATGGTCCGTCTTATGGTAGGTCATGGCGACATGCATGTATGACCAAAGTATCATTATGTGCATCCACCCCACTGACACGAAGTGGGAGGTGGGTCAGGCACCCTAGCTAGGTAGCTACCACATTATGTCATTATAGATATATCCAAGGGTGCTTTCGGGTTTGCGAGGCAGGTGCCACCAAAGTTGTGCATTGTGTATTTAAAGTTTTAAACATCACACCCTATATTCCTACATATATTTGGCCACTTCCAGGTGGTTCTTGACTTCTGGCCCCTCTCATCGATCTTCGACGACGCGCCCAACCGTGGGCCTGCGCGGTCAAAGTTGTGCAGTGGAATGTTGAACATCACAGACCATCCTTTTCACTCATATATATTTGGGCCACATGCTGGTGTGGCTGTCTTCTGACCCTCTCTTACGTTTTTTTGCTGCAAACACTCGGATGACGCTCAACGGACATGGGTGTACTGACTTTACTATGTGCGATGCAAGTGCGCTGTGAATCCCCACGACTGCGCAAGCGCGAGCAAAGGTGGAGCGGTGCTGGCTTAACCGTGTGCGATGCTAGTGCGCTGTAAAATCACCACCTGCGCAAGCTAAAGGCGGGTAGTTTATTTAGATTGAATTCCACGTCTGTGTCTGAAAATTAGGACGAACCATGTGCAATAGACCAGCTAGCTAGAAATCTAAAAACAAACTACCCGCCTTGAGCGTTGCAAAAATCGGCGGTTTCGCCGCTTTTCCTTATTGGACCGTGTGCGATCTTGGGTACTCCCGCCCCGCATCAATTCCTTTACCCAAATTTTAGTAGCCGACGTACTTCAACCGTCGCCCCCACTCCTCCATCACCGACCTTATAGTAAAATTGCAGTAGCCAAGGCATATGAACCGTCGCCCTCCCTCGTCCACCACCATCTCTACCCACCTGTGACGCCCCCGGCCTGATCGTGCACTATTCATACACGCAAATGCACATGATCTAGCCTAAGGACTCACGGGAAGATATCACAACACAACTCTAAAACATAAATAAAGTCATACAAGCTTTATATTACAAGCCAGGGGCCTCGAGGGCTCGAATACATAAGCTTGCGAACAAGCGTCAGCGGAAGCATCAGATATCTGAGTACAGATATGAAATAGAAACAGAAAGGCCTTTAGAAAGGCGGGGCAAAATAAAACACTACGATCGAAAGGTGAAGGCCTCCTGCCTGGGACCCTCCGAACCTACTCCTGGTCGTCGGCAAGCTCGTAGTAGAATCCATCCTCGGGGTAGTAGTAGTAGTCGAACGTCGGCGGGGGTAGCTGTCTCAGCGGCTCCGTCATCTGGTCACGATGAACTGATATGGGGGAAAAAGGAAAGAAAAGCAACCGTGAGTACTCAGAAGTACTCAGCAAGCAAGGATCTACACTACATATGCAACATTATCAAGGGGAGGCTGTATATGTGGACTGGGCTGCAGAAATGCTCGAATAGAGAGAAGGCCTAGTCCTATCAAAGACTAGCATCTTCAGCGGTCTTGCAGCAGTAGAAGAGAGTAGAACAATACCATATAATGTAGCAGTAATAATATCAACCTCACCCAGAGATCCTTTCTCGACTCCCTGCGAGAAAGCAATCCCAGAGCCATACAGTCATCAAACCTCGTCCTGAGATCCCTTCTCGACTCCCTGCGAGAAGCAATCCCAGAGCCATAGTATACAGTCTCATCATAGGTATCCAGTTCTAGTTGTATCGATCGGGATACAACTCCGAGTGTCCTTTACCGTAGGACCGGCTATCGATAGTAATGTTCTTCCCTGCAGGGGTGCACCAACTTACCCATCACGCTCGCTTAACTCCGGCCGGACACACTTTCCTGGGTCATGCCCGGCCTCGGCCAAACAACACATCGCAACCCTACCTACGGCTCAGCAGAGAGGTCCCCGCCGGTCTACATCCTAAGCGCAAGGGGGTCTTGGCCATCGCCCCTCGCCCTCCGGGTCGTTGCGCACATGGCCCAGATCCAAGCACCACCGCAATGGCGCCAATCACTCCATGCCGCACTGCTGAACTGGACGTCTGACAGAGTTTTCGGCTGATGCATACGATGCAGAACGCCCATACTATGCCCACGTGATGGTTAGTGCTATCAGACCAGAGGCCTGCTCGAATCAAATATCCAAATCGTATGTGGCCTAGGGGCTTGCGGAAAACGAGCAGAGACTCACGAAAGATGTGACCCCGTCGCCCCGTCTCGAGGACTTGCGGCAAGGGC